>BSBM01001530.1:6980000-8180000 GCA_027924585.1 Larix kaempferi
CTTCCCATTTTTGGTTGGGGGCGTGTAGAGAATGAAGTAACCCTAGAGGCATAACGTTCTCAGTTTTATTTCTTTGACATGTGTCACATTCTGCGACAAATTTCTAAATATCCTTATTCAACCCCTTCCAATAAAATGATTGTCATGCATTATAGTAGGTTTTGAAAAATCCTACATGTCCAGCTGCTAGGGAGCTATGTGGTTATTTTAAGACTTTCATTTTAAACTTGGAGGATGGACTTAGGTAAATTATGTCCTTATACCATAGATGTCATTCCTCCATTCAAATTTTGGGTTCTGGTCCAAATTGTTGATTATGGAAGAAGATTCGGGATCTTTCACATATTCAACTCGGATTTCATCTAACCAATAGGGAATCACCACGATTGTCGCACATACTGTTACTTCCTCATCTTTTCGAGATAATGCATCAGCGACTACATTGTCCTTCCCCGTTTTGTGTAATATTTCGATATCAAAGGTGGAGAGTTTCTCCATCCATTTTCGTTGTTCAGTGGATAATGTTTTTTGTTGTAATAAGTATTGAAGGTTGTTATGATCCGTACATATTGAGAATTTAATTCCGAGGAGATACTGTCACCACTTAGCTAATGCATGTATAATGGCAAGCATTTCTTTATCATATGTAGACTTTAAGCTTTCCCTTTTGTTGAGCTTCTCACTCTCAAAAGCTATTTGGTGGTCATCTTGCATTAATACTGCTCCTATTCCAAAACCTGAAGCATCACATTCTACCATAAAGGGTTTCATAAAATCAAGGGTTGCTAACACAGGTGTGGATGACATAACCTTCTTCAATGCCTCGAAACATTCTTCTACCTTGTTATTCCATTTTAAGGAATTCTTTTTTAGTAGGTTTGATAGAGGTGTTGTTAAATGGGCATAGTTCTTGATGAACCTTCGATAGTAACCTATTAGTCCTAGGAACTCTCTTAGCTTTGAAATATTATGGGGTTTTGGCCATTGCATAATCACTTTGATCTTTCTGGGATCCACCTTGACCCCTTCCTTGGATCTGACATGGCCAAGGTATTCTACCTCTTCCTTACCAGAAGTACATTTTGATCATTTTGCATAAAATTGGTTTTCTATTAAGAGGGACAGTGTTAATGTAATTGTAACTTCGAAAGATATTCACTTGTATATTTTATATTGTATTTGTATTTTATTATTGTACCTCCGACGGAGATGTTTATTCCATAGTGGAAAAAATTGGCATCAGCAAAAAATCGGCAAGGGTCCTGAAGACAACTTCTTGGCAACATTGGCGAAAAAATCGGCAAACCGTGGAAAGCATTAAAAAATACAAAATATATTCATTTTTTTCCAAAATTTTAAAAATATAAAGCAACAACAACATTAGATAAACACATTGGCACATAAATATGGAGAAAGTACTGATTTATATGATGTAGTGGATGCCAAATAAAAATTGATACATCAAAGTTTCGAAGATTGGAAATTTGGAAGTTTCAACACTTGTTGGAACATTGGTCATTCCCCCCTCCTCTAGGCTCTAGCCCTTACCTCTACCTCGAATCTTGAATTTAATCCTTCAAGGACATTAGTCAAAACCCTACAATTTTGATGAAACTTCCTAATCCAAGCATTAAGAAAAGGTAGAAAAAGCTTCCCATGCTTAATAAGTGATTTTGCTTAATTGAGGGGTATATTTTAATTATCGTCATAACAGAGGAGTTCAATCAACTTCAACAATCAGGCATCATCACCACCAACATCAAGGTACATACCTAGTTTGATGTGCTTGATTAAATTCCAATCCCTTACCCTCATACATGATAGAATCCAGTGAAAACGTTGCAATCCTTAAATCCTGAAAACTATTAAGTCTGTTGAATTATGAATGAGATCTAAAATTCTACTTTTTGCATATGAAGTCTAATGAGGTTGGAACCACTCTCAAACATCCTGAAACAATTCATGGTAATGTTAAAAATTTAAGTAAAAGTGACATTCTCCTTATCTTTTATTTTCCATAAAAGTGACATTCTCCTTATCTTTTATTTTCCATCCTTTTACTTTAAGAATTTAACATTACCATTTAATGTTACTAGCTTCAACATCTTATGAAAACAATTGGTCTAATTTTTAAAACTCCATGGCAATTTTTTTAGTCTTCTCGCGATTTTTTAGGAGAAATCGCCAATTTTTTCAAAAAATCACATGGTCCGATTTTTCCAAAAAATCGCGATTTTTTCGGCAGGAAAAATCGAGAGGCTGAAAAAATCGCGATTTCTCAAGAAATCGGTGTTTTTTCGACGATGTTTTCCACTATGGTTTATTCCTCCAGTCGGGAAAGTCATTATTGTATTTGGGTCATGTAAAGTCATTGAGGTTAACCCTCCATTGTAAGTCGAGGCATTAGACCCCAGAGTTAAGTTGTAAAAGGGTTATTAGACTCTCCTAGAGAAGTCGGCCCAGTTAGGTACAACTAGGGGCCGACCTAGTTGAATAGAGAGGGTGCCTCTCTCATTTGTATCATTCACTCACACTCACTCAATTCTCATTAGTGAGAGAGAGGAGAAGTTCTCACAAGTGGAGAAGAGAGAAGTTGTTGAAGACCATCTCTATTTTGGGTTTTAATTTTTGTGACATTGTATTGGTGATCATTCTATCTTTGAGGAAGTTGTGGGGTTTTCTCCTTTATGGTTTCCCTGAGGAAAATCTTTGTGTCTCTTGTGTTTATGTTGTGCTTGTTATTCTCTCAGTAAGATCCTAGATAACTATTAATTAAATTGTGAAAAACTAGCATGGTATCAGAGCTAACCTGAGAAGAAGACACTGTGCAGCTGCAGAAGCTAGGGCTTCTTAATTTTTTGGGTTTCTCTCCATAGATCATCAAGAAAAGGAGGCTAGGATAACTCGCCTAAGGAAGGCGCATCTTTCTGTCGAAGCAGAAAGTGATTCTTAGCATTTTCATTTTTTGTCCTGTCACTGTTGCGGGAAATTAGGGCTTTACACATAAGTGGAATTTTGGAGTGCAATCAGCATAGGGAAGTGCTCCTCATCAAAATCAAAATTTAGAGACCAAGATCGAATTTTTTGGTTGGGTAAAACTCCCGGAAAGTCAAACCCTAATTTGACTCTGGACCATAAAAACTAGAAATTGCAGATCATAATTTCGCAAGTCAATTTTTCAGGGGTCAGTTTTTGGAATCTTCAGAAACCAAGTGTACCAGCCTACTTGCCTCAATCAAGCGCATCTTTCCATCCAGACAGAAGTTTCAAATTCGAACTTTGAAATTTTAGGGTTTCTTTGACAAACCCTAGCCAGCTCCAGAACCAGTTTCAACAAATCAAAGTGGTAAAACCTAAAAGATTTTCTATTTCCAATTAAGTTTCTCATTAAATATGTCTCACCACACCAAGCTTGAGGATAAGCTTGAAGGGGCTAATAATTTCTGAGCATGGAAGTATAGGATTGGGCTTGTCCTAGAAGAGAATGAATTGGACACCTATGTGAATGAAGAGGTTCCAGTTCCAGAAGGAGATAAGGCTAAAGCCGTACACAAGAAGAACTTGGTTAAAGCCAAGAGGAGCATTGCTGATTCTATTAAGGATCACCTCATCCCACATGTGTCTTCCTTAAAGACACCCAAAGAGATGTTTGATTATTTGACCAAGCTATTTGAAGGAAAGAACATAAATCGGAAGATGACCTTGCGAAACAAGTTGAAGAATGTGAAGATACAAAATACAGAGACCATGCAGTCCTATTTTACAAGGGTCTCTCAAATCAAGGAGCAACTTGAAGCTGTGGGAGAAAATGTAGAAGATGGAGAAATTGTGATGACCACCTTGAATGGTCTCCCTAGATCATGGGACTCATTCATTCAAGGGATATGTGCCAGAAAGAAGTTGATCACACTCAGTAGACTATGGGAAGAATGTACACAAGAAGAAGCTCAACTTGTGGCACGAGAAGAGAAAATGGGAGCAAATGATGATCAAGCTCTCACAGTTCACACTAGAAGAAACCACGACAAGAGGGAGCTCCATCATCACAGCAAGAGGGAGAACCACCATCAAAGTCAAAGGGTGAACTACGATAGACAAAGAAGACCCAAAAGAGATCTATCCAACATTAGATGTTATGCATGTGATGAGAAGGGACACTACTCCAGAGACTGTCCCAGAAACAGAGGCTCCAACAAGAAGGACAACAAGAAAAGACATCATGCTCACACTGCAGAGGATGATGAACCCACAAGGAAAAAAACCAAAGAAGAAGAAAGAGATGATTCTTGAAGTGATGAAGAATATGTATTGTAACGAAGGTAACCAGTTACAAGGGTTCATTCAGAAGGTTCCACCTCATAAGGTGAAGCTAGAGATGACTTTCAATATTACATGAAAGAAGTAGAAAAAGCTCCTACAAAGTTGGACTCCAGAAACAAATAAGGATCAATGCCCTATGGAAGCCTCTCATCCATTTCAGCATTGATTAAGATGCAGAAGAAAGAATACACAGAGTCTGCTCCAATACAAAGATCAAGTGATCTACAATGTAGAATACTTGCTCAACATTTCCGATCATAAGCAAGAAAGGAACAGGACCTCAGAATCAGACGATGAAGAAGAAAACTCTGTCAGAGACTCCAGTAGTTCTTGCAAGGAAGCAAAGATCAAGAGGGAATCCACACATCAAACAAACAAAGATAAGTATTTGAATTGTCATTTCTTATATATCTATTTATTTAAATGATATTGTTTAGTCATGTACATGCTTATGTTCCTATATTTAGGTTGTGTCTTATGCATATTAAGATATTTGCATTAATGAACAAGATACTACTAATATGCAAGTAATGGGTAAGTGGCCTATGGTACTGTACAGCATTCCATTGCTACTTATCTAGAATGAAACCTTTTTGTTGACATGTTGAGAGTGTGCACACTCTTAACAATGTTCTGGTGGAGATGGAAGGCATCTAGAAAGTTACGGGATATGGATGAATGTTGTATTGAAGCATTGGCTAAGATAATTGCATGATTGTATGACCGATGTCTTTATGTGTAAGAATTTGTTCTGAAAACTATGAGATGTTTCTAATCATGCAATTGAACTTGACTTGTAGGAAAGATCATGTACCATCACCTACAAGAGAGACTTGTTTCGAAGAACAAGCGACGAAGATCAAGAAAACTACTTAGTGAAGATATTGAAGAACCTGAAGTTCCCAGGATCAAGGATGCAGTAATGGAAGAAGCGATTCCAGAAGATAACGAAGACGGTGAGATGGAAGAACCACAAGAACCTGTAGATCCACCTCGTGAGAAGAGTTCTCACAAGAGGAAACTAGCATGGGTACGAGAGGCAATTCAAGATGCAGAGAGATATGGCGCTCCAGAGGGAATGCACAGAGAAAGCAAGAGACCGAGGCCATACACCAGTTATGTAGCCCTGTTATGCGACATCATTGACAAGGAACCTGCCAACTATGAAGAAACAGCAGAAAGGAAGGAATGGAAGGATGCCATGATCGAGGAGTACTAGTCGATCATGAAGAATAATGTCTGGGATGTGGTCCCGAGACCAGTAGGGAAGTTTGTTGTGACTTCCAAGTCGATCTACAAGATGAAGCATGCTGCAGATGGCAACAAAGAGAAACACAAGGAAAGATTTGTGGCACGTGGCTTCTCCCAGAAGGAAGGCATAGATTATGAGACATTTGCACCTGTAGCTAGATACACTTCCATCAAATCAATACTTGCTCTGGCTGCAGTGATGAAATGGAAGGTACACCAGATGGATGTCAAGACTCAAGACAACTTTCTTGAATGGTGTAGTGGAAGAGGAAGTGTATGTGGAGCAGCCACTCGAATTTGAGACACATGACAGGGAGACTAATGTGTGCAAATTGAAGAATGCATTGTATAGATTGAAACAGGCACCCAGGACATGGTGGGGATGACCTGTTTGTGATAGGTGGGGATGGGCTTATTGTGGACACGAAGAGGAAGCTTGCTGCTGAGTTCGAGATGAAGGACTTGGGTATGATGCACTATTTTCTAGGTATGGAGGTGTGGCAGAGTGCGGAAGGAAACTTCCTTGGACAAGGGAAGTATGCAGTGGAGATCCTGAAGAGGTTCGGGATGATGGACTGCAAGGCCATGTAAGAGGGAGTGTTAATGTAATTATAACTTCGAAAGATATTCACTTGTATATTTTATATTGTATTTGTATTTTATTATTGTACCTCCGACGGAGATGCTTATTCCTCCGGTCGGGAAAGTCATTATTGTATTTGGGTCATGTAAAGTCATTGAGGTTAACCCTCCATTGTAAGTCGGGGCATTAGACCCCAAAGTTAAGTTGTAAATGGGTTATTAGACTCTCCTAGAGAATTCGGCCCAGTCAGGTACAACTAGGGGCCCAGTCAGGTACAACTAGGGGCCAACCTAGTTGGGGTAAAGGTCAAGTGAAAGTTAAAGTATAAATAGAGAGGGTGCCTCTCTCATTTGTATCATTCACTCACACTCACTCAATTCTCATTAGTGAGAGAGAGGAGAAGTTCTCACAAGTGGAGAAGAGAGAAGTTGTTGAAGACCATCTCTATTTTGGGTTTTACTTTTTGTGACATTGTATTGGTGATAATTCTATCTCTGAGGAAGTTTCAGGGTTTTCTCCTCTATGGTTTCCCAGAGGAAAATCTTTGTGTCTCTTGTGTTTATGCTGTGCTTGTTATTCTCTCAGTAAGATCCTAGATAACTATTGATTAAATTGTGAAAAACTAACAGACAGTACTTGATCTAAATGTTGATGTATATGTAACTTCGAAATATATTTCACATATGTATATTTATTCCTATAGAGATATTATTCTTCTATACGGAAGTGTCGTCATTTATATTGTAAGTGTCGTAACTTATACTTGATGGGTTATTAGACCACCTTGATGGGGTCGGCCCTATATAAGTCATGTGGGTCAAAGGGTTATTAGACCACCCTATTGGGGGTTGGCCTTGTCAGCATTATGTTGTGGTTAAGTTGAGGCCGACCTAGTAAGGTTATTAGGCAAGTCAAGTCAAGTATAAATAGAGTGCGGGAGGCACTCTATTTGATCATTCACTTTCTCACTCATACACTCATTGAAGAGTGGCGCACTAGTGGAGGAGGAGAAGCTGCTGCTAAGAGACTATCTCTTATGCTTGGGTTTTGTATCATTGCTCTATCTATCTCTGAGGAAGTTATTGGGGTTTTTCACCTTTATGGTTTTCCCCAAGGAAACTCTGTGTGTCTATTGTCTCTTGTGACTGCTTCTTGTAATTGATATGCTGTACATGTTATTCTCTCAGATAAGATCCTAGATCATATTGAATTGATGCTCAAAAATTAACACTAGATGCTTAAGATGTTCCTTCCATGTCTTGCTATAGATAAGGATATCATCAAAAAATACTAGTATCAACTTCCTTAAGTAGGGTCGAAAAAGCTCATTCATTGTTGCTTGGAAAGTAGTGAGCACATTAGTTAAACCGAACGGCATTACCCCGAATTCATAATGGCCTTCATGAGTTCAGAAAGCAGTCTTCTCTACATCTTCTGACCTTACTCGGATTTGATAGTACCCTGACCTCAAATCTAATTTAGGAAAATATTTTGCTCCATGGAGTTCGTCCAACATTTCATCTATGAACAGAATAGGGAACTAGTTTTTTATAGTTATTTTGTTTAGACCTCGATAGTGTATGCATGATCTGAAGGACCCATCTTTTTTTCGAACCAGGACTACTGGGGTTGCATATGGGCTTCTACTTGTTGTAATAACCCCACACTTTAATAGATCTTGAATTAGTCTTTCTATCTCTGTTTTATGGTGGTGTAGATAGCGATACGGTTTAATATTAATTGGTGTTAAGTCTGGTTTAACCTCGATTATGTGTTCTAAACTTCTATCCTTCATTTTGGTGGCAACTTCATAGCGAGGTCTTAAAAGACCTTGACATATTTTTGAATCCAGGCTTCAATCTCTGGGTGTTGGGACTAAACTACTTTTGATGCTAACATCTCCATACAACAGCATTATGCGATGTAAATTGGTGCTCCCTTTTGAATTAATTTCTTCATTTGCCTTGAAGATATAATTTGGGTGGGATTGGCTGGAATCCATACAGCTTGTATCTTCTTCCTTCCCATTTGAATTTAATAAATTGTTTTTGGTGATTTGCAAAATACGTCCCCAATGTTTGTAGCCATTGAATTCCCAAGACAACATCTACTCGTCCCAAAGGCACTGTGTAGAACCCAAATTCCAATTCAAAGCCTTGTATTTGTAGCTTGACCTTGTGACACTTGCCAACTTTATTAATCCTTTTTCCATCTGCCACCATCACTCTTATATCTGTGTCTGGATATACGAACAAATTTAATCTTTTTGCAACATTTCTATCTATGAAATTATGGGTGCTTCCTATGTCTATAAGTACGGTGACATTTTATTTATTTATGTGCCCTCTTAGTTTCAGTGTTTGCAGTTGTGCGATTCCTGTCATTGCAGCGAGAGATATCTTGGGCATGGCCTCTTCAGTTTCTGTACTGGGGACATCGTTCTCTTCTTCACATTCTTTATTTGAATCACTGCTAGATGTGTTTGAATCCTTCTTTGCTTTGCAAGTATATAGTTTCTTATTGTTGCACCTATGTCTTGGTGGCCATTTGTCTCCACAATACCTGCATTTGTTGTCTATTTCTTATCTGTATCCCTGTTATGACTTTCATCCTCCCTTAAAGGGGGTGGTACATACTTGTTGGACATGTCTGCCGTGTACTTATTAAATCTTTCATTTGTATATCTGCTTAATTTATCTAGTCCTGTGGATGATGGCTTCTTGACCTTGCTTTTTTGTTCGATTAGTTTTGCTGCATGTCCGGCATCTTCAATAGTTTTAGGGTTCCATAGTTTTATTTCGCTATGAATATAATCCTTAAGCCCACAAATATACATCTTTAGCAATTGCTCATTTGAGAATCCATCTTGTCTTGTTGCCAGAACTTCCCATTCGTGTGTATTATCATTTAAGCTCCCTTTTTGCTTAAGATGAATGAATTTGTTATAAAGGCCATCTTCTTCTTCATCTTGGAACCTTTTTAATAATGTTGTGGTGAAATTTTTCCATTGAAAGGAACAAGTGTCACATTTTCTAGTCAAGCATAAAAACCAATCATAAGCTTCCCCTTCTAAGCTATTGGAAGCTGTCATTATTTTTTCTCGCTCACCAAGCAGGGGGTTTGATTCAGCCCTCCATTTTGTTGACCCAGACGACGGCTCCTCTATGGTGTTTTCCATCATACTTCAGTAACTCCTTTTTTATTTTTTGATAATCTCTATCCTGAAATCTTGAGTTATGCATACCGCTCGAATTACATCTTTTTGGTGATTCTTGATGCCTTCGGTCACTTGCACTTTGTGATTATGGACTTGATGGTGATCTTTGGTAGGTTAAGGGTTCTGCAAATAATGCATCTACCCAATCAAACAAGCGCTCAATTCTTTCACGGTGATCTTCAAGTCTCCTTGTTGCTTCATTCTTCTCCGCATTCCTCCTCTGTTGTTCTTCTTGCCATCGTTTTTCAGAAAGTTCAATAAATTTGTCAATTTTCTTCCCGCTTTCTAATAATTGATTCATTTTTTCCTTTAACTCATTTTGCCCATCGGTTAACTCTTTTTTACTTCTCTCGACATTACCGAGACGATATCTTACGCTGTTGAGTTCATCTCTATAACAGTTGAGGTTGGCTTGTAATTCGTTGTTGTTAACCATCTTGTTTTCTCTTTTTTGGACCCACTTTAATTTTTTTTTAATTTTAACTTTATAAGCCAAAATTAAAAAATTAAAAAGTGACTTCCTTAAAAAAATTAAAGTTTTACGTTTAATTTTTTTCCACCCAACCCGATTTGTACAGTCAGCTTAGATATGTACAGACACAATTTTTTTGAAGCGTTGCATTAAAAGTCTTAAAGGGCGGGAGTATGGATTACACAGCAAGTGTTCAAAGTTTCAAACTGTACTAAAAAATAGCGCACGAGTGTACGGACTGACAGGTACGGATGGGTACAGTGATTAATGACTGTAGTGTACGGTGTGGCAGCTGTGTACAGATGCGGCAGCTGTGTACAGCTGCAGATTCTGACGTGGGTATGGACAATGTAAATATGGCAGACGGATGGTGCAACAACACTTGTACTGCTGCACTCTGATACCAATGTAGCTGCAAAAGCATAACTTGAATATACTCAGTTTTTACGAAATAAGTAATAATATATTAAATATGAAAAAATATGGATGATTACAATAAGAACTGGCCAAAATTTTACAGGCCTTGGCAATTGGCATAACCATTGGTATGAGGTCTTATCCTTTCACTACAACTGTCAGTAATATTCTAGACCTACTTATTTAATTAATAATACAATTAAAATATTCACAACATTTCAGGTCTCAAGAAAAATTTGCTTTCAGTTTCGGTTATGGAAGGAAAGCGCTTTTGCAGTGGAGTTCAAGAACCCGAAGTCCTTATTATATCGAAGGAGTCTAGCCTAGCATAGGGAAGGAAATTTATACAGATTAGAGACTGAACCTGTTCAAGCCCTAGTTCATAACAGTGACAACTTGTGTGAGTTGTGGCACAAGAGGATGGACCACCTGAATCATTAAGGCATACAGCTGATCTATACAGATCCATATGGATCTGCACAGGCCATACAGCAGCTTCCATACAGTGGGTAAACAGTGCCGCACAGCAGCCTTGCTGTAGTTTTCATGTTTTCTTCCAGGAGGCCGTACCTCTTGCAGGCATGCCATACGCCTGTGTTCAGGGTGATTTGTTTACCATGCAGCTACTGTCTTTAAGCAAACTGTGGAGTTACCTTGTAAGCTTTGACAAAGGAATGAGAAGCTGATTGAAAGAGAACTTATCTGTGTACGTCTGAATTTGATTTATGCTTCCACTATTTGCTGTTTCCAGCTATTGTGTGAATGATGCTATGTTCAAAATTTAAACTCTGCAAGAGAGCTTTTGAGCATCAAATCAAAGATAGAGGAGACAGAGACAGACAGATCTGTAATAGAAGTTATGTAATCTAGTATTTGGTCCTATCTATACAAGGTTATATCCTGCGACGGGTAGTTGCACAGTGAATTGCAGGTTTTCAATCTTGTGGAGCCGAGCTGCTCCCTGGAGTCGACCCTGGACCGGTGCTACCTGGAGGATCCATTTCCTGGTCTGTATTTCTTGGAGCAAGTGTCTTTAAAGCTCGTGGAGCCGAGCTGCCCCTGGAGCCGATCTCCCTGGACCGGTGTCCCCTGGAGGATCCTTCTGAGCATGGATGAAGAGTAGATCTGGTTCTTTTCTTTAAGACCGAGCAAGTCAGCAAAGCAACGTATGCAGGAACCATGACCTGTTCTTGGATCGGTGCCCTAAGTTTCTGGGGGTTTCTCGCCTTGGGTGAATAAAACTTCTGGAGGATTATGGGGCTTGGATAGCTGCTTTATTTCACCATGGCCCCAGGTGGGGGTCCCGAGGCCCCTGCTCCCCTTCCCCCTGAGCTATTAGATTTCCAAAAACTGATTGCCTCTTGCAGCAAACGCCCTCCAAACGATTTTCAAAAAAAATTTGTTAAAAGGCTGGACAGCATTCCTACTGTCGCCCTCTCGTGTGAAGAAGCCTGTCGATAGGCACTGAATTTAGCAAAACGCGGGCTCATTGGGCAATTTATAGGCCTTTGGCCCTCTCCTAAGGCTGTGGATTCCTGGATTCATTAGAATTGGCGACCATTAATCAAGGAAGGTATCAGAAGTCATCTTGTAGGGAAGGGTTTCTTCGTGTTTGTCTTCGATAATGTAGAAGATAGAAGTTTAATTTTCCGGAATGGACCTTACTTCATGGGTCCTCAGGGTCTGTATTTGAATAAATGGACACCTGAATTTGACCCTACTCAAGACGTGCCGTTAGCAGTTCTTGTGTGGGTGAGACTTCCACATTTGCCCCTGCACTGCTGGAATTCGAAGGCACTAGAAGCTATTGGCAACACTCTTGGAAAATATATTGACCGAGCGGACAGAAAGGATCAATATTCCTGTGCTAGAATTTGTGTTGAGGTTGATCTAGAAATCGGATTGCCGGAAGCAATAAAATTAACAGTAGCAGATTGGTTCCATATCCAAGAATTGGATTATGAACAGTTACCATTTAAATGCAGGTACTGTCATGGCTATGGAAACTTTGCCCGTTATTTCAAAAAAAAGTCTAAGGAAGACGTGGAGAAAATGAAAGAAGAGCAATGGACTCGGGTTCAAAAAACTGCTTCGACTAAGTCAAACAATAGAACCAAAGGAAAAGAGGCATCTACTGGGACTGGTACTACCACAACAGGGCAGATTCACAAGGAAAGCAATCAAGAACAGCCTCTGAGAGAGGCTTCAACAAATCCATTTGGAATTCTCAACACAACTCCAGATATTCCAGAAACTACAATTGTAGTAACAGAGCAGCAAACACCTTCACCCGTTTTGGAGAAAGACAAAGAAGAAACAACCCATCTCGGTTCTCCTTCAGGAACTGTATCCTCGACCTCCTATGCAGAGATGACAAGGAAAAAGCCACCAGAAACCTCTGAGTCTTCGGAAGACAAGTCCTTCAACAAGCCCTCGAAAAAAGAAGGGAGGAAATCTCATAAGGAAGTTCGTGAAGAAGTTGAGCGGCAAAAAATGAAAGGTAATCAATCCACACTGGAAATGTCCATTGGCAGGAATACCAGAGCAAGGCTTCCTAAAGGGGGCTCCCTCTCCCTTGGTAAATAATGCGCCTAGTCTCTTGGAATTGTAGAGGATTGGGGAATCCTATGAAAGCAGAAGCAGTCAAAGATCTCTTAAAAATTGAATCCCCTGAGATCCTCATGCTCCAAGAGACGAAGATTGAAGGGGAAACCCTTCTTGAGATAAGCAAATCTAAATGGAAGTTTAATGCGGAGAAGGCTATTAGTTCTAGAGGCTCCTCCGGTGGCCTAGCTACTCTGTGGTCGGCTGATAAGTTTTAATTAGTAAGTTCTTTTGGAACTCAACATTGGCTCCTCACTGAACACAGTCACACTCCAAGTAAGCTCATCTTTTCACTCTTTAATCTCTATGTACCTGTCCTCTTCACTGAGAAAAAAGATTGTTGGTTAACTCTTTCAGACTTTTTAGAAAATTATGCCCATATCAACATAATTGTTGCTGGAGATCTTAACCTTATCTTTGAACCAAAGGAAAAAAGAGGTGGAAATAATAGCAGGGATCAAACGCTGCCAGTGGTAGAGGACTTAATTCATCATTGTGATCTCCTTGACTTCAATCCCAAGAAAGGCCTCTATACCTGGACTAATAATAGAATTGGGGCCGCTCACATTTCTGCTCGCCTGGATCGCTTCCTTGTCCAGAGCTCCCTTTTGCTGGAAAAAAATTCTGATATCCACGAAGATTCTACCAAAGCTGACTTCAGATCATAAACCTATTCTTTTGCAGCTTGAAGATGAAGAAAAATTGGGCCCTATCCCTTTCCGATTTAGTCCTTTGTAGATTGAAAAAGAAGGGTTCATGGAGACAGTCAAATCAGCTTGGTCATTTACAGTGACAGGTTCTCTAAGCTTTGTGTGGGAACAAACGCTGAAGGCTACGAAAACTGCTCTAAAAAATTGGGTTAAAAACCCCACTAAAACTCCTACTAGGCTCAGGCAAGAGTCTGTCCAGAATTTGGAGGATCTACAAATGAATTTGGAGGGCATGGATATCACTGCTTCAGATGTTGGAAAAGAACAAACATCTCAAATTAACACGTTCCACTCTTTCCGAAATGAAGAAAGGTTTTGGAGACTTAAGTCCCGGAGTCTTTGGCTGGGTGCTGGAGACCGAAATACTTCTTACTTTCATAGACAATATAGAGCTAGGCTCTCCAGAAACCATATCTCTAAAATTGTTACTTCTGATGGAACTACTTTCAAAGGGTTTGAACAACTAAAAGTGGCTGTTGAAATTCATTTCCATAAGATGTTTAAAGATGGCAACGATGGTGAGGAGGAAGTCATCTCCAATTTTCTTTCCCATATCCCTCTTCTGGTTCACAGGGATGATAACACAGCCCTCTTGAAGCCCTTTTCTGAAGAAGAAATTTGCAGTGTCATCTGGTCAATGGAACCTGACAAAGCCCCTAGGCCTGATGGGTTCTCCATCCATTTTTTTAGAGTTTGCTGGGATATAATTAAACCTGACTTGTTGAGAATGATTCGAGCATTCCAACAAAAAGCAAAAGTGGGAGGTAACACAAACTCCACTTTCCTTGCCTTAATCCCCAAAGAATCAAATCCAGGCACTTTTGACAAATTCAAGCCAATTTCGCTCTGTAATGCCTCCTACAAAATCCTGTCCAAGCTTCTGGCTAATAGAATTAAACCTCTGCTGGGGAAACTTATTTCTCCCAATCAGGGTGGATTTGTGAAAGGAAGACATATCCTTGACAATGTTATTCAGGTACAAGAAGCCATTCATTCTAGTCACCTAAGGCAGGAACATGGGATGCTCATAAAGCTTGATATGGCGAATGCTTTTGACCGGGTAAAGCTCTCTTACCTCTATAAAGTTCTTCACTCCTTTGGGTTTAGTACTGACTTTATTAATTTGATTAAAGCCTGCACCGATAAGCCATGGATTGCCCCGCTTGTCAATGGCAGACTGGCAAGTTTCTTTCAAGCCACGAGGGGTTTAAGACAAGGGTGTCCCCTCTCCCCTTTCCTGTACATCCTGATGGCTGACTCGTTAAGCAGAAAACTTACAACAATGAAGAATGAAGGGTCAGTCCCTGGCATTAGGATTTTGAAAGGAATAGACCCTATTAACCATGCTTTGTTTGCTGATGATTCTCTTCTGTTGGGGGGCGCCTCCATCCAGATTGCCAAGGCCTTTAGGGAGATTCTTCAAGCTTTCTACAACATTTCTGGAGCTCTCATTAATAAAAAAAAAAGTGTTGTCTATGGGTGGAATGCAGATCATCACACTATTCTGCGAATTGCTAAATTCCTGGGCTTCTCGGGCTTCGCCTCTTGGGAAAAAATCATTTATCTCGGGCTTCCTTTAACCTTGGGCTCCAACAAGTCTTCACTGTGGATTGATGTGATCAGCAAATTGAAGACCAAAATCAACTCCTGGGGAGGACGCTGGCTTACCAATGCTGGGAAACTCGTTCTTGTAAAATTTGTCCTCTCCTCCTTACCTATCTACCAGGCCTCCTTTTTGCTGGCTCCTAAGGCGATCACGAATCAAATTGCTAAGCTTATCCGAGACTTTCTGTGGCATGGAGGGAAAGGAAATCTTCAAAAATTCCATCTTGTAAATTGGGATATAGTCAAGCGCCCTTTTGCTGAAGGAGGGCTGTAGGTGAGAGACCCGGGCATTGCCAACATATCTTTGGGAGGCAAAATTCTCTGGAAGCTGTTCTCTAATAGCAAGCATCCTGTTAGTGTTGTATTAAGGAAAAAATACCTTCAAGGCTCCTCCTTGCGTAATATACAGGCTGAAAATACTTCAAAAGGGACTGCTATACGGAATCTTTGTCGCAGAGGGCTTGACTCCTTTCAAAGCCAGTTATATCGTATCCCTGGGAATGGAAAGCACACCCTTCTGTGGCATGATAAATTTATGGGACATCCTCCCCTTGATAGCTCTGATCTCTTTCAAGATGCCCGAGATTGGCTAAAACTTCAGGGCTTGAATACACTTGTAGATATCTCTCCTTGGGATGAAAATGGTAATTGGCAATCTTGGGCCCTCCCTCGATTACCTGAGTAGCTTCTTCCTCAAAAACTTCATCTGCTTACAGCACTCTCAGGCCTGGCTCCTGTACATTTGCGTGTGAAGGACAGGTGGGGATGGGGAAAAATTGGAGTCTACACTGCTGCGCAGGGATATGCTTCTCTTCAATCGATTCATGAGCCTATTCATTCAGCTAAATTCTGGAATCATGTGTGGGATAATCTCAGCCTTCCCAAAATCAATTTTTTTTTCTGGATGCTCATGCACAACCGTGTCTTAACTGGGGATAACCTGTCAAAACGTGGAATTTCTGGACCGCATAGATGTGCCTTATGTTGTACAGCTCTCGAAACTTCTGATCACCTGTTAGTAGACTGCGATTTTGCCCAGAATGTCTGGACATTCACCCTGCAGGGGCTCAATGTATCTCCACCTGCAAATCTTCCACTTGCCACGCTATTTTCAACCTGGAAATCGAGATATCCACAGGCATCTCATCGACAGTTGGATTGGACGCGGATTTGGCATGCTATTCCTAAGTATGTGTGCTGGAAAATTTGGCTGTCTCATAATGATACGATTTTTAACAATGCTCTGCACTTTCCCCAGACGGTGGCTATTAAAGCCAAAGCTTTTCTCATTGAATCGGTTGCCAATAAACCTCTTAAGAAGATCAACTCGCTTCTCCCAATTGAAAAGAAATGGCTGGGTACTTTTCTCTTTCGTGACAGACTCCAGCCAATTGCTCGTCCTTCCTTCAAGCCCAGTTGGCATTTAAGAGATCCAGATGCTGATTTTCAACTCTGGTGGAAGATGCAGGGTAAAGCTTCGATTTTTTTTTATGGTGCCTCTAAAGGCAATCCCGGGATTGCAGGAGCAGGTGGCGTAATCTATTCTTCGAATGGTAATCGAACAGATAGCTTTAGCTGGGGGTTAGGCCAGACAACCAACAACCATGCAGAAATCTTAGGCCTTTTAAAAGCCTGTCAGATTGCTCGGGGAAATAATATCAAAGATCTGCAAGTTTTTGGTGACTCTGAAATTCTGATCAAAGCTTTAAATTCCGAAGATCTCTTCAACAATCCGGAGCTCAATAATATCTTACTAAGGCTAAAATACATGCTGCTTGACTTCTCTTCATTCTCCTCTTTTCATATATTGTGAGGCTCTAATAATGAAGCTAACACTATGGCAAATTTGGCTTGCCTTTTGCCCAAAGGAGCTTTCAGTAATAACAATGAAGATCCTATCTGGAATCAGATCCCGTAGACTTGGGCTCCTCTTCATTCTTTTGTAACATTGGGTTAGGTGGTATTGAGGCTCATCAAATCCTTGATTTCTTGTATTGACGGTTGATTAGGCTACGGCCCAACTGGCTCTTTCTAATAAAATTACCCGTTCTTGTTAAAAAAAAAATTTAACTCTGCATTAACTAAATTCTGAAATCAATTGATTTTGATTGAGAACATAAAAAGAGCAGTCACCTAGACTAGGAAAATTTACAAATGCTACCTATCAAATAAAAACTCTTCATGAGTACTCCATGCTGTAATTGTTGAGAAGAGGTCCTAATGTCATTGTGTCTTTCCTTCAGGAAAGCACCCCATTGAATGACTTATCATTGGCTGTTTAGAAAGATGCATGTGCTAAAGAATAAGGTAGGAATATCTTTTACCACTGGAGAAGAAATTTTGAGAAATAAGGTCATTTCCATAAAGTTTGATGGAGTCCTAGATACCAAATTATGTATCGGTTTCATATGTGCACAAAAATGAAAGAATGATTAATTTTGATTTCTTTAAAAATTAGAACACACACATGGGACAAAGCTTTGGCCATCATCTGTCAACCACCAAGAACTGAGAAGCACGTTAAACCCCCAATAATAACTTTCATATTAACATTAAGAAGTGCCCTACATGAAATCCATAGATGACAAAAGTGTCCAATTTTATGCACAGACTTCCTACTATAATGGCTATGAAGGTAAAGAGACGACCATGTTTGAAAGAAGATTCTAGTTTTGCATGGCCATTCAATAAAAGACATGATGGAGTGCATGCTTGGACAAGAAAGAAACTAAAAGTCAGGATTGTTTCCTACTTTAACGATCTTTTGTGCATCTCTTCCAAGAGTACTATTATAATGTTACACAACAGACCATGTTTTCTAGGAGATGTTTATTGATGATTATCAGATGCACTGATTTACTTAATTGATTTGCATTGACCTCCTTAGCTTCGTTTTAGAATCGTTTTAGAATATGTTCAAACTTCTCTTGATCTTGTCATAGCTTCAAAGCATCAACAAGCATGGAATAGATGAGTTTGAGTGCTGACTTATAGTGAATGCAACACGTAGCTGTTTTCACCATCATGCTGAAACAACAATGTGTCATGTACATCATACACAGATCATCGTTTCCTTCCTAAAACATTTAACTTTATGTTTGCAAAGAACTCTAAGAAACATCAGTGATTATATCCAAATTTTCTTATGATACCTACAAGAATTAGTTAGTTGATTAGGTGTGATTCTGTGAATACAGATTTCTATCCTCTGTTTTATGAAATAACAGAACACAAAACATTCATACCTGGCCTTAGGTCGTGAACCAGGATCTGGATGCAGCAACCAAAGGCAAAAGCCAGCTTCCTTTGGATTTTCTGATAGAAAACGAGGAGGAAGAATGCGATGACGTAGATTTGACATAACTCTCATTTGTTCATCACATGATGTAAATGTACAGAAAAGCTGCCAAAATCCAGAAACAAAAATTATTGTCAATGAATCAAAAGAAAATGAAAATGAGCATTTTCATAAAAGCTTGCATCAGCCCTTAAACAGATGAAAAGTTATTAGCATATGAAGAAAAGGTCATGTACGCAATATCGTTCTCTTTCTAAACATATGATCTGATAATTGTCCTATAGTTATGTATCATATTTGGTACTTTTGAGTTAGGAGCATTTAATAAAGTGAATTTGAGTGATAAACTGAGTAGCATGCATTTTATGGTTACAAAGAGACGATTGTCTGACTCATGTCTCTCTCTTTTTTCTTAAAAGTTGAGACCCATGTTCAAAGTCAAACCCCATAAAGGTATGCCTGTGTGCTTAGGCATGTAAAATGTAACTTGTACTAGAGTTCAAGGGACAAATCTTCTTTCTGCAGTTTCATGAACATTAATAAAAATTATATTCTATTCTCAAGACATCATTTGTATTGATTTTTACATTTTGAATAATATATGAAGCAACTCTTCTCTCCCTTTGAAACTTTGCAAGTTCTCTGCATGAGTAAATGTGAAACTTTATATGGTATCAAAGCCAAGCTACAGCATTGGCAAATGTGAATCATGATTAGGAAAAAATCATCATAGACATATGAGCACAAGAATGGCGAGATATTGTGGGTCATGGGAGGCAAGGATGTGAGGTAGTGAATCACACAGACAAGAAAGTGGAGGCACATAGGCATCAAAGGCACCGATGGAAGCAAAATTCTTTTGCATTTAACAGTGTTCCACGGGGATGCATCCCACAGGGTCGGGGATGTGTTTCCCGTGTTTCCTGCATCCCGGGGACGTGAGGACTCCTGGCAAAATGTCCCCCCCCATGCCCCTAAGAATTGTTTTTTTAATGTTTTTCCATTATTTTCTTTTTTTACAATCACCCCCCGGATTTCCCTAAAATTTGGGGGTGGTCTCAGCGTGTCCCAAATGTACATTTCCCTGCTCCCACACCCCCCGTCCTGAAAACTTGGGGGAACATGGGCATTTAAACTATGTGCATGACATGGACTAGACGGACAACAAATAAACTGAAACACGGATAAGAGTTTGCAGATATACTATATTTTTATTGATATATAAAAAATTAAAGGGGTTTAATGTACTATTGTTTTCCTAAAATTTTGAAACTTACGAATAAAAAGAAAAATTTTAAAGCTAATAAGGCAGAAAGTAATCAGGCAAACAGAGAGCGTGAACTTCAAGTAAATATCTTTTCCACCTAGTACTGTCCTTGTCACCATCATCCCACCAAATTAGCTACCCTATGTTGGCCTTTATCGAGGTTATCATCCTAGTCCTCCCAAGGTGGGGACGGGTGTGTAGGAATTGGGACCTGTGACTGAAAAAATTCCCCGATGAAGAAGCGAGACATCACTGGTCCTAGTATCGGAAAGAGGTAGAGAGGGATCCACCTGAGTCCCTATATAAGCAGTAGTATCGTCCTTTGATCTCATAGTATAAAGGGAAACCCAAAGATGAGGTGCATCTTTGTCTCCATCTCCTATAAGTGGCACACTTGGCAGATCCTATCAGATCGTGGTAGATGGTGGTTTGTCTCCACTCGATGAGAACCAACCCGAAGCTTTCCCAAGGGAATCCTGAATGAATGCATCCAATGTCTACATGTGTATGGGGGCGAACAATAAAGCCATCATGTAGCTCTAGGAAGTGCTCAAGGTAGATGGACATCTTTGCGCCCAAGCTCGTCGGAGGTTAAGTATAAGTACCCTGAATGTACAATCTATAGATATCCTCTCTGATGGACTAGTACAATACCTGTCTAGGCAGCAAGAGATGGTTTAGTGCATCTAGGGAGAATTTGAACGAGGGAAGGCACTTTAGAGAGATGGTAACCGACTGGAGAAGCTGAGATGCCTCTAAGAACCAACCACATGCATGGCCTATGGGGTGATCTGAAGTGAGAGCTTCTAAGGAGCTAAGTGCAAGGTAGGGGTACCTCTTTCTCCCTATGGTGGAGTCTCCGAAAGATTTAAACCTATGGAGGAAAGAGACCAAACAAAAGATGACCTCAAGGCGGAAGGGGTGGACGCCAAACTCTGCCTAAATGATGAGCTGAGGAACAATATGCTTGCATCAAATGATGCATCTAAGAAGCAACGTCTAAACACTCTCTGTCTGCGCCAAGTCTGTCTATACCAAGCTTGGTCCCTAGATCTCAGAAGCATAGAGAACTGTGGATCTAATAATTGCCTCTATGAGATAGAGATTGGACGAGGTGTCTCGAAACTGGTTCTAGACGCATTGTTTCTTGATGAGTGTTAAGGAGTCGTATCCTTTGTTGAGCCGAGGCAGGAGGGCCTGCCGCATGCCAAAAAGAGACCCCGTGAAATGTACTCCCAGGTAAATGTAAGATGTGGTGATCTAGATCTCTTCCCCCCGGAAGTAAAAAATGCAAGTCTATAAGAGATCTCTTCGATGCATTGAAGACCATAACCTTGGTTTTACTTAGGTTGATTGTCAACTGTCGAAGGTCACAAAAGCTGGCCAAGGTGTCAATCTGTCTCTGTAGGCCATTAGTAGTAGAAGCCAACAACACTAAGCCATTTGCAAAAAGAAGAAGGGAGATCAATATCTGATGTAGAAGGCAACCATCACTCTCTTGGATGTGCTCATGGAGGAAAGACTCTAGCTCATCAATGTAGATCCCAAAGAGGGTCAATGAGAGGGGGCACCCCTGCTTTACCCCAATTGTACTATGGATGAAGTCAAAAAGGCCATGTGCCATCTAGAGGCGTCCCACAACTGACTAATACAGTCTCAAGATAGCTACCAGGAGAGTCTCAGATATGCCAATTTCGCGGAGTCTCTGGAATAATGCCTCCCTTGGCACTGTGTCAAACACTTTTCGAAAGTCTACAAAGCAACTGTAAACTTTCGAAGAGTGATGTTGGGCTTCCTCAATAATGGCTCAGAGTGTGAAGGATGTGATCAATCATCTGGTAGTTTGAGTGGAAACCGGCTTTCCCTCTAGCCCTAAGATGTCGTCTCTCTAGCTCCTCAAATAGCCATTGATGTAAGACCGTGGCGTAGCCTAACAAAAGGATTTTTTCTATTTTCATTTTTAAATGAATCTCATTATGTTTCCATAACTATCCGAGGTCCTTGGGTTTGTTGTAACACCCTTGTCATTGTTTCTTACTAGTTCAAAGGCTTTTTGGCCAAGCAAAGCACTCAGCTCAATTGGCTTTTGTAAGTGAAATTTCTTGGCTCTCCCCTGCAGGTTTGGCCCTTTCTTGAATGAATCTCTATGTGATTGGGTAGCTTCATTCATCATGCCCCAAATAGGTTCTTCAACCCTATGTCTCCAAGTAGACCTATCCAAGGACCTAAAAGAAATTATTCTAATTCGAGTTGGAGATAAAATGATTATATAGCCAATCCAATATATCAATTTACCCGATGTCAAATCTTGAACCACAAGATCTATCACTTCCCGCTTATGGTTAAGATCAAACCACCTCAAGCCCCAACCAACAATGGTTCTTAAGTTCAAGCTCAGTTAGTTACTCGAGCCACCAACGATTGCAATGACAGTCAAGTTTAGGTTGTTTATAAGAACTCTCAAGATAACAAGTTCGTCGAAGCCCTAAAGGCACAATGCACTAAGCCAGCGACCACTACTAGGTCAGATCCTCACAAGCCAACAACTTCAGCCACTAAGAAGGTGGCATGACCCTCTCAAAACACCTCATCTCAAGGTGGTAACAAGAGGGTGCACTCCCCATCCCCACTCTAGAACTCCCAAGAGCCCCAATGACAACCCAAAGTTTACACTGGAATATTATTACAATCATATCTTAAAGGCCCTACCAACCTTTAATTCTACCAAGTCCTAGTCACACTAAGATATAATGTTGACTTGAAACATATGGACACCAGTGCTACCCTTTCTCAATGAAGGTAGCATCATGAAATGTTAAGGACCTCATTGACTCCTATATAATGGCTTTGGTCTAGAAGAGCAAGACCACGTTTCAAAATCTTAAGATATTGTACTTACATAAGAAAAATTTATGGGTTTATTTGAAAAATCCTTTGAATTTTATATGGCCTAACATCATAGTTTTTAAGAGGGTAAGGATGGGGGTAGGGACCCTAAAATCATCTTAGTTGGATTCCTCTATCATGCACTGGTGAACTGATTCCTTATAGAGGTTGGTTTGGATAATGTTGAATTTGGATAGATGCATGTTGGGCTTGGCCAACATTTAAGCATCAATTGATGTTGGCCAATGAACCCTTTTCTAAGGTTAGATGGTAGACGACTCCCAAAAGCATCTTGGCTTGTCTGTAGGGATTTCAATATGGTAGATGGGGGTAGGAAAGCAAAGAAAACATTTTGCTTGTCAAAATTCCCTATGCTAAGAAAAAAACCTAGAATACCCCCAAGGCTAAGCTAGGGTTATAGGACCAAAACAAATTCAGAAAGAAGGATTTCCCTAAGCTTTGGTTCCCTTGTATAGCTTTCGGAGCAACAATGAATGATTTTAAAAGTCTCAATAGGGCTATGCTCTCTCATAAAAACACATTATTTTGATTGCAATGGGGTTCGGCATAATACAAATCATAGGGGAGGTCACACTCTTAGAGCATCAACCAATTTAACTCTCTATTTCTTGGGGAGCAGCAAAAATAAGAATGCACAAAACTTTTCATAGCATGAATTTTTCTCATTTGAAAAATCAATGTTGTCTAAATTGTATCAAGAAAATTTACAGCTCTCTACCCATACCCAAAACAAAAAATGGTTGGATCATGTGGTAGGACAATACCATTGCTCGTACTAGCTCTTTTCTGAGGAGATATGGATCACAAATTTCCACAACCTAGCGAAAGCGACATACAGCTATTAAGGAAGAGTTGGAGCAAGTTAGCCAACAGCTTTGGTTCAACCCATTTGATGAGAGTTTACAAGCCAAGGCTATTAGCATTCAATGTTTCCTCAAAGTTGATGAAATTGATGGGCCTAGGGAGTTCAACTATGAGCCAAATTCCATTTGCTCCAAACTAGCGACCAACCAACAAAGGATACTTTTTAAAGATCTAGTCTCCAGGGATTTTGCTAAAAAGATTGTTGTTGTGAAAACTCCCAATGGGAGACTCACCAAATAAGATGATATTGGGGTGACTTTGTTTCCCACTATAGAATGGTTTTTCAGTCTTACAGCCACAACAAGGAGTGTAGGGTGGCTATGCATACTTGTATTTATATGGTCTTGTGTAGGTTCTCAAAACCTCAAACAAGGTAGTGAAAACAATCCTTGACCTTGGATGAGATAATAGTGGCCCTCATTAAGATAGTCGAGGATAAATCACTTGGATTAGACACCTTTCCATGCAAATTTTATCATTATTTTTTTGCACTAGCGATGTTTTTCCAAATTTCATTGGTTTCACATTTGAACATGAACATGAACCAAGTGACTTAGCTTGCACATATGACAATTCTCCTTCACTAGCAACCACTTCAGGGAAAGCCATAAGTTGGAAGAGACACTTCGCTACTTTCTACAACAATTGAACTTCAATGGAAAGACAACAAAGTTGTTTTTATAACCCACATAAGTATAAAAATTGTTTGTTCATGAGTAGTCCATAGCATATTAAAATATAATTAACACCTACATTAAATATAATAGGTATATGTTAGGTGGAGTTGGACCTTCCAAGTTCCTCTTGTTCAAAAGGGCATCAGTTTTACAACAAAGAAAAGGGTATCATCTCTATATGAAGATTGACTTGGAGTCGAAGAGAACATGTCCCTCCTTGAGAGGGAAATATGCCAATTGAGATGCTTGACCTGCTTTTCCCAGGTTCCTTCTGCAGTCCAGTTACTTAGCCAGATATGGGAGAAATCCCATAGGTAGATGAGTAGGACAGTCAGCAGTTGGCCGAGTTCACCCAGGTACCTTCAGCAGTCTAGTAACTTAGCCAGATATGGGAGAAATCCCATAGGCAAATGAGTAGGACAGTCAACATTTGGTTGGGTTCACACAGTTGCCTCTGCAGTCCAGTTACTCAGCCAGGTATGGGAGAAATCCCATCGGCAGATGAGTAGGATAGTCAGCAGTTGGCCGTGTGATTGCATAGGTACCTCTACAGTCCTGGTACTCAGCCAGATATGGGAGAAATCCCATAGGCAGATGAGTCGAACAGTCAGTAGATGGTCATACTCATTTTCTCGTCTGAGATCTCAGCCAAGTATGGGAGGACCCCACCGGCAGATGAGACAGACAGGTAGCAAATGGTATAGCAGAGATTGCACAATTGATAATCTCAGATATCCAGGATTGAGTGATTCTCCTGGATCCAGGATTGAGTGATTCTCATGAACTCACCGAAGGACTAGTGAAGATGATACACCTGAGACTGTGTGGACAACCTCCAGTATGTATAGAGATGATGGAGACAGCATGGATGTACAAGATGAAACCCAAATAATCGTGATGCAGATGAAGACCGAAGAATACATTCCTCATTGAGAGGGAGTGTTGGGTTTTGTGCAACTTCGGAAGATATTATTCATTGTATTTTATTGTACTTTCATTGTACTTGATTGTACCTCCTAAGGGAGATTAACCTTATGTAATTACTTATGTAAACACATGAAAGAATCAATGTAAACCTTTGGGTGCAAACAAGCAAAAGGAAAATATTAAAATTAAAATTATTAATTGCCCCCAAGTGAAGTCGGCCTAGTTAGGGATTTTTCATGTTTGCACTTGTATAGATAAGAGGTAAAGTGCACCTCATTATTTCATTCACTCACTTCACAATTGTGCATCACTTGGGAGAGAGAAGAAGTTCGCACAAGCTGGAGAAGGAAGTTGTTTTGGGGTTTCTACTTGTGGTAAGCATTTTCACATTTTCTCTTTTATCTTTGTACTCTAATCTCGAGATTATCATCTCTATACGAAGGTTGTTGGGTTTTTCCCAATTGGGTTTCCTAGGATAAACTCTGTGTTATTGTTTTGTACTTTGTCTTTCTTCTAGTGATCTTGGTTATGCATTTGTAATATTATGCTATGAATGTATGAAATTTAACATATCCATCTCCTCGAGAAGGTTTGGAAATGATACATTATACAAGACAGGAAAAAAAGAAGGTCAGACAAACATCAAACACAACAAAGGAACTATACCAAGTGGATATTGAGGTGCAACAAGGACAACAACAAAACAATTACTAGGGCGCTTAGAGCATTGGAAGCCTTCAAGGAGGGCTCTAAATGAAAATTCCATCTCTCAACAGTAGGGGCTTGGGATCAACCTGTAAAAATTCAGTCCCTAAAGAGACTCACGATGGTTCACAAACCCGATATTGGTGTCAAACATGGCATGTGATAAGTTCCTCAAGAACACCATGCCAGATTGGGATTTTGATTGTGTCAATGAAAATGGATTGTCAAGCTAAATAATGACAAGATGGAAAGGGAATTTCAACAAGGTCATCAATGTAAAACCCTCAAACTATGCATTGGTAACATTGTTCTCCCAAGAGGCAAAAAGAAATATTGATATTTAAAATTATTATGGGCCCCTTCATAATAGATAGGCCTTTTGGCAAGATCTAGTGGATCGAGGGCTCTTGTAATGGCTTGCCCTTATTTTAGGGGGATATCTAAACCTCATCTTGTCAAATGTAGACACATTAGTAGATTTCTTATCAAACCTATTCAAACATGTGGGCCTAATTGATGTAGAACCCATCTCAGTGGAATTAACTTGGGAGCAATAAGAGGAAGGGTTTCTTGAGGGGTCAACAGCTCGAATGGTGAGGAGGTAAGCTTCGCACACTCCCTATCGAGGTTCAAATCCCCAATGAGACATTGGCTCGTTGTGACAAGGCTAGAAGGGTAAGCACCCCCTGGACTGGGACCCCCACATGGGTGTCTTTGAACATCTCAATCCTTGCTATGTCATGAGTTATTGATCTATCTAACTCGCAACCCATTAGATATACTCTTGGGTTATAGTGGTAGCCACCAGCTTTGAACCTAGGCCTCACCCAGGTAATCCCGACGAGTTACCAATTCCCATGGTTAAAAAATAAATATAAGCAAGGGTCTGAAATATATAGGTAAAGGTTAAACCGATTCCTCAATCAATCAAGGACATCTCTCTTGAGAAATTTCAGAGGTTCAAATTAGAGATTCACCCCTCAAGAGGATCAAATCATGTAGTGATAAACCTAGAATTGGCAATGTGCCCATCCAGGCCCCTGCTCTATTCAAATTCAACTGTTACTAGCTTTCTCACCCACACTACTTGCAGAGCATTGTCTCGGAATGGAGCCCTTATGAAGAACGCCAAGGGGACATCATGTACCTATTCCATAAAACCTATTGAAAATGGAGGCCTCCAAACTCTAGTGCAAAGAAAATTCTGACGCACCAAATGGAATAAAAAAGGTGGAAAAGGAGTTGTCAAATATATACACCTAGGTAAGCATGACTCCCCCCTTTCCTAAGGAATTAGAGGAATTAAAGCGGTTAGAACCTCAGAGAGATCAAATTCTAGCATGGGAGAAGACTAGATAGCGAATGAAAAGCAAAGCCATTTGGCTACAAGAAGATAGAAATACAACTTTTTTCCACTAACAGACAACAGCATGCAAAGCATATAATTCCATTTGGAGAATCATGGACCATCTGTTGAATTTTTTCTTAGCAGTATAGTTTTTCAAATCTTGATAATTATTATCATCCCACTTTTATCATTGCATAATTTCAACATTCAATTGCAGCAGAAATAAAAAAACAAGGATCATTGAAAGATAACCATGCACAAGACACAAAGATTTTACCCTCGGAAACCCAATAGGGAGAAAACCCAGCAAACCTTTCTCAGAAGAAATCAATCCAATACAAGTACAACACCAATCATGAAGATGATCCTTAGCACAAGAGAGGTCCGCCCTCTTTCACAAGAAACCCTAGCAAGGGTAGCGAATCTTCCAAGAGAATAAGCGAACTCCAAAATTATACTTCTTGCCTTAGCTAGGCCTTCCTAGGAGGTGCGCACAAGTGGAGAGAAGAAGATGTGATGCGATGAGTATGAACAAATGAAGTGTGAAGCACTTTATTTATATTCTTCAATTCACTATAACTTTCCTCAATGGGGCCGACTTGTACACTTCCACTAGGGCCGACTTGCTAGTTTTGATCTTCATCTTTCATTTGTCTTCAAGCTGACTTGTCTTCTTGTCTTCATTTTCTTCTGGAGCTTCTTCAGAGCTATCTGGAACTTCTTCAATGGTTTATCTTAACTTCCTGGTAATTTCTTCATCATAAAAAATTTACCTTCATTGATGTCCATCTCCTCACATGCAGATCAAATTCAGACATAGAGCTCTAATGTTGATTTAACTATACTTTAAGAAGTGTTAGACACTTCTTAGAGCCAGTGTCAAATTCAACATTAGATTAGACTTTGTCTATTACACAAGGGGATAAGATCCCCTATAACATGGACAAGTCAACTCACTCTAATTAGAATAGATCACTCCATCACGAGCACTCCCACATAGAGTATGCAATGTGACCACTAGCCTTACTTCACTCTTAGTCAATCCAAATGACTAGACAAGGTTAAGCATCTGAGCCACGTACACATAGTCAACACACATGACTAATAAGGGGTACGATGAGGCCATTCTCTACCAACCATTGGTCAATACACATGACCACTCTGGGAGAATGATCTGCAGAATATTTGCCCGGTGCTAGAACCATGGAGAAACATCAACACCATCAAAGACAAAAATGCAACAATTTTGAGCAGAGGGGACTTGCCACTTCAAGGATCTGTACACTCAACACAATGGAGAATATTTGACAAGTGTGCTAGCGGCGACAACTGCCTTCCCAAAGATAATAGGGGCTGAATGCTCAAATTACTGAAAGTAACTTGAGGCACTATTATGCCATATACTGTATTTGCATATTAGTACTAATTATTGCTTCATTTTGCTATTATATTCCAACTTACTATGATCTCATTTTTACTGTTGTTGGGATCTTCCATATGATATGAGTGATGAGATGATACTACTATGTTGCCATATTTACTGCTATTCCATGTCAGATAATGATGACATGTTACATGATGTTGTACTTTACTATTGCTAAGTATTTTATTGCTATTGTATGATGTATTTGATTGTTTGATGAGTATAGCTAGTAGTACCAATCATAGATTGACAAGGGTGAAGGAGTTCTAATTTACTTACATATCATGAACCAAGATGACTCTTGTCTTTGCAAGGACTACTCCCCCTTCTTCGGTTTCATTTTCTGACCTTCTCCATATCATCCATATCATTTCACTTTGATCTACAACCTAATGGTTTGAAATTGACTTGATTGACTCTTGCTCTCCCCATTTGTAGAATTTTCACCATTTGTGCTTCTTATTATTGCCTCTCCTATGTGTCTTGGGTTACTGTGTTGTAGTGAATCCTCAATACAAGATGCTTTCGGATAGATCCCTGTGGTCAGTGGTCAATAGTCAAGGAGAACTACAAGTAAAGAATCCTAATGCAGTAGTTTTCATATGCTCCCTAAGGCTTGCTGTCATAACAAGGAAACTCTAAAACTGAACAATGCTTTCTTTTGAGATCCAAAGAAATTCCCTATGACTATAAAATAAAATGGTTAACAGTTGGAGGAATAAGTAATCCCCCTATCGAGGCTATGGACCCTTGACTAGTAGCAAGACAAGGGTTATTTGCATGCAAATGCTTTACCGTGGCAACTCCATCGGGGCTATGGACATCTACTGGCAGTGGAGCTAAGGCCGTGTCATCACTAGTATCTGAAAGGTGTAAAACCAGGGCCAGTATCCTTCAAATCGTTAATCCTATGCAAAACGAAAAGAGAAAAGATAAGAAAAAAATAAAAGGAAATATTACTACTGGGATCAAAGAGAAAGGTACCTCATAACACACTCCCTCTGATAAGACACACTCCCTCATAACTATTTGCATGGGTGGTCAAATTCACAAAGGAAACTCTGATTCCTCTATCTTGTGTCATCCAGTCAACAAGAGCCAAACTCACATTCTAACCTTGTGACTCATCCATCTCCACCCCAAAGAAGAACTAGTCCTTTGTAAATGTTTTGATGTTAACATGGTAATGGTATGTTCCTAAATTATTAATCCAAGGAACATATTGAAGATATTTATGGGGCATATTATCATGATTTCTCATGACTATGCTATATGATGACTCACAATAAATAGTTAAATGCATTATAATTAATATGTACATTGGTTCTACATGTGTACATCACTATTGTTGGTCCATCTGGGACATATCTTGATTACAGTACACTATCATCACATTACTACAAGGATATCATCATGCCTTCTTCAGAGCTTAGATTCAGTGCATGTTGGTCAATTTGATATGGTAGCCAATGCCATTCACTTAGGGACTAATATGCTATTTTCTATTGTACATGGGATCCATGCATTCTGAGCACATATCTAGATACCCATTTGGCCATTTATTGAGGTATATTCCATTAGATTCATCAATATTGCCTCAGATGAAGATCAATCACTTCTACAAGGTGGTGGCTACATTGCACATTATTCTGTAGTCCTAATTTTCATGATCGTGCATGGATTTGATGCACTCAGTGTTTTCCAAATCTACTAATGGATTTCAATACCCATTTGCCCATACTGCCAGCCTACGGGGTTGCATGGAAAAACACTCCTCCAATTCAGTCAAATCTACAAGGGTCACTCAAATAGTATCAGTGAGTAACCTACAAAATTTCATGATCATGCATGGATTTGATATAACCCTCAAATGCACAACAAGTTGGCATTTTTGGGCAGCATTTGGTTCTTTTGTCCAACCATACCTTCAGATTGCCCAATGACTTGCCATTTCAGTGATTTTCAACCATCAGGGGGTTTTCCATGCACGTTTCAATAGGTTGGCAGATTATTACATGTTACTACTATCGTTTTTCACTTTATTTGCCTAAGTTGAAGTAAATATTATTACTAGAGCCTATATGAGTGCACGTTATGTTATATTTTTACATTGAGATGCACTTACTATTTTTCATCAGGTTTACTACATTACTACTATTGAGGTCGATTTGCATGTGTCACTTGGGCACACATGTTAAGGCACTACTTGAGGATTTGGCACCTTGGCACACATGTTGAGGCTTATTGGGATCATCATGCCTCTATCTCACTTCTTGATTAGATCTCGTCCCTTGATCTACTTCGCATTACTTGGATCGACCTCCCTCATGCATGGATCGACTTGCTCAACGACTTGGCTCATGGAGGATAGTTTGACCAACGATTTGCCTTGGGATGCTAGCACATGGTATTGACACATGGTTTTAGATGCTCATGGTTTTGAGGAGGCAGATGGTATTTGGCATTATTGTACTATCATTGACATGGTCTAGAGAGATTCGCTCTTCCAGAGGCAACGACTTGGCATCTTCTTCATTGTTTTGGTTGGATCTTGCACATGGATCAAGGATCCTAGCCATCCATTTGTATTTTGCTCATCTCTTGAGATCCACACTCATTATTGTACTCGTGGACATGGTCCAAACACTATTCGCCCTCTTTAGCCAATAAAAGGAGGCCGATTTCATTGTAACTCATTGCTTTGGAGATATCATGCTGGAATAATACTAAGATTTGGGATTTCTGCAGTGAAACTTAGTGTCTTGTGCTTAATGTAATATTTTCTTTTCGATTTCCAAGCTTGCTTTCCATAGCTTACAAGTTTTTCTTCAACAAACCTGAGTTAAAATTAATTTATTTTGCTTTGTTGAAGCAAACAAGTAGTAGGGATTGCCAAGAAGGCTCCTTACTTGGTTAGTATTTTAAGTATTGCATTGCCAAGAAGCCTCCTTTGTTTGTTTATGTACTAAACTTGCTTTAATAATTTATCTAACCCTCTTGTGTAATTTGTTCTATGATTGGAATTCCAAGAAGCCTCCTTCTCATCGCAAGTTTACAAGGGCAAGTAGAACAAATAGGCTAGTTTAGCCTCAAGTGGGACAAGGATTGGATTGCCAAGAAGCCTCCTTTCCTTTGAAGAATCATAAGCTTGCTACAATGAAGAGCGCTATAGACTCCATTTGACCTATTAATCCTTTTAAGGCACCGGTTTCTCCCCTCTTCTTATGTTATCATCTCCATTCCTTTCACCTCCTCGACTACTATTTTTTGAAACCTTCACTTCACCATTGTAGCTAACCTTGAGAGCTAGATCCACCTTCTTAGGAAAATACTACACATGTCTTTTCTCATTGTACTTAATCATAAGATCTAAGAGAGCAAGGAAACTAAAACACAAAAACACCTAAGAAGATAATAACAAAAAACTAAACCAAAATGATGTGTATCTTGTGTTGGTTATCATGGTGAATGTATTTTAGTTTAATGTTTTATTTATCTCTACATAATGTATTTTACTGTTGTGTTGGTTATCATGGTGAATGTACTTCCACATTGTTTTTGCGTCTAACATGTGAAAGTCATCATCAATACCTCTCAAGACTTAGGAAATTTGCTTTAATTAAAGGAATTGTTAAAGTGAATGCCTTTTTATGTTTAATTGGGGTTAATTTGGAGAACAGGGACTTCCACATTGTTTTTGTGTCTAACATGTGGAAGTCATCATTAATACCTCTCAAGACTTAGGAAATTCACTTTAATTAAAAGAATTGTTAAAGTGAATGAATTCTTATATTTAATTGGGGTTAATTTGGAGAAATGCCCAAGTATTGGACATTTGTGATTTAAATTAATCAAATGAATCTCAACCATTTATCTCAAGTGAGTGAGATCTAATCTCAGCCATCGGAGTCAGGGTTTTAGTTCATCCCAAAAATATAAAAGGCAGCCAAGGTGAGAGGACAAAGACACACAAGAGACACACAGAGAGAATGAGATAGTAAGATCTCATTGATTGGTTGAAGGACTTTCATCCAAGTGTGGATAAGGGTGAAGAAGGACTTTCATCCAAGTGTGGGAAAAGAAGGATTTTTTATTTCCAATCTAAGCCAAAGAGAGAAAAGACAGCAGTTCGAAAGCAGCGGACAGCCGTACCAGTCCGGCAAAGGCAAAGCTGAGCAGCGAAACCAGTTGTACAACCATACAAACAGGCCGTACATCCATACAAACCAATCGTACAAATTCCGTACAGGTGTACAAACTAACCGTATGGAATATGTACATTTGTACAAACATATCGTACGAAATCCATGCAATCGTACGAATCAGCCCATACAAGATGGACAAGAAGGACAGGGTAGCAGAAAAAGGCAGTTTTATGGGTCTCTACTGCAAATTTGCAGGAGTTTTGTCTTCTAAGGGCAGATTTTGCTAGGTTTACTGTGTATTTTTCTCAAGGCCATTTTCCTAGTAAGGGAGCCCTTGTAAGCTTGGAATTTAATTAATGATAAGCTTATTTGAAGAGCAAAAAATTGTGCATGTGGCATTGACCAGTCTCCTATATTTTGCTTTTGCTAGAAATTCTATTAAATAAATTCCAGTAGTATAATTTATTCAGTGAGTTGTAAAAGTAATTTTCAGCCAATAAAATCACTAGGAAATATCTTATCTAGGCCTGGGATTGAGAAAAATGAACATGGTATATCAAAGCACACACTCTAAGAGGGAGCAGATTTGAAGTCTATGCAGCAGATCTAGTAGATCTGGGTGACCAACGGACAGATCTAGTACAAATATGGGGTTTATAACAATAGATCTTAGTGGGTGCTTGAAGGACAAAGCACACGACAGTTATTTTGTGCAGATCTAGTTACGGCGGGCTGGCAACAACCAGTCTCGGATTTGAAGATAGGTTAGATGGGGCATCTAACTTCCCGGCATGGAAAGCAAGAGTAGTCTTGTTGTTGAAGGAGCATGATCTTTGGGGGATTGTGGAGAAGGTGGTTCAATCACCTATAGATGCAACTCTATTGGAAGCCCATGAGAAAAAGGAGATCAAGGCCCAAAGAGTGATCCTAGATGCTGTGAAGGATCACCTAATTCCTCATGTAGTAGAGAAGACAACCCATGTAATGTTCAAAGCTCTAGTAGATTTGTTCCAGAGCGACAACATGAAGAGGAAGATGATCTTGGGAAACAAGCTCAAAGATGTCCAGATGTCAAAAACTAATAATGTTACCAGCTACCTCATGAGGATCACCTAGATTTGTGATCAACTTGCAGCTATTGGGGAGAAGGTTCTTGATCCAAAAATCGTGAATATGGCACTGAATGGTTTCCCAAAGTCTTGGGATCCATTTGTCAAGGGGGTCATAGCTCGGGAAATCTTCCAAATTAGCAATGGCTTTGGGATGATTGCATCCAGGAAGAGACTTGAGAGGAGTCTAAAGCATGCAAGCAAGAAGAGGAGGAGGAGGAGAACCTAGCTCTAGTTAGCCAAAACAAGAAGAGCCAAGGAAAAGGTTCCAAGGGTAACAGTGAGGGAGCATCCTCACGGCCAAGGAAGAAATACTTGAGTAAAATCAAGTGTTTCATTTGCCACAAGAATGGGCACTATGCATCTCAATGTCCAAAGAAGAAGGGGCAAGAGAAGCCGCAGATAATAGCATCAGCAGAGACGCAGCTTGATGAGTTTGCAGTGAAGTTTGAGGAGGACTTTTCATTCATCTCTTTCCTCTCCACCGACAACAACAAAAGGAGTGCTTGGGGCTTGGATAATGGTACATCGCATCACATGACTAAAGCACGGGAGCTTTTCAGCAGCCTAATGGAGAAGGACTCAGGGACCCATGTGGAGCTTGGTGACGATGCCAAGTATGCATTGAAGGGGGTGGGAACTATTTGGTTTCGGCTTGAGTCAGGAGGTTCATTAGAGGCCCAAGATGTGCTTTGGGTATCAAAGCTGAAAAAGAATTTGCTCTCATTATTAGCTTTGGAGGACAGGGATTTTGTCTTCGTAATCAAGAAAGGGCAAGTACTCATACGTCCAGAGGGAGCTAGCCCTGACACAGCAGTGAACATTGAGGTTAGAGAGGGAAAGCTATACAGGTTGTAGGGAAAGCCTGTGAGTGAACCAATGTCAGTTACAAAGGAAGTGGACCAGGAGGCTCTAAAGGATGAGCAGCGGTTAGCAGCTTCCAGTTTTGGGGTCAGACTTCAGGAAGAAGACCCAGTTGGTATGAACTGACATTGGGGGATGCTCATGAGCAAGTTGAGAATCCTAGGAGCACAGTCAGAAAGAGAAGGCATCCGAAGAAAAAGTTTCCATATCATATGGCATTGATGAGTATCGTCATTGATGATAAGCCTCCAGTTGTGAGGAAGCAGCAGATCAGCAGGTATGGCAGGATGCTATGGTGCAGGATGATGTGCAGGATATTGTGCCAAGATCGAAGGGACAACCAATTCCAGGTGGCTCTTCCACAAGTACCTTCCTCGCTAAGAGGGAGTGTTGATGTTTGTAGCATTAGACAGGTACTTCCACATTGTTTTTGTGTCTAACATGTGGAAGTCCTCATTAATACCTCTCAAAACTTTGGAAATTTACTTTAATTAAAGGAATTATTAAAGTGAATGTCGTTTCATATATAATTGGGGTTATTTTGGAGAAATGCCTAAGTATTTGGCAGTAGTGATTTAAATTAATTACATGACTCTCAATCGTTGATCTCAAGTGAGTGAGATCTAATCTCAGCCATCTAAGTTAAGGTTTTCGTTCATCCCAAAAGCATAAAAGGTTGCCAAGGTGAGAGGAGAAAGACACACAAGAGACACACACAGAGAGTGAGATAGTGAGATCTCACTGATTGGATGCAAGAGGACTTTCATCCAAGTGTGGAGAAGGGTGAAGAAGGACTTTCATCCAAGTGAGGGAAGAAGAAGAAGCATTTTCTGATTTTCAGTCAAAGCCAAGGAGAGAAAAGACAGCAGTTTGGGAGCAGCAAGAAGCTGTACTAGAACAACTGAGGCAAGGCCGAGCAACAGAACCAAACGTACAACCGTACAGACGGGCCATACAACTGTACGGACCAGTCGTATGGATTACTACTCAAATGGATAGTCACAAGTCCATCAGGGATAGTTACTAGACATGCACCACCCAGCCTCTAAGTCAAGCCAAGCTTGGGGCCACAAGGACTATAGTTTCCCCGCGGTAGGCTCAATGCAATACATCAACTTGTACGCATACCGCTAGCTTCTTCTCTACTACCAAGAGTCCTTTGTCCTTAGATGCTAGGAGAGTTTTTGCACTCGCTTCCACCTCTGTGCCAGTTTCGACACTCCCCAAGCAATAACATTTGGAGGCCACTACAATTCACCCTCTAGGGGCCCATCAATCCAATCCAGTCTCCAAGGGACAATATCAAACAAGTTCTCAAGTGAACATTGCTATCCCTAGCTCTAAAGAGATAGTGACTGGCCCCTCTTCTTAGTAACAGCAAATTTCACTACTACTTTGAGATTGTTTTTTATAGTTAACTTCCTATAATGTGTAGCCTTTCTTCTTAGTCCTCTATCTTTAGGTTTTTCTAGGCTTTCTTCTTGTTCCTCTATCTTTAGGTTTTTCTATTGTAGTCTAAGGAGATGATTTTTGCACTCCCCTTGTCACTATTTTGGTATGTTGTAATTTCCAGTCCCATTGACCTGTTCTGGTCATAAGTGAACAATACTATAATGTCATTTCATTTCTTGTGTTGAACATAAAGAATGCAAGTCAATTTTACCTTGGCATAAGTCTTCACCAGTAACTGACAGCTCATCCTGGAGAACAATGATTTTAATTTCCTTGGCATACTCTTTAGGAAGAAGAGAGAATGCCCGCCGTTTGAGGCAATCTGTTGTGTCCATGAAACAAACAAGTTCTTTCACGGGGAATTTAGTTCCTATACCACTGAGGTAATCTGAAGCCAGTTACAGCACAACAATTTTGAATCTACTTCCACGTGTTCCAACTGGTCTAAATTCTCAGTAATTGTGACATATTGCATATTGTATTTCTAGTGGCTCAGGGAGTTTTCCAAGCCAGCAGATGCAGTTTCAGATACCAAATCTATGATGTCAATGGTACTGGTGCAAGCTGCAGGCCATTTTGGTTTCAAACCAAGGCAAGATTTTGCCAAACAAATTGGCTACAAAATTCATAGCTATGAACTGCAGAAGATGGTTGTGAGTTCCAGAGCTACATGCTGCAAAGAATGGCCATGAGTTTCAGAGACACGTGCTGCAAAGAATGGCCATGAGTTTCAGAGCTGCGTGCAGCAGAGGAACTTTGTGGAATTGCATAATTTGAGGCATCAATAGCTGTTTCTCAGACGGCCAAAACTTTGGAAAATTCTGTTGCTGTAATTTACTATCTTAGACACTAACCACCCCTGCAAACCCCAAGCCATGAGCATCAACCTCAAGAACCTTAGAATGAGCATCAGAAAACAGTTGCAAGCTTCACAGTAGAATGAGCTGCAGTTGAAACTGGATGCAATTCTTACAGAAAAACAAAATGAATTCCCTTGGATTGAATTCTAATGCAAGATAATGGGACAACAATAAGAACGATAGAAGAAAGGAAGAGACTGACTGCCACAAATCATAATGGAGAAAATGGTTTAATGGCCATATTTAATGCCAGAAAAGAGAGTTAGAATGGCAATACAAAGAAGATTTCTTTATGACTCAAACTGATTAAGGTACTTCACTAATCCTGGATTGCCTCGGGTGGGCAATGACTAAGCTCTTTGACTTCCTTTGCCATTTATTGCACCTTCTCTATCCCATCAATCATTTTCCTCTTTTCGAGATTCTTATGAAACAAATATGCTCTTCCTAAGGTGCATTAGAAGACTTGGATAGACCCACCAGGCCACCCATCACAAACACAACCAATGTCTGGTGTATTTTAGCCAACATTAACAATACACTATCTTCCGTTAATAGTTGTTCAAACTCTAGCTTCAACAACACTTAAATCCCATTATTATGCTTCATATGAGCAACTGTCAGTACATACTGAAATTTGGCTTCAGAATCCATACAGTTTAGACTGATCAACTAAATAAATTATTCATCTAAGAGAATAACTCAATGGTACATATGAATACACTAGTCTAATACAATATCACTAGTATACTCAATCAGAACAAGAAGTGAACATGCACAGACAGTTCAGATTTAATAATACACAGTTAGAGAGCATGACTCCATGGTACATACAAATCCACTAGTCTAATACAATATTATTAGTACACTCAAATAGAACAAGAAGGGAAATAGACATAAGCTTTATACTTTATAGATAAGAAGCAGATTTAGAGGAGTTTAGACAACATAGTCACAAACCATCAATTACAACCAAGTCCCTATCAAACCAATGCTAGAAAATTTTGCGACAGGATGCAATGGGAATCCATCTCCATTTTTAACAGATCATGTATAACCACTGCAACCCAATGGCAGACATGTCACTTTCTCTTGTGCTTTCTGCCCAACTGGCAAGAAAAACCTCATTCCATACAATCTTGTTCCTATGATACCAAAACCTTTTTCTGATATTTTTATGTTTTCCATATAATGGGCATAAAATGACAAGGGCATAGTCCAAGATGTCATATAAAACACAATATCATGAGATTCCATGAGTTACATTCAGTGATTATTTCCAAATTTTAAAAAAATGGCCTGTGATCCAAACATAGTGCTTGTTGAATCTTCTTTTTAAAAAATTCAATAAATAATTTCCACTTGTTTTGGGACAGGAAACCTGGCAAAATACACAAGGATACATAATGCATCCATCCAGAAACACTAGTCTCAAATGATAGGTTGATAGGTGATAGCCGAATACTAAATAGTATACATGACTACATGCCAGCTGAATAGTATACGACACTACATGCCATATTGGGAAGTACACGAGTCTAATATAATTATTAATAGCTGATCTAAATAGGAAAAAAATATCTTGAAAATGTTTATGGCATTTCTATACCATGGACCTGGAATCTTGAAATATTAAGTGAACAGGGTGGACATAAATGCATAAGTAAAAGGGCAAAGGCACACTAAGAGGGCAGGAAAATCTTCATCATGAAGTTGAACGGAGTGGTAATGTGATCATGATGAAATATTTCTAAAATTGATGGAAAAATAAACAATCAAATAATATTGCCCAAGCAGATAAAACTTTGGTGTCTTATTATATGAAATTGAGCACTCCAAATTCACATACTAGCATATCTGGTATAAACAAACTCAGAGACTCACCAAGTCCAACCAAAACTACATTCCTACACCATTAAGGTCTTTAAATGAACAGACAATTTGAGCCTATCCAAATAGGTTTCCCAATAACATATGGAATTAATAACCTTAAACTTTAAACACTACACCAGTTGCAATAAAAAGTAATCCATTAAACTGGAGTGGACAATCATACCTCAAATAATAGGACCCCTAAACTATATATGTCAGATGAGAATGAGCATGACCCGCCGTTAAGCTGTTCGGGACTGGTATACCAGTTCTCCTCCAACAACAAGAAACGATGATCATCGTCATTTAATACTATTATCCTACTTTGGCGTTGCTGGTCACTTTGGTCCATAACCTGTCGACCCTCAGTGAGTTCATATCCTGGATTGTGTGCATCCTTTGAAAGTAATTTTCCATCCTCGGTACCTTCCATTACAGGATCTACAGAGTATCGTTCACCGGTTTGACCAATATTTTGATCTACAGAGGAAGTTCTAAAAGAAGATCCTGAACCTTTCCTTCGAAAACTAGCATCCACTCCAATATGACGACGTTCAGAGCGTGGATTGTCTGTGTCAGAAGACTTTACTGACTGATTCAGTAAATCACATCTATCAATGTGACCATGGCCTTGGACAACTCCTGTTGATAAATACTGTCTGCAACGCTTTCTATTTTGCTGGAGCTTTGACAAGTGATCTATGGGGTTAGTAGAAGGGCAAATTGTATCTTTGGAGCATTCGAAATTCACTTGACTTGCCGGAGACTCAAGAAATTCTACCCGATTTAATGATGAGAGTACAAAACAAGAAGGGCGAATGTTTCCTAAAAGCATTCCTTGTGAGTGTGCATGCTCCATTAGTTCCAATATTTGTTTGAAAATGTGCAGATTCTCAATTTTGTCTACTACCCGTGGAGCATATCCAAGCCATTGCCGTAAGATAATGCCATTCTGCACTTTTACATCATTCAAGTCCATGCTGCCATGTAGATTTAATTTAGATCCATGTGTATTGGAAGTACCAGATGGTTCACGCTTCCCTTCAACATACAACTGACATGGATCTCTTTCAAGCTTTTGGTTTCTCACCTCAGGCATCAAGTCATTGGAATGATATTTAAGCTGTCTAGCTGCTACACTTGTATTGTCATTCAGGGACTCCTTGACATAAAATTGAGATAAACCAGAAGCTGATAGAATTTTCGTACGAATTCCTTCAGATATTTTTGTCCCTGATTTGCTTGTCCAAGATGAGCCATGGTAGCCATTGTTGCAAACAGAAACATGAACACCTTCCTTAGAGCACTGTAATGGTTGTTTACTGTCAGATGAATTCTGTGGAAGTCCAATTTTCAGTTTCAGTTGGTTTCGAGTTTCACTATATTCATGCATCATCTTGGCATGATAATCTTGCTCATTCTGCCTATTTCCTAGCTGCTCTTGGAGATCAACATTGCAACCTTTAAAAGATGGTATTTTAAAACTATGACCTTTTTCTTCCATAGAGTTCCCATTAAGCCTTCTTAAGCTTCCTGCAGAGGCTGCCAGATTATATAGGTGATGCCAGGGTCCTGTACTGTTCTGTAGAAATCTGGCATGACCATGGTTAACCTGGTCCTGAGAGGATTTGTCAGGGGAGATCTTTGACTGCTTATTTTTTCTCGCATTTAATTCTTCAGTTTGCCTGCTAGAATAACTAGCAAAAGGTCTTGCACATGTCTCTGGTTTGCATACTTCTGCCAAACAACCAGAACTTGAACTTCCCAAAGCTGTAACTCCACCATTGCATTCTCGCTCTGACAGATGGGAACAACCAAAATCTGTGTAGTAGAGTTCCTTCACCTTGGTATTATCCTTTGTGGTCTGTGCAAACTTATCAGGAGAATCCTGTGAACTGGCTGCAAAATTACCATTATCTGTGTGCGACCTCAAAGATGAAGTTGCTTCTGGTAAACCCTTTGTTGACCTACTAATCAAAGCTTTCAAGTCTGATGAATAGCAACTGTCATTTTCAGATGCATGAATGCAGTGATCTTGTTTACTTGTTACATGAAATTTATCAAGCCTTCCAGCACTACTCAACTGTCTGCTTAAATTTTCATCCTCTGGCATTGACATTTCAACGGAACCGAGATATCTCGGTGTAAAAGCATGCTCCATAATATGGCTAATTCGCTCAAGGAAATTTCAAGTCTCATATCCACATTCACTTGCCTCAGTGCTTATACTACTTACAGACTTCAAGGCTTTTCATCTTCCGAACCTGCAATTAAGAATAATAAACAATCTGAAAAGGTTGACAGCAATTCTGCTCAGAAGAAATGTCCTCTCTAATGGTAAGAATAGAAGTTTCGGTACAGGAGATAATAATATAAGCAGCATTTTTCAAAAAGAAAAAAACAGTATTCCATTCACTGCTATAAAATATTATGACACAGAATTTCAGTACTCATAGTCATATATAAGGTATTAATTCTGGCCCAATTTAAGAAATTCAAACAAACTGGAAAAGATGCAGATAAGATAAGATAATTTTATTGATGTCCAACAAATAACCACAAAATTAGGTCAATGGGACTAAAAGAGCACATCCAGTGTAGGTACAATGTGGGGGTGCCAAAGCAACTCCTTGATCAAAACCGAGAGCAAAGAAGATAAAGAACCAACTGTCTAGCATAAGCTAAATATCCAGTAGAGTAGTTCTCATGATACTAATTAGATGGCAGCTCTTGGGAAGAAAAGCAGGAGTTTAATCATCACTATAACATAACATGACAGATAATTCAAGCATTTCTATGTAAAACAATCTCATCTCAATGTAAGTAGAAGCACGCATATAATACATTCAAGGGCAGGCCCACATCTCAATGAATAAGTGTGTTTAATATATCTCATCAGAAGTAGAGTCGTACATAAAATGTGTTCAAGACAAAGCTCACATACACACATTTCATTTAAGCAATTCACTACCAAAAGCTACAACCTATAATTCAACTATTTAGTATTTTGAAGTATATCATCATCTGTACTTCTGCACATGCAACTTATCCATTATTTGCTGCCACCCATATAGGCATAATCTTTCTTGTTCAAAATCAGAATTGTGATTGTAGCATTTATCTACATTCAACTTCTAGTGTCAATTAGGTTGTAGATAATAGAAGCCAAGTGATATATCCCAAAACATGGAAGAGCATAATATAAGATAATTTCATTAATGTCCAATGAACGGACACAAAGTTGGTCAATGGGACTGAAAATAACAGCCAGTGTGAATACACAGTCGGAGTGCAAAAGCAACTCCTATTACTAATCTAATAAAAGCAGATGAAGAGATAATTGACTAGTCAATACTCAATAGAAATAAAAATAACAGAAAAAGAACCAGTACAAATACAAATCCATGTAGAGCATATAATGCATAATTTGTTGAAGTTGTAGCAACGTAAGGTATCCTCACTGGCTAAGTCGGCCCAGAAATAAACAATAAATAATTATTATGTTGCTCCTAAGACAAGTCGGCCCAGTGAAAATAGACAAGTCTGTCCCACAGGAAACACAGGGTAAAACGGCACCAAAAACTGGGTAAAACTGCCCCAGGAAAGTCGGCCCAGTCACCCAAGTGAAGTCGGTCCCACAGTGAAAAGTCAACCAGAATTCAATTATAAATAAGGCGGCTCCTCTCTCATTTTCACCAAGAAAAATTCACAGATTCAGCTCCATGGGTGCACAGATCAAGAGAGAGAAGCAGCAGCAGACAAGGAGGTCATCTTATCTGGGTTTGCCACATTTGGTTCTTTCTTTGGCATCATCTTGCTATGTGATCTCTCTTGTCATAGATCACTTTTATATCTGATGTACTTGTACTTTGTACTGAATCTGTGAATAAGAAAGGATTGCTGGGTTTTTCCCGAGTTTGGGCTTTCCTAGGGTAAACTATTGTGTCTCTTGTGTTTATGTGCATGGTTATTCCTTTAGTGATCCTTATGTGTAGTTAAAGTTGAAAGAGATGAAAATTATACTGCTATATCATTAAAAAATCTAACAGGTTATGGCCCACACCACGCTTCCGCTGCGAAACTGCCGGAAACTAGGGCTTCTTGATTCTAGGGTTTCCAACCACAAAATTGATCCGGAAAGGCCATATTGGAACTCGCCCTAGGAGGGTGCAACTATCTATGGAGGAAGATCTTTATTCAGAAAGGTTTCCGTTTTGACCTAAATTCTGCAAAAACTACAGAAATTAGGGTTTCAATTTGCAAGTTGTTATGTCCACAGATCTAGAAGAAAAGGAGGGCTACCCAACTCACCCTAGGAGGGCGCATCCACCTATGGAATCAGATTTTCTAAATTCCAAGTTTCATTTTTGACCTAGCTCCTGCTAGGGTTTCTGCAGCAGATTTCAAATCCAAAAAGTTTCAGTTTTTTACCTATTTCTGAACCAAAGTCAAGACGGTTGATAAACTCGGAGTAGAAGACAGATTGGAGGGAGTTTAAAACTTCCGACCTTGGAAGAGTAGGATGCCCATGCTCCTAAATGAACATGATCTCAAGGATCCTATACTCAAAGATATTCCAGAGCCAGAGGGAGCCCGAGAGAAAGCAAGACACAAGAAGAATGAAGCCATAGCCATGGGGATTTTGATGGACTCGGTGAAAGATCATCGTGTGCCACTTATTGCAAGTCAGAACATTGCGAAGAAGATGTATGATGCCTTGAAGAAACTTTATGAGAATGAGAACCCTAGCAGAATCTTGGCCCTAAAACATCGACTTCGTCAAGTGAAGTTCACAAATGATGATTCAGTTTCTTCTTATTTCTTGAAGATTGCCCATATTAGAGATCAGTTGGCAACGATTGATGAAAGTGTCCCTGACAAAGATCTTGTGTTAACATCTATGGGTGGACTTCCTCTAGAATGGAAGCCATGTGTGAAAGGAATATGTGCTCATGGTCAGTTACCCAGTTTTGATCAGTTTTGGTCAAAATGTATCCAAGAGGAAACAAGGGAGCTTGCCTCTACCTCAAAGGAAAAGGAAGAAGAACTCGTTCTTGCAGACAGAATTGGAAAGAGGAGAGGAAAGTGGAAAAAAGGGCAAGTAAGGCATCAAGTCAGTCCAAAATCCAAAGATCAAGAAGGATCTTTCTCGCATTCAATGTTTCAACTACAGAAAGTGTGGCCACTATGCAAAACAATGTACCTCAAAGAAGAGAAAGCAACATGCCTCAACTGCTAATGTTGATGAAGATTCTCCACAAAAGAGGTCAAGGAATGCAGAAGATGATCTTGAGGAAATTGCAGAAGATCGTCGAAAGGAGTACTTCCTCTAGTACACTCTATGAGTGCACCAATGATTGCAGTATCAAGATGATGTGATTATCATTGGTGATGTATGAAGATCCAGGCTGCAGAAAGAAGATGAAGATCTGAGGACTCCTGTGATTTCTGCAAAGAGGCAAAGATCAAGAGGGAGCCAACAAAACAATAAAAGATAAGTATTTGTACTATCATTTGAGTTATTCATTAAATGTTTGGTTTAAAGGATAATGTTCACAACAGTTATATGTAGATATGTGATACAATTTTCTTTTATGCATTTATATATGACTGAGATTGATGAGCAATAGGCTCATGTAATGCATATATATGTTGGGTAAGTAGCCTATAGTACTGCACAACAACCCATGAGCCCTTGTTGAAACTAGTCTAGGATGAAACCTCTTTGTTGACATGCTCGGAGCAGTGCACGCTCTTGCTAGCATGTTCTGGTGGAGATGGAAGGCATCCAAATAGTCACCACGTGTGTTTGGGATATGGATGGATGTTCTGCTGAAGCATTGACTAAGATGCTTACATAACTGTGTGAACAGTTGCATTGAAATGTCAATATGATTTGATTGAATTTCATGATTATGCAATGTTGGTAACTAATTGACTGAACTTGACTTGTAGGAAAGATCATGTGCTATGACCTACATGAGACTTGTTACGAAGAACAAGTGATAGTTGTTCAGCAAGAGGACAAGTGATGGATGTGAAGATCTTGTTGATACTCAGTATTTGAGAGGGAGCAGGATGCGGTTCAAATTGGCATCCAGGATGACACCTCATATAGGCTGATGGACTAGCCAATGAGCAGCTCCAAAGGGAGAGTATGATGCAAAGGGAGTCTGTAGCACAATTCCGGAGGAAGTTTGAGTGATATCCAATGACATAGAGAGAGCAAGAGGCTCATTTAAGTAAACTCACAGATGGATGAGCAACAGTGTCTAGTAGTGCAGCTTGCAGTGGTATGCTATGATGCATAGGGGAGCATTCTAGCTCCTTTATATTCCTACGAAGGATCAAGTTGTCGACATTCTCACCAAGCCTCTTTCCAGAGTGAAGTTTGTGTACTTCCGTGATCGACTTGGAGTAGTATAGAATGCCTCCCTCAATGAGAGGGAGTGTTGACGGTTGCTGCATCGATGTGACATTCTCCGTAAGACCGGGAGAATGATGTGTCCCTCCTTGAGGGAGTTGATTCTCCTGAGTTCTATATGAACTCCTTGTCCTGTGTGGACTATGGTTCTGTGTGGACCAATATGAGTTCTATGTGAACTCTTGAGTTATGTGTGGACTCTTTGTCCTGGGTGGACTATGGTTCTAAGTGGATCCGACCATGTATCACCAGTTGATTGGTGCCTTGTTGTACCTAGTTAATACCATGCCAGATATCTATTATGCAGTGAACGCATTAAGTCAGCACATGGTCGAGCCGAGACAAGTACATTGTGTAGCAGCTAAGCATGTGCTGAGATAGCTTCGTGATACAGTTGGTTATGGATTGAGATATACCTCAGGTGATAGAGTGAAGCTAGTAGGCTTCACCGATTCAGATTGGGATGAGAGTGCAGTTGATAGAAAGAGCACCTTTGGATGTTGTTTAGCTTGGGATCAGCTATGGTTTCTTGGTTCAGCAAGAAACAGTTTTCTGTGGCACTCAGTACAGCAGAGGCAGAGTACATCGTAGCCAATGGAGCTAGTAAGGAAGAAGTATGGCTTCAAAAACTGCTTGCAGATTTGTATGGTCATGAGCTTGATTTGACAGTAATATTCTGTGATAACCAGAGTTGTGTAAAGCTCTCAGACAAGCCTATGTTCCATGACAGGTTCGAACATATTGAGATCAGATATCACTACATCAGAGACATAGTTCAAAAGGGGGCAGTGAAGCTCCAGTATATCTTCACAGATGTGCAAATTGCAGATATCCTTACCAAGCCTTTGTCCAAAGCAAAGTTTGCATACTTTCGTGAAACACTTGGGGTGGTGGAGATTCCCTTCCTCGTAAAGGGAGATTGATGACCAATATGGTTGATGATGAGGCACAAGCGGAAACTTGTACCTGACTTCTTTGTGGAGTGTATCCCTTTATGGGATGGTTCTTGTGTGGAGAGGACCCCTTGTGGAGTGTATCCCTATGTGGGATAGTTCTTGTGTGGAACATTCTCCTGTGTGGAGAGGACTCCTTTTTGGAGTGTATCCCTATGTGGGATGGTTCCTCTGTGGAACGTTCTCCTATGTGGAGAGGACTCCTTTGTGGAGTGTATCGCTATGTAAGATAGTTCCTATGTGGAACGTTCTCCTGTGTGGAGAGGACTCCTTTGTGGAGTGTATCCCTGTGTGGGATGGTTCTTGTGTGGAACGTTCACTAGTGTGGAGAGGACTCCTTTGTGGAGTGGATCCCTGTGTGGGATGATTTCTGTGTGGAGAGTGCTCTTGTGTGGAGTATGGGCCCAAAGGAGTGGACTAGTTGTAGTCATCACCGCCTTCCAGTTGTAATTATTGGTACATTGGAAGAAGTGTCTTCTTGGGGAGTATAGCCTCCCTTCGATTTGAGATCAATAAAGTGCTTGGAACAAGTGTCTTCCTAGGGAGTATAGCCTCCCTTCGATTTGAGATCGATAAAGTGCTTGGAAGAAGTGACTTCCTGGGGAGTGTGGCCTCCCTTCAATTTTAGACTGATAAAGTGCATGAAGAAGTAATCCTCTTTGGTCTAGGATGACCAAGTTGATCAAGTAGATCAAATATTATCTTTGGAAACATGATGTGGTTCCAGTGGGGAACAAGATTCCAGTGGGAACAGATGTTCTAGTCAGAAGGACTTGATCAGAAAAGACCTTTCTTATAATGACGAGATGTACAAGACAAGCTATCAGACTATATCTATATGTGTTGCATGATGATACCTCCCTAGATAAGAGGGAGTGTTGATGTTGTAGCTACGTGAGGTATCCTCAATAGCTAAGTCGACCCAGAATTAAACAATAAATAAATATTATGTTGCTCCTAAGACAAGTCGACCCAGTGAAAATTGACAAGTCGGACCCACGGGAAACACAGGCTAAAACCGCCCTAACAACTAGGTAAAACTTCCCTGGGAAATTCGGCCCAATCACCCAAGTGAAGTCATCCCCACAGTGAAAAGTCGGTCAGAATTCAAGTATAAATAAGGTGGCGATTCTCTTATTTTCACCAAGAAAAATTCGCAAATTCAGCTCCACAAGTGCACAAATCAAGTGAGAGAAGCAGCAGCATACAAGGAAGACATCTTATCTGGGTTTGCCACATTTGGTTCTTTCTTTGGCATCATCTTCCTATGTGATCTCTCTTGTCATAGATCACTTTTATATCTAATGTACTTGTACTTTCTACCGAGTCTCTAAATAAGAAAGGTTGGCTGGGTTTTTCCTGAGTTTGGGTTTTCTCAAGGTAAACTATTGTCTCTTGTGTTTATGTGCATGGTTATTCCTTCAATGATCCTTATGTGTAGTTAAAGTTGAAAGAGATGAAAATTATAATGCTATATCATTAAAAAATCTAACAGAATTAAGGCATGTTGGAACTAGAAGCAGAATGAGTAGAGGGAAGAAAAGAGCTCCCCATCAGAACCATCAATCTCCATGAAGGGACCGATGGAATGCCCTATTATGTCATCTGGAGAATATCCAGGGCCAACGGGGCCCGGCCATGTAATCCTAAGAGGAGCCCTGGATCAAAGATGTCCATCACTCCTAACATCCAAGGCCAAGGGAAGAATCTATTAGTGAAACACTAGCTGCTTGAGCAGACCTACAGAACAATACTCTGTGCAGACTCCAGAGTGAGTTTAGCTCTAGGGAAACCTAATGTCTTGGTGGGATCTGTGCTGGGATCTGGAACTAGGGCTCCTCGAAAGTCTTGTGGAGGCTAGTTGACCCATCGGGGAGGGGATCGAGAAGAAGTCTGACGTCTCACCAATCTAGCATCTGAAGTGATATGGGCCTCAACGTTCCATTTGTTTCCCTCGATGGAAAGGACAACAGGGAAGGAGGTGATCCCTCTTATGGGATCTGGACAGTGATGACCTCACCAATCTAGCATCTAAAGTGATATGGGCCTCAACGTTCCATTTGTTGCCATCGATGGAAAGGACAACAGGGAAGGAGGTGATCCCTCTTATTGGATCTGGACAGGGATGACTACACAGGGTTCATCTATGCCCATGGGAGAACAGTCTACAGTACACAGGACTAATCTTGGTACTAAGTCCACTTGAAGGATGTCATGAAGTCCATTTTACTTTGTAAAGGGAAGGACCAACTTCAGGATAGCATGTCATTGAGTAGTTGGTAGTTACTAACAAGGATCTCAAGGAATATGGTGGCCACTCACGATTCTCTACTTTGGGCAAAGTCTAGGGTTTTTCCACTCATGACTCTTTTGGCTTCCCCTGCTACAAGGTGCTTCTTCTTATAGATTTTGTCTCTACTACATTTTCTAGGGTTTACAATTTTGAGTCCACCCCCTTATTAGGATTTTTTAGTGTACCTTTCTTAATTTTGGAGATGCTCTAGGTACTCCCTCATTGCTGCAATCACTTAATGTACTTTCTAGTCCCTTGACCTACTTTGGTCATTCATGGACATCAATATATATTCTTTTTCTTTCTACTGTCTTTGGTATAACTGACAATATTAAGCACTAGAGAATAAGTTAAAAGAGAATGCAATCGACTTCCACTAGCATCTGTTTCTTATATTGGCATTTTCTCCTAATACAGTTTCATGGGAGAAGACCCAGTTATTGCGCAGTCCATGCATAGGTGATGAAGGTTATTACGCACTCTGCTAAGTAGTCCTGTCATTGTTTTGCAGGTACTTATCTCAGAAAATAGTGAATTAGTTTTTCAGTAGTTACAGCCAATTGTAACTGCAACAAGTCATTGACACAATAAACTGGTTGATGCTAGAGTTTAGATTTTTCCATAGAGATAAAAGCAGAGTAGGATCTTGAATCTGGTAAGTTAATAGCTATGCCTAAATCTTTAAGGATGCTTGCTTTGTATCCTTTCTGTCATGAGTCCACCATGTGGGATTGATAGTGGTATGCTGTGAATGACATTTAAGAATGAACAGCTGTTCACTATCAGGGTAGTTTTTTAATCAATTATAAATATCGTATGTGTAATGGTGGATTAAAATATTGTGCTAGTTATATTGAGGCCATGGTTAGACTACTGGCGTCTACAAGGTATGCCAGCAATGCCTTTTATCTAGATTCTAGAACCATAATTAAAGATATTCTCCAGAGAACTCAACTCTCCCATCTGGAAGTCTAGAGTTCTTCCACCAAGTCTAGAGTAGTTAAGTTTTGTAGTTGACTCATAAATAATATTTTTATCAAACTGTTTCAATCTGGGTACACGTTTTCCAGCAGTTCATAATAATAATAAAAATTGACATTATATAAAATTGAATTAAATGGGTAAAATATAAAATATAGATAATCAAATATCAAGTCATCATGCCCAGACTATAAATCTTTAATGGATGGGAAAGTAATATATAATGCACAGAAAAACAGTGAAGTTACAAGTTACAACACAAATGTCTAGCATATTCTATGAGAGGTTGCAAACATTTATTTTCCACATGCCTATATTCCGGCAATAAGAGAAATTAGAATAAATTTTAAAATATAAAAGATTAAGAGAGAATCCTGCTCACACTTGATTCAAGTCAAAGCAAAGGCTGTCGTGCAAGTACTCTAGCTTACTATCCTATGATGGATTTGTTCGAGCACATATAGACAGTCAGAGGAAAAAGACAGTAACAAGAACAGCCACTCAAAAATACCCAAAAACATTAAAACCTTTATAGGTAAATATGTTTCGGATTCATTTTTCAACCTCTTCAAATCCAATAGGCCACTCTCTTCAACATCAGTGCTTCTTCACTGCTTCAACTTTCCTTCATTTAGAACTCAAAAGTGTTGAGCCACATATGCTTCGGGATGAAGCATACTTCTAAGGTCGGACAGTGTTGAGCTAGGATTAGTGCTTGGGATGAAATCCCTCGTGCCCTATGCTAATAATTGTTTATTGCAATTTGAGTTTATTTTGAGATGTGCATGCACATTCTATGTGCTCACTAAATATAAGGCACACTTATTTGGGGGTCAACCTATGGACAAGATAGTGCAGGTTATATCATTGAATGTGTACAAATAGATTGTGATTGCAAGGTTAAAGGCAATCAGGTGAGAGCTTGTATCATATATTTGAGCTCTGCCAACAGTATATCTGTGTTGTGCTTCTGGGTTGTTTTCATGCATCTTGGGTTAGCACAGTGGTTCATCTTTCTGTCTAGCTTAGCATGCAAATCTATGAATGCTTATAGACTATGTTTATTACAGTTTAGCTCTGCTTGGGTAATTTTGTGTGTTAAGATGTGTTAACACCCACAGGTAAGTCAATAAGGAAGCTTACTGCACAATAACAGGCAAACCATAATACCTATACTCACCAAAAATCATAATACTCACATGCTCACAAGTACTCGCCAATACTTCCCATACAAAGAGTATTAACTACCCAATATTCAGTCAATGTAAGTTTGTGGAGTATTGAACTGAGTACTTGACTGATTGCCATACTCTTTGCACCTGCAATAAAAGAGATCTTTCATTAAATTTAAGTTGATTTGCAGTTACTGTGATTTATAATGTTCTTTGGCAGGCCCTAGTTGGAGAAAATCCCAAATAGTCATTTGATTAAGTTACTTGGTATTTGATTCTTCAAGAAATGAATCCTATGGTTTTGCTACTACCACCAAAATTTGTTTGTTTTATTTGAAGTTTAGAATAGACTTGTAAAAATGTCCAACATTGTACTTCCCCATTTGTTGCCAACCACCTAGACTGTAGGATTTCTAGTCCAGTCTATCTTGAGAGTACTGCATAAATGGAAATAGAGATCTATCGAATTGATCTACTCCCTTTTCTCTCAAACTAGAGCAATAATATACCTCTAGATTTTTTGCATTTGAGATATTCATTAGTGCAGTGTTTCTCTTCTCCGAGTACAAGTGTTATTTGAGTTTTCTTTAGATGGTTTATTACTTGTGTCTATTGGGAAAGTTCCAGGGGTTCAAATTCTACACCCAATACACCACAAAGAACCCTGCAAAGCGTGCCAGTCCGAGGAAGTAAAATTCCAACATGGTTGTTACACCAACCTCCAAAAGAACAGGGTAGAACTATTATTGCTATTATCTTGTTAGTTCATTGAAAACTATATATGCAAAAAGAAAATTCTTTCATACACTCGACTTCTACGAATCATTTTGCTTGAAAACAAAGCCATACCAATCAAACCAATGTTGAAAACCAAATAAACAAAGAAAAGAAAAACAAATGAGAGGGGGGAATGGTGGTTGTCCTGTTTAACTATGCGGGTCCTTCCAAATGAAAATTCAACCAAATGCACTGAATATGCCAAGGTAACTCACACATAGGAACGGGATCAAACTTATGCTATAAAAGTGTTACCTTTGCTCTCTTCTCTGCCTTTCAAGGTGGAAAGGGAAAAGCTTATATACATAAACTGAAGTCATATTATCTCACTGTAATCTTTGGGTTGATGCCCTTTCCTAACTAGTACTAACTCACTATAATGAAACATAATTAGCAAAGTTAAGAATACATCCACAAGAAGCTTGCCCTCTCCTTGAAGGCAAAAGCAGACATGGAGGAAAAGACAAGATCCTGCCTTCAACATGGAATGTGAAGGTAACCATCTCATCTTTATCATACTGCCACACAAAGATGTTGACTTTATCTTCAAAATGTTGTGGTTGGTCCATGTAATCTTGGCATAGGCAAATCCTTTTCTTTCCATCCAAAAAGGGTCTCCTTTGCATGATTAATCATCCAACTTGGGGCTGAAATTGTTGAATGATATATACATTTTTGAACTCACCATGACCCCCCCTTAAATTCATTTGCCCCTAGTGATAATACATTGCCAAGGCAGGAGAGGTGTCAAAAAATACAAAAAGGCAACTACAACTTGGCATCCACAAAAAGGAATCAAGACTCTCAAGAAAATGTGGTTTATGGATTCTCCAATGCTACAACCTCCTACAACTCCTCACGATATCTATCTCTCAAAATGTTCTATTGCATTTGTAGGGCACTCATTGCTGCCCTGTTAACTTCTCTACCTCTTTGTTGAGCTTTCACTAACTCAATGTCTAATAAGTGATTAGACTCATATGTTCAATTTGCAGACTTATCAATAACAATTTGTAGCTCCTAGGATCTGGTAGTCATGTGGACAATGATGTGTTCCAAGCACTATAAGTTCTAACTTCTAAGTTCTTTTACTTGCTCACCTACAAATTTCTTCCATTCTTGTTTCTTTTGTTTAATTTCTACCCTTAAACTATCACACTGTTGATTTTATCATTTGAGGATTTTTGTAAGGTCTCTTTTGTTACTACTTGTTTACAGAGCTGAATCTTCAAAGCTTTTTATTCCTCGCTGGAATTTACAAGTTTGTCCTCTTCCATAAGTGATATTTCATATATTAGTCGTACTCCTTCTAGGTTTGTCTCTATATCCTACAATTTCTAGTTCTATATTGTCTCAATCTCCACAACATTCAAGAATTTATCCGAAGGACTTTGCTAATAATCTTCTTGTGCCTTAACACCACCCTACCTCCATGTTATCACTCACAATTGTCCTTGGAGAATTTGGTCCCTAGGCGGGTCAAATGAACATATAGGGAAATTGCCAATGCCACCTCACATTGTCCCTCTCACTTCACACTAGTGCTAGCTATCCTCGAGGGAAATCCGTAGTAAACCTCAAAATTGAAAATTAAGATATAAAGAAGTGACCAGTGTCTTGATCCAATGGGCATGGAGTGATAGAAATAAAAGAAAAAGTTGATTGAACAGGCGAACCTCACCACCCAAGGTATACAAGGCCCATAAATAGGATTTATTACAGCAGTTATATCATGATCATCCAGCCAGGGGAAGTGAATTTCCTTTAACCTCAAAACATTAACTCAACCATGAGAAGCATTATCTCCAAACAAAAAGAGGGTGTGTACCCAAAATCCAGCAAAACCTCCAAGGGTACCATGTTGCAAAGCATATCTTGTGATGAAAATCACAAGAATTACCCTCATGCAAATTGAGGGGTGAAAATTCGCTCCAACTTGGGGGCATGTACTCTTTGAAGAAGAGTGCATGAGAACCTTAGAATCTCCCGATTGTACCTGTGAAGAAGATCCCAAGAAAGCAAGAAAACCATGTGGCGGGATGGATACAAATCCACATCCCTAAACACCATATACAAAGTCCTATAGTCCAATACATCAAAATAGCCCAAAATTGGCTTTACATGAAAGCCAACAATGACAAAAATAACAGAAATGAAATCTAATGCTCATGATGTTGAGCTTATTCCTCCTATCTAGCGCTCTCAAAGAGCTTATTCATCCTACCCTACTCATGTAAAAAGAGAAAATGATACTAGGTGAAATCATACAACCATGAAGCCTCCCCTTGTGCTTGGTCACAAACCAAAACAATAACACATCCATCATCAAGACAAAATAGACTAAGAAATGCATTACTCTTTGGCTAAACTCTGAAGTAGGATCATGCACATGAGAGAGAAGAACAAAGTCATGCCAACGTTGACATATACTGCCGCAAGCTTCTCCTATCCAATGTTGGATGGGGCTGATGTATCACTCTCTTAGACACAAGCACGGAGCAACCTATCAACATCACTCATCAAACCCTCAAGTAAGAGGGGCTTTGAAGGTGGTTCCAACGGGAATCTGCAAGAAAATTGCTGCCTTTCTTGGCTGTCATCAATCAGAAATATAGATAAAGCACGAGAATACGAGTCAGATCTGAGAGAGAATAAAATTCCATGGTCAAGGGTTTGTTGCCCTTGTATATGAGGCCTAAAATCCCTACAATAAATCCAAGCTTGAACATGTCGCTTTCCAGGAAGAGATCGAGATCACGACAGCATACACCTACCTAAGGGTCCATTTCATGCGGCCTCATTTCAACATGTGTCAGCCCCTCCAGGCTCAGCTCAACAAAGTCTACAACTCCCTAGGCCTCATTGAGAGATAGTGTTTCCAGGGTCAATTTTAGGACATCTCATCCAAACATTACTTGGTGGAGGAAATTATCAAACCCACAATCCTCTATGGTTCAAAGCTTTGGAGACTGAGCTTGCTACAAACAAACTAGACCCGGACAGAAAGAATGCAGATCTGGTTTCTTGAGTGCAAGATTTGATGCAAAACTACAGTGCCCTAGCCCATTATTTGGGTATAGTTTGGAGTCCACCCCTTTCACCTCAAAGCTATCTTCCATATAATCTCTTTCCTACATAGAGTTGAGATCTTCAGGGACTCGACCTCTGGGAGAGAGAGGTTCCACTAACTTGCACTTTGCTCCTTAGAGGCCCTTGCCTCAATTACCACACTAATCGTGCATGGGAATGGTTTTCACAAGTCTCTCAACTACTCCAATCAATGACCATCTCCCCAATGTGCCTTCCCCTTTCAAGTACTCTCTAGACACACCATGCCATCTCTTGCCAACTAGACAGTACTTGAATTGGGCCATCCAAAAGGGCATCTACAGATTGTACATCCATGTCACCTACACCTCACCTCTAGAGAGTCAAGGCCCAAAGATGTCTTTCTACTTAGAGCACTTCTTAAAGTTGTAAGATGGCATCATCATCCATACCCCAGACATGCATAGACATTGGATGCATTCACTCAAGATCACTCTGGGCCAGCTCCAAGTTGGCTCTCATAGACTCCAAGTGGAGACCAATCACCATATTCCTTGACTAGATAGGATCCTCTAAATGTGCCACCTACAAGAGACGGAGAGAAAGGTGCACCTCATTTTTAGGTGCCCCTTCTACTACAAGATCAAAGGACGCTACCACTATCTCTATAGGGACTCAAGGAGCTCCCTCTCCACATCCTTTAGATATCGAGATCAAAGATGTTTAGCTCTCTTCATGAAGGATATTTTTAGCCACAGATCTCAATTCTTGCATGGCCCTACTAGGGAACTACCAAGAGGATCATCTCATACTTTCAGATTGATCTGCTAGAAGAGGGCAACAATATATAGGTAGAGATCCAAAGTACTTCAAACTGTACAGTTGTCAGACCTCAACTTCCCACGCCCCTAGCTCAGGAGAGCAACCAATATCCTCAAGGTTGGTTTAGGGCTACGGGACCAGGCATCAAACCACACATCCTCATAGTGATAGACGAACCAGAGAAATCCAGAGTAGGGTGCCTCCTGCCCATCAAATTACCTCTCAACTTCAGTTGAGCCACCAAAGATTTATCTAGAGTTTCCTTCCTTTGAGCTTGGATGGTAGGGAGCATGGCTCCCTCACTCCTATGTTCCCCAAGATCATACAGTTGGATGCCACCATGATGCTCGAGAACTACAACAGCAAGATAGTGCCCCAGTCACTCCCCTCACACTCAATCAACAAGCCCAGGAGATCTTGACATCATCCTCAGATCTCTCACTCTCTTGATTAGCATCAAGATGTCTAGTTTTCCAATATCAAACTCTCACTTTGGATCACTACACCTATGATAATGTTATATTTATCTTGGGTGTTAGTTAGAACTAGTGATTAGCTTAGTCAGATACTTATCTATTCTGCACTTTTTCTTTTACTTTTGTTTTCTTATCTTGCTTTCAGCATTACCTAAAAGTTGCTTTTGTACTCTCACATTGTATTCACACTAGATGTATCTTCTAGTCCCATTGACCTACTTTGTGGTCATTTGTTGGACATTAAAAAAATTATCTTATCTTATATTATCTGACCTCGAGATCTTGACATCATCCTCAGATCTCTCACTCTCTTGATTAGCATCAAGATGTCTAGTTTTCCAATATCAAACTCTCACTTTGGATCACTACACCTATGATAATGTTATATTTATCTTGGGTGTTAGTAAGAACTAGTGATTAGCTTAGTCAGATACTTATCTATTCTGCACTTTTTCTTTTACTTTTGTTTTCTTATCTTGCTTTCAGCATTACCTAAAAGTTGCTTTTGTACTCTCACATTGTATTCACACTAGATGTATCTTCTAGTCCCATTGACCTACTTTGTGGTCATTTGTTGGACATTAATAAAATTATCTTATCTTATATTATCTGACCTCGAAACTCAGTTCAATACAATTTTGCATGGGCAAAACCAATGTTAATGCTACGTAAGGAAGAATGGCTTTTGGCAGCTTGGGATCCTCTCATCATCAGTATCTCTGTCTAAAATCAGTGTTATCATTTGGGTTTGAAAATTTTGTTAGACAAAGGATTGGTTGCATCATCAATATTCAAAGAATGATTGACGATCAGCTAGATGAGGTTCAGATGCTTTATCTTTCCTTAAGTTCCAGTTCTCCAGATTGTGCCAAATGGAATCCTTAAACAACTTGGCCACTTGCTTCCTTCTTCCTCCAAGTTCCTAATGATCTCATATGTGAAATATAAAGGATTAAAGTATACTTCTTACCTAGCACATACTTCGATATTATCTGAACTAAGCCCTACAGTTTTGGCTCAAAACCCTGATTGGCAGTCCCTTTTGTGTTGTGATTTCATCTATAGCTTTTCCTGTCCAGTACGTCTTCACACAATTTTGTGAACTCCTGTTCAGTTCCCTTTTGAGTTCTATCGCAATCCTGACCTATATTTAGAGCCTGAACAACTGTGGCAATTATCTCTTCATCAACTGTGATGTCTTTCCCTTGTACATTTATCCTTCCTCAAAGTTACTTGCAAATTGAAAATGATCTTAGTTTAATGAATTTGCATTTTTGACAAAGGTATGACAATCCTGCTATCTCACTGAGCTCCTCCACACCAGGGTTTTCATCAACGATTTTCTCAACTGTGGCAATTATCTCTTCATCAACTGAGATGTCTTTCCCTTGTACATTTATCCTTCCTCAAAGTTGCTTGCAAATTGAAAATGATGGTCTTAGTTTAATGAATTTGTATTTTGACAAAGGTATGACAATCCTGCTATCTCAGTGAGCTCCTCCACACCAGGGTTTTCATCAATGATTTTCGTACTATCCTTACTTAGCATTGCCTCAAGTCTAGTTTTAACTCTGAATGCAACAGCTGATACTCGCTGAAGCATGGTGTAAAAATGTTCTGCTCTTGTTCTGATCTGATCTCCCCTCCCCTCTGCTGAATCTGATATAGTCCATGCATCAAAAGTGTGTGTTGGCAAATATTCTGCTGAAGAGTTCAGTAAGTTCTATACCCCTAGACTCTAGTCAATATATAAGATAACAACTCTACTATACACACATTCACAGTAGATTTTCTGTTTACTTACGTTGATCTAACTGCAAAAATCTGTTCTGTCAGCTTCTTAGAGGTTTGAAACTAAAAAATATGCCTTGTCTGTCAATAAACAACCCAAATTCACAATGTCTCTGAGACATATCCACTCCAATTGGCTCCAGCAGAATACTGCCTCCTCGTCCAGATCGAGCAGCAAGGAGGATTACATTGAGCCTCAAATGTTCGTAGAGCACCTGCTGGTAGCACCCAGGCTCCCCCCAGGATTACATCGCTTGGCCCACTGAACCCCAACCATTCCCCAGAGGACATTACTAGCTTTTGCATTGGTATGGGGTATCTCCATGGTTATTGATCATGACAGATATAGCTCCTCTTCTACCGCTACTTCTACTTCTGGTGCAGGGTAGTGCCTCTTTTTTCTCCTCCTCTTGCATACTGGTGTATTCCTTGTTAGGGTTTCCATTCTCGATTGACACCTTCAAACTCTCTATTTCTATTTCTATTTGTATTTGTGTTTATATTTCTTTCTATTCCTAAGGTACCCTTTGGCACTCATGTCACTATCGTGACTACATGTACTTTCTAGTCACATTGACCTATTTTGGTCACTTGTGGACATTAATACAATCTCTCTTTCTGTATTTTTGCTTTTTTACAAGGTTCGGTGATTTCTCACTGATAAATTGTAGCAAGTGCCTATGCAGGTTTTGCACTATGAAGACCTCCTTGAGGGTTTTTACAAGTAGTAGGATAGATATACATTCTGAAAAATAAAATTTTGGAGTTTTAAGCAAGCAGAGTACGCCTAGGTGTTAAATACCTAGAAAAATCATCTACTGTACTTATAATCTAGTGATGATGTAGGTTTGAGCAGGACTTCTTTATTGTTTGATGTCTTCAGAAAATAGCAGAAGTCTGTGTTTTAGTAGTACCAGGGTTTTCTTCGCCTTAAGCATAGTGATGATGCTTTGTTTCTTCTAAACAGAAGTAGTTCCCTTCCTCAAACAATGGCAGCTCTAAAATGTATTCTACATAGAGCGATTATTACCTTCAGTGGGTATTACTAATTAGTAAGGCTTGAATTTTTCCTAAGTACTGACAACTACACAGTGATGGGTCTCCTCTTCCCAACACAATAGTTCTGAACTTTATATTTGATTTCTCTTAACAAAATCATCCTTGTGGCTTCTTGTTTGACCTGCTCGTTTACCTACAAGCAATTTTGTATTTCTCCTAGGCATTCAATTTCTTCATCTCCCTTTATTCTTCTGCCTTTGAAAGGCCTCACACAGACAAGGGTCAGTTTTGAGGCTCTTTTACGTAGTTTATTGTCTGAGAGAGATAACGGATGCCTTTAATGGGTGTTATATCCCATCTAGGCAGAGAGTTAAGTCCTGTTCAAACAGACACAACTCTTCAGTGTGAAAAAATGCTTCTCCAGATAGTCAGGCATGTCACTTCTTACCTCTAATATTGCCTTTCGCAGAAAGGATATCTGCAGCCTTTTGTCAACATGAGGACAGTGTTGTCTCCTTCCAAAATGAAATACAACTCTTTATCCGAGGAATGGATACCTAGCACACCAGACAAACACCTTCCTCAGTGAACTTCATTTTTCCCTCCAGCACAAACCAAAGTTTTAAGCCTCACAATTTCTAAGACTTATGTCTTCCTCCTCCAAACAGTCTGGGTGTTGTGAATCTAAATGATGACGGTGAGTGATTTTGAGAAAAGTACGGTATGCAGAGGAAGGTCTGCTAAATGATGTCAATCTGTGAAAGGCAGTGCAAGGGCAACATGCAGGACAATCTCAGTGGCAGTTTGAAATTGTGATTATTCGTTATGCAGAGAGGCATGTCTAGTTGGCAGCAGGTGCCTTAGGAGGTGACTAGCGATGACAATGTTGATAGGAAGGGATGTCAAATAGTTAGCACATCCTCCTTTCAAGCGATTTCATTAAACAAATTAACTGTTCTCATCATTTAGATTTTGACACAATGGTACTGAGATGGATGCCAGTGGGATGAACTTGTGATTGTTCTCGCAGAAAAGCAATTGTGAATGGTGTGTGTGTGTAGAGTTTTGATGCACTGGTGCTGAGATGGATGCCAGCTGGACAAATCATGATTGCGCTGCCATAAAAGCAATTGTAGATGGTGTGCTGGCAGTTGGACAGTTTCGTGGAAATTGTGTTTCCAAAGATCATCACCAAAACTTTATTTGCCCCTTTCCCTCGTTGATTTTGATGTGGCAACATTGTATGGACACAGCTATACTGTCATTTGGCATTTTTGTTGGCATTTTGCTTTTGATGTTTCCCATTCATGCTTTGTCATTGTCCCATACTGCAAACTAATAAAATGTGCGTTTTGAGTGCTGTTTTATACTGTCATTTGGCATTTTTGTTGGCATTTTGCTTTTGATGTTGCCCATTCATGCTTTGTCAATGTTCCATACTGCAAACTAATCAATTGTGCGTTTTGAGTGCTATTTTAATGTATGGGCATGGTTCAGGTCATTAAAAACAATTATGGAATCATGTGTGTAAGGGTATGTTGTCTAGGCATTTTGATTTCGAGCTAAGTTTGAGTGCTAAGTGCATTAGGTATGGACTGTCATAGCATAGTTCCAGGCATATTGTCAGTTGGATGCCAGCTTATCTCTCTAGGTGACCATGGCTATGACAACAGCCCTACTTTTACGAATTATGTGCTTGATTGCTACAGGTCGACTGTGTTGAAGTTAGACTCCATGTAGCTTGTCTCTCTAGGTCATCATGGCTATGACAACAGTCCTTTTAGGAGTTTTATGCTTGATTGCTACAGGCTGATCAGAAGAGTACTCACAACAGGTTTTGTAACAGTCTGTCATGTCTCCCTTTGTAAGACTCTTGTTCCCCATCCCATTCATCACAACTGCAGCTGATGCCTGATCTTCTGTGTGCCACTGAACAGTCCTCAGTATATCCTTCCCCTAGCATCTTTAACATATCCGAGTGCACATCTCCACACCAGCTCAGATCCATATTCCTTGACAATCAAAGGGATCTCACAGTTGGCTCGGTTGGTGCACCCATCATCTCTAGTGGTCAAAGTTGACCAGGTTCACTCCAGTGCCAATAACAACCAACAGGTTTCCAAAATCCACATTAGTTTTTTACTCTCCCGACTGACTTTGTAACCATCTTATTGATGATGGATTCCAATCTATTTACGTGTATAAATATGTAAACATCCATTGTAAAGAAGAGGGAGGGGAGAGAGAATAGAAGATATTCAGGGAAGAACATGAATTATCATATTGTTTTATAGTGATCAATTAGCAGGATCTAGCTTTGTCATAGTTATCATTGCAGTATGGAGACATAGCGATCCTTTACATCACTTCGACCGCTGCCTTTCTTTGCAGCTCATTCTTTGTACTGGAAAAAGATGTATATTTTAGCCAACATATAGTGTTGATCTTGTTGCAAAAGCTAGAAACTCTACATAGGGTTACATCATAGAACACATGAGAGAGATACACACAATAACACAATATGATATTATGAATAAATGTTGCAATTATTACATAGGAGTTAACCTCCTTAGGTTACTCATGGAGCAAATCAGTTTCACTTATGAAGGTGGGGTAGATTTGCTTTACACAAAAGCATAACTAAGTCATAAAGTGACTTTTATTACAACATATAAGCCTCTTATATCCTAACACCCCTCCTTAGGGCATACAGTACTAAAACCTAAACTAACTAAATGCAAACACACAGAGACTGAAAACAAAAAATCAAAAGTAATCAAAACCAAACATTCTTCAGAAGCTTCTTCTTTGAAAACAATTCCTGGATCAAGTAGAGCTCCATCAAGCTGCCTGTTAACCCTTGTAAAGATGTAACTCCCAAGTTGAAATCCCAAGATCCCAAATACAACCTCCCCGAACTCCGAAATTACGAATCTCCTAAATTAAATACTGGACAGCAAACCACATGCATGTCTCATAACCTCATTATTGGACAGCAATCCACATGCTTATCTCATAACCTCGTTATTGGACAAAAATCCACATGCATGACTCAAAACCCTAATGAGGGATAATTCCCAAGATACACAAACTCCCAAACTATCTAGGGAACCATCCATGTTGAATTTTATCTACACTAGATCCCTTGTCTTGAAAGAGTGGACCTTTTAAAATGCGTAAAATGTCCTTTCTTCAGTAAGGTCATCACCGCCGTCAGCATTCAGTGGATCTTCAATAATGGCTGCATTAGCTACATGTGGTTTGTCTTTGACTTTCCCTAAAAACATCATTGGCTTGAAATCTACAATTTGTGGACCATTTTCTTGCAATTATAACATTCTATCTCTCCCTTGTCTTTAGCCAATTTGCTACAATTGTAACTTGAGTATAATGTAGTCTCATGTTGAGGATCATCTTCTGTATCGCCTGCAAGGTTCTCTTTTCTTCAATTAAGAGAGCAGCAATCATGTCTTTCAGAGTTTGTGAAGGCATTTAACTGAGTAAAAATAACATTGCTGTATTTAGAAGGTAGACTATTTAACAAGATGGCTTTAGCTTTGGCATCCTCTTACTCCACCGTAGCTTTGACTTCTACTAGTTGTTTCATGAGAGATCTCAGATTGCTTGTGTGGTTAGACATAGTGACTGCAACAAACATCTTAACTCTAAATAACTGTAACTTCAGAGAAAATTTTGCATTCATTGCTTTTGCTCCAAACAGTGAATTCAGATTATCCCAAATTTCCTTGGATGATTTTTCAGCTCTACATGATGTAACTCTGAATCTGAGAGGGCAAGGCCAATAATGGCTTTGGCTTTATCATCTCTGCTCTACCATTCCAGCAATTTATTGGGATCTGTAGGTAATTGCTCTATCCCTTTCACTATTCCCCACAAGTTTTTGTTCATCAGCTGCATCTGAATTTTTCCTTTCCAAATGTGAAAATTGAAAACAAAGTATTTCTCTAATGGCATTTCCATGCTTAACATTCTAATCAAAGATATCTAAAAGACAAACTACTCTTTTGCTTGATCTGAAAACTAAAATTTGTCGCAAAATTTCTGCTGAATTGTAAATGTCTGAACATTAATTAACTTTTGTAAACCCCAATGTTTAGATCAAACCCCTCTGAAACTCGAAAAAAACTTGTTTGATTTGCTGCATGTATTCATGTTGTAAGAACAAATGTTAAGAAGGAATTCTAAGACAATTGATAGTGATAATGAATCAAAGAGCTAAACCTCCCTTGGCATTCGATGGTTGATGTTTTAACAATGCAGCTCAGCGATTCAACTACTTCAATACCGCATGGCAACTCCTTGATGGCATGTTGTGACTCTGTGAGACTCTAGCATTTCTATCAAGCTTTTCTAATTCTCCATGTCATCAATTGATGCAAGAGGAGAGCAGCCTTAACTTCTTAAAATAAAAAGAGATCTCTAATCCACATAACTAGTCTTAGGCTCGCTGCTACTCTGGTACATTATTACAAAAACTAGAAACCCTAGATAGGGTGACATCAGAAAACATATGAGAGAGATGCACACAATAACACGATATGATGTTATGACTAACAGGTCCAATTATTATATAGAAGTTCACATCCTTATAAATGGTTACTCACTGATCAAATCATTTCCACTAACAAACATGGGATAGATTTGTTTTACACAAAAATTGCAAAAACATAAGTAAGTCATCAAGTAAATTTTATTACAACACCACCTTTTTTCCAAGGACTGACCTCGCGAAAAACCCTTCAAATACTTCCCCATGAATCATGAATGGTAAACGAGGTAAACCGTCGACCCTGATTACAGAGCCTAACCCCAAGGGATCAAAAGAGTCAAGCCCATGACCTCCCCAACTTAGGGGGGAGGGATCTCTGTTAAATATTGTAACTTCAAAGAATATTATATTTGTACTTTATTATTCCGGAGATGTTTCATCCCTCCGAGGTAACCCTATTATGTATCCGGAGATGTTTATTCCTCCGATGGTTAGTATTAACTAGGGTTATTAGACCCACCATGTGTGGGTCGGCCCTGTAGTTATATTTTAGGGGTTATTAGACTTCTCCAGGTGAGGTCGGCCCCAACAGGTCTATTAGTCAGTTGAGATTCAAGTATAAATAGAGGAGGTGAACTCCTCATTAGATCATTCACTCACTTGTGGAAGAGTGCGCACTAGTTGAGGAGATATGCTAAGGAGACTTAGGAGGAAGGAGCACATCTTGTATTTTGGTTGATCATCTTATTGAGGAAAGCTTTACTGGGTTTTCTACCCCATGAGGGTTTCCCAGGATATATAGTGTGTTTATCTTGTGATTGTGTTACTTTCAGAGATCTTGCTTGTCTATTTGGTTTAAACTCAACAATCTCATGTCTAGCTCATGACTTCTTAAGCTAACCCACAAGGCTAATTCACATAAGCCTTATATCCTAACAAAACTATGCTTTTATTCTTTTGGCTCTATTACCTCTCTATTTCCTTGCTTTGATTAGTTATGCATGTGTCACACTTAACTCACATAAGTAGCATAGCATATTTCAGTATTCCTTGTTAAAATGCTTTCGCAACACTAATCACTCATGCTAGGTCAAGTTCTTGTTTACAGTAGCTCATCAACCACCGCCATTATTCATTCCAACTTGCATAGTTGTAGTGCTCAAAGTAACATAAGTTGTGGGCCTAACCAATCTTCCCATAGATTGAAGGGAGTAACACCCGGTGTGACAAATCCCGCCTCGAGTTCAAATCATTGGTATCAAAGCTCTGAAGGGACTCTAAGCTCAACACAATCTAGCAAATGGCTTTCGAGCTTAAAAGCTTTGAGAGATCTAAAGATTTTACTTTGTTAAATTGACATCATTGGCATTAGATCCAAGCTCTAACAGCTTGACCCATCACTACCAATCAAAAGTCCAACAATACACACAGAATCTCTAGTGATTGGCATTCTGAAGACTTTTGCAAGATTTCCTTCAATGCAACTCTTTCAAAAGTACCACAGATCAAGAGAAGAAGTGGATGCCTATTTGGGCATGTACCAAAGGTACTGGATAGATCCTACCTCCTCCAAACATTCACTTATACACTCGACACCCTAAGAGGCGGCAATAGATAATTCCACTAGCTCTGTTGCACTAAACACTAGTGTCATGTAGAACATGATCTAAGAAGCTCTTCAAAAGCAGCATAAAGAGATCTTTACTCAATTCACAGATATGTTCAAGATGATAGTACCCCAAACCACACCTAGTTCACCTAGCCACATATCAAGGTCATTTTGGCAGATGAAACTACTTCAATGTCAAGATCAACCACAATATCACACCATTTAAAGGGAAAATTGTTGATTAACACACTTGCTAAATGACTCAATTCCTTGAAGATATATTACAACACAAAAGGTTTGGATGTCATAGAAAAAATCAAGCTCACAATTGTGAAAATGTCACTTATAGGCTATAGCCAAAGCTTGATGGGAAACTCACAAAAAACAATACGAGGAGCTTGGTGAGCCCATCAATACATGGGATGACTTCATTAAGGCAATGTACAATAAAAAATGTCTAAGAAGATGTCTGGACGACTAGTACATGCAATGGCAAAAACTGCATTGACTCCATGACATGTTGATGGACAAATACACAAATGGGTTCAATGCCCTCATGACTCATTTATTCATCAAAGAGGAGATGAAATTAGTGCTCAAGCATTAAAGCATACCACACCAATACATCAACCAAAAACTAAAAATCCCAATCATCGCACTTGGAGATGCATACAAATTCACACAAGCTATTGAGTATAAGCATAAATCCAAGCAATGCAACCAGTAGCGCAATGCCACCAAGCATGAAAAAAGGCCCAACAAGAAGCAAGCTTGATGCAATCCAAACAAACACTACGTACTCTAATGAATCATTCGCACTAACAAAATAACGCAAAGCAAGCACCAATGAAAGAAGAAGAATATTCAAGTGGTGCAATACTCATAAGACATCTAATCATGATAATAAGAATTGTCGTCTCTACAAGGATCTATTGGAAAAATTCGCAAATTCTCTTGCACAAATTTGAGACAAGGGTGAGCTAATTACCTCCTCTCTACACACTCAAATCCTCCACCATTGTTGTCCTCATAACTCATGCTGCATATAGACTCATTTCCCTCATCAAGCAAGCTAAACAAGAAGAAGAATGAGAGTGCATGTTCACCAACCAAATGTGTGTACATCAACAACCTCTCCAAATTATTGTTAACAATGAGAGTAAAGAATTTGGTTTCAAAGACCATTGTAAAATGTATGAAGCTAGCAAACCGACCCAGCCCCATCCATAGCCTTATAACATCTGGTGGCTCCAGTCTAAAAGGAGATCTACATTACCAAGCAATGCATGTTCCAATACATCATTTATCCCTAGAAGGTTGAGGTAACATGTGATGTTGCACCTTTGGAGATATGTGACATGTTGTTGGGTCATCCATTCAAGTGGAGCAAGACAAAGATTATGAATTGAGACCTCAACACATTACCCTCAAGATCAAGGATAGACCTTTTTACCTTATAGAGGTAAAAGCTAAACTAAATATCTCTTTGATTTCAGCTAAACAGTGTTGCAAACTAATTAATGATAAACTCTAATTTGTCAACTTGATTGATCCATCGACTATCGCACATAAGATTGGCGTTCCCACCAATGTATCCTTTCTGGCACACCCTGCATAACAAAAGCAATTGCAAGCACTTTTGCAGGAATATGATGTCTTTAGAGACCCTGAAAGAGTACCAACCCATTCCTAAGTTAAGCATCATTATTACCCAATGGTCAATTGCATTCTAATTCTTACTTGAAGATGACAAAATCCAATGACATATAAAAGATATCCTTCAGAAGAGACACATCCCACTAAGCACCTCACCACATGGAAACTTGATCATGCTCATGATGAAAAATAGATGGATCCTAGCACATGTGCATTGATTATTGTGCCCTCAATCAAATCACAATGATGAACCAACACCTGATTGCTCGAATGATGACCTCTTGGACTCACTAAAAGGAACCAAATTCTTTTACCACAATCACTTGAAATCAAGCTACCAACAAGCCTCATTCAACCATCAAGATGTCTAGAAGACCATGTTCAAAGTGAAAGACATATTGTACAAGTCATCAGTAATGTCATTTGGCATAACCAATGCACTCGCAACCTTAACACACCTTATGGACGATCTTTTGCATCCATTCTCAAGTAAATTTGCTATTGTTTACCTTGACAATGTATTGAATTTTAGCAGGACATGGGAAGGACACCTACAACACATCTAATCCATAAAAGAGTCAAAGTCAGAGACCAAGTCAACTCATGATTGAGTCGCACTACATAATTTAACGTAAAAGATGAATGAATGTGCATTGCAGCAGTTGCTTTGATGCACATCAAAGTGACAATATAATTGTGTCATGGGATGCACTTATATCTTGTCATGCAATTCAAATATTGTGATATAGGTGCATGCTTATGGTGGCATGCGCACAACTTGGTTCAGCGTCGACACAATGAGGTGGAAGGACAACTTAGTGAACAGTTATGGATGGAAACCTAGCTTTTTTAATGGCTCAGCATGTCCTTCTTTGTCTCCTAATCTTCCTATACTCTAATATAATGATAAGATGTGTATAGACAAATTGAAATGCATAATGCTTTATATTCCCTTCTATTTGTATTATTTATACACTTCCCTCCAAATGTAACCAGATTGGTGTTTGGTGTAGATGTTAGTCCTAGTTGTTGATTGGTATTGAGCTTCAAGTTGTTCATATCAATGTTGTACAAACTTGTTAATGTAACGTGAACTCAAAGTTTATATTATGCCCAATTATTCTTCTCAATTGTGTACACTACTATATGCATTTGTTTATGTTATCTAAGTTAGCTTCATTAATTGTCTTTTCATCATATAGTAATTGTATATAAGATAAATATATTGCAGTTGTTGTCATTAACACGTTAATTCTGACAAGAACATGAGTTGGGATCAAATTGGTATTAAAATAATCATTTCACATGTATTTGTTGATTTGTTGCACGATGTATGGTCAAGGTCGCTCTCAGATGAAGAAGGGAATGAAGGATGAAATGGAGAGTTGCATTGAACTAATCAAAGCTGAAGTCGTTACTTTTAACTTGAAAGTCAAGTCTATGGATGGTCAATTGATAAATATTGCCCATTTGCTATAGAACTGGACAGCTTTGTTACAACACTATAGGCTACCATCTAGTAGGTTGCAGCAACTCCCTAGAAGCAACCCAAACACAAAGTAGAGCAGTACTTAAGGAGGTTCATCACTGAATCTAGATTACTCTTTTAAAGTGGACACCAAGATGGAGATTTCAACCTACAATGGTCATATAGATGCCTTGTAACTTGATGATTGGCTGACGCAATTAAACTCCTATACAACAATTCACAAAGGAAGACAAAGTTGCCTTCACAAATTTACACATGCACAAAGAGATTTACTATGGTGGGAGAATTTATGTGAGCCCAAATAGACACTTGGTGCCACACAAGACCCGTTGTGAGAATTCAAAGTCTCCATCAAGGACAAATTCTTCTCTGAAATGGCTCAAAGATGGTTAATAATCACTTTGGTAATGATTCACTTCTCTTAGTTAGAGCGAAGGACTTTGTTGATGGTGCCCTTGCTTTTCAAGATAAAGTGTCATAGTCAATGCTCATAAAACTAATTTTTGGTTAGTAGGGGTAGATGTACCTCCACACTAGATCCCTACTGCTTGGTCTTATATTCACCCCGAGGTTATTGTTTGCTAGTTGGGGATTCCCTTTGGAGTAGGTCTTTCACCAATAGCCATGTGGGATTGATGTTTATAGAGGTCGTAAAGAAAGCTTCATGTTTGCATCATAAATACCTTGCCTTTGCAAGCAAGCTAATTGTTGTTGGTTGTATTCTTCAAGCTTAGAATGTGCACTATGTCTCTTGCTAGTTCCCCAACATGACTCTATTCCAATAGCTTGAGCAGATTTTGCAAGCCTATCTGCGGTCTAAGTATGGTGGGCAGTGGGGCCTTCCATTGGTTCCTTGGGATGTTTGTATTATGCCCAAGGACAAGGGGGGCTTGGTTTGATTAATGTCGCTACTCAAGGTAGCATTTTGGCAACTAAGTGGGTAGTGCAATGTTTTGAGGGTTCAACGCCTTAGTAGATCTTATTTTGATAGCAGATGCTTGTAGCACAACATACAGGTAGAATCCAACGGGCCTTTGGATTATGCAATAATCTTTCATCACCCCATTTATTTTATGTGTCGAGCTCCCTCATTTTCAAGAGCATCTAGTCAACTTGGAAAGTTGTTGCAATCTTGGTTCATTGGCAATGGGAGGGCAACTGAGAAAGTTGGGACTTAGCTTGTCGACCTATTTGGAGTTGGAGGACTCAAGGTTCATATGTGGCAAAGTTCCTTGTTTCTAGTATCGTAGATTGAGGAAGAAGAGCATCTTTTTCTGGGGAGATTTGTGGGATGTTGCCTCTTGTTCTTAGAAAGATTAGCATGCTTTTGCTAAGGAGTATGGTCTCCTTTCCCTTGATGGTCTCTCAATTATGGATATGCAAGGGTTTATCTCGGACACTAAGTTATTTAAAATGAACATTGGGATCCCAAAATTGTTTTGGAGGGATTGAGAGTGGTGCTTTGGTCGTCCACTTTTGCAATATGATTCTTGTCATCTGTACTCCATGCTTCATCAAAGACATCCACTGCCCCCGATCCTTAATGTTTGTTGGCTTTCCAAAGATTCAGAGGATAGATGGATTCGTCACCTTCACAATGTGTGGTCAATTTAACTTTCCTACAAGCAAATAGTTGTTGCAGGGTTGGTGCTATACCAGGGGGTTCCATTAAAAACCAAGTTGGCCAAGTGTGGGCTTTCTAATGACCTTTCTCCTATTTGCCAACACTCAGAGATAGTTAAGTACATCTTTTGGGATTGTTAGTTTATGAAGCAATGTTGGAGGTTGCTTGAGGATCAATGCTCAAGGTTGCATTTGCAAAGATTTGGCACTGCCTGAGGGTTTCTTAGTTATTTAGTCTTTGGAAAATTAGGTACAATGCCATTTTTGCTCATGCGCCGAGTCCTTTGTAATACTTTTGTTCTCTGACAGAATGAGGTTTGCGATCAACTCCTGGCTAAAGGAGCTCTTTTGATAAAAAGATGCTCAATCTTTGGATTCAACCAAGTATTCTAATTTTATTTCAACACTAGTTGCTTTGAGGAAGAGGTCACGATATCCATTGTATATACCCTTCCATCTTTTGTACAGATTTTTGTAAATATCTTTTTCAGAATATAAGACATATTTTTCAAAAAAATATGTTGGCACTAATTTCAATCATAGAAAGAAGACTATTGCAAAAGATGGCACACATAAGAAGCCATTTAAAGGAACTGCAAAGCAGAAGACTGATTCTAAATCCCTAAAAGAAGGACAAAGCGCACCAAAGAATAAGAATGATCCCTTCTATAATTATTGCAAGTGCAAAGAGCATCCTAAAGGTGAATGTTGGTGGGAACAAATCAAGAGACGGCCAAAATTCTGATGCATCAAAGCAAGGAGAGATGATCCGAAATGCATCCTTTTGAAAATCATTTCTTTTAACATTGTAATTAAGAAAATTTAATTTTGAAGAGTTTAGTGAATAGTCCAAAAATGTTTGGAAGAGGAAACAAATCACTATGATGGTTGGCCTCCCAAGGTAACCCATTAAATACAAAGGTCGTGAAGAATACGGGCACTCAATGGAAAAGAGATTTAGAGAGGAAATGAAAAAGTAGTGTAGTAACATAGCATGAAGGACTAGGAAGAAGAAGCCTATTCAAAGAATCAAAGGTTGTCTCTAAGCCAAAGCCATCTGCACATTTGCTAGTGTGTAAGAATCCATGAAATCTCTACTTGAGAATGCATCTCACCATTGTAACCACTTCCTGAGCATAGTAAAACCCTCCATTGAATGCTAGTTTTCCCATTTGAGTTTCCAGGGTAAAATTCGTTGTGTTAATGGCTATGCAAATGTGTTTATGGATGTTGGGTTAAATTAACACTTGTGCATTTTGTATTTCTTGAATCTATTTACTAATATGGATTCAGTGCTGTAGCACTCAATAATGCATATGAAACAGTGCATCATTGAACTTACTCCACCCTCTACCAAGCACATCATTTCCTACAACCACCTCATTGATGTATTTAGGTACTGCATACAAGAGCAATGTGTTTCTCACACTGTGCTAGTATTAACTGGAGCCCAACTGAAATTGTTGGATGCTAGCTACAACGTATAGCCATTTGCTTGAGTCATGGGTGATTCCCACCGTCAATTGGTTGTTCTATTGGATCGTTGGTTGAATGCCAAGCATTTTGACCATCTCCCACAAACCAATTGATTCGTTCTTTAACCCTATTCGCTACCATGAGTTAATTCAGTATTGGTTGGTATATTTGAATTGTTCGCCACATAATTTGTGTGCTTTGGAATTTATTATAGCTCATTACCATATTGAACAACTATCTATTATATCGACGGTACAACTATCTATTATATCGACGGTCTCATATGCTACAACAATTACCCTTTGATTAACTTGCTAGTGGGTTCTTTTAATTCGTTGGGGAAAACCACACGCATAGCCCGTCTATCCTTTGACTATTCATTGGTTCCAACACCACATTTGAACTCACATTCCACAATTTTGTTTACATACATATTTACCTTCAATTGGTCATCTTAGTGTTCTATGGTATTTGTTCTGAGTGCCAACCCAAACTGGACCTATGGACATTCCTACTGCACCCTTCACATTTTCCAAACTGTTGATTTCAGAATTTGCAAGATTGATGCATGATATATATATATATATATATATATATATATATATCACCAGATAGTTCCAGGGTTTGGGGAATTGGGTCGAAGGTTTCTATGGAATAAAGAGGAGGTCTTTTATAGTGCAAGGCGTTCAGTGATAGTATATTGATCACCAGATATCTAGTTCCAAGGCTTTGGAAATTGGGTCGATGGTTTCTATGGAATAAAGAGGAGGTCTTTTACAATGCAAGGCATTCGATGATAGTATTGATGTCTCCGTCCTTGTCTTGAGTCAAATATTTTTACAACCTAGCAAGTGAAAAAGCTTTTATTTGACACTAGAAGCATTTGCAATTACCCATAGTTTATCTGTATGATTGGTTGCAGCTAATGAATAAATATAATAGCATTGTGGCTGTGAAATAGTGATGCAAGAAGAGAGTTCGACGCATCTTCATGATTGTTGGCTTGTAGAATAAACAAAGATTTTGTTCTAGGTAATGAAGGGACTTGGTTCCATTGGTGAACAAACCATTTTTTTTCAATCCAAACCTGAATAGAGCACAAGAAGCCTAAACTCATTTCGAATTGCATAGAGAACAACGACAATCAAAATCTATTTTCATAGAGGATCTATGTTTACGAGATGGACACGCCATAGGCCTATCATTTATGGATCATGAAGTATCAAAGCTAATTCATCAGAGGCCTTCAAGCAGTTGCCATGGGAAAAGCTTTGAAGAGGAGTTGGAAGAATTAAGAGACTTCAACAAGCAAATCCAAGAGGAAAGTCGATATTGTAGCTAGAAAGCATATGAGCTAGAGAAAGAATTTGTTGAACACCGAGACTCCTCCACCACCATGAAGGAAGAATTAGACAAGAGTGGATTGCAACTCTTGTAATTAGGGGAAAGATTCACTCAACTAGATGATTAGCAAGAGGAAATGCCCATTGAAATGGCTGCTCAACTATACCAAGATTTGCAACGAAGGAAGAGGGCATTGAAGAAGCTACAACTACAAGCAATTGTCCAAGAGACCAAGTAAGCCCCTTTCATTGCTGCTATGTAAGGAAGCACCATGCCGAAGTCAATCATGGTAAACTCACCTTCCAAAATACTTCCTCAAGAACCCTTTACCAATTTTGAAAAGCACACTAGAGGCATTGGTTCCAAGTTATTGAGGAAAATGGGCTACATGGGCAAAGGGCTAGGAAAAAAGGGCCAAGGGATTGCAATCCTCATTGTAGCTCAACAGAGGCCCAAGTACAAAGGCCTAGGATTCGATGGACAAGAAGCCAGCAAAAGTTGAGCTTGAACCACTTTTGTCAAGGCAACAGGAGTCGAAAAAAAAGCCATTACCATGGAGGAAAAGGAAATTGGAAAAGAAGTGGGTAGCAAGCCACTCAAATCTGCTTGTCGAGGCTTGGAATAAGGCAGCAAAGGGATGATTTCGCCACCCAAATCTGATCCAACATTTAGGGGACCAAGCAACCAAGCTAGTAAGCATCATCACAAACTAAAAAGGTATAGCAATGGTATCTTTGAGTTGATTCCGTTGCAAGAAAAAAGGTCATAGGGCCAGCAATTGTTGGCACTCTAGAAGGCCAAGCAGACCATGCAGGAACTACTGCTAGTACTACAAACTGACTAGACATTGGGAGGCCAAATGTTGGAGGGGCTTCACAGGAAACTCCATCCCAAGAACCAAACAAACAAGAAGAAAGCTTGGAAATTCAAAGATCAAGGAGAAAGAGGAGTTGCTTGCATGTGCAGTGGTTGTCCAATGACCTATTGCAACAGACATGTCATCTCTAGCCATGAGATGGACAGCAGGCTCATGCCAAATGCATTCCCTATTCAACTCTTATCTTCCATCCTACAACAGAGGCACCCTTTTCTTCAAGATCTATCGAAGATTGCTTAATGGCAACAAAGGAGGTAGGCACGCTGATGTAGAGAAGAAGAAGATCAAAGGGAGTTAAAGCTTTTTGGGAACCAAAAGCCGGCAAATGGGGAGGTGCAATCTGAAATAGATCCTCTGGTAAATAATTTCTTTTTAACTTTGTAATTAGGAAAATTTGATTTTGCAAAGTTAAAAGAATAGTCCAAAAATGCTTGGAAGACAAAATGAAGCATTGTGATGGTTGGCCTTCCAAGGCAGCCCATTAAATATGAAGGCTATGAAGAAGAAGGGCATTCAATGGAGAAGATAGCTAGAGAGGAAATGAAGAAGCAACGCAATAACAGAGCATGGTGGACTCAAAAGAAGAACCTTTTTCAAAGAATCGAAGGTCATTTCTAAGCCTGAGCCATCTGCACATTTGTGAGTGAGTAAGAATGCATGAAATCTCTGTTTGAGAATGCAGCTCACCATTGTAACCATTTCCTGAGCATAATAAAAACTCCCCATTGAACGTTGGTTTTCCCATTTGGGTTTCCAAGGTAAAATCCATTGTGTTAATGGTTGTGTTAATGTGGCTATGGATGTTGGGTTAAATTAACACTTGTGCATTTTGTAATTTCTTGAATCTATTTGCTACTAAGTTGCACGGAACGTGGAAAACATGTACAAGTTTTTGAAACGGGAACGCCAAGAAATGTGCCCCCCAAAAAATGGGTATGCGAGGGAAATGCAATATATAAAAAATACAAAAAATATAGACTTATAGTTTTTTTAATAACACGTTATCTTGCAAAAAATAAGAATAATACACATAAATGACATTTTAGAAGGAAACCCATGTCTATATTAACTCTCATAAATGATTACATGATGCAAAATCCTATAGCTTGGTGGTCTTGACTAATGCCAATCCCATACCCTCATACATGATAAAATCCAGTGGAAATGCTACAATCCTACAAACCCTGAAATTCTGGAAACTATTAAGTCTGTTGAGTTCTGAAAGGGATATGAAATGCTACAATCCATATGAAGTCCAATGAGGTTGGATATACCTCAGAAGGTTCCTAAAATCAAATCCCTCCTTGGAAAATAGGGCTGATATGGAAAAATTCAAAGAAATTTTTGTCAAGCAAGGATAGATTAAGGTGAATGATTTTCTGTTAATAAAGGAAATAAAGGGGCCGCTTCACACCTCTGAAGTAAGGGAATGGAAGGACATTGGTTGGTTGCTAACAAAAGTTCTGTTAAGGGATAAAGAAAATCTCAGAATGATCTTGAAAGGAAAAAAAATCCTTACAAAAAATGGCATGTTGATATGGGGAAGTGTAGGGAAAGGGGGCTTTCAAAGATGGTTAACAAAACCTTCTGTATTTATGAAACCAGACAACTGTAAACATTCCATCCAACATTACTTGTACGCACATGATCACACTCCTTGCTGGACAATTGAGCCAATAAATAGGTACCTTTCTTACAACAATCCTCCTAATGACCTTTCTCTACAAACATCTTCCCAATTATCTTTGATTGCTTGAAAATCTGACTGTATTGACTCACTTTAGACTGAAAATTTAAACTGCATTCCATTGATAAAATTTATACTGTTGTTTCACTTGACGGAATCAATAAGTTGCAAGCCATCAAAGGTGATACTAGCTTTCATGATATGTTATTGTTTGCTGGTGCCAAACAAAAGAATAGCCTCAGTAATGGGCTTCTGTAGGATCCTAAAATGCAACTTGACTGCTCTAAACAAGTGCCTGATCAACTACTCGTATAGTTGATCCACACTTAACACTGAGTGTTATTCATCAGATATTTCTTGCCTAGCTTTGTAGCATTCTAAAGTGTTCCACAAAAAGATGAGGTGTTTTATGAGAGACAAGCTCTCTCGGTCCAGGGAAACCAGTTTAGGTATTAAGTGACATTTATTATAAATCTTTAGTAATCATGTCGACACTTCTACTTTTCAATTCCCTAAGTCATAATAGATACTCGCAAAGAATCCACAGGCTTTACCTAGTACCTCCAGTCTTAAATTATTATCCTTAGTTGGCAATGCCATTTCTGCTTTTCTGTGTTTCATCCAGTCAACTTCCAGTGGGAGGGAAAATAAGATGTTCTGTAGATTTTAGCATTTCGCACACAGCTCTGTCAATTCATTGTTTTTACGTACAAATACTTTGACCTACAGCTCTTCATTCTTTATGCAAGTAATTGTCATGTTTATTTAATTATTCCTTCGCATCACAGAGTCTGAAGTAGCCTTTCTTTGTTTTATTTCTATAATACATATTTTAGAAATAACTTAGAGATATCATTTAAAATTCCATTCACAGCAGAGATCATTATTCTAAGAAAAGTGGAGTTGGCTTAAAGGCCAGTGACTGTTGAATACTAAATGATGGAGAACGATTCAAATCCCGCCGAGTCACTACACTTGCTCAGACCATATCAACCATCCTGCCAAAAGGTGGGTTTACATGACAACAAGAAATCTTGGACTCGGAGGGCTCAAACTTCCTAGACTTCCCGAGCTTAACATATACGTAAAGAAAAGTTATCTATTTGATGATTCTACTCTTGAAAATTAGAAAGGCTAGGAATTGAAACCCGAACCTGAACTTGGCAAGTGGGCTGTTCTAATTCTACCACTGGTCTACATGCCCATTCATGGTGGGCACCATTAAAATGTGAATTGCTAGCTCTGAGGTCTACTAGACGGGATCTAGCAATCATTCTAGGCATTTGGGGGGAAATTGCAGCAAGAGACTATGCATGTTCACTATTAAAAGTAGATGTATACAATGGGACAGTTTGTAAGGATGTTTACAATCATCTAATTGCTCTGCCAAATGCAACAGCGAATAGATTGATAAAAAAATTACATCTAACGACACAAGCATACCCTAATCCTATGACCTTAAACATACATGGGACTTGACAGATAGAACCAATTCAATGAATTCTCAAAATCTGATTAATCTGGAAACACAGGGCAACAGCCGATAAGTTGTGAAAATCAACCCTAAATCATATTAGGTTACAGTAAGAATTACCGAGTGCCTCGAGTGCAATTTGGAATAAATGTATTGCCATTAAAATTCCAGTCGCAAAAACGGGTAGAGAAGCAAAGCAGAACGAAAACCAAAATCAGATGCTCAAAATAAATATCAGCCTGTAAAGACTGGGCCTTACCCCTTACCCTTACCCTCCACCCCCACATTGACCGCAGAAGCTCGTAGCCAACAGCACTTTGAACCAAAAGCCTACGGCCGTGACAGGCTGCAGATCACTTTCCGCCACCGTGGCAGGAACATATTTAATAACTCACATCTAGGTCAGACGATGTACGGAGCTGGACCATCGCATTCATTCCATCGCAGCAGGATTTGACCTTTGAACTTATTTTCTCCCCAAGAATCTTAAACTTGCAGGCTGGAATCCTCAATCGATCAGGCTCCTTTGCCCGTGTGGATATAAATTCGAAATGGCGAAGCGAAATTCACACTTGCAAACTTTTTTTTGTCTTCTCAGGATATAGTCGAAGAGCCGATAATCCAAATTCAAATATCGTTCCAGAAATCCTCGGAAAGCGATATGGCCTTTGCTCGGCACCTGTTGGTCATTGATTAAGAATTCCGGTGGCTCGGTTGATGGGTTTATTTCTCCTCCTGATCTTCTTTGGAAATTCTCATTATCCACTGCAGCACTGGAGATTTTCTGTAAAATTCAGATACATGTATTCATATTGATGAGAAAAGCAAAGCAGAGAATCCGAATCCATTTACATTTCCGTTGTGAGAAATCCATCGGAGCACCAGAGGTGATGAATCTTCCACGTCGTACAGTCTGTTTGTTGGTGACCCGCCCTGCCCTTTTGCAGACACTGACGTGTCCGTTTCTGAATCCTCCGTCTCGTGTCATATCCACCTGGAATTGACGTGGCCAGCGGTATGGCCCGCGATATAAACACAGAGCGGAGTCTTCACGTGTTATTTCTTACTGCGGTCGAATCGACAAATTCCGGGGGGTTTTCGACAAATGTCGGAGGGTTGTAATTCCAGATACACCGCAGCCATCGATCGACAACATGTGGCTATATTTTGAGTGCGCCTGGTTGATCCGTATTCGTACACCAATTTGCCTAACGGATTTGTATCTTTTATAAACAAATCATTGTTGAAAGGAAAATGAAGGCACTATCACATAATAAATATCTCTGACTATTTGTGAAATGATTAAAATATTCAATGTTACAATGGTACTGAAACTACTTTCTCTATCGAACAACATAGCTTAAAATAAAATTATTGGAATGGTATAATTTAAGTGTTAAAAGGTATTTGAGGGTGTTGAATTGATTTCTATATTAAAAATGCAATTTGAATAATGAAAAATAACAATTCCACAAATAAATCACCTCCAGATTTATATAAAAATATTCATTTACAAAAGAGTACATTCATTTTTTGGGATATTCCTTTCTTCAATTTGGAAATATACCTTGAAGCAATCTTCCATGGCTTTTGTTGGTTATGGTGCATTGGTGCTAGAGAACAAAGTATTTAGTAGGAATGCATAATTATGAACACATAAATGGTGATTATGTCTAAGGATGCATTTAATAAATATTGTGTTTTGAATTTGGAAGTTAAAAAGATTTCACCAAACTTGTATTGGTTGACACTCCATTTAGACGATGAAAGATAGTGGTCTACTTTATTACACTCCTCGAGATTGCTTCCCAAGAGACTATAAAAGAAAGTGTTTTTTAATGGGTAAGTTTGCAAGACAAAGATTTTGGAACTTCAAAAAATTTCCAGGATTTGTCAAAGGAGTTTGCCAGCATATTGATCAACACATAGTTCAAGAGCCTCAAAAGTTAATCCTTGAAGACAATCTTTACAAGCCAAATTTACATACTACAAGCCTCATTTGGAGAGATCGATGGTGGATGCACAATAAACTCACTTGGGTTTGCAAGCCCCAAAGATTGTATTAGTGCCTCAACTTATCTTTCTAAGATAAAGTAAATCTACACACAAATTTGTCAAATGCATAGGATAAAAGGGTGAGTCACCTCCATCTAGTGTGGTCTTGTGGACTCTCCTTCACGATGAGAATATTTGATTGGCTTATAGTTTTTCAAGGATGGCTAACTAGTCAGTGGCTTTCTCATTTGTAATTAATAGATGCATTGTGTGCACATTGTAGTTAGAATAAAACTATTCTTCACCTTTTTCGCGATGTAGGGTTACCCATCATTGTTGAGAGTATATTGGAATACTTGATAGTGCATCTAGGAAAATTCACTCGAAAACTACTTTATTGGATGGTGACTCTTTTCTGCCATTTCATTTTAGAGGTATTGGGCCTTGTATTGGGATTATTGTTTTTTAGGTTTTATTGAATTGTTGATTTGGGGTTATCTTCAATGATTCTATCGTATCCTTTGTTGTGTTTTCTAAAGAGGCATGTGTATGATCTTTAGTTGCAAGTGATAGCTTTTAGTGCACATTTCATACAATGTGTACCTAATTATCCCCTTGAGGCACATTCTAACCGAAAAATTATTTTATTAACCTTCAAATAAATGTGCATGATCTAGTGTTTTTCGTGTACTTTATTCTTCACTTACTATATATATATATATATATATATAATTTCAAGGAAGATTTATAATCATAGATGTTAGTATATCCATTGAATTTTTTTTATAAATAAAAACCCAAGATTTATACTAGCTTATGGAAAATTTGGTAGAAAATAGAGATATGGTGCTAGACATCGTGCTTAATCTTGGCCTTTAAGCACCTCAAGCATGTTGGTGAGATGGAAACATGGAAAATTCGTTGTCTTTACCAAGTACATGTTTGCTTTGCAGGGATACAAGTGGCTTTATCTAAAGCTAATCCTAGCTTGTTGGCTCAATAAGCATTGCCACTTGAAATCTAAATAGAAGACATGGTTATTTTGACATCGTGGTCTCTGGAAGCTAGCCTTAGAACCTGAGAAGTTTTTTTGTCTGGTGTTTCACAACAAGTTGCTTTGCTATGGATAAAATGTTGTTTTATTTGGGTGTGTAAAACTTGCATTTTCCATATTGTGGGCAATCAAAGACTCTTAAGCATTTATTCTGGTTCTGCCCCTTAGCCAAGTCTAAATGGGCCTAGATAGAGTCTTTGCGTCAATGTTGCATCCCCGCCTTGATTTCTTAGATAGCTGCATTATTGGGAGACTGGTTTCCTTGGGCCATTATGCTCCATTTTGCCTAGATGATTATTAGATTGAAATTTTGTATTGTCTTTGGAAGAAGTGTAATGATTGCTTCTATTTAGCATTCCCATTGAATATTTTCTCCTAGTACGACAACACACTAATTTGTGCTAACAAGTGTATGCAATCATGGTGCAAGGGAAAAAATTAGCGATGGAGAGAACCATCTCCAATAACATCTAGATTTTTAGGTCCCCACCCCCTTGTACCATGAGGAGGTAGCCATATGTCCCTTTTTTCCTATATTAGCAAGATCCCATAGAGGCAATAATGGGGCCCATCACTAGGCCAATAGAGAGGGGTGAGAGAGATAGGGCAGTGGAAGAATTTGGTCCCCAACACTACCTTACAATGACAATAGTTCCTGGCACTAGCCCTAGCCATCTTTCAAGGACCAAAATCACTAGAGCCTCCCATTGATCATCATAAGCATGTATAGCTAACATATGTCAATCCCTTGATTACTAGTTGGAGCCCTACCAAGGATGACCATGCAACCTCCTTTTGCCACTAGTCTTGTTACTTATTAGTTTTTTTTCTCTTTTATGCTCAAGTTGCAACACTTTGTTTATTGTTGTTATGTCTCTTTGAACGATTGACTTTTAGTTAGTAGTTATATGGATGCAAGTGTTTTTCTTAAGCCAACACACCTCTTTTTTTCATCAATTTTTTCTTGAGGTTACAGAAGTTGCATTGGAAACATGCCTCATTTTAAAGATTTGTACAATTTTGTTTAATTTAATAAAATAAAATAAAAATTACTTTTTAGCAAGAGAACAAAGACACAGTTCCAAGAATACATAAGATCCCAACTATTACTAAGTGTTATTTGAATACTCAATATTTCAAGCCCATACATAGAGTCAGCTATAATTTTTGCAATGCATGTAATGTCTATACAATTATATTAGCTTCCCCCCCAAAAAAACATATAGAACATTATATTGAAGTATATCTTCAAACTTAATCAAAATATAAATTTGTTGGAGAGTTGACCATTGGTTCAATGATTATATCGATGCTAGCTCCATAATGAAGAAGTGGAGAGACATTGAAGGTAGAAGATGAACAAGGCTAGCAATCATTTGGAAATTGTTGGGGATTATAAGCCTCCCCAACATTCTAGCATTCTATGCGGCCCGATCCTTATTGTTGGACGAGTTCTCCTAAAATACAACTTGGATGGATTATTGAGTGTCTTCAATGGTTCCACGCTTTGGTTCAAAGATAAAAGTTGTTGCAATATGTATGCAAAATATTTTCTTGAACCGTTTCACCCATTCCTTAGGAAGATGGTCCAATCTTCCCCACACATGTCAAAGGTGTATGTAGATGCAATTGGACAATAAATTTTGGTTCTGGACAAGATAAAGAAAGTTATTAACTTTTTCACGTAGGTTATCAATGCCAAACTATTGGAGTTTTAAGGAAGAAAGGTCAATATGTATCTAGCTAGGTTGTTGGGTTATGGATACATGCAAAGGTTCAAAATTATCATAACCCAAATTTGAAACGCAAAAAGCAATTTGCTTGGACGATAGCTTACCTATCCCCAAAAGTCCCTATAAGTTCAGCAAGGAGAAACTACTACCTACAAGACATCCATTGTAGGATCCCATGGTGGTAGGTACTAGGTGCTCAAATTCCATGTGGTGATATTACTCATAACCTTCTATATGTACATAAGGTTTATGAAAAGGTAGGAAACATATTAATTGATTGGTGTTATAGATGGATTTCTAGAGAAGGTAGACTAACATTGCTGAAATTGGTATTGGGGGCTAGCCTTGTGTATTGGCATTCACTAACTTGTATCCCTAAATGAATGTTAGAAAAAACAAGAAAGAAATGCTTCAGTTTCTTATGGACCATTCCTTTAGTGAAATGGAAGATGCTAGATAAACCTAAAGAAGAGAGATGGGATATGAAAAACATACATTATTTTGGTTAAGCTTTGGGAAGGAAGAGTCCCTAGAGACTAATTATAGAAGAAGGCCTATGGAGGGAAGTGATGTTATAGAAATATAGTGTTCCTCAATCTACTAAGGATTGGATGAGAAAGCCATAAAAATCTATGGCAGGAGGCTCCATAACATGGAAGGCACTAGTAAGAGATTTTCCAATAGTGGAAGACTTGTTATTGAGGAGAGTACATATTGGGTTAAGGCTAAGGGTAGGAGAGGGTCCTTGGGTAGGATGTGCAAGTTTGTTTAAACTCGTAGAAACCTTGATAATCTCTCTAAATATGCAAGGGGTTCATTTCTCTGTAGAGGCAACAAATCCAATAAACACTTATATTTGGAATCAAGGATGAACAAAAGAAAATATATTGGGACTACAAGGGGAGGGAGCTAAAATTTGGTCTTAGTATGTGAAAAGATTAAAACAAAGTGCAATAAGGATCAAGGAGGGAGATGATGCATTGGTTTGGTCCAAAAATAGTCTAGGAGGTAGATTCACATCTAAGTTATGTTGTCAATAAAAGTTTGAGAATGTGTAAGAAGAAGAAAAGAGGTGGTGGTTGAAGTCTATATGGAAATCAACGCACCCTTAAAAACTATAATTCTTTGATTATTCCTTGCAAAAACAAAAACAAAATTGGGGATAATTGTGAAAAGAGAGCTTGGTAGGGTAGGGTCCAAGAAGATGTATTTTCTATAAAAAAAATCGAGGAAACGCTCCTTCACATGTTTATAGATTGCCCTTTTACTAAAGAATCATGGGTGGAAGTTTTGAATATGATAAGAGGCAAAGGGAAATGGCAATGAGTTCCAATGAAGACATGCTCGAACATTTGGCATAAGGACAATTCATTAAAGGAACACATAATCTTACCTTACACTATACTTTAGGCTTTGTGGTTGGAAAGAAGAGACATAATTTTTCAAAACGAGGCATTGTTGTTTATTTAGGAAGTTTATCAAATAAAATATGTCTATGAGGGAATTTGGAAGCTTAGCAAGGTAAAATCTCCTAAGGTGGTGAAAATATTGATCAATGATAAATCTTGTGCATGGGATTTTTTCAATGAATCGTGTGAAGGTTTGTCCTGGAAAATGGCAGTAGGAGTTATTATGTTCTTTGAGGAGGGTCATGAAATTACATTCAAAGTAGGCATGGGAGAAGGCACTAGTAATTGGGAAAAAATAAATTCCTTACAACTATTGATAGGTTCGCAGTTGATAGAAGAGTGGTCTAGTTGCAAATCATGGGTGGCTCCAAAATTGTGATAGATTGGATCAACAATAAAAGTAACTTGTAAAGCATGATTGTATCCCCTATAATGGAATGAATAAAAGAGTGGGAATGTCACATAGAGCTAAATGTTGAAGCTATTATTTTTATAGAGAGTCTCTCTCTCTAAGAGAAGAGTCTTCCATTGAGACGCCAGGATTGGGATGAACGATGGCACTCTCCACCTTCGAGCTAAGTGCATCACATTCGTCCTGTAGCTGCCTTTGCTTCTGTTTTTGCTTTGACGGAATTTCGAGAATGGTGAGTTGCTGGGACTGAAGACTATTGATTTGAATTTGGAGGGATACGACAGTGGGTTCATTTTCTTTCCCTGGAGGTAGTTTATTCATGTTCGTTCTAGCCTGCTACGCTTCTCCTTTCTTTTTCCGCTCCATCCTATTGGTCCTCACTGCACTATATAGATGAATTACTAAGAGCCCAATTCGCTGAGGGAAGTATTGAGTGGACCAATTCCCATGAAACTGTGCTTAAATTGGCTTTTATTATCGGTCTTGCCTCTATAGCATCTTTTCCAACTGCTCATTATTTGGGACGATTGGGATGGCCAAGTGATGCAGGGGAAAAGGTTCCCGCTAACTTGCCTCCATATAGCTTTGGAGAAAGGGAAACCAAGAAAAATGTGATCGCTTCTCTCATCCCCTTTCTTGTAGAGGGAGCACTTGAAGAGCCCATTAAAACCCCTATTTTGAAGGTTTTCACCCATCAACAATCTTCATGAGTGAGAAGCTAATAGAACATGTTGATTTTGGGAAGGCCATCTGAAATCCAAACCATTTTCCACTTACCTGCCTTGGGGGCAACTCAGTCTGGCTCAGAAGCGTTTCATAGCCTTCCTTAACTATGTATTCTCCTTTTTCCCATCCCCTTGAAATTTTTGAATTTGGATGGGATGGTGAGCAACCTTTCAATTTGCTGTAGAGGATCTGAAAGTAGCTTTTGCTATTCTTCAGGCAGATTGGTAATATGTGAGTCCTTCCAATCTCCCCCATCATTCCAATCTGCAATGTCTAACAACGTGAAGATTCCTTGATTTTGGAACCAAATTTGTAAAGGGTCGGACTAGTACTGCATTGGGGGGGTTTCCCATTATACTATCCTACCATAAACGTATGGATTTTCCATTCCCTAGGATCCAAGTGGATTTGCTTTGGAAGAGAAAAAGGGAGGTTTTTATCAACTTCTAGATGGGGGATCCCAACTGTCTCACTGGGGGATTATTCGTGCACCTGAGCCTGTCGTTGGAGAAGTAATTTTGGGTGAGACTTTTTTTCCACTAGTTCTTTTCGCTTTTTACAAGCCTCCAGATGAGCTTTTCCCCCAAGGCTATATTTGACAGAGAGGGATCTCGAATGCCTAATCCCCCATTTGATTTTGGTGCCTTGACCTACTTCCAGTTGACCATATTCATTTTGTTTGTAGTGGTTTTCCCTCCCCTCCAAAGGAAATTCATAATTTCATTTGCTATCATGTCCTTGATGTTTGTGGGTTCCAATAGTGAAGAAAGCTAGAAAATTAGGAGGGCAGACAAAACATATTTTATTAATACAACTCTGCTGGCCAGATTCAGCCATTGTGCTCCCCACGTTGCGATTTTATTTTTAATTTTGTCCAGAATGTGGTTCATGTCCGACTTAGGCAGATTTTTGTGGCACGTGGGAATTCCCATATAGGTGAATGATTTCCATTCTTCCTTGATAGGGAATTGAAAAACATGAGATATGGCTATGGCTTCCCTTCTGCTGGTGTTCCATAAATAAATTTGGAATTTCTGCTTGTTTGTTTTCCCTCCCGAGTCCCTTAGGAACAATTCAAGAATTCCTTTGAACTTGTTAGCTATGATAATCTAAGCTCCATTGAGGAACATATTGTCATCAACAAATTGCGAATGATTGATCCGTTGACCCCAGGGGAAAATTTTATTCCCATGATTTCTTTCTCCTTCCTTTCGATCTCCAATTGTCTACTTAGAGATTTAGCCATTATGATATACAACAAGGGGGAGAGAGGACATCCTTGTCTAGGTCCTTTGGAGATTTTGAATAATTTGGCCGGCCTCCCATTCACTAATGGGGAAATCCACGAGCTGTTGATGTAGGCTGCAATCCAGGCCAGAAAGTTTGCTCTGAAACCAAATCTTGTTAGAACTACAAAGAGAAAGCCATGCATGAACATGTCAAAGGCGTTGGCCATGTCCAATTTTATCACCATTCCTTTTTCTTTTCTTTCTTTGCTTGAGTGTATAGCTCCTTGCACCACTAAGATATTATATATTATTTGCCTTTTATCTAAAAATCCTCCTTGATTTTTGGATATAATTTTGTGGAGGAGAGGTTTTAATCTGTTGGCTAATACTTTAGCCATTGATTTGTAGGAGACATTGCACAGTGATATTGGTTGAAATCTAGCAAAACTTGTGGGATTTGATTCCTTGGGAATGAGGTCCAAGAAGGAGGAGTTGGTGCAACCTCCTATTTTTCCTAACTTTTGAGAGTACTGGATCATTTTGACTAGATCGTTTTTTATTATGCCCCAAAAGATAAGGTAAAAGTGGCCAAAGAACCCGTCTGGGCCAAAATATTTATTTGAATTCATCTGTCTTAGGGCCATATAGATTGCTTTCTCGCTAATCAATTTAATTAATTCCTTGCTCTCTTTTTGGTTGATTCTACAAGGGATGCAATCGAGTAGATTTTCTTGTGCTTCCATATCCCCCCCTTCTTCCTCTTTGTAAAGATTCTCAAAAAATCACCATCTGCAGTTTTTAATTGTTCCTGACCTTCTACCTTTGTCCCATCCTCCTTTTTTATTCCTTTGGTCTTGTTTCTCCATATCCTTTCCCTGGCTTGCATGTGGAAAATTTTGGTATTTCTATCGCCAACTTGAATCCATAAGCTTCTAGAATTCAGTCTCTAGTACTCTTCTTCTTCCCGAAGGATTCTTTGGTGCTCTATGAAAGTCCTTTGCTCTTCAATCAACATTGAAGCGGTGACCTCTCCTTCTTCCATAACTTTTTTGTTCTCTTCCATTTTCTTAGTTAGCTCACTTGCTTTCTCCTTATCCTTCTTTTCTTTGTCGATCACCCACTATCTTAAGGTTCTTTTGGTATTCTTTAGCTTTTGTTCCCATATGTGGATGGGAGATCTGTCTACCCAAGGGGCCCAAGCTCTAGAGACCAAATACAGGAACTTTGGATCTCTAGCCCAGTCAAGATTGAATCTAAAGGGGATTGGACCCAGATTTTCTTGTATCCTTACTTCAATCATTATAGGTCTATGATCTGACCCTTCCCATGGGAGGATGTGCGAAGAGATCAAGAATTGTTCCTCGAGAAGAGAATTGCTTAGGAACCTATTCAACCTAGCTGCAATATGACCTGGGCCGAGCCTTTTATTTGACCAAATGAACCTTCCCACCGAAGGTTTGATATCCATTAGATCCCAAGCTGCAATGAAGTCCTCCATTTGTTCTCTAGATTGATATCTGACAATGCTTCCCCCTTTCTTCTTAGAGGCATGAAGAATGGTCTCAAGGTCCCCTGCTACTAGAATCGAAGGTGAGCATAGCTCCAAATGAAGGGTTAAGGAGTCCCAACATTGTGATTTCCCTTGTGCAAAGTTTGACATATAAATATTGAAAATAGAGATAACAAATTTTGAGGGTAAGTGGGTCAAACTTACCTGAAGCCAGTTTTGGTCTTGAGACCAGCTCTCCAACTTGAAAATATTCTTGTTCCATAGGGTTCATATGCCGCTTGGGGCTCCTCTCAATGAGATCATGACCATTCCATTACTTGAACTCCAAAAAAAATTGCTTTCCTTAAGGAACTCCTGGTCCTGTCTTTTGGTTTCCTGGATTGAGAGAATTTGGGGCTTGTCTTTCTTTACCAAACTTCTCATTTGGGCTCTTCTTTCGACACTTCCTAGACTTCTACAATTCCAGGAAACTACTTTTATCATTTAACAACTGATTTGAGGTGGCCCCCTTTCGTGGGGGGGATCCACCCGTGTTCCTTAAATTTCTCCCTTCCCTTCTGGCATGGTTGTCAATTATGGACTGTTTACCCAACTCTATTTCTTCTTTGGCCTCTTCTTCTCTTCTATGGAAGTGATTTTCTCCCTGCCTTTTTCTTGTAGGATGCTTGTTGGGTTTTTGGATCCAACTCCCTATCACGACTTGCTTCTGATTCACTATCCCCCAACTCTGAATTAGGGAATTCTTGTTCATTTTTTGAGCGGTTCTCCCCTTCCTCTTCTGGATTGGGTCCTTCATTCCTGTTTGATGTTAACTAGGGGAGCCAACATGATAGTTTTGGATTATAATTAAATTCCAAAATAGTGGAGATGGGATCCTCTATAGTTGGAACAAGATACACAAGAAAATATCTCCTCACATATGGAAACATGAAAAAATCACCAATAATGGAAATAACCTCTCTTTTCATATGTGGACATGGAAAAAGCCACTAGTGGTGGAAATAGGACATAAAATTAATATACTAAAATCTTTATGTTTAGTAGAGGAGAAATGGAACATGCCAAAGAATTGAGTGCACCAAAAGAGTATAAACTGAGATTTTGCATTGGTGAGATCAAATCACTCCATCTTACACTAGTATATAGGCAACTCCTCTCCCTTTATTATCACCATAACAAACTTCAATATAAACATTATTAAATTTCTTTAGGAACTCTTGATTATAAACCACATATAATCTCAAATATTTCTTCTCCATGGCTATCTAAAGAGATGCCATTTAGTGCATGCAACCTAATCCTTGTAATTCAAACCCTAAGACACCTATTGCTTTGCATTTGAAAGAACATCCAAGGTAAAATAATCACTATTTGAACATTGAAATAAATACATGATCATGGATTATAGTGCAAGGATTATGGAAACAATGTTGTCATTTGTTCATCGTATCAAAGGAATTAGATAGGTAACGACACCACATATTCCCCAGGGCTTGTAAGAATAAGAATGGGTGAAGTTTTGCCCTTGCAACATGTTCCATAACACTAAAATAGTGGAGCTTATAATTAAATTCCATGTGTTTTGTGATGTTTTTTAATATACTTTTGAGTTTTTGCAACCCTCACTTTCATATTAATTTCACTAGATTCTTGTATGATTAGTTGTTCTAGGTTAGCAAAATTCATAGAAGGATTATTTGATTGGTCCTTTTTCTAAACCTCTTGCTTGTCACACCCAAGATCAATGCCTTTATTAATAAGAGCATTGGCCACAATTTTGATAGCTCTCAAAGTGTGGAGGAATCTAAAGTACTAGAAGCTTTCTAGCATATCAAGAATGTATTGGAATAGCATGTTTAGTCTCAAAATGATAACTAGTTCAATGATTCCCTTGCATCGACAAACTTACTTTATTTTCTAAATGACAAGTATAGAATTGCCCTTAATTACAAGTAGTTTATGCCTGTACTATGAACAATTTCCAAGCCATTTTGGAGGGCCATGAGCTCAACACCATTATTTGTGGATAAATCAATATTCTATGCAGAGCAAGCTAATGGTTCTCCCATTTCATTTCGTAAGATCCCTCCTATCCCTACATGGCCCAAATTGTTTCTTGAGGCCCCATTAAAGGACAACTTGAAAAAGGGTGGAGGTGGTACAAATTAATCATGTGTCTCACCCATGTCATTTCACAAGATCCCTCCCATACCTACATGGCCCGGATTGCCTCTCGAGGCCCCCATCAAAGTTAAACTTGAAAAAGTGTCAAGGTGGTAGATATTAGGCATGTGGGGTAGCATGAAATGATTTATCCCAACCATTTCATTAAATAATTTGAAAATATATATTCTCTATGATGCTACCTTGAGCCTATCCTATTAGATACAATGTTAGTTGTTTCCCAGTGCAAGTGATCCATTAATCGAGTATATGGCCAACTAATTGCAAATTTCTTGGTTCCTAACTTACCTCATCTTAAAATATCATGCCCATCCTTCTAAGGTACTTGTCTTTTTTGTAGCTCCAACCATACTCTAGTTTTAATTACCCAAGGAACCCTTATTAGCTATGAATTTGGAATTTCCTATTTTCTAAAAACCATGAACTTTGAAAGTGATATTCAATGTTCTTCTTCTCCCCAATACTAGTTAATGTTAGTCTCTATCATATCCACTAACATTATGGACAAATTTTAATGCTAAATTATTATCTTATTTCACACTAAATGAATTATTAGATTGATTAACTAAGGAGACATTATCATGCAAGAGGAATACTTATGTCTAGTTCTCAATCTATGTTAAAAAAAATAACAAAATGTTATTGCATTAATAAAAATGATGAATATCACGTATATACACTTAATAAAGTAAAATGAAAAAAAAAAATTGATATTTAATGTAGAAAAACAATGTTAAAAAATGTTTTTGCATCAAGAAAAATAATGAATGTCACATGTATAAAGCTACTAAAATCAAATGAAAAAAAATCTGTGTTTGATATCCAATGTCAAAAAAACAAAACAAATAATGTAAAAAAACAAAACCAGCAAAAGTATAGAACTATCTCCATCTTAAATCTTTTTTTTAAAGTAGTTAGATTTTTTTTTAAAAATTTTTCTCAATACTTAATATATCCCAAATTAAAAAAAAATTACAAATAAAACATCATTAAATTACAAAACAAATACCCCATAAAAAATATTTTTTAATTAAGGAATAACAAAATAATTCAACTCATATACGTATGTATGTATTTTAATTGTAACGATTACTTTGTATTATAAACAACTAAAATGAATTCATGATTTTGAGAGGAGAAAACCTAAGCGCGGATTAGGGTTGAGAGCCGACTGTTGAAACCGGCATGGCGGTCATGGATCTTTCTTTCTCCTTTGATTATTGTGACCAGGGCGAGCTGTTTGGAAGCGTATACTCGGCGCTCGGGTGATGATGGCTCCCTCGACGGCGGTGGCAGCTCTCGTTAGGCGCGGTGGTGGGCGGATTCCAACGGTGGCAATGGCCTCAATCGCACTCTTCTTGCAGGTTTTGCGACATGGGTGGTCGGCTCACTGCAAACGGAGGGGTGGTGGAGTTTTTGCACGGCGACCCATTGCCAAGTGGCAGTGGCGGCGGCGGCGAATCTTAGAGCTGAGGGGTATTTGCAGGGAAACGTGTCCACGATAGGGGCATCGGCTGATCTTAGTTGGGGGTGGAGATCCGCTTTGATGCGGGCTTCCTGTGTTCTTTATTAGCAGCGACACCGATCGACAGACATTTTCAACAGACAATTTGACTGGATGTTTCACAGTGCGGTGTGAACTTTTCTTTTGACAACACTACTGGGTCTTCAGTTTAAGATGCTGGTGGCTCTACAAACCATTCGATTCTGTGGGTCTATATCTGATGCATCTACATCTTGGGCTTTCTTTTTATTTGTTTCTTTCAGCTATATATGAGCTGGTTATTACATTCTATTGTAAATATTCGAGGTCCTTTGAGATCTAACTCTTATTACTGCATTTTTTTTTATACAAGCTTAAAAGCTTTTTATCTGAAAGAGCTCTCAGAAGTTCTTATACAATATGTAATTTGATTATCCTTCAATGAAATTACGCTTTTTTCCAAGGAAAAAAAATTATAAACAACTAAAATATTCAACCTCAAAGATATACTGTACTAGTTTAAAAAGTTTTAAACATAGTTGTCCATGGAAGAGCCAATATCTATTGCAGTCATCCAAATTCTGAAAAAAAACATTAAAAATACTAGCTAATAATGTACTACTGTATACTTTGACGAATTGTCCGAGCAGCTTTTGACAAAAATTAAACTTAAAACCTAAAAATTTAATGGAGTTATTCCCGCTTTCCATAACCGGGTTTATTGGTTCTTCTTCATCACTTCCAACTGCGGCCAAAGGGTTCAAGTCTTCTCTAGAATCTTCACTAGCACGCTTACTGGAGCTTGAAATATTCACATCCACACGGATGAGATAGATATCCAAGTGACCATCATAATCATTTCCATCTGAATTCTCATCAATTATAGAGTTTTTTCCTACAATAAGGTCTTCATGATTTGCCAAAGTATTCAAAATTGCTTCCACTTGTGCATCACAAGCACGAACAGTCCCTTGTACATCATCAAGACAGGCATCTATCCCAGAAGTAAAACTTGAAATTTGCTGAGAAGTTTGTTCTATTTCATCAAGTGGACCATCCAAAATTGTCACATGACCAGTTAGTTGTTGAACAACAACTATCAATCCTTCCATTTTATCTTTCATCCAACTCAATTGACGACGGATATCATGAATGCTGGCTTCCGTAACACTAATTCTCTAATTCTCTCCGATAGGTCCTCTATCTTTTTTTCGAGCTCCATTGAAGCAATGCAGTCCCAAATCTCTTCACAACAGCCAATTCCTATGCGAACCCGACCACTGCAACTACCCAATAGAAAATTCAAACTACAATCACCCCAACCAAGTTTGGTGGATTGCTCCACCCATACCCAAATCTTCCTTGAACGATCAAGTTTTTTGCTAGCCCAAATGATATATAGACTAAGCCCTTCTCCCCAACCACTACATATATCCACCAGAGATACAAATCTCTACTCAACCCAACCAGCAATAGAGGGTTGACCCCCCAAAGCAAAAGGAGAAATTAACGTGTCCTCACAGACCCTGTATCCTAGACCTTCAAGACAAACGAGAGAGTAGGACCCAAATGAATTAAACAGAAAAATACGTGAAGTTGAGAATCTTCACTGGTAGCACTTTATAAGCTAGGAAGCCTATCTCCTCGTTCACAGGAGAAGGCACGAACATCCACTACGTTCCACAACACCATTCCAAAGTTAAAATCCACATAAGGCCTACTTCCTCCAACACAGCGGGCAAAATGACGAAACTCGCCATGGCTCACGGAATGTCGAAGCTGAAACATACCACCCCTTAAACATAATGAAACCTCCAGATGAAACTGCCTGTCTTCGAACGCTAGGGGAGAAATACCATATGTGCTAGCAAGGCGTGCCCATGAACATTCATAAACTCAAACACTTGTAGACCTCCACATGGGCAGGTGCATTGAAGTGACCATGATATCAATCTGCCATTGTTTGGTGGAGTTAATGCTTGATAAGACTAGCTTCTTGATACTGGGGAACTACACGACTTGCAAAATGTTAACTAGGGGAGCCAACATGATAATGTTTGGCCCCCATTTTTTTACATCCCCATGAGGAAATTGCAAAGCTTAATTAGCTAATTTGTCCGCTATAGCATTATGTTCTCTTTGCACATGATAGAATTGGATGTTCGGGATTTGTTGGAGAAGACCAAGAATATGCTTGTGGAGTCTACCTTTTATTTGATCCGTAATTTCCTGTCGATGTCTAGTTTGAGAAATGATAAGGAGAGAGTCTCCTATCACCACTAGCGACCAGATTCTAAGATTAATTGATTCTTTTAGTCCCATAGCATTCCGCTTGATTATTAATACTTCTTCCTAGGCCACACACAAAATTCGAAACTAAATTTCCAGTGGGGTGAAAACATATATATCATATATTAAAAAAATATGAGATGGAGAATAAAATCAATAAGGAGTCTAAAGTTTTTCAATAAATTGGTTCACTTGTCATCAAGATGTCATGGTTTTTCACATACACAACACTATGTAGGTTAGCACAGATGCTCACTTGCATAAGTTAGTGATGTTCTTTCAACTTTTCAATATTTTTAGAACTTAAAAAATGTAAACCAAATTACATAGAATGATTAAGAAGACAAATTAGATAAAAATAAATTTTTAAATCATAAAAATCATTTTAAGATGTTAAACACAATCTGGGATATGGGGTAAGAGTATTCAAATCACTCCATTTTTTTAAGAAATAATTTTGCAGAAAACTCTTAAAAGTACTTACCCATGATTCATGGATGGTGAACATGATAAATCATCGACCCTTATTACATATCCTAACCCCAAGGAGATCAAGAGCGTTGAACCCGTGACCTTCCAAACTTTTGAGGAGAGAAATCTTATGTTTGGATCACGACCACTTGAGCTAACCTTCAAGGCTCACTCAAATCCCCACCCTTATGCAATGAAAATTATTTATAAATCCAACGGGAATTATGGCGGAAATCATAGTTCCACTTCATTGTTGAGAACTTTGCTAATGAAACTTTGCCCCTAGGGGTTTTTACCCATTTTAAAATGACCCAGATCATCGAATTTTTGAAAAACAATGCACACAAGAGGTGGAACTATTAGAAAAATAACCTTCACATGAAATGGGATGATTTGAGTGCCCCATATCATACCTTGTTAAATACAATGTTATTTATTATGACATAGTTATATAGCATATACCATACAATATAATGTTAATTGAGTATAGTTCAAGTGGTTGAGAGGAAAAGTTGTTTGCACTTAGAGTAGTGAGGTGGTCTACAACCCAATATGTGGTAGATGTTGTCACGTAACGTGGGTAACTCTGACATGGCAACTACATCCCACATCACAAAAGAATAACATGTCGACCCATAAAATCAAAAAATTAAAACCAATCAATTAAACCCACCTCACAAAAGAATAACATAACATGCTGGCTAATATAATCAAAATTAAAACCAACATAGATCCATCAACAAAAAAATTTACACCGTAAGAAATTGGATGGTTGTTAATGAGCTTGACTCGATCTTGTAGCCTAAATAATATAGAATTTATCTAAGATAATAATAATAATAATAATTTTATTTTAAGGCCATGACCAAGCTAGACTTCAAATTGGTGTATGAGACCCCCTTGTTTGTGGAAGAAGGGCCCCCTTCATGCAGCGATTTGATTGTTAAAATCTATGAAGATGTACATACCCTATTCCCTTTGGATTTGAACATATAAGATCCTAAAAAGAAACATATATTCTTAAGTATTAAACTCACTCAAAATATACCTATTTTTTTTTTTTTAACCATAAAAAATACATTATATTATATTTCATCCATTTATGCTCAAAACGTATTTTTATCATTATCTTTGTAAAGTAAGAATAAAAATACATTTACATTTATAAGAAAAAAACATCATTTCTGGACGGGTATAAGCGTCTTCACGAATTGCACGCTCCATCCACCATTTTTTTTAAGTATGGTGTGGGCCAAACATTTTCATCCTTTTTTCCATAGAAAAATTCAACTTACTATTAATATGCGGAATAGTAAATATATCCAGCTGTCAAACCATACATAGGCAAACAATCCCTGTCAGTAGAAGGACCAGGGAGAAAACTATCGAATAGACAGCATAGTGTCAACAACTAGTTCAGAACAGTCCCATAAAAATAGAGCCACATGTCACTAAAGTATCCACTAGTCAGAACAGGAAGACATCCTGTAGATGGACAGTAAACATATGCCACAACAACAAATATGTACATAACATAATATAAAATAAGTCCCATGATCAGTCGGCCGCAATTACCATAGCCCATCCAAAGGCATTGACGATAGAAGAGTAATGGATAATCAAAGCAAAATACATCAGCATATAGCTAAGTTTTTTAAAAACGTTATTACATTCGAATTGAAAGTAACCCAAACAGTTGCCATCGAGGGTTTGAGAGTCGTGGAGTGAAGAACCAGGCGGCTAGGGTTCCTACCCTAGCTGCCTCCACCACCCATCTTTCGCATGTGAATTTGGTTTCCTGCGGTTCGACGAATACTGTGCTGCGTCTTTGCGTAGATCGGAGAGAGGGCGGGCCATGAGCGGCGACCCATTGGGTCTGTGCTCCAGAACCAGTGGCGGCGGCGGTGGATTCCGGGAGGCACTTCGGCGGCGAGTCGGCAGCTGTGGGGGCTTGAGCGTCGGCGCAGTGGGCGAGAGGGGCTTGTCCGCGGTAAGAAGGTTTTGCACGAGCCGTCGGCCATTCGCAGGTCATTGGTGCTGTCGTTGACGTCCGCTTTCCCACGGGATTGCCGCCGTTTCTCACAGCGCTGGATTCGTGCTCGCGGTTGCTCAGCATTTGGGAGAGCACCGTCAGGACCATTGCCATGGACTACGACGGCGGCAGCTCCTTCATTCGACGGCGGCAGCTCCTCCGACGGCGGCTCCCCTTTTTCTTGGCTGCTCCTTCTTCGAGCGCTCAGATCTGAATCCGGTGGCCTTTCTTTCTCTATTTGGTTTCCTGAAGGGCGGTGCCCTTTCATCCGGTGGAGGCTCCAACGGTGGTCTGCTCTAGTTTCTTCATCTGGGGTCTGCATGCTGGGCGTTTATTCGCTGGTTTGGGAGATCTATCGAGTCTGCTGCTTGTCCACAGACGTAGATCTCCTACATACTTCGATGAGGGTTTCGGCTGGGACGGATTTTCTATGGAGGGCTGGCTCTGCACTTGTTTCAGGGTTTGCGGCCTATTATTGGTGCTGCTCCCTTTCTCTTCGCCACCTCTCATCAAGCTGCAGGGAGCTCTGTCTTAAAGACTGCCTTTGCTGCTGGGGAGGGCGGCGGCTGCATGATGGAGCGGTGCCATTAGTGGAGGCGGATCCTGGGAGGTGCGGATCAACTGGTGGTTGGGGCACCCTTTCTCTGGAGCTTGGGGTCTGCCGTCTTGACGGAAATGTACTGTTTACAGTTTCTTATTTTCTGTTTATACAACTATTATTCCTTGCAGATTTTGAGGCTATACTTCCTCATATCTGTATGGACAGTCATTTCTTTTTCTTTCAGATAGGAGACTATAGAGGTGATAATAATGGGAATGTAAATATGTGACAATGTAGGGATCTTTGTGATCCTATTACATGTGCAGAATGTAATTTTGTTCATCTTTTTGAAATAAAATTACGACTTTTTCTCAGGAAAAAAAAACCCAAACAGTTGTTGAAAGAGGCCGAAATATATAAGCCGCAAAATGATTGTGAATATGGAAAAACGCCCAACAAGTAGTTGGACCCTGTGCAATTTAAGGATCTGCACATAGAACTATTAGTCATATAAAAATATCAATGCCGCATATAACTGAAATGAAATCAAAATGAGTGTATAAATAGAAAAACTATATGCATCATGTCCAATGTAAATGATAAGATCCATGAGTAAAAAGAATATCCTCCCGCCATTCCTGCCACATGACGACCCTCGCCTGAGAGTTAAGAGCCCGCTTGGAGAGCATATCCGCCTCCGTATTGACCTCTCTGTAGATATGAGCAAAATGAGTGTGCTCAAATTCAAGGATTAGCTTTCGAGCCACTTCCATCCAGTGAGTGAGTAGTAGTACATTGAGTGGTGAATTGCCCCTAGCCCAAGAGATAATAGATAACGAGTCACCCATTATCACAAGTGATGAAATCTGCCTCAAGCGAGCAAAAAATAGCAATAGCCATAGGGCACATAATTCACTCCTTGTATTGGATCCGATACCCAGATTTAGCCAGATATGGATAGAAACAGTGTTGGTAATGTGAATAGTTGCTCCCGCCCCTCCCATCCCATGTCGACCCACAGCAGCCCCATCAAAGAAGCCACATGGGTACACCAGGACCGGATGAGCCATCCGGCATCTCTTACTCAGAACATTCCTGCCACCAACAACTCCATGAATTGAAATATATTCCTTGTGTGCAGCAAGGGTTCTATAGCAGATCCCATCACGATAAGGTATAGAGTTTTCAAATATTCAAGAATTGCGAGCTTTCCACACCTCCCAGATCATAAAGTATGGGAGCTCAGTACAACCACTGGAAAGACGGGACCAGGCATCTAGACATTCACAAAGAGAAGGATGTCTCCAGCGAAATTGTATACCAGAGATAGATGCAATTTTCTTCCAAAGATCCTGGATGAATGGACAGGAGGAGAAAAGGTGAGCAACGGATTCCTCCTATGAACAACAAAGGGGACACCATCCTGGGCCAATGAAACCACGACGACATAAATTGTCCCAAGTAAGAATCTTATTACACAATGCTAGCCAAATAAAACATTTTATCTTGAGTGGAATGGCTAGCTTCCAGATAGTTTTATCCCAGCAACGAGTCTCAGTATGTGACTCAGCAAACATTGCATCATATGCCAATTTAGCTGAAACATTGCCACAAGACACATCCCACGACCAAGCTAATTTGTCCAATGAGTCAGATAATTGAATGTTTGATTGATAAAACGACCTGATATATTCTTCCCATTCATTCCCCAAAGTACCAGTCAATCCCAGTTGTGGAGCCGAGATCCATAAAGAACGCCCATCCTTATACTAACCTGCCGCATGTGCAAGAGTGCAAAATCCATTTGTTCTGAGTTGAGTCCTTAATTCCAACGACAAGATATGTCCAGTTGGTCCCCTTAAGACCGGGTCAAGTCCCAGTTTAATGTCACGACCATTACCAGGAATCCATGCAATCCATTGTGCAATAACATTGAAAGATCCCATCATTCCATTCCAAAAATTTGATACACCCATAGTAGCAAGACGACCCAAATGAAGCCAATTTGCAACAAAAGTATTTTTCAAGTACTTGACTCTGATAATCCTCCCCTAAACAAAATTATCAAAGAGTGCGCGCCAAAGGCTTTTTGCATGTAAATCCGTGACAAATAGATCCAGTTCCTTTATATTCCATCCCCCCAAGTTCCAGGGTCGAGCCAAAACAGACCATTTCATAAGATGGAATTTTTCTTGTGCTCCACCACCCGACCATAAGAAGCTGAACAACTTCCTCCGAATAAGACCGAGGATGGATCTCGGAGTTTTACACAGTGAAAACCAGTAGACACCTAAATTCTGCAGAACAGCTTTTGCCAGCGTAAGTCTGCCGCCCATGGATAAGTGGCGAAAGCTCCAATGACTTATGCGCATTTCAAATCGTCTAACAAGCCATGTCCAGTCATTTATCAGGTAATTAGCAGGCTTAATGAAGAAACCCAGATATTTCGTTCCAGCATCGATCTCCTTGAATTTTAAAGGCAGAACATAGCTTATCGACAGTTCCACATCAGCCAACAGGGAATGTTTCAAAAATTGAGATTTTATATAATTGATAATCATACCAGAAACCGAGCAGAATAAGTCAAGTATCTTCTTATATTGAATCCACTTAGCAAGGATACCCATACCGAAAAGCATGACATCATCCACAAAAAGAGAGTGTGTAACAGAAATATCTCTTGTAATTTTAATGCCAACAATCAACCCCTCCCTTTTTGCCTTATGAATGGATAGACTCAGTCCTTCAATGACCAATGGTAAAAGAAGCGGCGATAGTGGGAAACCCTGACAAAGACCCCGGGATGCTTTAAAGAATTCCGTTGGATGACCATTAATCAGTATAGCATAATTTACCGAAGTTATACAGGCCATAATCCATTTCATCACCTTCCATGGCCGGCCGATCTGGATCAGAATTAATCTCAAGAAATTCTAGTCCACCCGATCATATGCTTTCACCAAGTCCAATTGTAGGATGAGCGCATCAAGTCTCTTCTGCTTTAATGTGTGAAAAATTTCCTGAGTCACCCCCACAGCATCATGGATCTGACGGCCGTGTAGAAAACCATACTGCTCCATGGATATGTGTCTTGAAAGTATTGGTTTGATCCTATCAGCTATAATCTTGGAAATAATCTTGTAGACTAAATTGCAGAGAGCAATAGGCCTGAACTCATTATAATTATTCGGATGGGATGTTTTCGGAATGAGTGCCAAATAAGTTGAGTTTAATGCCCCAGAGACAGTGCCTAATTTCCGAGACTCATCCACAGCCATTTGAAGTTCCTCCCCCATAATATCAAAGAAATGGATAAATAGTTCCATCGACCACCCATCCAGGCCAGGAGATTTATCTTTAGCAAAACCCCGCAAGGTGTTTTCCACATCCATCAAAGTAACATCCATAAAAATACAGTCCCCCTCCAAATCATTAAACATCCGAGGGTATTCCTTAATAATCTTAAATTGTTCTGCCAATGTTGTGTTTTTAGGGTCACAGTAGTATTCCTGAAAGTGACGAGCTACCTCATTCATCAATTCCTCATCCCCCCTGATCCCCCGACCCGTGTGATCATTAAGATCCCAAATGGAATTTTGCATCCTTTGAGAATCTGCAAAATGATGAAAAAACTTTGTGTTCAGATCCCCAGCTTTGAGCCATATGGCACGGCTCTTCAACCTCCAAGTTTCCTCCTGAATAAGAAGAATATTCAATTTTTGGCTCTCCATTGAAGAGAGTTTTGTAGTTTCCGCTAGGCTTAGCCCAGGACCCACAGATCGCTGCATCAGTGTTTTCATTTCCTTTTCTATCTCAGCAAGTTCTGTTCCCATCAATGCTTTTTTATTTTTTTCCCACAAAATAGTATAATCTTTAATGGCCTTGAGTTTCACCGCCAGCTTGTCCATCGCAGATCTCTCCCCCGAAACATCTATATGTTGCCATTTAGTTCTCACTCCCGTAGTGTATTCAACATCCAAAAGCCATGTGGAGTTGAATTTGACTGGGAAAAAGTGGTGAGAGGCCTCCACATCAAATTGAAAAATAATAGGAAGATGATCACTAATTTTAATTTGTTGTATCCAGGACCTGTAATTCTGGAAGCAATCTAGAAGAAATTCCGAGATTAAGAAACGATCAATGCATTTCTGAATCAAATTTTCATCCTTTCTACCATTTGACCAAGATGGAGCCATTGGCCACGGAGCCACATCAATCAGGGAAAATTTCATGAAAAGTTTACTGAAATAGGATCCCAGGGGATCCCGCCTAGCCAAAATGCCCCAGAACTCCTCATCCCCCCATGTGAAATTCAAATCCCCAGTAAGAATTAAGTTCTCCAATTCCAGTAGATGACCCGAGACAGCCATGTCCCAGAAAGCCGCCCTATCACAATAAGGTCCATAACAATTGATAATATTTATGTTCTTTTCCGATCCCCTGATATTTCCAGACAATAAAATACCCAGAGTGATGATAGATGGATTTAGTCTCAAAACCAAAGGGTTCCAAGCAGCTAAGAGACCACCAGAAAGACCAACAGCATCCACAATGCACACCATCCAACCCGGCTTAACTTTGTTAAAAAAAATGCGGGCCTTCTCCCCGTAAACCATAGTTTCCTGAAGAAGTACCAAATCAGGATTGATAATATGTAGTACGGGTTTGAGGGCCAATTGTTTGGGCAGACCCCCCACACCCCGGATATTTAGAGAGAAAAATATCATTTTTGAACCCTTGCAAGGGCTTTCATTCCTCTAAGAGCCCAGGTATCAGAAGAGTTGGGGGAATCCACCTTACATCGGTCATCCTCCATCCCCCCCAGAGTGACCTTCTTGTTTTTTCTGGCACTTCTCGTTTTCAATGGAGAGAAATCCTGGGCCAGTCCACCCCTATGTGCCCCCTTTTGAACACAAATGTCTCTTATTGTTTCAGGAAGAATCACAGAGTTAATGTTATTAACATCCCCATCCGAGTCAGTGTTCTTCATACCCGAAATACCACCCAAATCCCCACAGGTCGGCTCAATCACAACCACCATCCGATTTTTGAAAAATGTAGGGCTGGGCGTCTTCTTTACCATATCTGAATATGATGGAATAAGTAAAATTTTATCTATTGGATCTGATGTCATACCAGGTCCCACATTGTGATAATCTATCCCCGACAGATTCGCAGGATTATGTCCATTGGTCCCCTCCTCCCTTACATCAGAGTCAAAAGCAATCCCACCGGGTTTCGTCTCATTTTCCCCACTCACAAATACATCCGGTGCAGGGTTAGGCAACCCAGAATCAGTGGAGATAATAATAGTCGGGGAAACGGATGTAGGTAGACCGGGGGAGACAGATAAAACCGGGGAGGAATCGGATGGGCTAATATATGTCGTTCTCACAAACGACTCATTCTCAGAGCCAGGGACATCGTTCCCAAACGATTCATTAGTAACCTGCTCAGACCCGGAGGATTTTGTTGCCATAGTAATGTGATGACGGCGACTCAAATAATTTCCATTATTTCCATTGTTTAAATCTAAAGCATTTATAAATGAAATATCCAAATCATTTAGTGAATGGAAGAAGATAGGGTCCTGTGTTTCCAACTTACGAAACAAGGTCGAGTCAGGAGCAGGAAGGGTGGGAACCCTGTTGGAGAAGCCGTCTAGCGAGCCCGATGCATCCAACTCGATGTTGTTACCATCATCAGATGACCAGAAAGGTCCCCCTTCCTTAAGACGACCAGAAGATGCCTGTGCCTTACATTGACACCACAAGTGCCCTACCCCTTTGCAATTTGAGCAGCGAAAGGGGATGCCCCAATAGTCAATGATCTGTGAGAGCTTATGGCCACGCCAGTTAATGTGTAGAACATCAATAAGACCCAAAGAAATATCCACCTCAACAAGTACCCGACCCATACGGCGGTCAAAACCAGGAAGATGATCCTCATCAACATGAAGAAACTGACCAATACGATTACCAATGGCTTCGAAAGCCCCATGGTTCCAAAGTGCCAGTGGAAGTCCAGGAAGGAGTACCCACAAGTGCCGTAGCCGAACCGAAGCAGTTTCCGGATCAAAATCGGTCTGCCATTTCTGTAACATTAAACTACCCGCACCATAAAGCCACAGTCTCTTCAGAATGATGGAGCAATGTGCTTCTTGTTCAAACTTAAAACCATACCAGCCACAAGCCATTGCGAAAATTTGGGGGGTGTAATTCAGAATGGGATTCCACTTCTCCATAGCCCATTTAACAATGTCTTTTCGGTTCATAGCATGGTACGAGAACTTGCCTACCAGCACCGTCATATTGAATTCCACGATTTCTTCCATCCCTACATCTCTTCCCACCGTTAACCAGACCTCCCCAGGTCTACAAAAATATTTCTCTTTTAGCCTTCTAGCCGTGCGAGAGGAAGGAACTGTTTTGTCACAGTTACCCAGTCCAGGCATCCCCCTAGCACTACCAACAGATGGGTCCGAACCCGAAGCATCAACAGGTGTCCTCCCCACAGACAGATGCCCCTTTGACGACTTGACACGAGGCGCCACCTGTCGATTATTTGAGTTAAATGCCCGTTTCCCTTTTAGTTGGTTTTTGAAGAAAGAATCTGGTTTAAATAAACCGACCTCCTCAATCATGAAGTTCGAGATGTTCATATTGTTGTCCGCCGGGATTACGGAATTTGACATGTTATCCCCCATTCCGGTAGCCAGAAGACACAGCACCCAGGGTTAAACTTGCAGTCACGGGTTCTATTACACACTTGGCCGACAATAAACTACTGTCAGTTGTGTCACCCACAGTGCCAATGCCAATGGCAGCACCGACCACAAGAGGATATCCGTTTAGATACCAAACGGCAGCCAGAAGGGAAATAAACGAGGGTATTTTTAGTAATGTAATACTGACATTGATGTGGTCCAGACACCGATACCAACCACACCGATTTGTAGTAGTTCCAATAGCCTGAAAAGGTGTTAAATCCCGTCGATACAGTGATATAACCCCCCTTATAACATGTCGCTGACAACGACTTCCAAAAATACTCGAGTTAAAACCCTTGCATCGACATTTCCGGCATCCTGTATCAGCTGTTTAATCATTCCAGTTGCCCAAACAAGCTATCCTCGAACCCTCGCCCAAACGCCTGTAGAAACCCTCCATCCCAGGTCGAACCCTCGCCCCTTCCGGTGTGACCTATATAACTCGAGTAACTCAGGACTTGAAGCCTAAACATTTTCATCCTTATCATCCTTTTTATGAAGCATGTGGACTTGGGGAGTGGAACAACGTGGAGGACATTGTCAGCCACATGATTTTTATATTATAGGAATATATGAAATCGTATGTAGCATCAATAGAACCACACTCCCTCGCTCTCCACAAACATTCATGTCATTTATTGATAAAATTTCAACGAATTAAATGGCTTCTCATCATAGTATTAAATGACTTCCATTTAATATGGGGAGAATTTTGATTACATTATTTATGGAATTCTGGTACACTATTTATTTAAGTGTATTTTTTGAGATTTTGGATTTTTAAATTAGATTTTAGTAAAAAAAAAATTAATAAAATTTAAATTTAGATATTTTAAATTGTACTTTTAAATTTATAAATAATTTCAATATTTTCTATGACATTAAAATTATATAATTTCTATAATTAATATATATGATTTTAATATTTTTTTATAATTTTTTAATCAAATTTCAAATAAAACAAAACAAAAAATATACTTGCAAAAAGTTGAAAATATAAAATTTTTATACACCATCATAAAATACATCATTTTTGTTTATTACAATAAACCATCACATCACAAAAATTTAAATAAATAATAATAATAAACCCATACATCACAAAAAATTAAATAAATAATAATAATGAACCCATGTGATTCCAATTTTGGAAACAATATAGTAATTATTGTTAGTACATAGTAAATGGTATTCATAAAATTATTCCAATTTTGGAAATAATATAATAATTATTGACATTACATCACTTTACAACGAGACTAAAGTGATATCGATTTCTCCTTGAAGATTAAGTATGAGATTTTTTTTAATGAATAATCAAAATGTAACAATTTAAATAAATAATAATAATGAACCCATGTGATTCCAATTTTGGAAACAATATAGTAATTATTGTTAGTACATAGTAAATAGTATTCTTAAATTATTCCAATTTTGGAAATAATATAATAATTCTTGACATTACATCACTTTACAACGAGACTAAAGTGATATCGATTTCTCCTTGAAGATTAAATATGAGATTTTTTTTAATGAATAATCAAAATGTTACATTCAAATTTTGAGGATGGAATTTGACTTTCACGTTTCTTAGTTAAAGATAAAATTTAGGAAATTTAATTTAGTTCTATAAATGTAAAATTTATATAAATAGTAGTGTTAATTATTTATTAAAAAATTAAAAGATTTTATATTATTATAATAAAAATTTAGTATCTGTGGGGTAGCTTAAGTGGTAAAGATGAGAAGTTGTAATCAGTTGTAAATGGAAGGTCATGTGTTCGAATTCCTCCAAATTTATCCGTACATTATGGTTCGAGTCCTATGAATGCATCTAGGGGTATAGTAGTAGCGAGATTGGATCCCTGGACCCTGTGTCACGCGAGTACCAGCCCAATCCCCGTTGTTGATTCTCCTAGTACAAAAATAAAGTTTAGTAATAATAATAAAATAATAATCTAATTTTAATATCACAGCTAAATCAAACATTAAAGTGGTGTATGGGACCTCCTTATTTGTGGTGTAAGGAACCCTTTCCGCTCAATGATTTGATTGCTAAAGTACAGGGATGTGACATACCCTACCCCCCTCTAGATTTGAATTTGCGACTTCTACGAGGAAACACGTGTTCTTAACTGTTAGGTCCATGTAGGCACATGGATCATTCTAGATTCCAAAAGAAAATAAAGAATTGTTTTTGCATGGGGATTGGGCGAAACCATTAATAATTAAGTAAAGGTTTTGGCTCTAATTGTTTTAAAGTAGAAGAGGATTGATTTGATCTCAGTGATAGGAGACTCCTCAGTAATAATTCATCATATGCATTATCAAATGATCCCTCAAGACACTCATATGAGTAAGGAAGTTACCAAAACTAAAATCATGGGAAAAAGCTTTGAATTCATTAAGTATTCTCAGGTTCTACGTGTGTTCAATTCCTCTGTAGATAAACAAGCAAATGAAGCAAGTAATCCACAAATGGGAACAATGAGAAAAAATGGGGGGAGTCTAGTTCAATGTCATCTCCTATGACATCTTTGTTTAATCAAACATTAAGGTGGAGGTAGTGTGTAATTGGGCACTTAAATACCTAGTTGCATGTGTACATTAATGCATACTGTCTCAGGCATTTACAATTACACTTGCGAGGATGGGATGGGCTATGGTATATATTTTTGAACAATCTAGAGTTTTCTAGTTATTGTTCATCTCATCTCTTCATTTGGATCTTGGCATCAAATAGAAGGAGATCCTTAGAAGTGTTATTTGTATAATGTTTGGTCTTGGCATTATGCTTTAATAGTTGGTTGGTCTATCTAGTTTAGAGTTGATTCCATGCCGTGCCTCTCGGATTCTGGTGTTGCTTCGCTGCTAGAGAGAGTAGCTTCTGGTTGCATCGTCTTTGGCTCCCATGCCAGAGTGGAAGGATTCTCTTCCTTGACCCTCACGCTTCCAACATTCCTAGTCACTGCCGGACCCGTAGCAGTTGTCTCTGAGATGTGAACATCTTCTTCAGTTTTAATCTCCTCCCTTTCTGCTGCTTCCCTAGAATGGTCCCCAAGTTCAAAGTACAGGAATGGGTTCCCCGTGACTTTCGCGACGTCAATGCACCAGTCATTGATACCTTTTGCTTTGAGGTTGAGGCTACGAATAACATTTTGGGTCTCCTCATCGAACCCTTGAATTTCTTGTTGAAGCTCAAACATTGCCTCGATGATGAAGATGATACGCTCTACCAGTGCATCACTAGCCGGATCCGAGGAGTGGCCCCTCTGATAGTGACCATGATGGCTGATTCCTCTTTATCGTTCCTTACCATGGTATCCTTGCGACGTGCACACGTAGACAGAAGAGCGGTGTAATAGATAGCGGTGGGAGTGAACTGCTTGGTGCATGGAGCTAGATCCTTCTTTGTGATCGATCCCATCCTCGGAGTTAATGCTGCATTAAACCTCCACATCACATTGGTTGTATGTGGGTTGGGGTGGTGGAGCTAAATCACATGGGCTCTTGCCTGGCCGAGGGGATGGGAATTAAGTGCCTTGGCTCCTTGAGCCCTCCTCCCCTCCCTTGGTTGTACTTTCGTCCATGTTCACACCATCTATCATGCCATCCAGGGGAGCCCAATCATTTGCTGCTAATGATTGACAAGTTATGAGCAAGTTGGTGTAACTATGTGGAGGCCAACTTTGCTGCAGTTTTCCATTTTGCATGCTAACTCTCGCGTTTGCAAGCCTGTTGGATACCCTATTTTCTGATCGTCTAACATGATCTAGGATGATCACTAGTGGTAGGTGTATCAAGTCAACAATGGAAGTCAGAATATGTTCCAGGTGCCAGCTTGATGAGAGCTTTGTGGGGGATGAGCCATTCTGCAGTTGAGTTAGCATATCAATTATGAGCCTAGAGTATCCTTCAACAATTAACTTGGAAAATCCTTACTGAGAAGCCACATGAAGACCTTTGAGGAGTGCCCATAGCTCTGCTGTGTTATTAGTTTCAATCCCTAGGTATCCAACATAAGTGTATAGAGTTTAGCCTTGAGAATTTTGAAAGACACCGCCAAAGCCAGCTTCACCCAGATTACCTTTTGAAGTGTTGTCGAAGTTGAGCTTTGTAAAGCTCGCAATTGGAGCTTGCCGCTTTGTGGTACTGGTGAAGGGGATTGTGCCAGTGTGAGGCTGGGAGGGAGGGAGATGAAGCCCCCAGATCCAAAAGTTTAAGATGGATTTCTCTTGAGGATCGCTTTGAAGGTCAGCATCAGCTCAAGATGAAAGGGAGATCATCTCTCAAATGTGCCCACATATCTTTGCCCATATATTTTGCCAAGAGAGCCTGGAATTCCTGAAAATAATTCAGTTCCTTTCCTTCCATGTTTCCCACATGATGAAGTCTAGGATTAGATATCGGATTCTGTTCAAGACCGAATTTTTGAAGGAATTTTTACTCCATGTAGTAAGAGTGTTTTTGGGGTTTCCTCATTGTCTGTCTAATTTTCTCATTATCTCAACCACCTTGTCCCACAGTTGTGAGATGAAATGGCAGTTGTCCAAAAGTTGGTTTATTGATTCAGCCTCTCTGTCACATAAATGACAAATTGAGGGCCTAGAGAAGCCTTTGTATAGAAGATTGTCCCACGTGAGAATTCACCCATGTGCCATGAGCCAAAGAAACGCAAAAATTTTTGTCCAGTGCCCTCCTTGCCATATCTTTTCCCATATCTCTTCCTCGTTGAGCATATTTGATCCTGTTTTTAGGGAATATGCCTCTTTGACAGTAAATTTACTTGAGGAGGAGTATCCCACCTTAGAATATCTGAGCCGTGCTTAATTTTAAGTCACCATCTGAAGATTTATTCCACCCATTGCTGCAGATCCGTATCATTTGGGATCCCAAGCTATTCATTAGTGTGTTTCCATTCTCTCTATCCCTCTGGGTGAGAGAAGAGATCCTAATTAGTAGAGACTATATGCCTTAGGGAGACATTGAGGGCTCCCATGATATTGCAGAGGTTCTCTTTTATGTGAAGGGATGGGGGCTGCTGCCATGAGTTCACCCAAAAGCGAGCTGTGTTTCCATCTCCTATTTCCCATAAACAATGTTCACGGATGAGGCTCTTTTGCTGCTAGCCCATGTTCTAGATTAGAGATCCTTGTTGCTGGTATTCCAATCAAATGAGATCATTCTCTTCCATCGAAGGTGTGTATTTAGCCTGCCAAAATCTTTCCCAAAGATCGATTGGCCTCTTCATCCATCGCCACCAAAATTTGACGGCAAGGACTTGATTCAATATTTCAAGGTCTCTTAGACCTAGCCCTCCATTGGCCTCTGGCTTACATATGAATTCTGATTTCATAAGGGCCCATTTTTTTCATCAGAGACTCCGCTCCATAAGAAAAAACAAGTCATGCTATGAATTTCTTTTAGGACAAATTTAGGGGCAACTTGTGTCGAGATGTATAAAGAGGGATAGCTTGCAGAACAAATTTAAGCAGGATCAGTCTATTGATGAGATATAGAGGATGAAGGGTCCACAAGGAAAGATGCTTGGAGAGAGAGGAGAGGAGGTCCTCCCAATAGATATTGCATAGGGCATTGTCTATGAGTGGGATTCCAAGGTATTTGGATGGAAGGGTGCTCCTAGAGAAGCCCAAGAGGCGAACTATATGACGTTGTAAGACCAAAGGGGTGTTGAAGAAGAATACTTGGGATTTTAGGTTGTTAACAGAAGTGCCCGAGGCATCACTGAAGGTTTTAAGAATCTCTTTTATCTTTTCTCTCTCTGATAGAGGGGGATCCCATCAAAAGGGTGTCATCCACAAATTGGCTATGCAAAATAGGTGGATTAAGATCATGAAGGGGGAGACCTACCAGGATTCCCTCAGAGATGGAAGCTTTGACACTTTGGTTGAGGTCCTCTGCCATCAAGATGAAGAGAAAGGGAGAGAAAGGGTATCCGTGGAGGATGCCTCTGGAAGGGATAAAGGTGTCAGTCGGGGATCCATTTAATAGGATGGAAAAGAAAGTTGAAGAGGTGAGGGCCATGATCCACCTTATCCAGAGAGGGTCGAAGCCAAAATATGTTAGCACATAGTTCATGTATTTCCAACTCACCTTATTGAAAGCTTTAGAGAGATCAAGTTTGATTAGAAAACCCAAGGTTCTTATGGATTTGAGGGAGTGAATCACTTCGTGAGCCAGAATCACGCTGTCCATGATTTTCCTTCCCTCTACATAGCTCGTTTGTTTTGGTGAAATTAGAGAAGGTAGCAAAGGCTTTAGCCTTATGGCTATCACCTTTGTGATTACCTTATATATGACATTGCACAAAGCTACGAGATTGAAATTATTTGGATCCTCAGTGTTGCCCTCTTTAGGGATCAGGGAGAGGAAAGTAGCATTGAAAGCAGTGAGCACTCCTAGAGTGCGTCTTGAATCCTCTATAAGTTTCCACACCTCCTCACGTATTGCATGCAAACAATGATGGAATAAATCTGTGGTAAAACCATCCAGTCCTAGAGACTTTCCCAGGGCCATTTCCTTCATTACAGTATCCACCTCTTCTTGTTGGATGGGCCTCATGAGTGTGACATTTTGCTTATCGGTGATGATTCGGGGTATGTATTGGGTTACTTTTTGAATGGCCTCCTTGTGATTTCCATTTGGCTCAGTCATCAGGCCTTTGAAGAAGTTGACCAACTCCTACGCAATGTCTTCCCTATTTGTCAACATTTCCCCCTGCTAGTTTCTTAGTTTTTGGATATGATTGGCATGCCTCCTTTGAATGGTTGAGCGATGGAAAAAATTGGTGTTTTTCTCACGTTCTTTGAGCCATTGGATCCTGTATTTTTGTCTCCAAAGGACCTCCTCCTGCGTATTTTGATATGCAATCTACTGCTCTAATAGCTTTTCCTTTTCTATGAGGGTTGTCGTTCTTCCCATAAGGATGATTTCCTGCTGGACTTGCTTCATTTTCCTATCCAAATATTTTTGGGACTTAAATATGTTCCCAAAGTTGGTTTTGTTCCATATCTTGAACGTTTCTTTAAAGAATTTTAGTTTTTGTTGGAAATGGTACATCCTAGAGCCTCTGTCAATTTCTGATTCTACCCACCATTTTCAACATTTTCTTGGAAGTCTTTATTGGTGAGCCAAAAAATTTCAAACTTAAAGGGTTTGCAGAGGTTGCTCCCCATGATTTCCATGTATAAATTTAATGGTCAATGATCTAAGCCATTCAGAGGGAGGATTGAGGCTTGTAGAGTGATGCCTGACATTATTATGAGTTTCTTACCAAGAATCTATTCAATCTGCACACGACTTGCTGTGTTCTTGAGCGTCTATTGCTCCAAGTGAACATTACATTGCTGGTCTCTACATCCACCATGTCATTCCCCTGAATAAAGTTGGAGAATCCATTGTTGTCAGCTTCCAGCTTTCTTACTCCACCCTGTTTTTCTTCTAGAGACGTGATCATGTTGAAGTCCCCTCCGACTATCCAATGCTACTCTTTTGTCATGTCTTTTATGTTGTCTAAATGCCTTAAGAGGTATAGCTTTTCTTGTGGGGTCTATGGCCCATATACATTGGTGAGAGCACATATTACTTGCGATCCTATGCAATTGAAAAGAATTGTTGTGGTCCATTGAGTGGAAAAGGAGTTGATCACTTCAATTGTGCTGGGGTTCTAGAGAATCCTCTTGCATCAAGGGTAACCGCTTGGAAGTTAAGCCAACATAATTGGAGGATGTTGATGGCTTCCTCTCTTGAGAATTTTGTTTCCTGTAACATTTTAATGTCTAGTTTTTCTTCTGTTATGCACTTCTGTAAGAGTCTTGGTTACTCTTACCATTGATTCCTTTTATGTTCTAATATTGTATCTTCATTGATTAAATTTGGGGGCGATAGGGGTAAATGTGTATGTAAGCATCTCCATTTGGATAGAATTCACCATTATGTGTCCAAATTCTTCTAAAAACTACTTGGTTGGTTTTCTTCCCTTTTTTTTTCTTGCTTCTTTGGTTTTTCCTGATGGTCTTCCCGCACCATTTGCTATCCGAATATTTTCCTTGATCATTACCGCTTCACCTGCTTTGACATTGAGGTATATTTTTCTGAACTTTGTTTAGGTGCTCCATGAGCATGAAATTGTAGTCTCGCTTCCTGCATGCATCCACTATGTTCTCTAGATTGAGGCATGCGAGCTCATTGTCATCAAATTACTACTCAATATCTCCTCCATCCTCCATTACAACATCTTCTGTTTCAATGATGATTGGGTCATTAGATGCGTTCTGAACTGGTTCTTCCTCTATGCTATTTGGTTAGAGAATCTGAGAAACTTAGTTTGAGGGAATGGTTTCCCCAAGCGTCCATTGGATAGGATTCTGCTATGCTTTTTCCACCGCCTCTTCTTTAGGCTCCTCCAGAAGAGAATCCGATTTGTCTTTGTTGCAAAGTTCCTAGGTTGATGCTCTCTTGGCATTTTCTAGTAGGTTTTCCATTTCCCTTGGAATGTAATAAATTGATCCTTGTCCTTATCCATATTTTGAGAGTTGGGGTTGGGTAGGTTATTGAGAGGGAAATCCATGAAAAGGTGTCCGTGTACATGACGCTTTCTACATCTGAAGGGGATATGCTCATAGTCTATTGTTCGGATCCATTCCTCATTTATCCAAACTAAATAGATTTCCCTTGGCAGGGCTTACGATATGTTCAGATATACATAGATCCTTGCATAGGAGGAGTATCTTCCTAATTTCATAGCCTCTGATACTTTGAAAATTTTTCCTAGGGTATTCCCGATTCCCTCAAGGGTTTCTGGAATCCAGAATTCTAGGAGGAGGGAGTATAGCCTAATATAGATTGGTGCAAGAGATAATTCTTCCTTATCTAGACTGAATTTTTCAGTCCAATCCCAGAGGAAGAGGCCAATAGAGTTGTAGAAGTATGGCCATCCTTCAAAGATCTAATCCCTCTCCTCTTTGTTGTGAAAGGTTGTGGTGAAAAATCCTTTGGAGCTTAGCTATAGCTCAAAGTTCCCTTTTGGTTTCCACCAAGTGTCAATCCAATGAACTAGATCTCTTTCAGATGGCCAGAATCCTAGGAAATTCCGTATTAGAGTATTGTCCTTTCATATATTGAATATAACCCTCAAGATGTTTAGATCTTATCTCGTATTTTGGAATTGCTGCATGCATAATGCATTTTCCTGGCTCCCATGAGCGTGTTGCTTTTGGAAGCGAGGTAGTTGCTTCTTGGGATGGGTCCTTGCCCTTGTCTATCGCCATGGAATCCCGATTCGTTAGGGGTGTAGTTTCCATTGCTCCTTGATTCCATTGAGGCATAGTTTCAGTAAAACCTTCAAGCATGCGTCAAGCAGCCACATCTTTGAAAGAGTGAGGGGGATTCCCGTGCCCACATGGGGCAAGCATTGAGGGGGCCAATCTAGGCCAAGTGACTGAGAAGTAGGGGGATCATAGCCGAGATGAACTCTGAAACCATAGTTATATATCTTCAACGACATTCACTCAGAAAATGCTGGCCTCATGACCCCGATAATTTTCTCACAAATACTAGTCCACTTGAGGCATTTTACAATGGAGTTCTTCAAGCCTTTGAATAGGATTCATGACATGATATTTTGATTTAGATTATTTAGAGAACAAAATGAAGGCAATGATACAAAAATGGAAACACACAAATATTTTGCAAAGCGCACAATAGTACAGTAAAACCTGAATTTTGTTAATGAATGGAATGGAAAAACATTGTAAATTGCAAGAAATACAAACTAGCTTCTTTTGATTTAGATTATTTAGAGAACAAAATGAAGGCAATGATACAAAAATGGAAACACACAAATATTTTGCAGAGCGCACAATAGTACAATAAAACCTGAATTCTGTTAATGAATGGAATGGAAAAACATTGTAAATTGCAAGAAATACAAACTAGCTTCTTTAAAGAGAGATGTGTTGGATACACTCATTTGCAAGAGATAATTAAAAAGAGATAGAAAGGGGTGTTTTTTTATCATAAGCATAGAGACAAAATCCCTAAATATAAAAAAACATAACCCTAAGAGATGAAGCACCAAAAGGATCTGCGGGCCTCGAGGTGTCTAACTAACTTCCCGGGGGCATAATTTTTTCACATGATTTTCATTTAGGGTGAAAAGAGCTCATTGGAAATAAATAACTAAGAATTACAACTTTTGGCTGCGGTCAAGGAATGCCATGACAACCATTGGCCCCTTGGATGGCCAAAAAACAATGTTAAGGGCCTTAAAATGGCCTTAGAAGTTTGGGACCCAAAAAACTGTAGAATATAACCAAGAAGATGGAGAACTGTTGTAACTCAGTGGAACAGGTGGTTGGCCACTAGTATCCACCTAGATCATTCCTCCCCCCTTAGGGATAAATGGTCCCCATTGTGTCAAGTTCCTCCATCATATGGGGAAGATTTTGTTGAATCTGAGTCTTGGTGAGCCACTTTCCCTGGTGAAATAAGTTACCTTGCTTTGATGAGTTGATACAATTAAACGTTATGTTAGTGAGTGATATTCATGTGAGTGGCCATGATTCGGTTAAGTATTGCATGTAGGATTGAGTTATGTAGGGTCGAAGTCATTTCATACCTCTAAGGTGGCCAAGAGAGGTGGAAAATATAGGCAAAACAACTCCACATTAAATACAGGGTGGAAGCCGAGGAAAGGGGGAATACTTAACTAAATTTTTTTCTCACCCACAACCTTGGTGATGGTGTAAGGACCATATTGGAGTGGTAGGATTTTCCGATGGGGCCTTGTGAGGCGCTCTTTTTGCAAATGAAACCATAACTTATCTCCCACTTGGAACTTGTGTGGAACTCGACACCGATCGTGGAACTGCTTATATTTATCCTTGACTTTTTGCAAAATATCATGAACTTGTTGTTGGATGTGATGGATCCGTTCAAAAAAATTGGTTTCCTGATCAACCTCAGTTTGAACGTGGGAGGATTCATCCCGTGTTAAAGTAATGGGAAATGCTACATCCATTGGGGTTAATGGTTAGAACCCCAACCACACCTGAAAGGGGTTGCTACCAACAGAGCCATGAAGGGATCTATTGTATCTTTGTTGAAAGAAGGCTCTCATCCCAAGTGTGTAGATGTTATAAGTTGTACATTCTCAGGATATGCACAATCATCATGTTGACAACCTCTGTCTATCCATCGGTTTGGGGGTGGAAGGTAGTCAATTTGGTTAGCTTGGTGTCCATCATCGACCATAGGAAAGACTGGAGAGTATTCAATAATATATGTCTCGATCTAAAATAATGGTCTATGGGAGGACAAAGTGAACCCAAACATGCTCTAAGAAGAACTTAGCAAGGGCATCTATTGTTATGCTCTTCTTAAAGGGAATTAAAATTTCCATCTTAGAGAACCGGTCAACAACCACAAATACATAGTCGTTTCCATGCTTGGTTGAAGGAGAGCGAGGCATGTAGTCCATGGATACAGATTCCCAAGGTTTATTTCCGGTAGGGAATGGAGTGTACAACCACTGCTTCTAAATAGTAAGTTTGGAAATGGCACATGCAACACACGATTTCATGTACTTACCAACATCTTCTTAGACCTTTGGCCAATATAATTACTTTTGCAACAATGCCACTATCTTCTCTATGTTGCAGTGCCCTACCTCCTAACTATAATTTTCCTCCTAGGTCAACATCTCACATTCTCCTAGGTGGATGAGATGGCATAAAAGTCATCCTGTAGATGAAAGTTTGAGACCAATCTTCCTTCGCACAATGTCTGATAGGTAACAACAAAGTGACGACCATTGTTGTACAATTGGGACCACCTGGAGGTCTAGTGTCCACAAGAGTTGAGCATGGTAGTCATTGCAGCAATAAGAGGTCAACTAAGGCAATATACAACTTGATTTGTGTTTCCCTTCTTGTACTTGATGTTCAGGTGGAATTATTGTAGATATGTGGACCACTTCTGATGATGGTCATTCTGCAACTTTTCCTGCGTTTGCATGAATTACAGGGGCTTGTGATCATTGTGTATGATTGTCTCCTTCCCTAGGATGTAATGTTTCCATTGGTGATAGAACTGCATAATGGATTGCATATCCTTGTCATAGGTGAGATACCAATGAACAAAATCATCGAGAGTCTTGCTATGATAGGCCACTAGATGTCCATGCTGAGTGAGGACTGGACCGATAGCATAGTTAGAGGCATCTATCTCAATCTCAAAAGGATTTTGAAATCCAGGTAGAGTGAGGACTAGAACCGAGCAGATGTGTCATTTCAAATCCTTGAATGCTTTCTATTGTGACACACCCGAAGTGAACTTGGCTTTGGCTCCACCCTTGGTCACAACCAAGCAATATGAGAGAACTCCAACACAAAAATTTGGTAAGAGTTGGTGAGGCCCAAAAAGTTGTGGAGATCTGTTAGAGTCATCGGGGTTCGTCAATCATGAATGAATTGTATCTTAGTTGGGTCCACATGCACCCCATTTTCATCTATGATGTGTCCTAGATACCGAATTCTCTCCATGCTGAATGAATATTCCTCAAAATTGGCATATAACATGTGTTGTTGCAAGGTACTCAAGACCTGCTGAATGTGATCAAAATGTTCCACCTAAGTTATGCTAAAGATGAGGATGTCATCGATATATATGACCACAAAAGAGTTTTTGAACAGTCGCAAGATATCATCCATCATCCTTATTAATGTTGATCGAACAATAGTCAATCCAAAAGGCATGACCAACCACTGAAAATGCCTTCTCTAGACTTGAAGGTTGTCTTCCATACATCAGTTCGCACATGAATGTAGTCTTGTGTTGATCTTATTTTGCTATAGGTACTTGATTGTATCCTGAAAAATATATCTGTGAAGGAATAACATTCATGTCTTGCTACTTCATTGATTATTTCATTTGCAAAGTGTGTCGGGAATGGATCTGTAAGAGTTACTCTATTTAATCCTGTGAAGTTGACACAAATGCAAAGTCTTTTTGGATCACGTTTCTTTGATTAGATGACCATAGGGCTATCCCACACTGACTGATCGAATGGATATATAATTCTAGTGGCTAGCATGTTTTCAATTTCTTTTTTCATTATTTCTTTGTATTTATGAGCTAATTTATATGGTCGCTTCTTAATTGGCTTTGCATCTGGCATAATGTTGATATTTATTTCATCCATTTCCTGTACCAAGCCCTTTAAATATTTGTAATATCTGGAAAATACATCCTGGTATTCTTTGAGAAGATTTGTTATTTCTGTCATTCATTGCTCCGACCAGTAATCACCTATTTTTGCCATTTTAGATTTTTCGTTGATTGAGATTTCAGCTTCCTTTGTTTTTATTTCTACATCCATCCACTTAGGAGATTTCGATTCGTTGATCGATCTCTCATCTTCTTTAAATTTGGTAAATGATGTGGGAAAATATCTGAATTCACTACTGTCTTCTTTATTTTTAGTAGAAATTTTAGGAATGATTTAATAGGGTGGATTGTACGAGGATGGTCTTTTTTCCATCTGAAGCTTTTTCCCGGGGTGTCATCATTTTCCAAGTCCAATCGGGTTGGGAGATGATCCTGCTGCTTCTGGTCTGTCGAGATGGTATTACAAGTCGAACTCGGTCGATGAGTAGGTGTAGTTGTGACTACACCGACTGGTTTTTTGGCTGGTTTGATGAACTACTGAATTTATTGTACAACTTCCTTCAAACACTCTTCTGCTAGAGTGAATGATAAATCTTTACTGAAATTTTCCTTTAGGGAATGACAACTAAATGTTTCTTCTCATGGTTCTTCAGTTTTGTACCATTTATTGGGAAAGTTTTCTAATGTGTTTGGAAACATATGTGGCCATACTCGTTCATCACAGTAAGCAATCCTTTTCCATTCTTTCTCACAAATATTGTTGGGTTCAATCTAGTACTGCCCTTGGGTGAATTTCAAAAATTCTGCTTGGGCCGTTAGCTTCTTTCCTCCAAACCACTCAATAAAATAAGCCAAGGTTGTCATCCAATTTTGAAGGCGATACTGATGAGTGTCCCACCACCTAGCGGCTTGAACTATGAATCTTTCGACTAAGCTCTGTAGTTGACCTTGTTCTCCAACATTTTTAGAGACTTCATCGACATGGGTTGATGGAGATTCATGTTTTTTGTATTGAAGTGGAGGTAAATTGGTCGGTTTGGTTTTTGTCAGTACCAAAGTTGGATAATCCCTCACCTTCTTCACATAGATTTTCAGAATTTTGGAAATTGCAAAGCATTTTCGTATTGAGTGTCAGGGAATGACTTCAACTGTCCAACATTCTCTTGCATGTGCTTCGTAATTTTCAATATGCCAGTCGTATAACTTCAATTCAAAATTTTGACCAACCGACATGGGTAATCCCAGATGGATCTCCCCATTCTCTTTAGGCTCGACTAGATCTTCATTATTTTGCATCACTTGATATAGCCGTCGTATGTCGGAATCATTGTCACCCGGCTCCACCCAAGGTTTTCCTTAGGATTGGCAAATCGGCACAATGACCTTTTTAGCTTCTCCTTTCAATTTTATTCTATATTTTTCTAGTGATATAAAAGATTTCATTTTTCTTCCCCATGGTCGACTGACTAGTGCAAGGAATGATTTAGAAAGTTCTTTTGGAATGATCACTTGAAAATCAATTTGAGTATCAATGTCCATGATTGCAGTATTAACATTTTTCCATACTCCTATGGGTTTGATTAAGGCCCGGTCAATGAGTTTAAGATAGATACTTGAATTGGATAAATGTGGTTGACGCAAGCTTTCCCAAGTAGATCTGGTCATTATACTAGCTTGGGATCTGAAGTTGAGAACAACTTGCGAGATGCAATATCCTTTGACTTTGAGATCAACCAAAGGGTCAATGTCAACTTTCTCAATTTGATTTAGTTGACGGAGATTTTTAGCAACTTTTTCTTTTCCTAGGTTATTTCTTATCATATACATCAAGTCAATTAGTTGGGCAACAACATGTTCTTTCATGAGAAGTTGTCGCGATTCATTAAGTGTTTTATTTCATGATTCTAGAGTGTCTTCTTCAGCTGCTAATTGTTCAAAAAAAATTGCAGCATTATTGAAAATTTCTCTCTGCTTATGCATATTTAGATAATTATTCTCTTTAATTTGGATATTTGTGATGTGGGCGTTTTCACCTCTAATCTTTATGCCTTGTCTGGTAATGATGTGCAAATTTTTAGAATTTAGTGCTTCATGCTTAGGTACACCAGACAAGAGATTAAAATTATTTTTATTATACTATTTTCAAGCATGATGGGGCAATCTTCTAATGAATGCTACCCCACTCCACATTTTGTACAAAATTAGAGAACTGCCCTGTCCTTCGAGGGATAGTCGGGACTCAAATGTTCTTCACTGTAACATATGAAACATCAAGAATTCCCTTGACCATTGGGATGATTACCTCGATTATGTGTATAACTTCTTCGGCTGTTGTAACCACCCCATCGGTTGTATCCATTGTTGTTTTGGCTGTTGTTTTTGAAGTCTCGTTCCTTGTGATTGATCTGATTGATGATCTGTGCTTGATAAACTAATTGGTAATTTGGATTGTTCTTCATATTCTTCACACATTCTGCAGTGTTATGTGAATTATCTCGACAAATTCCACACCATTAAGGTTTAAAATTGTTAGAATTGTATGGGGAATATATCGTCAATTTCCATTCAAACCTTTCACATATATCACAATAATAGATTATGTGGGCGACTCGACCATTATCCGGTCTTATTTCCTCTAGAGATAGTCTTATTTCTTCTAGGAATGATCTTCTTCTGTTAAGGAATGATCTTTTGTCATCTAGGAACTGATGTTGGTCGTCATATCAACAATTATCTTTGGTGTGAGACTCCGACGAGCACGTTGTACACCACAGGTCGCTATGCCATAAAGTGAGTTGCTGAGGTGATCTTTGCATTATTTCCAGTCTCTATTATACTCTCCTGTCAGTGGGGATGTCTGTGAAATATTATGTCGCCTCAACCTTTTGGGATTTCTTTAGATCCTCCTCGTATGTTGTGAATTCATGTAAGCTTAAGGGCGTTCTAATCCTGGACATCTTACCCATGACAAACCACTGAATAAAACGAGTTTGATCCATCTTGGAAGGTGTTTGACTAAGCAAGTATTTAAATCTCTTGTCATATTCACAAACTGTTTTGCTAGGTCTTTGAGTAAATTGTTTTAACTTCTTGGCAGCTATATTCCTGTTGCCTTGAGTCTAGAAGAATTCTAGAAATGTTTGCTTGATTTCTTCTTTTGTTTTTGGTTGATCTTCAATAAAATTCATGTACCATGTAACTACTCGTTTTTTGAGACCACCTGCAAACTGTGCTATCTAGTGATTCTCATCATTAATAAGATATCTTCTCACACAGTTTCACAGAAAAATAAGTGTTTTCGAGGGTATTCATCTCCTTCATTAATTGGAATATGAACTAAATGATGATAATACATATTGATGAAATTTTGATTACAAATTTGATTACTATCTGGAGATAGATTACAGACTGTAGATGGAATTAATTCTTTGTGATGAGTTTTATACCAAGATAGTCAATTTTTTTCTTCTGATTCTTCTTCATCAGTTCGAATCTCCGACGGGGTTAGCGCTTCAATTGATAATGTTGCTGGCAGGGGGGTGCCTCCACGTGCTGTGAATAGAATAAGTTAAAACAATGTCTTCCAAATTGGGGTGGAAAAGTCATCTAGTTACCACGAAGTGGTCTCCATATCATTATTCGATCCACAATTCATCCACATTAATTTAGATGACACCATATTCTACTTTTGTGAAAATATTGTTCACACCAAGGTCTTCTCAAGCAATTGCAAACTCTCACAAATTGCCTTGCAAAAACTAGTCATAGAACACCCAAATCAGTCATGAATATGATGCAAACAATAAAACTCTATTGAATAAGTCTACAGCAGCCAAAATTGGGCTATGTAATGGCTGTCCACATATATAATTACATTAGATATTTGAAATCCAAAGAAGGCATTCAAAATCCTCACAAAAGCATGCTTACTAAAAAGATGAAAAACCCCCCTAGGTGCAAAAAGTGCTTTCCAAATCACCTCCAAGGCTCACAAATTGGTAAATTATGAGTATGATGGTGATGTAGGGTGGAAAATCATGCTAATTATAGATTTTAGAAAGAGGAAACATCATGCTAGTTGAACAAAAATCTGCTAAAGCCAAGTCAACTAGCTTTTACCTTTTCACCAAAAACAGTAAAAAGCAGTAAAAAGCAAGATAGTGCCCTTCTAATCCAGGAATGGAATAAAATCTCACAGAATCTTAGGAAATATTATCCAGGATCTCTAGAAGTGCACCCTAGTGACTCAGGATGGCTTATGGTCCACACAAAAGATAAATAATGGCCAACTACCTAGTCAACACCTAGGAATTAATGAAAAAGTGACTAATTATTCTATCCTACGTATGAAACGGATATGGATGGGTTTTTAATACTCCAACAAATTTCTCCAACTCCAATTCCCAATTTTCACTCAACTTTCTTCTTACATTCAAGCCATGATTCCTAAGCATTGGGAATGGGTCTACAGGACTCGTAACTTTGGGAATTACAATCTGCAACACTTTTTGGGTTTCCTCCACTAAAATATTTCCTACACCTGGTGTTGGCCCCTCATCCTTTCTCTCAATAGGTCAAATTTCCCTTGACTTGGGTAGGATGTTTGGCTACTCGACCTTCTCGATCGGTTTCTTCATATTCCTCTTATTATGCATCAGACTTAAAATGTCACTAAGTTCTTCCCATTTTATTTGTCTTTTCTCCCTTTCGATTTTCTAAATATTAGATTTTTGTTTATGGTTTACCATCTAATTATCATTAAGTGATGCTTGAGTTCTTGCTAGGATTCATTCCCTTTGTGTTATGTCGACTAGTATCATCTATTCATTCATTCCACATGGTCGACGACCCCCCCAATGTTGAACTAACTACTGACAAGTGACGAGTGTGGGTTCATTAATAATACGCATTTAATGAGAAAATATTCCCACTCTCATTTGTGGATGAAGTGATCCCAGTGTTTTTGTCTCTTTTCCCAAATTGAACAACCAAGGTGCAAGGGTGGTCGAGGTTCGCCTATATGGTCGACTCTTTTCAATTAAGAATTTGTAAAGCAAAGACGTAATTGTATAGAAAAAATAATCATGTAAGTCGTTATAAAAAATGGTCCTGATGTCATCTAGTGAAGTTATTTCCTCTATGGATTGCTCTTCGCAAAAATTTTCGGCTATCTTCTTGACCCACTCATGTAGGTTTGTTCGTCCTCCATTACAAAGCTTGTGCATTAACAATATTTTATTCTAGGTGTCTAGTTTGCTCATGAACACTATCAAGAAACTTCTTTATTTCACGTTAAATGGTATTTATGAATCACTCATGAGATTCCGTGAAGAACTTCTCTCTGGCCTTCACAAGAGTCAACTTGTTTCTTCTGGCATAATTTTAAATATAGTTTGCAATTTTTATATTCCACCACTCTTTGATTTCCTCCTCATTCATCATTTATGTATGCATGACCATGCCTTATCCTGGCTCAATACTAATGGAAATGAAACTAATTTTGTAATCTATGGGATTACATTAGGTTACTTACTAGTAGCATATTATAACAGATATTCAAATACTAGAACAAGCATACACAAAGGAACAAGAAAGAATAATAGTAATGGTCACACTAGTAACATGTTGTCTATTATATTATCAGAACATACTATACAAAAGAAGGGTAAATCTTCTCTATATCACCTGGCTCAAAAACCTATATATATGGATCATACAATCAGTTAGATAGTTGTAACTTCTTACATGTCTGCTAGTCGACTTAACTAACTCGACTAGACTAGGCCGACCGACCAGTGGTCGGTCAAGAGGACCTAATCGACTCGCTGAGTAGGATCCCGCAACAAGTAGTTGATGTAATTGTGAAATATGGTATGCTACTATCAAGAAGTTGGGCCAATAAAATAGGGGGGACAATGCAAATATATATGAAGTATGCTACTATCCCCATGTTTGCAGAGGAAACTAGGAGATTATACATAGATTCCAAATTCGCATATGTAGTAAGTGATCAAAATGACCCAAAGAACTACCCTCTTTATGCCATTGAGGAGGACATGGGATGTTGCATCTTGTTAGTAAATGAAGCTTTTGAGGATGGCTATTTCGAATAAGATATTATCCAGATCCATGAGATCAACAATGACCAAGTTTGGAAGCTTTATTTTGATGGAACCTCTGCTAAAGATATATTAGGGACCGGTGTCCTATTGATTCCTCCTTCAAGAGAAATAATCTCATTGTCCTACAAATTGGAACTCAAAACAAAAAATAATGTGGTAGAATATGAAGCCCTTATTCTCGGTCTTCAAGCCGCCAAAAACATGAAAACTACTAAGATGGCCATATTTGGGGACTCAAAATTGGTTGTACATCAAATCAGAAGGATTTATCAAAAAAGGAACCCGAAGATGAGGGCTTATAGAAATCAAGTCTTGGATCTAATAGAAAATTATTTCGATTCCTTTAATATAGCTACTATCCCTAGAGATCAAAATCAATAGGATAGTTTGTTACCCCTGGTAGTAAGTATTTTCAAGCCTCCAAAGAAGCCAAAATTGAAGTATGAGGTTGAGATGAGATACATGCCGTGCATTTCAAATAATATTAAACACTGGCAAGCTTTTGAAGACGATTTACAAATCAAGAGATTTATGGAAATGGTAGAAGAATTTTGTCACGGAGTATCAATCATGGTAATGAAGAAGAATATGGAGAATAGAGCTAGGATAAGGTCAGGATAGCTCCTAAAATGAAAAACCAAATTTCCAATCACAAAATCTTGTTGTTGAAAAACAATTTCATCCCACAGGGAATAGTACCACTAGAGAAGCTTTTTGACAAAAAATGATGTTCCTACCAAGCCTATTGTTCACCCAAAGAAGGAAGATGTTGAAGATTTTAACCTAGGCACCTAAGAAGATCCAAGTATATCAAGCTATCTAGGTTCTTGATGGACAAGCAACCCATTTTAAAATAATACCATATCCATATTACTTAAAGAATTCACGACCAACAACCACAAGAGCTAAGTGTATTACTCCCTGTCGAAAGGTGCAATCGAAGCATTCAACAAAACACTTACAAAGGGATTAACAAAAAATTGAAATATCAACAAGGATGACCAGGATGACAAAATCCTCGTCATCTTGTGGGCATATAGAAAAATGTATAAGAAATCAACTAGGCAGACACCATTTAAACTAGACTATGGACAGGAAGCAGTTGTAACTTCGCACTTTAACAACAAGCACCTATAATTGCACAAATATTACATCTTGATGTTGTACATGCTACACAAGATAGAGTATTTGAGTTACAAAAACCAAAAGAACAAAGGATAGTCTCTATTCACCATTAAGAAGTTTAGAAAAAACACTAGAAATCTTAGCACAACATAATATAAGAAATAAATACATCTCAGTAGACAATTTAGTGCTCCTATATGATAACAAAATCAAAAGAAAACTGAAGAAGCTGGAAATTGCATGGATGGGTCCCTACATAGTTTAAGAACTAAAGCGTAATGGAATAGTATGACTAAAAATGATTTAGGTTCGAGTCTTCACTAAAGTTGTCAATGGAGCTCGACTAAAGAGATACCACATATGAAGAGGCCCCTCATTGACTACTGGCCGTATCACCACTAGTTGACCATCATGCCTTTAGGTTTGCATTTCGTTAATTAGATTAAGTAAGTAATTCATCTAAAACTAGTATAGGTGAGACACATTTCAACACACATGATGATTGACTAGGAAGAAGAGCTAGAGCACGAAAGCACAAGAGTGTAGTATTCGAGAAGTGACAGACCTTCACCTAGCATCGAATGAAATAAAAACAAAGATAAGAAATAGATGACCAATCTATCCAGTAGATTGATGAAGATGAACCAACGCTGGCCAAGGCACGACAATACCAGTCGAGAAGCAAATAATGGATGAGATCACATTTGTGATTGCCGAACGTTATGTGAATTGATGGGATCATGGAAAAAAATTCCAACGCAGGTTTCCTCAAGCGTGTAAAGTATCTATCCACCAAAAATATTACAGTTAATGCACTCACCTATTCACCATAAATGCTTGTCAATTTCTGTTCCTATAAATAGTCCAATACTAGAAGACTGCAAGCAAATATTCTGTACTAAATTATAGCTAGTGCACTATATCCTGAAAATCACATAATTCCTGTCAAATCTCTTGACCGTCTATTACCAATAACCAACAATGGCACCCAGGAAATACATAGTATCAACTAGGTAAAAAAAAACTGAGGAAAATTCCAAGGCACAATAAGAAGATCCTGCCATGACACCTTTGTATGCTCGATTACATAGAATAAAGAAAGCAAAACAAAAGAGCATAACTGGGTGAAGCAATACATAGAACTAAAAGAATGAGGAATCTGAGATAAAAAGTGGACCAATGAAGCCAATAAAATCATTGTAGCAAATATTTGACACTATCCGAATGCACCTTTTCTATCCATCCATGGAAGCCTCAAAGACCATATAGCTAAATTCATAGTGAGTCGATACCATGATGACAAAATATGGTTAGATGAATCCATTGAGATAAGTGACTCCATCATTTCCCATAAAACTGGTTTTCAAAGCAAAGGAGCACCAATCCCTCTCATGATTAAGCGTCTGGAGCTAGTTGAGTAATTTACAGGTACCCCACAAGGCAAGAAATCCAAGGGATTAATAATATGAAAAGTAACTTATGAAACCATCAAATGGACACCAATGATAATTTCACCGTGTCTAACAAGCTCTGTTCATCCATCCAACATGAGTCTTGAAATGCTCGAAGCAGTGAAGACTATTGCTCATGACGCCAAAATTTTCAATTAGGTTGAACACCTGGCACCAATACTTCGAACCAATTGCAAAAAATGCCAAGAAACTATCCAAGTAATCCAGTTTTTGTCGCTGCTTATTTGGATAGTGATGGAAAAGATTAATCTAGTCGGTGAACCTGTATTTACCAACATAAAATCACCACTAATGAAAAAATTCCGAATTTGTTCTCTTAAAGGATCACCAAAAGGACCAGAATACACTAAGTCACCATTGGAACATTGATTCCATGTAGTAAAGTCCAAGTGTGAGTGATGGAGAGTGCTCCAACACATCCACCACAACCTACCTTGGTTGACCCACATCCAAATCGATCTCAACCACACCAAGGTACGGTATCTACACAGTGTAGGAGGAACTCCTCAACAACTTAACTACTATCCAAATGTAAAAGAGTTGTTTGTTGATCTTTCCAGACAGTCGAACACTGTACTCCCAATACCGAATTTAGCTTATTCCACCTAGATAGAGTTGATACAACCCCTTCTGGATGGTGAGGTAGAAGATCAGTATGAGACATTGCTATACATCACCACATTCACTTTGGATGACAAACCTGAGAAGAATACCATGGCGATTGTATTTTCATCTAGAAAAAGGAAATAACCAGCCACCGATTTGATTGGGAAGGCGACTAAAGATGATGAAGAAGAACCATTGATCAAAGAAGGAGTTGAGCCAGACTTCAACGGGTTTCGTTTAAAGAAGAAGCTCGACCAAGTCATCAAGAAAATACTCACATATCGACAGAATGTCAAGGGTAAAGCCACTCAATAGTAGTTGAAGAAAAGAAAAGAGTTGTTATCAATCATAGTTGAAGAATACTTAGTAAGATTGTGAGAGAAGGTTAAGTTTATTATGATGGAAACATCTAAAAATAAAGTTACCATGAAGTAGCAAATTCAGAAAATTTTTACAGAGCAGAGAAGACCAACACAGTTGATAAAACCAAAAGTGGCCACTGTATCCCTGCCACCTCCTCTGAAAAAATTAAATTTAACTGCAAGATCTCATGAGGAGAAACTTATGGAATTGTCAGATGAATCCCCACCCCCCTCCCTGGCTTACCTTGAAGAAGAAAACCCTCTGAATGAAACCTCCTAAAGCATATCCTTAACCCAAAACGTTACCCATCTCCTTAGCACCTTCAACGTGATACCTAAATTTAGGTAGCTAACCACAAAATGACCATTCCTTGAAGCCATAACCCCACCATATATTTTGGTTCTTCCACCCCCGCCCTCACTACATGTTTCCATATCCCCAAAGCAAACAATCACGCTTCCTTCAATTAAATCCATTCTTAAAAGTTCATCACTACGAACCACTCCCCATGCCATCCCAGCACCCACAACCACCACTTTAGTATTGCGAAAACCCGTCTAATGGAACACCACAGCAGTCAAAACCATTATTTGTTTGAATGACCCACTCATTACACCACTGCCTTCTCCACTAGCTATTCCTCTTACGATTGCACCAAAAACTGTAGTCTAGATTACTTAATTGATCCAAGTTTCTTCTATCAGTACGACTCCCACCCCGGTTGTTGTATCCGTTCCCCTGACCAATACCATCCATATTCCTATCTCTCTACTCATCGCAACTGCTACAACATCAAATTTAGTCACAACCAGCCCAACGCTAACCACATTAGTTTCTCCACAAACTATTTTGACTAGTGGGGTGAACCAGTCAAAGAGCTCCGGAAAAACAGAAAAAATTAAATAACATAAAACAAAGACTGACACAATGGTTTTAGTACCCATATGACAAACAGTTGGGTCTACATCAACACCAGTAGTTTTTGTACCCTTTAAAGCAACAAGCTAGGAGTTCGACAAATTCATCAATGTTGTGAATAAGGAGTGCAATAAAAGATTCTCTGAAGACAATAAAAATATCAGAGCCATGACGAAGGAGTAGGATAACACCTAGAAGGCCTGCTCATCGGAAGTTGAACAATTTATCAGACCAATTGAAGGCCCCCAGTCCGAGAAAACACAATAAAATATAGAGTCTACTTGGGTTTGTATTAACCTATTTTAAGCAAGTACTTGACCAGTAGAGTCAAAAGGAACAATACGAAAGTAGTTGTAATTTCCCCTCCATGAGGACTCCATGAATATTCCGCCACTTAACCAACCCCTAAAGTTTTGGGCAAATCCTAACAAGTGAAAGGGGTCAATTTTGATGCATTAGTTACTCAATGGATTAATTGTTATACTTAGGAATTAGTATGCTATGTTATATTGTAAATATTTTTGATAATATTTAATTTTTATAATTAGTGGATTTGCTAGGTGGCCAAGGAGGGTGCATGAGTTCTTGTGGATCCACTGAGCTGTCATCTGAAATGGAAACTAGAAGAAATTCAAGAAAAATCCATAAATCCACAAAAAGATGGAAAGCAACACAAAAGCAACAAACTCAAAAAAGTAGAAGTTGGCAGAAAAAGATGGAAAGTCGATAAAGTAGAAAGAGACAAAAAAGTAGGCAAAAGCACAACAAAAGCAAAGAAAGTATAGGAAAAGCAGGATGTTTCCAAAATCATAAAAGCAAATCCAAAGCGGAAAGGCAACAAAGTAGGGATAAAATCATGAAAAAGATTTAGATGCTAAAAATAGTCAAGGAGGGCGCATGAATGATGAAGGTGACCACATTCAATGAATTCAGATGTCAACTTATCTTATAAAATAATATGAGTGTACCACTCTCACATATTTTGATAGTTTAATGTTTGCATCGAGAGCTCTGAGCTTCTCGGGACTTAGGGAGATGTGTCCCCGGTGAATCTCTATTCTACTTGTGGATTCAAATATTTCATGTGAAGTGAGGCTATATCCATGTTCTCTAATGTAATTTTCAGATCTGATTCCAGTTCCATCCAGGATCTTCTTCATCCGATGCAACAATTCCGTCCATTGGAGCATTCTCTATAGTAATTGTCTCTTCTTCTTTCCTGGAGGTTGTTGGTGACCCTATGGGTATTATTAATGTATTTGAAGCTATTTAATGTGATGAAAATTATCTAATGATCATTATCAGATATATATTACAGTTCTTCAATCTTAATTTTAAATGTAATTGAGTCATTATTGCACCTATGCTCGTTACAATGTTTATTTTGACTAGTTTTCCAGAAAATGCAGTATAATGGTCTCTGTAGATCCAATTATCATTATGCAAGTTTATATAGGTCCATAAGACTTTTATAAAACCAAATACAACCTTATTTCTAAAATTCGTGACCCTCTGGAGGTGTTTGGAAAAGTCTAGATGATGACTAGTCAACCAATCCTATATAGCGCACTTGCTAGTTTAGCCTCCAAACTCTGCTATATTGCTACCAAACCCTTGTATTACTACTGTATCAGATTTTGGATAATCCAATTAGTGTCCCACAGGTTGGATTACTTCCATCAAGCACCATAATCCTTGGGTTTCCACAGAAGTCCTTAGGGAACGTGTATTGATAGCCTTAGTTTATCCAAGGAAATATTACTAGGCGTTAAGCACCCATAAATGTGTTGCTGTCGAAGTATTGGCCTATTTTGCATCTGATTATCAACCTTAGAAGGTCCCTAACTATATATTGGGAGAGTTTAGGAAGAGTTCTAAAGTTGTTTGAAATTTTCTTCCTGAATCCCTGTCAAACTAGCTAGTCTTGATTCCATGTAATCTGCTATTTGTTTCATTTTTGTAAATATTTTGAGTTAATGTGCCTTTGACCAGAATAGGTACATTACAGTAGTTTATTGCTGGCCAATGAATTTAAAATGTTTGAGGAATGGGACAACCAATTAAAATAATGTGAGGTGCAGGTGACCATATCAACCTTAGTTTTGAACAATTGGTATTCTTATTATGGAAAATATGTATTGAAATCTAGACTCTACAAACATCCATTTTGTACTTATACACTAGACATATTGCACAAATTGCAACCTACCCCGACACCACTAAAATCTTAGAGGAACAAATTCGAATGGAGCAGTAGTGCATGGTCGACTTATGGGAAAAAGAACATCAATGGTTGCATGAAGCAAAAAAGGCACAAGGCAAAGTCAATCGGTAGACCACCTGAATGTGAAAACTTATGCAGGATGCATAAATTCAACATCAATATTTGGCCCTAATCTGTAGAACATGCAGAATAGACCAGTGCTGGAAAATTTGTTTCAGCTATCGGATCTCATCATTTCTAGTGCAAATATCTAGTCTCTGTTGCTCAACTGGGAATATTTCCATCATTGCCTCACCCTCTCTGCTAATGCCATAGTCGAAGTGTGTGATGAATATATTCCACCTAATGTAGCCTCCAATTCTCAACAACCTTGAAAAATTAGAATTTTTTGGTTTTGTAGTTTTTTGTCAAAATTCACATCTCCCTGTTCTCTTCGGGACCAAGAAATTTTTTGTGGTGGGGGATATGTTGGAGAAGACTAGTCGATGAGTCAACTAGGTCCTCCTGACCGACCACCAACTAGTCGGACCAATCTGGTCAAGTAAGTTAAGTTGATTAGAAGACAGTTAAGCAGTTACAATTGTCTAACTGATTATATGATCTACATATATAGGCTATTGAGCTAGATGATATAGAGAGGGGTTACCCCTCTTTTGTACAGTTTGTCTGATAATATAATAAACAACTTATTACTAGTGTGACCATTACTCTTATTAATTCTTATTCTTTTGTGTATGCTTGTTCTCATATTTGAATAATTGTTATATTATGCTATTGGTAACATAATGTAATACCATAGATTACAACACTACTAAAACATCAATCATAATACTCTTTGTTGGTAGTTGAGCTAGTGTGACCATTAGGTCTTTTATCATTCCCAGACACTTGAACTTTCTTGAATTGAAACTATACAAATCATGGCATGGTCTGGTTATCTCCAAACCTAGCTATTCCATGATGACTTTTGGCATCAAATTATGCAAGGCACTTGCATCCAACATGCAGTTATGTAGAAGCTTGTCATGTATGCTTAAGGTCAAATATAAATGAGTTGTTGGCTCTTCTTTCTCATCAATGTGGGGTCCACATTTGACTCTGGGATACTCATGAGAAAGATTAAGGGTATTTGGATGGTCTACTGACATAGTTCCAATGAACAATTTGCCAATTTTTTAATGATAGACATGGTTCTTGGATATATTAATTAAAGGGACATGAATGTTAATCTTTCCTTGCTCATGTTTAAGATTGAAAGATGCAGTAATTCCATCTTGTTCCCTTTGATAACTTTCTGGTTTTTTAGGCAGAGGATTATCATTTTTCTTGGGAGAAGGGGTAGTTTCCTTGGTTTCGTCCTTTAACTGGTAATTGGTCTTCGAAGAACCCAAGGTGGTAGGGTTTCTATCCTTTCTGTTGTTGATGGGAGGAATTTTGTGCGTGGAATGATTAGCTTGGCTTGTAGCTGATAGTATAGGTCTAAGCTCATATTTTTTTTGTAGCTCGGTCTGGAGAGTATCTGCAAATAAGGGATACTGAGCCGATGATTGATCGAACTCACCTTCTTGACCCTATTACAACTCAAATGCATTGTAGAGTAGAGAGTTTTCATAATCATCCCGAGTCTAAGTGCGTGGTATTGGATTCATATTGGAGCCAATGCATCTCTTCCTCAGAGTCTAAATACTTTTCTTCCATGGGAAAATATGAAAGATTATTATTATTGTTATTGTTCTCCTTGACAGGAGGTTGAAAAGGATACTCCTCAATTATCCTTTTCCTATACATCATCTAAGGATTATAAGGCCTTCTAAACTGAAGGCCTTCTAAACTGAGTTGGATTCCTTGGACCCACCCATTGGGGAGGTTTATTCGAGCTACCACCTTCTAGTTCCATTCTGTTTAACTTATTTGACAGGTTTTTTATGATACAAGACATATCTTCAATTTTGGCTTCTTGAGAATCCTTGACTCCTTCAGAAGTATCGGCCTCATATTTTAATTTTCTTTTGTCTTTGTCATCCTGGTCATACCTTGGTTTGAGTTTACCACCAGCTATCATGTTTTCCTCAACATCAATAGAATCATCTTGCATGATGAGTAGGGTTGCCTTCTTTCTCTGAACATTATGGAAAAGTTTGATTCAAATGACCTGGCATAGGTGAGCTTTGTATTTGCTTGGGTGGGCCTAATATCTATAGGAATTTGGTTGAACAATTTATTGAATCTTTTATTAAAATCCACAACTAGTTCAATATTTCCTTTCTTGAGGGAGCAAATTCCTTCAAATAGAATAATTGGTCTCTCTTCTCTCCCCACTGTCTCATGAAAGTGGATTCTAAAACTTGCCAATAATTAATTGAGGCAGTAGGAAGTTCCTTGAACCATTTTCGAATGTCTCCTTCTAAGGTTTGAGTAAACAACCTCATGAACACATCATCATATTCAATAAAGAGATTGTTTGTGAAGTCTTGGAAGGTGGTCATATGATCTTCAGAAGAGGTTCCTTTTCCACCATCATGCTTGGGGCAATATTTTGAGGTAATTTTTAGGCAATTCATGGAGATTTTGAGGAAGAATTAAGGGGCCATGTCTAGCTATAACCCAAGGGTAAATTGGTGGTGGAGGTTCTGGGATATTAGATCCTTCTCCAAATCCAACAATTATATACTGAAGGATGATATCCTTAACCTGGGGAGTAATAGGAATCCTAGAGTTTTGCATAATTGGTTGAGATGAAGACTGACCACTTTAAGAAGTGGTGATTGGAGAATTTTGTAGATTTACCAAGGGAGTTCCAGGGGTTCTAAGGGGAAAATTATATCTAAGATTCACAAATATGTATGCATATTATTAAAATTTAGAATCAAAGTGAAGATGATATAGGTTTATTTGAGTATTACCTGATAATGGGGAATACTACCTTTCACGATTGTTCCTCTAGGTGACTAGATTCTCGGGATCTTGAAGGATTTGAAATTCTCTCGATGTGGGATATTCTCTGGTGTGCCTTCTTCCAGATGATAGGTTTGCCTTTATGAAGTTTCCATGTGAACTATAACAACCTGTCATCTGACTCTCGTTCACTACCAAGAATGATATTTAGTCATTGTCATGCCTAGGGAAAAATAACTTCGATTTCTCCGTCCTTGGCAATGACACCAGAAAATATGTTGGTCCCTGAGATGTTCCAAGGATGCTTTGGAATTATGCTAGGGCATTAATAAAATTTGTATTTATGTGTATTGTAACTTTCTCTTTAGGAAAAATATATTTCTTAATTTCCTTTGAATTATCAGAATTTGAGCATTATGAATATGATGTGCAATGAGTTAGGCAAGCATTATTATTGATACAATAGAAATTTAGGTTTTCATGGTGAATGAGATGATATGATTAACAAAAATGGAGACACAAGGTACTGTTGAGGGTAAATCTTGTTTCTCTAGATGGAAAAATGCATACCGAGCAATGAAGAATTCAATAGCTTAATATATAATATAAATGCACACATATGCATATATTCTGAAACAACAACAACTTCTACACCATAAGCATATCATGAATATTTCATAACACATCAACAGCATATGAACAATCATCACATAACTTGACCCATGAATGGGATGAAAGGTTTACTTAGAGGTATTTCATTAGATTAATAGGGAAATTACATTGGAGAATGAGAGAGATTAAGATACATGAAGGAGATACAAATTCCAACGGAGATTACAGTCTACTATGGAAAAAAGTCTTAATCTGCCTGGCCCAAAAACACCACAGTAATTTTCTCTATTCACTAATGACTCCGTGATCAAATAAAAGTAAGAGGAATAACACTCTGCTTCCAAAAAAATGTGATCCTTTATTCATTGTAACTATGCCCCTCTTATAGTGTTCATTCTCCATTATGTTGCAACTGCTTATGTTTGTCTTTTACTGGCCCATTTTTGTTATAACAAAAATACCCAATTGGGACCCAAATTCATTATGGTTGACGACTTTGATGTTAACTGGATTGCTACTGTGACTGTTGATATGTTCATTGCTCTGATTGTTGAGCTAGTCGTTGAAGTGGTTGTTGAGCTAACTACTGACCCAATTGCTGAGGTGGCTGTGAGGATGAAGCACTTGGAGCTCCTTGGAGTATGGAAAATAGAGTTTGCTGAGGAGATGTTAGAGCCATGAACTTGGAAATATTTTTCCAATTCTCACCCATTGGGTACTTAAATAAATTCATTTCTCTAAGGAACATATCCAAGTCTATGTACTGGGCGTAAGAGGATGACATAAAAATTCTAAACATTGACTGAATATTAGAAAGAAGCCCAAAACATTCAAGCAATTTATCCAAGATAATTTGGCCCTTGATTCCACCTTCTATATTTTCAAACTTGAGGTCATCATTTCTGCAGTATGCTACTATGGTCTCATAGTGTTGCTTGGAATAAAGTTATCCATTTCCATCCCAAGTGGATGAGAGGCCTTAATTGAGGCAATCACTGAAAATGGCTTTGAACGAATTAACATATTTGGCCAATTGGATGGCCTTGTCATGTACTATTTGGACCATCTTCTTCTTTGTGATAAGATTGGATTCCTCCATGATGATTTTGGTTTTGACTCTTATTTCTAGTGCCTCCAACTCTTCATTAGAATTGGAATTGGGAATATACAGGATTGACATGGAAAATTTTGGCTTGTTCTCTAATTTTGTGAAGCTCCTCTTAGCATCTTGTAATGTAGTTCCTACCAATTTCCATTCATCTTTGGCAATAACAAAATGGTTCCAGTTTTTTCCAGCACTATTGCTATCGAATCCTAGTCCAAGTGTTTGACTCCTTTCAAAGGGGATCTTCATGGATGTCTCTTACTAATGTGATTAACGTCTTTTTGCAACTTAGCTTTGGTGTCCTGCAGATCAGTGATCACCGCATCTTTTTTTTTTCCATATGTTTTAAAATATCTACCTCTTCCTCTTGCTTCCTGAGGTCCTCCTTGATTTTGCTCAATTCTATTTCCTTAAAGCTCATTTCGGCTAGTGTCTTGGCCAATTGGCCAGTTGGGTTAGCTGATGTAGATGGATGCAAGGAAAACCTTTTGCAGATATATAATTGTAATTTTATTGCTTTAGGTCACTGACCTCTTTCTCCAGCTTCTCTACTTTTGTTTTGTGTTCTTGGACCACCTTATCCATTTGGTCCTTTTCTTCCTAAACTGCCGGCAAATCTAGTGTCTGGACATGTTCAGTGGTTCAGAATTTTAATTTCTTGTTGAGAATTTGAATCTCATTTTCCTTTTCTTTCAACAAATTTTGTACAGGGGTAGGATCCAATGGATCTACCCCCCTTTCCACTAATTTTTGCTCCAATTTTGTGATTTTTAGTTGCTTGTCCTTGTTGGCCGCTTTCTCATTCTTAAGTTGCCTCTCGAGCCTATTAACTATGCCTTGCAACTTGTTAAAATTCATTGTATATTTTAGCACATCTCTAGGAAGTACCTCCCATGTATGCATGTGTCATTCAATTCTATCTATAGGATTGCAAGCATCTAGATTGTAGGTGAATTGAGTGGCTTTATACTTGTTTGGATTCATCCTTCCACTTGAAGTGGTTGGCTCTAGAACAACCATATTGAAGGTCCCTTGCTTCAAATATACCACTAATAATAGTCTAGGTTGTCCATGTACTTTCACGGGCCTGAAAGTTCATGGACCGTTGATATGAGATCTGATGATCTGAGCCATTGATCACCATACGCCTTTGCATCCACTACTAGCATAATATTTTAGAGTTGTTTCTATGGAACATACACTTGATCTGAACCTACTCTAGCAATGGATCATGGCCATATCGAACTTTCAAGCATAATATGCATCATTTCTTGATTATAAGGTTTAGTACGATCATAATTAAACCAAGAAATCCAATTTTATTTCAATTCTAGGTAGTCACGTCATCATCTCTGATGGACCCTATTCTGGTTTCACTTCTCTCACCATTATTCCCCAATAGAATCAATGTCATCACTAACACCTTACTTACTATACTATTTATAGGCCTTAGGGTGCTATGGTACCTAAAAATGAGTTGAATTTCACTACTCGTACAGAGGTAAAGAGCGATTAATTCCACCAAGACAAATTCAACAAGCATAAGATGGTGCCTTGGTGGTGAATGAAGAAGCACCTGAAATTTGAGAAGGTTCCATACCAAAGCATACCTTAGGAGGACAAATTCTTCAGGTTGCATGGCAATGTGCATGATGATGATGAGGATAACCAATATGATGATAATGAGATAGAGGAACAAATGAGGGAATACTAATGTTTAAGTAGATTTTGGAGAAGGTAGAGTAAGGACCAAATCTCCCTCCTAATGAACCCACTACATTCCAATCTCAAGAAATCCCAATTTACCCAAAAGCCATGACCATCATGTAGGAAATGGGATTTTCAAGGGAAGGAGGGATATGGAAATAAGGCTAGGGTATTACTGATCCCATTAATATAACATAAAGACCAAAGGGCCTAAGGTTAGTGGCAGATCCTAAAGATCATGAGATGAAAAAGGGAGACTTTTATTCTACCTTCACTCTTCTAGCTCACATTGTGAAACATTTTGGCTTAGCAATCCAAGGGATCCCTTTTGAATCCCACCTTCCTTCTAGTAGTTCACAAGAATAATAAGAATCTGTCTCCAACTTCAACTAGATACATCAACATATCATACCAATGGAGAGAGATCTAGCATAGGACAATAGACAAGCAAATGGTGGATTATGACTATGGAAACAATCACATAAGAGGAGGATATCCTAGAGATCCCCAAATAAAAAATAGACATAATAGGGATGGTTATGGGAATCGATATTTCAAGTGACATCCCAATAGAGTAGAAGAAATCATAAAGAGAAAGGTTGAGGAGGGAAATGAACAAATAGAACCCGAGCCAAACAAGGCTAGAGTTGGGTCACCAAGGTAGGAAACAACATGAGGTGAAGAGCCAATAAGAGTAGAGACAAGTATGGCTCAACAAGGGGAATCCAACTCTTCACACACACCACCTTCTCCCTCCATGTCTAAATTTTTCCATTTATTGTTAGTAGTGGGATCAAAAGGGGTTTCTAATACACATAGTGTTAGTACTTCATAGGAAATATGACAACAACCCCAATGGGCCAATGCCATTCAGCCATGGAAACCTATGACCCCCTATATGTTTTGAAGGAAGAGATAAAAACAAGACTAGAAGTGTAAGGAGCAGTAGTCTCCATAGATACCCCTAAATAAATTCCTCAATCAAGTATATTGCCCATATATAATGTGGGAATATGACAGTTTATTGTGACAACATTGAATCCATTGGCTTAAAGTCCCTACTTGTAAATGCAACCGCATGACAAGAGGCATTTACAAATAAATTTTGAAAGAATTGGCATTCCACTAGAGAGCTATAATTTCAAACGTATAAGAAGAAAACACACCACGAGAAGAAGGAGGTATTTTTCCCTGGAAACCCAAAACCTAGAAAACCAACAATTTTTTTTATCTATTACACTTGAACAATATATCCATCACTATCCACTCAGAGACAATTTACAATGGAGTTACTGAAGCCTTTAATAGGTTTCATCACATGCAATACAATGAGAAAATACCATGGTTTACACAAAACCATGGTCCTGTAAACCACCAACAATAAACCCATTTGACTAGATCAAGGTTATCTCATTCACTCTATAATTGAGTTAAACAAGTTGATATTAATGTAACATCCCCCCATTTAAACTTCACTTGGGTTAATCACCAACCCCCCTCAATTTTTTTAGTTGGTATTCAGGAATACAACATGCCCCCCCCTCCTCTTCAATCTACCTAAATCTACGCTTGTACTTTTCGTAGGTGACACAATAAACCAAGGGTATGCGCCTAAATAGGTCTTACAACCATATGCCCATTTACATTATGCATAAGAAGCAAGTAGACACAATGAAGAAGAATATTTTTGAGTTGGAAACCCAAAACCAAGAAAACCAACAATAATAATTCTATTACCCTTGACCAATCCAGCCAAGACATGGCCAATTCGACCAACAATGGCCACTCTCAAGCACTTTACAATGGAGTTACTCATGCCTTTAAGTAGTCTTCAAATCATGCAATACCACGAGTTACCCAGAACCATGGGGTTGTAAACCACAAATAATAAAACCATTTGACCAAATCAAGGTTATCTCACTCTCTCTATAACCGAGTCAATCAAGTCAAGAGTAACCTAACATTCCACCCTTTAAACTTACTTGGGGTAAATACCAATCACCCTCAAAGTTTTAACTGGTAATCCTAGAATCACAACATGACCCCCTCTTTAGTGTACTTTAATCTACATCTAGACTTTTCATAGGTGACCCACCAAGATAGGGGTATGTAGGCCTAAATAGGTCTTGCAACCATATGCACATTTACATTGTGATTAAATACAACTCCCTAAAAAAAATGCTTCCAGTGAACCAATCACTTCTTCATCCTATTCATTGTGCTTCTTCCGCCAATGCTTCACATCTTGATCCTTGCACAAGAACCCAAATTGATCTTATCGCTACTTTGACTATGCCTATCTAGAGTACGTCAACCACAACAACCGTTTCCTCACCTGATGAACAACAAGCATGTACAAATTTTTCGATGCTTGTAGGCCACATCCTTGATAGCAGTTGCATCCTTGGTACCGAGTCCATCAATATTACATGCATATCAATACTTGTTTCTTCCACAAATATGTAAGTATTTGGCTAAAAAAATAGACCCAATGAAGCACACAATAACAAATATATTCCTCCTTTTGTTCAAGCACCAACCAATCAATAAGGTGATCACTAGCTTGTTTGAAATGCCATGAATACAAATCACAAAGAGCACCACTTTTAGGATATTGTGATCTTCATTACGGATCAAAATTTATTCTGTGACTACTAGAACAACATATGAAAACACAAGTTGCATCAATACGCAAATCCAACTATAATGAATGTTCATTTGGTTTTCCGAGAGGCTCCTTTATGTGACCCCTTTCTCAATCCTCTTTCTAAACCATGAATCTAGGTACTATCAAACGAATCACATCCATCATTGGAAATTATTGAATAGGTACACAACATTAGGACTAAATATGGTTAGAATATTTAATGATGTCACTGTTATTAACATTTTCACTCTAAATATTGCAATCAAAATGACACCGGTTGACTTGCTTCATCATTGATCCACACCACATCAATGCTCCACACATACTACTAGCTCGTGCACTTAGTCAACCAATGACCATAACGTTTCCATATTTTCCTTAAGCATGAGATTACCCATGGATTTTTACAACCCAATGGATGTAAAATTATCCATGCCTTGTCTGAAACGACGTAGGGCTGTTCTAATTAGTGGTCTCTGCTTTAAAGAAGGATTTAGGTCTCTTCTTGCTCCCTCTTTCATGAGCCTAGCTTCGTTCTCCTTTACCATCGAGCCTCCCTCCATTGGATTCCCCCTGGATTTTTCTTTCACCAAATCCATGCGCCGTACTGAAATATCTTGAGAATTCATCATCCCGACTATCGTCATTACCAACGTTCTACTCTGCATAAAGGGTTTGACCGAAGATTTGGTACCAAAATTATGAACCCAACATTTGGGAACCATATGGGAGGAGCTATAATCATATGACTAGACACAACTTCCATATTCATCTCATCTAAGAGAGTAGAGTCCTCTTTCCCATATAAGGTTTCTTCCTTTCATGATCTTCACGATGGCTCTATCTATTGGTTTGCAGTCTCTACTGACATATTATCTCCATGGTTGGTGTCGAGGTCCCTGTGAAACCTTTCTCTTAGTTGTTCCACAACATTCTCTGGCCCTAGAATCCTAGCCACTCCTATGAGGGTTCCAGGCCAACTGGGATTTGATACAACATGTTAGAATTTAAAACATATAAGAATCAAACACACTACAAGAAGAATAAGGTTTCCTGGGTTGGAAACCCAAAACTAGGAGAACCATCAACAATAATCCGGCCAAGACATGGCCAATCTGAACATCACTAACCACTCATAAGCACTTTACAATGGAGTTACTAAAGCCTTTAAACAGGCTTCATCACATGCAATACCATGGGTTACCCAAAACCATGGGCCTCTAAACCACCAATGGTAAATCCATTTAACAAAATCAAGGTTATCTCACTCACTTTATAACTGATTTAACTGAGTCAAGATTAATCTAACATATAGGATGATGTCTCATTGGCCGAAGGATCAAGCAATGTAATCTATGACAGATAATATCAAGGTTGCTTACTGAAATAAGAATCTAAATAAGCAATTAGATTTCATAAATGTGCAAAACCAATTCCTAAATGATATGGTAAAGGAACTTAAGTTAGAGAAGGATGGGAAATAGGATAGATTAGTCTCATTGGTAAGGAGATGCAAGAGAATACTAAGGTGCTTTCTCCGATCCAAGAGAAATATGAGAGGAGTGTTGGAGGTTGTCCAATTGGATCCACTTTTTCTAGTCACTCATTTGATGATAGAAGAGAAATAAAGTTGATTGAGCAAATTAAATTTTTGAGAGGAGAAAATGCCTCACCGACAACCTAGAATTAGGTAATTGAAGGAAGAATTAAATACCTACAAGAGGTATAGAGTAGGGAATCCAATTTGAACTTCAAGTTGGATGAGTCCAATAGAGTGATCAATACCCTAAGGCATGAGCTCACTTAGGCCCAAAAAGAGAAAGCACTTGCCTTCCTTACCAACCACCAAAATCCCCCTATAGAATCAGAGTTTGAACTCTAGTAGTAATTGGATTAGCTGATGAAGTAACTATTATAATCATAGACTAAACTTGATGACAATGCTCTCATTGAGGTGCTTTCAACATATAAGCTAATAGAAAATATGAAAGAAGATATGAAGATATAAGGGTAGAAATTGTATGAAGTTGAGAAAAGGTGGCGTGAGGAACATAAGCAGGTGGAAACCATCAAAGAAGAAAGGGACACATGTAAAGTAAGATATGATGAGGCTATGACCAAAGAAAGAATGATGAAAACATTAAAGCACGTGAAGAACACTATTTGGGGTTATGTCATCAAATATTTTCCCAGGATAAGGAACCACCTCAAATTTTATCTAGAATTTGAAACCCTACACAATCAAGTGACTAAGTATCTCAACAATGTTGGCTATGTTATATTATTTACATGTAAATTGACAGTCGAAGTCGATAGTTGACTGGTTAAAAAGTCGACTAGTATTGAAGTTGACATATGGAAGTCTGATCAATTGGCTAACTAGAAAATTCGATTGGTCGATGACCACGACTAGTCAACGGGAGTTCGACGAGCATAAAGCGGGCGAGTATTAGACAGACACCTAAAGGCCAAGAAGCTCAATTGGTAGTCGTCTAAGGTTGAATCATTCAAGTCAACTATAATATACAGATGGTATTCAATTAGGAAGTTATGGATCGCCATTAATGAAGCAATTAGTTGTAACTAACTCGAGTATCATGAGCTAGTGTATGTGTTGCATCTATAAATATGATGTAATGTAAAAGGATAAGAGTACTTGCATGAGTTGAAAAGTAGAGTGTAGTGAATTAACACATGATCTATTGAGATCTAGGAAATCGTTGTTGTAAACACTAGTTAAGAGTGTTGATAATAGATGAGCGGCAAAACTCACTTGTTTTCTAGTTTTTTGTTGGAAAGGGTTTTCTAGGACAAATTTTTGTGTGTTATGTGACTGTGTTTGTGCCATTGTTAAATTATGTTATATCTATTTGTTAGGATCATTATGCATAATCAATGTACAAGGTATTGAAATACTTGACATGGTACTAGAACTATATTTGGCTTCAAGGGGATGCCTTTGTTGCTGATGGTTTTTTAGTTTGATCCTAGATTTGGAGAATACCTAGTTTTAGTGGTAGTTCTAGAACATTGATTCTTAGGTAGAATGGCCAACAATTCAAGGATAGAAATTGAAAAGTTTAATGGATAGAATTTTGAGCTTTGGAAGCTCAAAATGAAGGATCTCCTTGTAGATCGAGAGTAGTGGGTTGTTGTAAGCCTGAAATAACTACAACATGTATGTCATAAGAGTATTGGGAGAAACTCAAAAGAAAATCAAGGAGTACAATCCAAATTTGTTTAGCAGATTCTGCATTGTTGAATGTCTTAGGAGAAGACATTGCAAAGAAACCAAGGGATAAATTGGGGAACTTGTACCAGTTGAAATCTCTGTTTAACAAGTTATTTCTTCAAAATAAGTTGTATCATTTGAGGATGAATGAGGGTGAATCAATAAAATAGCACTTGAATGCGATCAACACTGTTGTCATTCAGTTGTTGTTTGTGGATATCAAAATCATAGAGGAGGATAATTGTATCAGTCTATTGTGTTCTTTTCCAGACTCATGGGATAACCTGGTTGTGGCTATTGGAAGCAATAATACCACATTAAAGATCAATTATGTGGTTGAATCTATGCTATCAAAATACATGAGGCATAAGAACATGGAATGATCGACCCACGATGCCTTGATGGTAAGAGGTTGACCGATAGATAGAGAAAAAGGAAAAACCTCCATAAGAAAATCAAAGTCGAGGTTTATATCTAAGACCATATCTAAATCCCGTGGTTCGATGATGAGAAAATATTGGCAATGTGGTAAATTCAGGCATTATAAGCAAGATTGTAAGTTGATAGGAGTCGAGAAGAGAAAATGATCTAAGGAAGTGCAGTTCATTGAAAGTAATCCTTCAACTGAAGAGAAAGTAGATGTGTATTTGGCCTCAACAAGTACACAATTAGATCGTGACTCTTGGTTGATCAACTCCGATGCATCGTATCATATAAAACCACACAGAGAGTGGTTTTGTGAATATGAGAAATTTGATGTTGCTGATGTTTTCTAGGATATGACTCACTGACTAGGATTGTCGGACGAGGTAAAGTTCGACTGATACTAAAATATGGAAGGATAGAAACTCCTCCAGGGGTGTTGCATATTTTAGGTTTGGCTGGAACTTGATATCTATTAGCAATATGGGAAATGAAAGTGTGTTGTCTATGTTTGAGAAAGATTCATGTAAAATGGTGTGAGGAGCAATGGTAGTGATGAGAGGATTTTGGACTGGAACACTATACAGGCTATTGTGAAGAAAAAATACCAATGGATAAGCGAATATAGTATTTCCTGAATTTGACGGCATATCTTCTTGTCTAGTCAACTTGACCATGCTGTGGCATCAATGGATGGGACATATTGGTGAGAAAGGTCTTCATGCTATGCACAACAAAGGTATGGTCAAAGGTATCCTTGATTGTTATTTAGAAGTAGACTTATGTGAACATTGTATTTATGGTAAATAGAGTCATGTAAGTTTCCCATCTGGGGCCACAAGGGATAAGGAAATACTGTAGTTAATACATAGTGATGTGTTTGGATAAGTATAGGTCCCATCACTAGGGGGATCCTATTATTACATATTTTTCATAGGTGATTTATCCAGAATGACATGGTTGTATTTTATTAGTAATAAATCGAAGCTTTTTGAAAGGTTCCAAAAGTTCAAAGGTATTGTAGACAATTAGATGGCAGAAAGATCAAGGTGTTGAGAAATGATAATGAAGGAAATTTTTGTAGTAAGCCATTCGACTAGTTTTGCAGATATCACGATATAGTTGGAAAAAACACAACTCCATACACACCTCAACATAATGGAGTTGTTGAAACAATCAATAGAACATTGATGGAAAAAGAAAGGAGCATGCTTAGTGATAAGCCCATATTTTAGGTATCAATTGCACTTACCAATTCCCTTTTTACTGAAAAAGAGCAACAACCTAGCATGAGATAGCCCCTTTTTGTAGGTTAGGATATGGTTATAGTTGATTATAAAGTGATGATGGTTATGTGGTAATATTTCTTTTGCTTAGCATCTTTTTTAATGAGTTAACCAATGGATCCCAGTTGACCACATGAAGCAATGAAGGAGAACTCGAGATCAACTCTACGAGTCTCCCTTGATTTTTAGGGATGAAAAATCTAGAGAAGATTGATGTCGTGGTTTCCAAAGAATACACTTTTAGATATTTTTGAACTTATGTAATAAATAGGGACTCACACATTGCATGAGGGATATGCATACTTTATCGTTTTAACCTTAGAAATTTTCTTACTGTTTCAGCAGTGAAGTTTTGTACTTTTGATATGGATCTTAAAACAACTTAATGGAAGGATCATGTTTTACTAAATATGTGAATTTATAGTTTAGCTTAAGCTCCTGTATACACCTTGAGGTGGGCCCCCTCATGGTGTGGTGCAAGAGTTTTGTTTTCTGTTTTCTGTTTCAGCACATTAGTTTCGCACATTTGCTTGTTCAAAGATTAGTTCAATAGATTAGCATATTTCATTCCATTAAAATCATCATTAGTAAGGTTTATTTAGACTATGATCTATGGGTTAGAACACATGGAAAGATAATTAGAACTCTGAAATATCAAGTAAAGGTTTAGATTCGATTTTTGAAAATTCTCTGTTTTCTTCTGTAGGAAATAATAACTGTATGTATGGCGTCTGTAGCACTGTAGGTCATTTTTGTAAACCAGTTCAGAACAATTTCCAGGTTATAGAATAAACATTCCACTTTTCTTCATATTAAATCTTGCATGCTTTCTAGAGTAATATCTCTTGTTTTCATAGAATAGACCTTTATTTTTTTACTAGATCAAATAGATTATTCCTTTCCGAGTTAGAATATTTTCCAAGTAAATTCCTATCGATTTCTTAGAATAGTCATTTCATGATTTTATATATTAGTTCCATTTTTTAGAATTTAACTCATTAAGTTAATTAATTAGATTTCATGCTTTCGTAGAATAAATATTCATGTTTTCAAGAATAGTATCAGATGCATTCCATAGGGTAAATTAACTTGTTTTCTAGTTAGGAGCATTTCTAAATTCATAGATTAAGCTACCATACAAAAATCTCTTAGCACTTGCACATACAGTGCCCAACACCTCTTAAGTTTGCATAATCCCTGGGTTGATAATTAAAGTAGGATTCTTGACCTGTAAACCTGTATAGGCTAGAATATAATGGAACCACCACTTTTTGGCGCCATTGCCGGGGAGGTGCTAAGACTCTAAGAGAAGAAAAAAATAAAATCAAAAAATCCAATAGACCTATGAGTGACACAAACTCAGAATATAGATTCTCAGCATTTTTCTTAGGATTAGACAATTCATATAGAAACCCCCTAGGAGAATCAACAAGCTCTTACAAGGAAGAAATGGCTAAGGAAGAAGAAGAACCCAGGGAACTGTTCACCTTTCCTGTTAGTGTTCCCCAAGGGGAGGCCCGAATGAAAAATATTAATCCTACTAACCTACCTAAATTTCATGTCTTGGCCACATAAGACCCCGATACCTTTCTATTTGAGTTTGAGGTAGTTTGTAGAACTTTTGGCTATATAGTAGATGCCCACAAACTGAGGCTCTTTCCTTCAACTTTAAAGGATTTGGCACTAATATGGTTCATGAGCCTGCCAGGGAATAACATTTTCAGTTGGGATGAAATGAAACAAAATTTCCAAGACAAATATAGGGATTATTGCAAGGCTAAAGACATTAGAGATGAAATTTTTAGGATGCAGCAGGGAGAAAAGGAATCCTTGGAGGACTATGCACAAATATTTCAGCTCAGCTAGAAAAGAGCCATTAATTGCATGTTGGATGATGAGTAATTAAAACTAGTACTCCTAAGACGAATTAGAGATGAGTACCTAGAAATCCTAAATGTTTTAGGTTATGAAGATATATTTCAAAAGACCTATGATCAGATCATACAAATATTTAAAAACTAATCAAGGTCCAAGAAAGGGAAAACCAGTGTAAGAGGCCTAACCTCACCAGTAGGTGGGTCATCCATTGGAACCAACCTGAACTAAAATTGATTTGGGAAACCTTCTAGATGACATGAAAACTGACATCCTTCAATCACTTGCAATGCAATTGGATGCCCTTCAATTAAAAAGGAAACAAGATGAGGCAAATCAAGCTTTAGCTGTCTTTTTTCCAAAATGTAGGAAGAAGCATGAAAGATGTTAATTTACATTAAATCTTATCGAAGTCTGTGGATTGTGCACAAAGGATCATGCAGTTAATAGATGCCCTATGCTTCCTTCATGCAAATTATCCATACATGACCCTCGTTTCGAAGGCCCTATGGAGTAGCTCTGTTGTGTTAACCAACACTGAAACAATTTTTCTAGGCCATTCCAACGCAATAATCAAACCTACTTCAATCATCAAGTCAATCCTTACCAAGCACCCGATTGGAACCAAATGGCACAATCATCATGGCCTACACAGGCATGCCTCGATCTATGGCAGCAAAATTAGAACCCATATAATCAAAACTAACAATATTACAACCCCAATCAGCAAACCAATATCCTTCCTATTCAAGTTGGAGGCCTCAATAGCAGTAACCTGCCTTAATGCCTCCACCTCAACACCATCAACCACCAAGGACATCTCAAATTCCATCCCAGCCCATACCAAACCCAAATAACAATAGGTCAAACCAACAAGTTTTCAACAATGAAATCATGCAATTTCCAACCTATGTTATGGAAACGCTGGATCTAAATGAGTTGAATCTGAGATCGGGAAGGGTAATACCAGATCCTCCATTTCCTGCAAGAAATGAAAAAAAGTATCCCCAGCATGAACGACCAATAATTGTGGACCTACCTAATGAATAACATACTAAAACTAGATGGAAACCCCTGCATATCGAAACCCTCCATTCCATGAAAGATTAAAAGACAGAGTTCATATTGAGATAAAAAATGCTATCCTTAATGAACTAAAACACTTAAACATATGAATACCCCTCCTCCAAGCCATCATAGATGTCCCTATATGCAATAAATTCATAAGAGAAACCTGCATAAAAAGGATTGGGAGAAAGAAAAAGGATCCTACCGCCATTAATGTTGTAGGACAACTTGCAGACCTCATGTCAGGAAGAACCATCAACCCTAAGTATCTAGACCCCAAAAGCCCTGTAGTCAATTTAAGCATTAATAAAAATTTAATCCAAAACACTCTCATTGACCTATGGGAAACAATTAATGTAATGACTATGGATATGATGTTGGCCCTACATATGCAATCCTCACTAAGACAAACAATTACGGTACTGCAGCTAGCAGATAATTCCACTATCCGACCTGTAGGTGTACTTGAGGACATCATCATTAACATTGAATATTAGGAGTACCCTGCAGATTTTATAGTCATAGAAGTCAAGATCAAGCTCAATGGCTACCCCCTTATCTTGGGAATACCATGGCTAGCAATAGGAGATGCCTACATTGCATGTCGATATGGAGACACGACCATAACTAGTGGGAAATCCAAAAAGAGGATCACAATTTACCCTCCTGCCAAACCTTATATGGACACAGAAAATCCTATTTGGTTAGAAAATTATGATGACAATTATGATCAAATAGTTCAACCCATCCTCAGCATAAACACTACCTTGACACTTCGTGATGAGGATGAAGACACTTATTTATCTAATTTTCTTTAGAACATTTATCCTGACAATGATATAGTTGAAGAAATTTTTGCAGCAGTTGAACAAGAAGAAATGATAGGGGCTCCTCCCAAAGATCCAGATACAATGTGGAAGCGGGTATTCTTTGTGGAACAAGAACCCACAATAATCAAAATAGTGGAGATCCTTCCTGGAAAGACTGTAAAAATCAGTACCAATTCGAAGGCAAACCAAGAAAAACTCCTAATTAAAGTACTCATAGACCATAAGAAGGCTTTTGATTGGAATTACACCGACATGAAAGGAATACATCCCGATATCTGCAAACACCATATCTATATCAAGGAAGGTGTTGTCCCAACAAGGCATCCCCAAAGGAGAATGAACCCAACATTGAAAGACATAGTTAAGCAAGAATTACAGAAGCCACTTGATGCTGGATTCATATATCCAATCTCATACAGTGAGTGGGTATACTCTCTGGTGATAGTCCCCAATAAAGGAGGCAAATGGAGAATATGTGTGGATTACATAGAACTTAATAAGGCAACCAAAAGGGACCATTTTACCCTACCTTTATTTGATCAGGTACTAGATACTCCGACTGGAAATAAATTCTTCTAATTTTTGGATGGTTTTAGTGGATATAACTAGATCCAAATCCACGCAGAGGGTCAAGATAAAACAACATTAACCTTTCCATGGGGAACATTTGGGTATAGGGTACTGCCATTTGGACTCTACAATGCCCCTGCAACCTTTCAGAAAGCAGTCCTCAACATATTTACAGATTTTATCAACAATTGCATGGAGGTATATACAGATGATTTCACACCACATGGACAAGATCTTCAGCAGGCACTAAATCATTTGGAAGCTGTTTTGAAGAAATGCATAGAGATGAGTCTCTATTTAAGCAATGATAAGTGTAAAATAATAATGCAAAAGGGCATAGTATTAGGGCACCATATCTTAGAGAGGGGAATTGGAGTAGATCAAGCCAAGGTAGATTCCATTAAAAACTTACCCCCAACAGTCAAACAAAAGGATGTAGATAGCTTCCTTGGCCAAACATTCTATTACAGGAGATTCATAGAAGGATTCAACAAAGTAGCAGCCCCCATGTTTGCATTATTAACAAAGGAGGTAGATTTCATATGGACAAAACAGTCCATGACATCATTTGAGCAGCTAGAGGAAAAAACCACTACAACTCTTGTACTCCAAGATCCAAACTAGAATATACCCTTTCACATCCACTTTGATGCCTTTGACATATCCATTGGAGCAGTACTGGGGTAGCAAGAGGATAAGAGACCCTATGCTATCTATTATATTAGCAAGAACTTAGTAGGAGCAGATCTCAACTACACGGTAACAATTTTTTTTTTTATAGCTGTTATCTACTCCATCAACAAATTCCTGCACTACATAACATGGTATCTAGTCTATGTGCACACATATCACTCCCCAATCAGGTACTTAATGAACAAACCTAATACAAGTGCCAGGATTATAAGGTGGCTACTTCTTTTGCAACAATTTGATTTGACAATTGTAGACAAGCTGGAAAAACATAATGTAGTTGCAATTTTTTGTCAAGGCTAACCCATGTACAAGAAAATGAATTAGTAGAGGATGCCTTTCGAGATGAACACCTATTTGCAATATCAGTGGAGAGTCCATGGTATGCTGACATTGCCAATTACCTAGTTTCTGCTAAATTACCACAACATTATGACTACAAGCAGAGATGCAAAATAATAAGGCAGAGTGCAACTTACAGTTGGATACAAGGGTTCCCTTTTAAGAAAAGGCCAAATCAAATATTAAGAAGATGTATAAGGGAGGACGAAGTACATGATATACTTCATGCTACTCACAACAAACCATGTAGAGGCCACTATGCAGCAAAGAGGACAACCTACAAGATAATCCAAACAAGGTACTATTGGCCTACACTCCATAAAGACGCTTAAGAGTATGTGTCACACTGTGATGATTGCCAAAGAATGGGGAAGCCCACATAGAGAGATGAAATGCCCCTACAACCCCAAGTATCACTGGAACCATTTGAAAAATGGGGATTTGACTTTGTGGGACCATTTAACCCACCATCTAACTAGAAGAACTACATCTTAGTATGTACATACTACCTTAACAAATGGGTTGAAGTTAAAGCTCTTGTTACTGTTGATGAAAATAGTGTGGAAAAATTCTTCACAGAGTAAATATTCAACATTTTTTGAGTCCCTAGGGAGCTAGTCTCTGATCAAGGAACACAATTCACATCCAACCTCATTGAAGAAATCCCGAGAAGAAAAAAAATAAAGCATAGGAAGTCTTCCTCCTATCACCCACAGGAAAATGGGTAGGTGGAAGTCATAAACAGGGAGCTGGATAAAATTCTAACAAAAATAGTCCAGCTACATAAAAGAGAATTTGCAGATAGATTGAATGAGGCCATGAGGTCATATTTACTCCCTATGAATTGGTATACAGGAAAAAAGTAATGCTACCAATTGAGTTTGAGATAAAATCATTAAGAATGGTTGCTGAGCTCAACATGGAGCTATCCAAAACACAATAGGAGCGCATTCTACATTTAAATAAACTAGACGAATACTGACAGCAAGCCCTATCACACACTGAAATGGTACAACAAAAAAGGAAACAATGGCATGATAAGAACATAAGGACAAAGAAATTCAAAGAAGGTGATTGGGCCTTACTATATGACTCCAGATTCCAGAAGTTCAAAGGGAATTTAACAACCAGATGGCTAGGGCCATACCAAATAGATACCATCTATGACAATGTGCTAGTCAAGATAAGTACCAGAGATGACACTCACATTCCAATGTTGGTGAATGGACATAGATTAAAGGAGTACAAAAAACCGCTTTCCAAAGAAGAATTCACACAAAACCTATACAAGAAGCATCTTATGCTTTTTGAGGACACTAATGTCCTCCAAGATGACTGAATTCTGTTCCCCCCTCCCCCCCAAAAAAAAGAAGAAAAAAGAGAAAAAAAGAAAAAAGAAGAAAAAAAGAGAGAAAAAAAAGAAAAAAGAGAAGAGAAAAATAAATCCAGAATTAAAATCAAGCAATCCAGAATTGAAATCAAGCAATCTAGAAGAGAAATAAAGCGAGCCAATAACCAAATCAAGCAAGCCATAACTGAAAGCAAGTGAGCCAAACAAAGAAATCACACAAACAAAACCAACTACAGACCAAAGCAAACTAACTATAGACTAAGCATCGACAACTACAGATGCCACATCATATAAAATCTGCCATATCATCCACCACAACAACTCTGCCATGTATGTTAAGCAAACAAAAAGGTAACTACTAACCCATTATTTCTAGTCACTTCAATCATAGCCTACCTACAAAAAGAATCATTACCCAAACACTCAGTTGAGGACAACTGAGATTCGCTACCAAGGATGTGGCACACAGTTTAAAAAAGGGACTTTTATAAAACATGCCAAATAATGATGGCACATATCTACCGACAAATGAAGCAACATAATGAGCATAGGAACAGTACATCACCCCACGATTTTACTGTCAATCAACCGCATAAGTGGGGAAATGATGATTTGATACAGGATAAACAAATACAGATGCACGATTAAGACATCAGTGATGAGGTAATCACTCGGCATTTCACCCTCATGAGGTAATCACCCAACATTTCACCCTACATTTTTTTCTTCCCTCTGGAAAAAAATTTCACAACAAAGAGTTCGAAAGGTAGGAAGAGCAGGACATATGGAAATTGTTCGAACAAAGGGTCTAGGAGATTGGTGCTCAACCCCATTAAAGTGCAAGTAATTCTGTCCTCAACCCTTCAGTATTGTGCAGTTTGACATATTTCTTTTGCAAAATGACAATGGGTTTTAAGAAAAGTGAACTTGTAGACTCTTCCCCTATCTATAATCATCCTAAGGTCCTAAAAATCCTCTACACAACAAGTTGGATGACCTTCCTCACTAGTATAAATGGATACGATAAAAATGTGGCCCTGGAATTCACTTAGAACCTCAAACACCTGAAGGAGGACGAGTACGTGACCAGAGTAAAAGGGGTGCGTATCCATATAAATGAAGAAAATATATCAAATTATACAGGCATTCCATGAGGGTTGCATTGGGGAAAGGACAACAGGGAGAGCGCCATTAAATCTAAGCAAGCTTTCTTTGCAGAGGGATAAAGATACAAAGAAGATAAGAATGGGGTGAAGAGGGACACCATGCCCAAACCATGGGATGAAGTAGAAACCGTCATTCTAAAGTATATTACTTGCACAGGGAGGCTGAGCTACATGCCTACCTTTCATTTCATAATACTATACCTCCTGAGACATCATAGTCATATAAGGCCAAATAAAAACATAAACGTTCCCTTTTTCCTCTTGCAATCTCTATGTGAAATGAGCAGAAAGGCCGGACAAGGTAAAGAAGATGCTCTGGCACATCACATATTGATAAAATTGATCACTTGTAAATAACTATTAGTGCAGATACCCGAACTCTCATGGGAGGAATTTATACACATATCTACTGATGATGTACAAAGGATGATAGGGACTCCGATCTTATCCCTCGCCTCCACCGCTAGAAAGAAAGAGAAGAAGAAACCAGGCACTGAAGGGAAGATGTCCATTGAATCAGGGCCAAGAGGAATATTGAGTTGGACATAAACGATAATGAGGTCATCGCTGATACCCTGATAAGGAAAAAGAAATCTCAAGAGGTTCCTATCCAGAAGAAGCAGGCATTGTCCTCCAAAGTGGCATATGAGTTCAAGCGACATAGCAGGAGACTAAAAAAGGAGACAAAAATCAGGGAAGAATGGGATAAGGAATCTGAGGAGAAGGAAGAAGATGGTGAAAATTCTAGGCATATGACACTAGTCCATACATAGCAAGATGTGTGGGATATTAGAAGAAGCATTCTCTGGATTCAAGGATGTAGGTACACCCATTAGAGAGGACCCTCGATTAATGGATGCCTTGTCTGAGTTGGCTAGAGTGAAAGAGGAGTTGGAAGCACTCAAGCTCTCAACACATTCCCCTTCTACCACCGGGCAAAGTGGGAAGGTTGCAACCCAAACAGAAACCCCATTAATACATGAAAAAATTCCAAATCCTCAAAATGCAGCATGCTTATCAACTAAAGCACCTGGAATAAAAAAATCAAGCATTGTAGGCAGAACTGGAAAAATCTCGAGAAGAATTGGCAAAAAAGAACCAATAAATACTAAAGTTGGAGGCCACAATGGATAGAACTGCCAAACTCTACGAGGATATTATTAGCTATAGGACCCCTTCTAGGATCTATGCTATCTACCTTAGGGAGAAATGGTGCAGGTTTTAGTTAAGGAGGTTAAAGAACAATTTGCCACTAGAGTTAGTCACCCCAAAATATTTTGTGGATGCATCACTACATAGTACAGACCTGGAAAAGACCAATTGTGTAAGTTTTATCTCCATAATTTCATACTGCCGAACCCATACAATTGGTCACCTAATCCATATATCGATGATTTTCAGTTAAGAGCTCTTTGTTCTTGGATGAAGCACGAAGTAGAAAGGGCCCTGGACGTCCACCTTCACCAGTCAGAGGAATGGGAAAATGCTCTATGGAATCGGGCATAAGCATCTAATCCTGAAACAATGATCCAAGGTCACAAAGCTTTGACAGCTGATGAGGAGCTAATCCCTATCCTTAAAGAAAAATAGCAGGAAGCCATTGATCATTTCGACAGAACCCTTCAGAGCATCCTTTAGGATGTAGAAGATTCCATCAATGACAGGTGGAAAAGAGTCTCTGTGGATTTAAAGAAAAGAGAGCCACACTCTCCCCAGAGGTTGAATGTTGCCCTAGTTAGAGCGTAAATGTACAAATAATCCCTGCAGAAAAACAGGTTGGGATGGATTGGATTGAAGATAAATGCACCATTCCTCCTCCCAATGACTCTTAAAGAGGAGATGGATGAAGTTGAAGAAAAGAGGAATTGGACTAAATAGGAGCATAATATGGGGTACTACAGGAAAACATGGGTACCAAGAATAATTTCCAGGGATATCAGAGAGACAATGGGAGAACAAACAAGTCTTTAAATCTAGGGTGATGAGTTACACAGGGATGTGTAACATTTTCAAGTTTGGGGGAGATGATAAGCCCATATTTTAGGTATCAATTGCACTTACCAATTCCCTTTTTACTGACAAAGAGAAACAACCTAGCATGAGATAACCCCTTTCTGTAGGTTAGGATATGGTTATAGTTGATTATAAAGTGATGATGGTTATGTGGTAATCTTTATTTTGCTTAGCATGCTTTTTATAGAGTTAACCAGTGGATGAGTGTTATTTGCAAATAATTATAGGATTGATAGCAACAATGAAGATGGAAGATCACATCTTCCCAATGTTACATATATATATATATAATCAAGCTCGGCATAGTTAGTCCTAGTTGACCACATGAAGCAATGAAGGATAACTCGAGATCAACTCTACTAGTCTCCCCTGATTTTCAGGGATGACAAATCTAGAGAAGATTGATGTCTTGGTTTCCAAAGAAGACATTTTTAGATATTTTTGAACTTATGTAATAAATAGGGACTCACGCATCGTGTGAGGGATAGGCATACTTTATCATTTTCACCTCAGACATTTTCTTACAGTTTCTATAGTGAAGTTTTGTACTTTTGATATGGATCTTCAAATAGATTAATGGAAGGATCGTGTTTTACTAAATCTCTGAGTTTATAGTTTAGCTTAAGCTCATGTATACACCTTGAGGTGGGCCCCCTCATGGTGTGGCGTAGGAGTTCTGTTTTCTGTTTTCCATTTCAACACATTAGTTTCACACATTTTCTTGTTCAAAGGTTAGTTTTATAGATCGAAAGATTTCATTCCATTAAAATCATCATTAGTAAGTTTTATTTAGATTTTGATATGTGGGTTAGAACGCATGGAAAGATAATTAGAACTTTGAAATATCAAGTCAAGGTTTAGATTTGATTTCTGAAAATGCTCTATTTTCTTCTGTAGGAAATAATAACAGTATGTATGGAGTCTGTAGTGCTATAGGTTAAACCAGTTTAGAACAATTTCCAACTTATAGAATAAACATTCCAGTTTTGCTTAGATTAAATCTTGCACGCTTGCTAGAGTAATAACTCCTGTTTTCATAGAATAGACCTTTATTGTTTTACTAGATCAAACAGATTATTGCTTTTTGAGTTAGAATCTTTTCCAAGTAAATTCCCATCGATTTCTTAGAATAGACATTTCATGCTTTCATAGATTGGTTCCAATTTTAAGAATTTAACTCATTAAGTTATTTAATTAGATTTCATGATTTCGTAGAATAAATATTCATGTTTTCAAGAATAGTATAAGATGCATTCCATAGGGTAAATCAACTTGTTTTCTATTTAGTATAATTTCTAAATTCATAGATTAAGCTACCATACAGTCCCTCAGTAGTTGCACATATAGTTCCCAACACCTCTTAAGTTTGCATGATCCCTGGGTTGATAATTAAAGTAGGATTCCTGACCTATAAACCTGTATATGCTAGCATATCAGGGAACCACCACTTAGTGGTGCAGGTATCACACAAGGTTTTTTGGTAGAGGTAGTTGGCATGGCATGTTACTTGGTGAATAGGTTGTCGTCGACGTCTCTAGTTAACAGTACTCCAAATGAGGCATGAGCTAGGGAAAGGCCCTCTCTTGTGCATCTCAGAGTCTTTGGGTGTAATGCCTTTGTGCATTTCCCAAAGGCGAAAAGAAGAAAAATTGATAGAAATTCTGAGAATTGGATATTCATCGGGTACAAATTTGGTGTGAAAGGGTATAAGCTGTGAAATCCGGTCACAGGGAAGACAATTTCTAGTAGATATGTGATCATTAGAGAAGTTAGAGGTGCTTCCAGAATTGAAGAGGACAAAAGAGAAAAGGAACCAAAAAATAGAGTTTTAATGGAACAACGAAAGTCATGATTCATATGAGTCGATTGAACTCGACGAAGAGGTGGAACAACATACTTTGATCATCATGAGGTTTGGTTGAGCAAAGCAACAACCTAAAATGTATAGTCCATTATATTTCCGCTTTTCTTTTGCATTAACTGCTAGAGAAGAGGATCCCAAGTTAGTTAAGGAAGCGATCGACTCGACATAGGGTAAACTCTAGAAAAAGACCATGAAGAATGAAACATGGGATCTGGTCGTGTTTCCAAATGGAAGGAAATCCATTGGTAGTAAGTGGGTGTTCAAGAAAAATTTGAATGTAGCAAGTCGGTTGAGAAGTACAAGGATCGACTAGTAGTGAAGGGAATATTCCCAATTCGAGGGAGTCGAATTTGGTGAGATCTTCTCTCCTGTTGCAAAGTTAACTTCCATTAGGGTGCTAATGTATTTGGATGCAACATTTGACCTTGAAATATAACATATGGATGTGAAACAATCTTTTCTCATGGTGATATTGAAGACAAAATTTATATGAAGCATCCTGAAGGATTCACAGTGAAAGGGGATAGGGAGTTGGTCCATAAGCTCAAGAAGTCCCTCTACAGTCTAAAGCAATCACCCAGGATGTGGTGCCAGAAGTTTGATATGTATATTCGACAGCTGGGTTTTGTGAGAATTCAAGCATATCACTATATGTACAACAAGAAAGTTGGTGATTACTTTATGTATGTAATATTGTATGTCGAGGACACGTTGTTGGTTGGAAACAACATGGATCTAACCAGGGACGTGAAAATGCAGTTGTACTCCAAGTTCGATATGAAGAATATTGGTGCAACTCATTTCATTCTTGCAATGGAAATTAAAAGAGATCGAGTAGGTAGAAGGCTCTGGTTTTGGTTAAATTGGAGTAAATATGTTGAGACAATTTTGAAAACACTTAAACATGAAGGAGTGCAAACCGGTTAAGGTTCCCATTCCTATAGGAATTAAATTATCTATTGAATTGTGTCCCAAGACACACAAGAAGATATAGAGTACATGGCACATGTGCCCTATGCTAGTACTCTAGGTAATTTGAGGTATGAAGCAGTCTGTACTTGACATGATATTTCCCATGCAGTTGGAGTATTGAGAAGGTACATGCCAACACTTGGGAAAGAGCACTGGACAATTGTTAAAAGAGTATCTAGGTATTTGCGTGGAAAACTAATTATGTAATCTACTTCCAAGGAAAAATTGAAACTGATAAAACAATAAGTGTACATGGTTTTTTCGACTCCAACTAGGCTGGAGATATCAACCGTAGAAGGTCGACGAATGTATATGTTTTCAAGTTATTCGATGGGGCAGTAAGTTGGATGAGTATGAGGTAGTCAGTTTTTTCACTATCGACTATTGAGGCTTAATACATGGTAGCTTCTCATGCAAACAAAGAGGCTGTAATACCCCCATTTTGACCCTTGGAATTATTGGCTCAATGTGTAAATATTGTAAATATGCTGTCCATGGTTCATAGCATAAAGCTCAAGGACAAGGCCCCGTTAGCAAACGCACGACTTGTAATGGAAATTACTGTATATTTTGTGAACCATGTGTTAGTAAACCATGGGAATTGTAAAATCATGTAAATATTTAAGATGCAAATAAGATTCCAAGAACTGGCTATGGAAGCAACAAAAAATGAGGGGCTGAATGTATCCAGTAGGGAGAGGTGAAGGGTTGGGGGTTTCAATTATTTGTTTCCAAGTGTCGTTTTGCGAACCCATTGTGACTAGTATGCTGACATTTAATTATGTTAGGAAGAGGCAGTTGAGAAATCAACTCATGAAATTAATTGAGCATGGGCAAGCTTAGAAATTGGTATGGAAGGTTATGGGCTCACTTTACTTGGCCCGGAAGTTAAATTCCTCATGGGAATTCGTTTTTCCATCATCCCCATTCCATTGTTGAACAAACAAACATTAATTCTTAGCCATTATGCATTCCTAGCAGTGAAGAATTGAAAAAACCTCAACTAAGAAAGAAGCCACAATTTTGAGTGCCAAAAATGCCCATAATTTGTTGTGAGCAGCAAAATCCAATGGGGGATCCATAGACATAAACCCTAGGGAAAATTTGAGAGTGCCAAATACCCATAAATCCATAGGAAAACTCAGATTTGGAAGCTGGGAAATTCAATTCCGTTTTTGGGAGTCATGTGGCCAGCATTTGGGAAAATCCAAGAGTGGATCGAATTGGGAGAGAGATTAGAGGTTGGAATTGCTTGATAAACCCAGTGAAGGAAAGAATCTCTATGGATCTAGTATCTTGGACCTTTCTATTCCAATCGTGAAGAGCACTGGAGGGAAGGGGTGCCTAAGGGATTGTGCAACAAAGAAGGGGACCTTCTTTGTGTTGGGTGTGGTAGGTATTATGGGTGCCAAGGTTGTCTGAGATCATTCGAGATGCTTGTAGCTCTGTGATTGATTTCAATGGATTAGAATTCTCTTTTCCTATCTCCCTGCATGCTTGACAAACCCAACTGTGTGCTGGATTAACATGAGTGATTGTGCCTATGGCTGTGAGTGAGCCTGAGTAGTTCTCCTTAGTGGATACATAGCCTAGCTCGGGGGTGGTCTCTCAGCTGAAATAATAGAGGATGGACAGAGGCCTACGGTTGGGTGGAATGTTGCTCTTCCATAGCCATTTTTTGGACAATTTTAATTAAAAGATAAGTGTTCACTGTTGTTTTTTATTATGCCAAATTTTATGTATTATGAGTGACTATTTGCTTATGTTAAATTGAATGAATAAGCCAATTTGAACTGTTGCAATTGAATTCCTGTTAATAGCATAAGATGAGTATATTTCTGTGCATGAGTTTATTGTTATGCCTGTGATGAACATGCTGATACATGCATGTTGTGTGTGTGTAATTGATTTTAATTTCATTGTGTATTTTTGATATGCATTGCACACACATTTAAATGTTCACGAATTTGATAATACGACCTTAGAGGGAAATTCAGCACTCTGTGGATCCATCATGTTCCCTCCGCTGTTCGATTTTGTGGGAGGGGTCGTGACAGAGTGGCATCAGAGCTAAAGGTTGTAACACTTGGGCGGTTTGGGCTAGAACCTACACCCACAGGCATAAAACCAGAAATGCACAGGAGGTGTTGGTGAGTGTTTGGTGAAATTGTGGGATCAACTATGACCATAAATCAAAGTCTTCAACTATTGTAGAGGATCACACCACTGTGTAGAGCTCACCGAGAGCTTTTCGAGAATAACCATTTCACCAAAAATGGACTTCGAAGGTGAAAGATATTGGCATCGACGAAGTCATAGGAGGTCAAAGTTAGTGGTTCTGACTTCCGACTCTCGATGTGCGGGAGATGGCATTCAGAGTCGGGATGTTGGGGGTGATTGTCAATTTCCGACTTAGCGACTCTCGACGTGCGGGAGATGGCAGTCATAGTCGGGATGTCGGGGGTGATTGTCAAGACCGGGTCGATGCTGCTAATTTCCTACATGCAGAGGGTAGAAATTGGAGTCGGGAAGTTGGGGGTGGTTAGTCAAAGTTGGTTTGTGGTGCTGAATTTCGACTCTCGACATACCGAAGTCGGAGTCAGGAAGTCGGGGCAGTTTTTTGGACGGCATTGAGCGGTGCTGAATTCAGAATCTCGACGTGCGGGAGATGATGGTTGGAGTCGGGGAGTCGGGAGTGGTTGTCAAGTTGAGTTTTCGGTGGCGAATTTTGACTCTTGACTTACAGAAGACCGTATTTAGAGTCGGGAGGTCGAGGGTGGTTGTGGAGGCCGGTTGGTAGTGCCAACTTCTGACTCCCGATGTACGAATGGTAACAGTCGGGGTCGGGATTAAAAAAAATGTATAGAGCCTGGAAATTGTTTCAGCCATAGCAGGAGCAGTTTAAATCAGAATTTGACAAGACTTGCGGCATTGGGACGCTGTTTGAGAAGGTCACAAAGACAACAATGAGAGTCCCGAGCCTGTTTTTCTTCGATTTGGCAGAAATTTTGAAATAAACTTTCAAAGGTCGGTGTCCCGAGACCACATGGAAGCTTGATTTAGGCCGAAATTGCTATGGTGCGTTCATGCACTAGGCATGCAACTAGATTTGGAATCTTGGAGCCAAATTCCAAAAGGTGTGAAGCCGAGATGCAAAAGAAGGCCAAAATGCACTATTCCGGAGCACTTTTTGGGGATTTTGAAAAGCTTGCAGGAGGCAAAAGTGACCCTATATGTCGAACCAATTTTTTTTTTTAAATCGACATTTTATCTACTCATTAAAACATGCAACTTCCATTATATGAATTTTTTCCAGAAATGCTTAGTTTGACAGATAAGCATTTTTGCCAAAAATTTCAAGATTTTGAAAAAGTTGCAAAAGTTGCAAAATCCAAAAGTAGTCAAACCCATAAATTTATAGAAGTTGACTGACGCATTAGAACAGAGATCAGGAATTTGCTAAGTGATCCTTGTTATATGGACTAACTTTTCCGATTAGTTTTTTTTCTATTTCTCTCTATATTTACTTCTACAAGTGGATTAGTTGGTCGCCGAGGCTAATTGCACTTGTGGAAAAAGTACAGAATTGGGCGAAGTTGAAACTTTTGGAAGAGTGTAAATTTCATATCCGAAATCAGAATGGAGTTGGAGGATAGGAGTTGGAAATATTATTCAGAAGAGAACAATGGTGCATAATCAAAATTTGAATGAGGGACTCCAATGTCTCAGGGATCGAAACAAAAAAGTGTCATTAACCTTGTATTGACAAAAAATTTCCAATAAAGGCAATTTCCAAAATTGCATAAATGGAGCAAAGGGGAAGAGGACCTAAGAAAACCGTGAATAATTCCATGAGACTAATTCTATTCAAATTAAAGTTTTTATGTTTCATTCCATATATTACAAAAATGTTTGATAAATATCTCTATGATGCACATTGTTTGTAGTTGATAAGCCTTGAAGAATTGTAGAGAGGGCAGCAGGTAAAGGGTGAGAGTCTCCAAAGGAAAATGGTAACCGTGAATGGTGCACAAGACCCCTATGAACATGATGAGGATGTATTGGGAGAGAATATGCAAGAGGACAATGTTGAAACAGATTCAAATGGGAGAAGGGAGAATATCACTCCTCAAAATTTGGTTGAAACAATAAGAAGTTTCAATGAGAGATTGATCAAGGCTCAAGAAGAGCAGAACCAAATTAATGCTGCTATCCTTCAAAGCCCCACTAATATTTAGTAGAGAGATAATCTTGGATCTAATCCAAGAAATGATGGTCAAGAAATAAGAAGTGCAGACAGTCACTCTAGATGTCGCAATATAAAGAGGACTCCAAGTCCAAGAAGTTGTTCATTGAGAAGGGAACGTAAGATATATTCGCCAAGATATTCTTCTAGTAGGTCATGTGATTCTCAAATTTCCCAAAGAATTCCAAGACGTACTTCCAGCGTGTTTGAAGAATAAGGGATTCTAAAAGGATTCCATAGCGTGAATTTAGGAAGGCAAGGCTTCCCACATTTGATGGAGAAAGTAAGACTGGTCAAGAAGAGGAAGAATGGCTTCTTGGGATGAAGAAGTATTTTAGAATTCATGATTACATAGGAAATGAGAAGGATAGAATTGCTATTTACAATATAAATGGCCAAGCTTCAATTTGGTGGAAGCACCTCATGCAAGTGAAAGGAATCAAGGAAAGAAGGAATAGCCGGGAGCGGTTTAAGAAATATTTCAAGAAGAAATACCTTTCTGCTAGGTACTATGATAACAAGAGGAAGGAGTTCAATGAACTAAAGTTGGGATATAAATATATGGAAGAACATGTCCATAAGTTTTTGGAAATGTTGAGGTATGTGGATTACATAAAAGATGAAAGAGTAAAAATCCAATGTTTCCTTGGGAGTCTGCCACAAAATTTCAGAGATAGGATTGAGTTTGTAAATCCACCAACTCTTAATGAAGCCATTAGGATGGCGATGCATTTCTATGAATAGAGCAAAGGAAAATCAGAGGTTCATACATAATGGAATGGAAATCCAAAAGGAAGATTTGACCAAAGGAGAATTGGATTTAAACCTCCATTTAAAATTCAGCCAATGAATTTCCAACAAGGTCAGCAATGTTAATTTTCGAGCATTAATTCACAATACTCTAGGATCTTTATTGAGAGAATAACATGTACAGTATATCAATGCATATCAATCATAGCAAGCATATCTATCATCACAAGATGCAATCATAAGAGACAATAGACACACAGAGTTTATGTGGGGAAAATCCTAAGGTGAAAAACCCCACAACTTCCTTAGAGATAGATAGAGCAATAGAAAAACCAAAGTATAATCCAAGTACAGAGATAGACTCCTCTTAGCAGCTGATCCTCCTCCTCACATGTGCGCCACTTTTCGAGTGATGGATAAGTGAGTAAGTGAAGTGATCAAATAGAGAGATCCCGCTCTCTATTTATACGTGTTATGAGCAGCCTAATAAACCTATGGGGACGACTTGTCTAACTCAGCCTAATAACCCCAGGTTAACTTAATCAGGGCCGACCCCACACATGGTAGTCTAATAACCCATCAGCAAGTTATGACACTTGCAACACTTGTTAATACAAATGACGACACTTCCGTATAGAGGAATAATACATCTCTATAGGAGTACAATAAAATACGTCCTCGAATCATCGTCATCATCACTGCTGCTGCTATCTCAATCAATCTCTGATCTACTCGTCATAGGAAGTTCTACATAGCCAGTCCTTTTTCATACTGGATGTAGGCCCACCACCTGTAGGTCTTCATCATCACTGGCCATACTGCGGAATACGCAGGACTGATTATGTGCCTCAACAAAACCTCGAAAGAGCATCCCAGGACTGATTACGAGCACACTGCTCAACCTATTGGATCTCCCAGGATCTTTTACATGTTGACCTTCACAAAACCTACTTAGAGAATCCCAGGATGTTACGAGCAAACCGCTCTACCTGTATGGATTTCAATAGAGCATCCCAGTCTGTTACGAGCACACCGCTCTACCTGTCCGGATTTTAAAGGATCTTTTCTATGTGAACTTTCACAAAACCTACTCAAAGCATCCCAGGATGTTATGAGCAAACCACTCTACCTATATGGATCTCGATAGAGCATCCCAGGATGTTACGAGCACACCGCTCTACCTGTTCGGATTTTAAAGGATCTTTTCTATGTGAAACTGTAGCAAAACCTAGTCAGAGCATGCCAGGATGTTACGATCACACCGCTCTACCTGTCCGGATCTCGATAGAGAAACCCAGGTTGTTACGAGCACACCGCTCTACCTGTCCAGTTTTTAAAGGATCTTTTCTATGCTACCTGCACAACCTGTCCACGGCCACAGAGTATCAAACCGATACTCCCATACATCATACTGATGTACATCATCACATGATCAACCTGATCATCATCATAGCATCAACCCGATGCATATCATCTGGAGCAACATCCTAAAGCTCGTTATCTGTGATCATCTTGATCATCATCATAGCATCAACGTGATGCATATCATTTGGAGCAACATCCTGAAGCTCGTCATCTGTGATCATCCTGATCAAACAATATATCCATCTAATGCATACAAAGTATCTACCTGATACATATCATCATACATGATCTACCTAATCATATAAATCATCCACCTGATATACATAATGCATCCACCTGATACATACATAAGTACATGATGTACTTGATCATACAAGTATCCACCTGATACATATACAAATACATGATCTACTTGATCATACAAGTATCCACCTGATACAAATCCATGATCCAACTGATCACATCAAGCATCCAACATGATGCATATACAAATACATGATCACACTGATCAAAACATCCAACATGATGCATATACAAATACATGATCACACTGATCAAAGCATCCAACAAGATGCGTATATACATATACATATAAATGATCCAACTGATCATATCCATCATCCAACATGATGCATACATACACATATAGAGCAGTAATTGGAGCATCGTCCTGATGCTCATCATCCAACGCTTACATCCACAACCATGTGAAGGATCCTCCTTCCAACATGCTTGGAATGGCTTCAGCAAATGTGTCCATCACTTCTTCCTCGAAGTGTCATCAATTTGAAGGACACCAAGCCTCTCTCTAAAGTATTCAAACTTCACTCTAGCTAGTGGCTTCGTTAGCACATCTGCAATCTGCTCATCTGTCGCAACATACAGGAGCTTCACTGCTCCTCTCTGCACCATATCCCTCATATAGTGATATTTGATCTCTATGTGTTTCGACCTATCGTGGAACACTGGGTTCTCAGACAGCTTCACACAACTCTAGTTGTCACAAAAGATACCAGTAGCCTCCAACGAGAGATCAAATAACTCAGACAGTATCTTCCGGAGCCATACTGCCTCACAACTAGCCGAACATGCTGCAACATACTCTACCTCGGCTATACTCAGTGCTACGCAGGATTTCTTCCTACTAAACCAAGAGATCACACCTGATGCCATACTGAAGCAACACCCAAATGTGTTCTTCCTATCTGCAGCACTACCTTCCCAATCTAAATCAACATAACCCTGCAGGTTAAACTTTTGATTCACATCATACTTGAGCCCATAGTCAACTCTACCCTTCAGGTGCCTTAGAATATGCTTTACAGCAACCAGGTGAACACCTCTGGGATCTGTCAGGAATTGGCTCAATGTGTTCACCGCAAAGCAAATATCTGGTCTAGTGTTCGTCAGGTACATCAAGGACCCAATCATCTGACGATACATAGTGACATCAATCGGATCAGATGAAGCATCACACAGAAGCTTCAGATTTGATGCCATAGGCGTGGCCATTTCCTTGCAGTCCATCATCCCAAACCTCTTCAGGATCTCTACTACATACTTCCCTTGTCCAAGGAAGATACCATCTGCACTCTACCACACCTCCATGCCTAGAAAATAGTGCATCATCCCCAAGTCCTTCATCTCAAACTCGGCTGCAAGCTTCCTCTTGATATCAGCAATCAAACTATCATTACCTATTACAAACAGATCATCCACATACAGAAGTAGTATCACTGGATTGCCTTCCTCAACCTTGTAATAAAGGTTGGAATCTGCTTTACTCTTGGTAAAGCCCAAACTGGATAGGAAACCATCCATCCTACCATACCAAGTCCTAGGAGCTTGCTTCAAGCCATACAAGGCTTTCTTTAGTCTGCACACATATGACTTCCTGTCATGTGTTTCAAAACCGAGTGGCTGCTCCACGTACAATTCCTCTTCAACTACACCATTCAAGAAGGCAGTCTTGATATTCATCTGGTGTATCTTCCATTTCATCACTGCAGCCATAGAAAGTACTGTTCTGATGGAAGTGTACCTGGCTACAGGAGCAAAAGTTTCTTCATAATCTATTCCCTCTTTCTGAGAGAAGCCACGAACTACGAATCTTTCCTTGTATTTCTCTATGCTGCCATCTGCAGCATGCTTGATCTTGTAGATCCATTTGGAAGTCACAACAGACTTCCCTTCAGGTCTTGGGACAACATTCCAAACATCATTCTTCATTATTGATTGGTATTCTTCGACCATGGCATCCTTCCATTCTTTCTTTTCCGCTGCTTCTTCATAATTGGAAGGTTCTTTTTTCATGATATCACATAGTAAAGCAACATAGCAGGTATGAGATCTAGTTCTCTTCTTTGCTCTGTGTTCTTCTTCTAGAATGCCATATCTTTCTGCATCTTGAATGAGCTCTCTAGCCCATGCAGGTTTCCTCTTGTGAGAGTTATTCTCACAGGGTGGATCTACAGGTTCTTGCGGATCTTCAATTTCACGATCTGCATTTGGAATTGCTTCAGTCATAGTAGTGTCTTGAAATCTAGTTTCCTTAGGTTCTTCATAATCTTCAACATGTGTCTTCCTTGATTTGATGAATGCTGAGTTTTCATCAAATGTCACATCCCTGCTGACATCAATCTTCTTGAACCCTGGAAAGTATATTCTGTAAGCCTTCGAGCTTTCACTGTAACCCACAAAGATACCCTTCTTTCCTGAAGGATCTAGCTTGGTCCTCTTTTCCTTTGGGACATGTGTGTATATTGGACAACCAAATATTCTGAGATGGCTGACTTCAAGTTTCTTACCAGAAAAGACCTCTTCTGGTGTCTTGTTGTCCAATATCTTGTGGGGTGTTTTGTTCTGCACATATATAGCTGTCCTAGCTGCTTCTTCCCATAGATGCATAGGTAGATCCTGGTCATGCAGCATTGCCCTTGCTGGTTCCATGATTGTTCTATTCTTTCTTTATGCAACTCCATTCTGTTGTGGATTGTAAGGAGCATTCAACTCCCTCTTAATCCCTGAATCACTGCATAACTTCTTGAAGTCACCTGAAGTGAATTCTCCACCATTGTCAGATCTGAATGTTTTGATCTTCTTATCAGTTTGGTTCTCCATCAAAGTTTTGAATTCCTTGAACTTATCAAACACTTCATCTTTGTTCTTAAAGAAGTAAACCCAAGTCTTCCTGGAGAAGTCATCAATGAAAGAGACATAGTAAGCATACCCACTCAAAGAACTGGATGACATCGGACCACATACATCGGAGTGGATAATTTTCAAGATACTTTTTGCCTTGCTTTCACTGCTTGGAAATGCCTTCTTTATGTTCTTTCCTTTTGCACATCCTTTGCAAACACCTTCATGCTTGGTCTTGATTTCAGGAAGACCTTCTACAGCTTTACTTGCAATTGGTAATGCTTTGTAGTGCATATGTGCAAGTCTTCTATGCCAAAGTTCATTTGGCTCCATGGATTCATGGACCATGGCATGTTCAGGTTGTCCCTTTAATTTGTACAATCCTCCCTCTAGCTCTCCAATCACCACTGCATCATCAATAGTTTTACCCTTTGGCCACATTAGGACTTGGCCATCTACAAATGAAACCCTCATGCCTTTTGCATCCAATGCAGAGATGGAGAGTAAGTTCTTCTTGAGTCTAGGTACAAATAACACATCTTTCATCTTCAAGGATTTTCCAGATTCTAGGTTGTAGGAGGCTTCCCCACTTCCTTTGATAGGGTATTGATAATCATCCCCAAGTTTCACTTTATGGGGTGATTCATGTTCAAACAGATTTACAAAAGATTCTTTAAACCGAGTCAGGTGTTTAGAGAATACCCACTGTTAATTAACCACATTACAACCATGTGAAATAGTACCTGTGAGAGTAGAGATTAGAACATACTCTTCTTCGCTTGATGAGTCATCATCACTTTCTGCTCTAGCTTTCTTCCTGGGAGGTTCATCATCCTCAGCAGCATGAGCATGATATCTTCTTTTGTTATTCTTCTTCTTCTTGTTGAAGTTGTTGTCTTTCTTCTTCTTGGGGAAATTTGAAGTAAAGTGTCCCATTTCATTACATTCGTAACATCGAACATGAGATAGATCTTTCTTCTTGTGATGAGGATGAGAATGTTTCTTGTTATGAGATTTCTCCCTCTTAAACTTGCTTCCCTTGGTGTGAGCTGTGAGAGCTTGACCTTCATTCCCCATCTTTTATTCTCGTGCCACAAGCCTTGCTTCTTCTTGTGAGCATTCTTCCTGCAGTCTGCTGAAGGATACCAACTTCTTTCTTGCACAGATTCCTTGGATAAAGGAATCCCATGACCTGGGTAGGCCATTCAGAGTGGTCATGAAAACTTCACCATTCTCCACCATTTCATCCACTGCTTCTAGTTTTTCCTTGATTTGAGAGACCCTAGAAAAATAAGATTGAATGGATTCTCCATTCTGAATCTTTACCCCTTTGAATTGATTCCGCAAAGTCATCTTCCGATTTATGTTCTTCCCTTCAAATAGCTTGGATAGGGAATCAAACATCTCTTTGGGTGTCTTCAGAGATGACACATGGGGGATGAGATGGTCCTTGATAGAATCAGCAATGATTCTCTTTGCCTTGACCAAGTTCTTCTTGTGGAGGGCTTTAGCCTCTTCTCCCTCTAGGACAGGGACCTCTTCCCTTATGTAAGTATCCAATTCATTTTTTTCCAGGATTAACCCAATCCTATACTTCCAGGCTCGGAAGTTATCAGCCCCTTCAAGATTATCCTCAAGCTTGGTGTGGTGAGACATCTTAAAGAGTACTTCAAATGGAAATAGAAAATATTTAGGTCTTACCACTTGATTTGCTGAAAACTGGATCTGGTCCCAGATTAGGGTTTGTTAGAGAAACCCTAAAAATTCAAAATGTGAATTTCAACTTTTTGAAAGGATAGAAAGATGCACCTTGATGAGATGATCAGCCTGGTGTATTCAGAATTTGAGATATACAAAGCTTCACCCTTCAAAAATGCCTTTTAGTCTTCTCGGGTTTACTAGGGAGGACCCTGAATTAGGGTTTGAGTTTCCCGGATATTTACCCAGCCAAAAATCTCGATCCAAAGATCTAAACTTTGATTTTTCCAAGGAGCTTCCAGCTATGTCTTCAGATCTCAGAAATTCCTATTTTTGTGGAAACCCTACTTTTTAAGGCCAAAACTGAAAGTGCTCAGAACTGAATTATGATTGGACAGAAAGATTCACCTTGCTGAGGAGAGTCAATCTATCATATTTCTTTTCCAAAATCTGTGGAGAGAAACCCAAAAACAAGAAGCCCTAGCTTCCACAATTGCACAGTGTCTTCTTCTCAACTTAGCTCTGATACCATGTTAATTTTCGAGCATTAATTCACAATACTCTAGGATATTTACTGAGAGAATAACATGTACAGTATATCAATGCATATCAATCATAGCAAGCATATCAATCATCACAATATGCAATCATAAGAGACAATAGACACACAGAGTTTCCGTGGGGAAAACCCTAAGGTGAAAAACCCCACAACTTCCTTAGAGATAGAAAGAGCAATAGCAAAACCAAAGTACAATCCAAGTACAGAGATAGACTCCTCCTATCAGCTCTCCTCCTCACATGTGCGCCACTTTCTGAGTGATGGATAAGTGAGTAAGTGAAGTGATCAAATAGAGAGATCCCTCTCTCTATTTATACTTGTTCTGAGCAGCCTAATAAACCTATGGGGCCGACTTGTCTAACTCAGCCTAATAACCCTAGGTTAACTTAATCAGGGCCGACCCCACACATGGTAGTCTAATAACCCATCGGCAAGTTACGACACTTGCGACAGTTGTCAATACAAATGACGACATTTCCGTATAGAGGAATAATACATCTCTATGGGAGTACAATAAAATACATAGAGGACATACATTCCAAAGTTACATATACATCAACAAGCAAGCACAAAGTGGAATTAAGCCAGTAATAGCAGTAGAAAAAGGGACCAAAGGACCGCTTTAGTGTTGGGGATGTGGAGAGAACCACATGATTAAGGACTATCCACATCAAAGAGAGAACCCTCGAAGCTTGCATACATTGAAGAGAAACTCCCCAAATTTATGCAGCATTGGATAATCATCAAGCAGACCATCAATTGGTAGTAGTAGAAGTTGAAGGTAAGATTGCTAAGAAATCTATTTATGATTTGATTGATCCAAGATCTACTCAATCTTGTAAAAATGAAGCATAATAAGTCGTGGTTAGTTCAATTAGTGACAGGAAAAAAAAGAAAAGTGAGTGAGGTAGTGATGGAGTGCCCCATAGAGTTGAATGGATTTCTCACCAAAGTAAATTTAAATGTCCTACCATTAGGATCTTATGATTCTCTTAATGGTATGGGTTGGTTGGAAAAACATAGAGTCAAGGTAGATTGCTATGAAAAATTTATTGAATGCATTGATGAAGAGGGAAGGCCAAGATTGGTAAAAGGAAGTCCCAAGCAAGTTTTGGTAAGGTAGATTTACACCTTACAGCTAAGAAAGTTTTACAAGAAGGGTTGTCAACTATATGTAGGACATATATCATATTCATTAGAGAGAAAAGGCCCAAGGATATAATATTATCCATTGCTACAAGAGTTCAAAGATGTGTTTCCAGATGAAGTTCTGAGACCACCAGCAAAGAGGGACATTGATTTTACAATCGATCTTGTTCCTGGGGCAGCGTCAGTTTCCAAAGCTCCTTATAGAATTAACATGCCAAAATTGGTAGAATTAAAGATGTGACTACAGGAATTAATGGACAAGAAGTATATAAGTCCAAGTGTGTCTCCTTGGGGAGCGCCGATGTTATTTGTTAAGAAGAAAGATGGGGCTATAAGGATGTGTATTGATTATAGGCAGTTAAACAAAGTGTCAGTCAAGAATAAGTACCCATTTCCTAGGATTGATGATTTGTTCGATCAAATGAAGGAAGCCAAAGTGTTCTAAAAATTTGAATTGAGATCCGATTATCATCAAGTGAGAATAAAAGAAGAAGACATTCATAAGACAACTTTCCCGACAAGATATGGCCACTATGAGTTCACGGTGGTGCCATTTGAACTTACCAATGCACCCGCCACATTCATGTGCCTCATGAATAGTGTTTTTAGCAAATATTTGGACAAGTTCGTGTTAGTGTTCTTGGATGACATTCTTTCTTATTCAAGGAATGATGAAGAGCATGAGGAAAATATAAGAATGGTGTTGCAAGTTCTTAGAGAGCACAAATTGTACACAAAGCTTAGCAAGTGTGACTTCTATCAAAGAAAGGTACAGTTTTTGGGTCATATTATTTCAGAGGAAGGTATTGCAGTGGATCCAGAAAATGTTGAAGCCATAATGAGTTGGTCTACTCCAAAGAATGTTACAAATTTCAAATATTTTATGGGCCTTGCAGGATACTATAGAAGGTTCATTGAGGGATTCTCCAAGATCACTCATCCAATCACATTGTTGCAACGGAAGAATGTAAAGTTTGTGTGGTATAAAAAATGTGAAGAAACCTTTCAACAACTGAAGAATCTAGTTACTAGCACTTCTGTTTTGAAGATTGCAGCTCCAAAGAAAGATTTTGTAGTGTGCATGAATGCTTGCATTGAAGGATTAGGTGGAGTGCTTATGCAAGAAGGATTTGTGATTTGCTAAGAGTCAAGAAAATTAAAAGAGCACGAAAAGAATTATGCAACTCATGATTTAGAATTAACAACCATAGTACATGCTCTCAAAATGTGGAGACATTATTTGTTGGGAAGAATATTTGAGCTTAGAACTGACCACATGAGCTTAAAATATTTGTTTGATCAACCAAGCTTAAATTCCAGGCAAGCAAGATGGATGGAATTCCTATGTGAGTTTGATTTTGAAATCAAACATGTAAAAGGGAAATAAAATAAAGTTGCAGATGCCCGCAGCAAAAAATTCGATGTAGTAGCCTTAAGCGTTTGCAAATCAGATTTGAGAACAAGAATTCTTGAAGCCCAAAATAATGATGGAACTTATCTTAAGGCAAAATAGAAATTGCAGCAAGAAAAATTAGATGAAAAATGTGAAGGGTACTAGCTCGGAGAAGATGATATTCTTCTTTATAAAGGTAGACTGTACATTCCAAATTGTGCAGACTTGAAGAAGGTGGTAATGGATGAAATTCATCAAATGCCATACTCTGGACACCCAGTATATGAAAAGAAAATAAAAACAACAATGAAGCAATACTTTTGGCATGGAATGAAGAAATATATAGCAGGATACATTGCTCGGTGTAAAAAATGCCAACAATTCAAGGCAGAGCATCAACATCTAGCGGGATTGTTGTAGCCATTGCCCATTCTGGAATGGAAGTGGGAAATAATTTCTATGGACTTTATAACAAGTTTTCCAATGATAATGAGGAAGCATGATTCAATTATGGTTGTAGTGGACAAACTTTCTAAGGAAGCTCATTTTAGTCCAGTCAAGTCAACTTATAAAACAAGTGAAATAGCGAGCATCTTCATGAAGGAAATATTTAGATTGCATGGATTCACCAAAGCAATAGTTTCTGATCAAGATGCAAAGTTCACATCCAATTTTTGGAAAGGATTATTTCAGGAATTGGGAACTCAATTGAATTTTAATACAATGTATCATCCTCAAACAGATGTACAAACCGAAAGGGTGAATCAAGTTCTTGAGGATATGTTGAGAATGTATGTGATGGATAAACCATCCAAGTGGGAGGATTACCTACACTAGGTAGAATTTGCATACAATAATGTGTAAAATTAGTCACAGCAGATCTAATGAACAAGTAAATCAATCACAACAGATGAACATAGAAAATATGGTGCAAAACTGTGCAAAACATGCAGCAGTGCTCAATATCCCAATAAGGGTGAATGATTACAATACAAACTGTCTCAATGACTGAGCAATTCGAATTGCCTAAGGAGGTCATTCGAATCACTGAATGGAGTAGCTTGACTCCAACTAGGAGTCCTCATCATCAATCAGTAGTGGTCATCAATGCACAAGAACCAGTCATCCAGGTGTCAATCTGAGTCTAACTCAGTGTAACAAGTGTAACTGAAGTGTGTAGCACTGATTAAGGGAAGGAGGCTCAGTGGGGGGGTGCATGGGAGGCTAACTGAAGTTAGAACAAGTCATCTAGTCAATCTGGAGGTCCAACGGAAGTGAAACAGTCAGTCGGGAGTGAAACTAGCCTCAAATCAGGGATAATCAGAGCTAACTGAGTGTAACTGAAGTGGAACTGCAGTGGTAGGTGAACAAGTGCGCCCTTCTCTGGCAGTAGGTGAGAAGTAGGCGCCTTTCAGGCTAGGAGGGCTAAAAATATGAAGTAAGTGGCTCCCGGGTGCTAGAATAAGGTGGCTAAGGTGCTGGAGGCATCAACCTGGTGACTGGGATGCATGCAAAGTGCATGCAAACCCTAGAATTCCCTAATTGCATGCAAGATCCTGAAAAAGATGATGTGGATATCTGAACACCCCCCCTCAAGCTAGACTATGATGTGCAAAAAAATAATGTGGGGCCCTGGTAACTAAGACCAAAGGTCACCCCAATACAATAATCCAAAAAATGTTGAAAATAAACTAAGTGAGGAAAGAGGGAAAACCCAGTGGGAAGAAAGCCCCCCCTCAAGCTAAAGCATAATAATGAATCAATCTGTCTCCACCATGATGGAACTCACCTCCAACAGTGAACGGAGGTAAGAGAACTTCTTCTCAGTGAAGCTCTTGGTGAAGATGTCTGCAATTTGCTCATTAGTAGGGCAATATTGCAGAATGATGGTGCGGTCATGCACCAACTGTCGAATGTAATGCATATGAATCTCAATGTGTTTGGTCCTTTGCTGCTGAACTGGATCTGTGGAGATCTTGATAGCACTTTGATTGTCACAAAATAGGACAGTCGAAGTAGTGCCACCAAAACCAAACTTGGAAAGAATACCCTGCAACCAAACTGCCTGAATGCAGGCATTGACTGCCCCTCGATACTCTGCCTCTGCTGAAGAAAGTGCAATGGCTGCTTGCTTTTTGCTGGAACAGCAAATAGCACCATGACCAATCATGAAAACATAACCGAAAGTGGACTTCCGATCAATGCTATCACCTGCCCAATCTGAATCAGTAAAACCAATGAAATCAAGCTCAGAATCTGCAGCATAATGTATGCCAAACTGTCTCGTACCTTGCACATACTGCAAGATCCGCTTGGCTGCTCGCCAATGAAGCTCATGTGGCTGCTACATATATCTTGACACGGCACTCATGGCATATGAGATATCAGGCCTTGAGTGTGTCAAATAAAGTAGTGAACCAATCAACTGTCGATACATACTGCAATCTGCAAGCGGTGTAGAATCTCCCTCCTCAAGACTGATTCCTGAGAGGAATGGGAATGGGGATGCCTTACATTCAGCCATATTAAACTTCAATAACAGGTCGGAAGCATATTTTTGCTGAGATATAGTGATCCCATCAAAATTTTGAGCTATCTCCAAGCCCAAAAAGTGACTCAGCAAGCCCAAATCGCTCATGTCAAAAGCTAGATTTAAGGCAGTTTTTAGCTTGTTTATTGAAGTAAGAGTGCTATCAGTAATGAGAAGATCATCAACATAAAGTACAATAACCAACAAATTACCTTTAACTCACTGAAGATACACATTCGGATCAGATTTGCATCTTTGGAAATTCTGAGAAAGAAGGAAGGAGTCCATCTTTGCGTACCAAGCTCTTGGGGCCTGTTTTAACCCGTACAAAGATTTCTTCAATCTGCAAACCAATGATGGATTTGATGTATAAACCTATGGCTGCTGCATATATACCTCTTCAGCAAGGTCTCCATGTAAAAATTCACTCTTGACATCCATGTGGTGCACTTCCCAGTGCTTGGATGCGGAAATAGCTAAAACAAGGCGGATGGAATCCATCTTTGCAACCGGTGCAAAGGTCTCAGTGTAGTCCACTCCTTGGACTTGGGAGAAACCTTTTGCCACAAACCTTGATTTGCATTTGTTGATAGTGCCATCAGCAGCAACTTTAGTATGGTAGACCCATTTACACTTCACTAATTTTCTTCCAGGTGGAAGAGAAACTAGCTCCCATGTGTTGTTCTTTTGAAGAGAACTGTACTCTTCATCCATGGCACTTTTCCATCTCGGATCTCGGTGAGCAGAATAGTATGATGTAGGATCTGAACCAGCCATAAAATAACAAATCTCAGGAAGAAATGGATCAGCAATAGAAAGAGCCATACCTGCTCTTTGAAAGTCTGCTCTTGTTCGTCTCGGATCAGCAGGATTTCCAAGGTTCGAACCAGCAGATTGAAGAGTGTTTTGGGCCCACTTTGGTAACTGAGGAGGATCATAATGGTCGGATTCCGAACCTGATATGTTATGATCATCATATGCTGCTACAATATCAGAAATATCAGAAATCGTACTTTCATTATCGCTGCACGGATCTTCTTCTGGTGAAGGCGGTGAATCGGCAGTCTTTTCCTCGACTAGTTGCAATTCTTGAAGCGGTTCTTCAAATTGCACACTGCGCTCTATGAATATCTTTTTAGATCTGATATCCATGAGTTTATATGCTTTTGATTCTTCCCCATATCCTATCAGTATGCACTCGGTACTTTGTGGATCCAAAGCTCGTCTCTTCTCGGAAGGAATTCTAGCCCATGCAGTAGAGCCAAAAACTCTCAAATTTGACACATCCGGTTTGTGACCAAAGAATGCTTCGAAAGGAGTCATACCTTTCACGGATGAATGTGGAACACGGTTTTGTATATATGCAGCAATATTGATTGCTTGAGCCCAAAGATTTGCAGCCAAACCTTTTGATTCAATCATGCATGTAGCCATCTCTTTCAGTGACCGATTTTTCCTTTCCGCTACACCGTTCTGCTGGGGTGTGCAGGGAACTGTATGTTGGATCTGAATTCCGCTTTGGGCACAAAGTTGCAGCAACTTGGATTTAATATATTCTCCACCATTATCAGATCTAAGAGCTTTGATCTTGCTCTCAGTGGCGGTCTCAACAGAAGCCTTAAAATCCTTGAATTTTCCAAGCACTTCTGACTTGTTTTTGAGAAAGAATACCCATGTAAAGCGGGAAAAATCATCAATAAATGTCAAAACATACCTTGAACCATTTAATGACATATGGGGCAGCAGAACAATGATATCAGAATGGATCAATCCCAAAATTGTAGAAACTCTGCTAGCTTTGCCGCGGTTGAATCTGTGCTCGGGGTGCTTCCCAATGATGCAACCAGTGCATATTCCCTTCGAGGAACGGAGTTGTGGAAGACCATCTACCATGGATTTGTTTGATAACAGCAGCAAATACTTATAATTAAGATGTCCAAATCTTTCATGCCAAAGCCTACTAACCTCATTACCATGTGTGCGAAGAGCAGTGGGCTTTGCAAGCGGAATAAAGTGTGAAAACTCATAGCATTTTGTAGTGTGGTTTGCCTTTCCGACTGCAACTAGTCTTCCACTTTTGATATCAGAAATTTCAACTGTATTAGGGATGAATGTAACTTGCTTCGGTTCACCAGTGTGTGTCATTTGATACACAGAAAGAAGATTTGAAGCCAAGGAAGGCACATAGAGAACATTCTGAAAGCTTCCATGATCTACATGAATCGTACCTTTGCCCTTTGAAGAAATTTTTGAGTCATCTCCCAAATGGATGGGGATGGAGCTGTTTGGATCGAATGAAGAAAAAGAATCAATATTTGCAGCCATATGATTTGATGCACCCGAATCTATCAAGAGAGTAGTGGGCTTCAAAACCGTTGCCATGAGTGCTTGTCCTCTTTCGTGATCATCATTCCTATCCTTCTTCCTTGCACCGCCGGGAAGAGTTATGTTGTTCTTTTCCAAAAGGAGGGCCATTTGATCTATAGTCTTCTTCATACATGAACTTTCGGGATGAAAGCCACGGTTTCAATAAGCACATTTAGATTTTTGGTTACCTTCTTTTCCCTTTTGCTTGAACTTCGAATTGGATGGTGCATCCGTTTGTTTGCCTTTGTCTTTTTGCTTGTGAGGCTCGAATTTGGGCTTCTCCTTCTTTTGCTTTCCTTTACCATTCGAGATCTTGGGTCCTTGAACATATAGGGCTGAATCTTTGGAGCTTATGGACCCCATTTGAATCAACTTGTCATGCTCTTTTGTGACAGACTCAATGAAGGCATTCAAGGTAGGCATCTTCCAATTTGGGGTAGTTAGCCGACCGGAATTGAAAGTAGAGACAAATACCGAATAATCTTTCCCAAGCTTGCTGAGAATGGAGAGGATCAATTGTTTATCCTCTTTGATAACTCCACTGTTCTTCAACTGCAAGTTCAAGTTCTTGAATTTTGTGAAGAATTCATTAATGGTCTCGAAATTCTCAGGACTAAGGGCAATCAATTCATTCTCTAATTGAAAATCCCTAAGCTCGTCCTGCTTGTCAAATAGTGTTTCAAGTTGCTCCCAAATGGCTTTTGGAGTCTTCAATCCGCTGAGATGGAAGTGAAGATCTTTGGAGATGGAAAGACAAAGAAGACCATAAGCTTCATCAAGCTTGTTGTAGTGTTTGGTTCTATCTGACAGATTGCTTGGCTCTAATTCAAGACCAAGAGTGACTCGGTAGTAACCTTTTGAACGTAATATGATCTCCATATCATCTTTCCAATCAAAATAATTGAATGGGGTGAGGATAGGCTTTGAAGAAGAGTATTCCATTGCTAGGAGCGAGTCACACTGATGTAGAAGGAGCTTGCATGCACAGTGTAGCGAATGCAAAAGATGGAGACAATAACCTGCAAATCACAATAAACCAAGAACAATGAGGTCGAACAATCCACCCTTTTAGAGTTGCATCACACCTGGGATTGGAGATCAAACAATGTTGAATGGGTCCAATGTATCAGATCCAGGAATTATGTGGTAACTCAAGCTTTTGGAGTGGTATTGGATGTATTTTCAAGCTTTGCATGCACAGGAGTGAATGCCCTCGAGATATCTCATGCCAAAACTTTTTGCAATTTTAGCAATTCAGTCAAATCTTCTTGTAAAAACACCTGTAGAAAAGAGATCTTGTCCCTGCAATGGCTCTGATACCATCTAAAATTAGTCACAGCAGATCTAATGAATAAGTAAATCGATCACAACAGATGAACATAGAAAATATGGTGCAAAACTGTGCAAAACATGCAGCAGTGCTCAATATCCCAATAAGGGTGAATGATTACAATACAAACTGTCTCAATGACTGAGCAATTCGAATTGCCTAAGGAGGTCATTTGAATCACTGAATGAAGTAGCTTGACTCCAACTAGGAGTCCTCATCATCAATCAGTAGTGGTCATCAATGCACAAGAACCAGTCATCCAGGTGTCAATCTAAGTCTAACTCAGTGTAACAAGTGTAACTGAAGTGTGTAGCACTGATTAAGGGAAGGAGGCTCAGTGGGGGGGCGCATGGGAGGCTAATTGAAGTCAGAACAAGTCATCTAGTCAATCTGGAGGTCCAACGGAAGTGAAATAGTCAGTCGGGAGTGAAACTAGCCTCAAATCAGGGAGAATCGGAGCTAACTAAGTGTAACTAAAGTGGAACTGCAGTGGTAGGTGAACAAGTGCGCCCTTCTCTGGCAGTAGGTGAGAAGTGGGCGCCTTTCAGGCTAGGAGGGCTAAAAATCTGAAGTAAGTGGCTCCCGGGTGCTAGAATAAGGTGGCTAAGGTGCTGGAGGCATCAACCTGGTGACTGGGATGCATGCAAAGTCCATGCAAACCGTAGAATTTGCATGCAAACCCTAATTGCATGCAAGATCCTGAAAAAGATGATGTGGATATCCGAACATAATGGACATCAAACATCATTAGGAATGAGTCCATTTGAGGCAATTTATGGAAAAGGTTGCAGAACTCTGGTGAATTGGGATAGCCCAGTGAACAGGGTAGTGCTTGGACCGAAAATGCTCAGGGAAATAGAGCAAGAAATTGTTAAGATCATGCAAAATTTAAAGGTAGCCCAAGACATGCAAAAAATTTATGCAGATTTGAAAAGAGCGCACAAGGAATTTAAAATTGGGGATCATGTTTATTTAAGATTAAAGCCAAGAAGAAGTTCCCTAAAGTTGGGAAGTTGTGCCAAGCTGGCACCGATATATTGTGGACCCTTCGAATTCCTTGATAGGATAGGGCGAGTTGCATATAGGATTGCATTTCCTGGTAACATGATATTTCCTATTTTTCATGGGAGCTCATAATGTTTTTCATGTTTCTTTGATTAAGAAGTATGTACATGATCCTAATCACATAATTGATTGGAATATGATATAGGTGGAACCCAAGGGAGAGTTCCAAGTGGAACCCATGCACTTCCTCAACAAGAAAGTAACATTGCTTCAGAGTCGAGCCATCGAGCAGGTAAAGGTTCAATGGAAGCACCTTGGTCCCGATGAGGTTACGTGGCAGCTAGAGGATGCCATGAAAGAGGCATACCCATTTTTGTTCAATTTTGAGAGCACATAGGATGGTGTTGTTCTAAGGGGGAGGGGAATGTAATACCTCCATTTTGACCCTTGGAATTATTGGCTTAATGTGTAAATATTGTGAATATGCGGTCTATGGTTCCTAGTGTGGAGCTCACGGCCAAGGCCCCACTAGTGAACACATGGCTTGTAATGACAAGTATTGTATATTTTTTGAACCATGTGTTAATAAACCATGAGAATTGTAAAATCATGTAAATATTTAAGATGTAAATAAAATTCCAAGAACTGGCTATGGAAGCAACTAAAAATGAGGGGGATGAATGTATCCACTAGGGAAAGGTGAGGGGTAGGGGGTCCTGGGATTCAATCCTTTATTTCCAAGTGTCATTTTGAGAACCCATCTTGACTAGTATGTTGACATTTAATTCTTTTAGGAAGAGGCAGCTGAGAAATTAGCTCATGAAATTAATGGAGCATGGGCAAGCTTAGAAATTCATATGGAAGGTTATGGGCCCAGTTTACTTGTCCCAGAAGTTAAATTCTTCCTGGCAATTCATTTTTCCATCATCCCCATTGCATTTTTGAAAAATCAGACCTCAATTCTGAGCCATTATGCATTCCCATCCGTGAAGAATTACAAAAATCGTAACCAGGAAATAAGCCACGATTTTGAGCGCCAAAAACATCAAGAATTTGTTGTGAGTAGAAAAATCCAATGGGAAATACATAGACATAAACCATGGGGCAAATTTGATAGTTCCAAATGCCCAGAAATCCATAGGAAAACTTAGATTTGGAAGCTGGAAAATTTAATTCCGTTTTTGGGAGTCATGTGGCCAGAATTTGGGAAAATCCAAGAGTGGATCAAATTAGGAGAGAGATTAGAGATCGGAATTGATTTATAAACCTAGAGAAGGAAAGAATCTATGTGGATCTAGTAGCTTGGACCTTTCTATACCCACCCTAAAGAGCACTGGAGGGAAAGGGTGCCTGAGGGACTGTGTAGTTGAGAAGGGGACCTTCCTTGTGTTGGGTGTAGAAGGTATTATGGGTGCTAAGGCTGTCTGAGATCAGTTGAGATTCCTGTAGCTCTGTGATTGAGCTCACTGGCTTAGCATTCTCCTTTCCTATCTCCTTTTATGCTTGACAAACCCAACTGTGTGCTAGATTAGCATGAGTGATTGTGCCTGTGGTTGTGAGTGAGCCTGAGTAGTTCTCCTTAGTGGATACATAGCCCAACTCGGTGGTGGTCTCACAGATAAAATAATACAATATGGAAAAAGACCTATGGTTGGGTGGAACATTGCTCTTCCATAGCTAGTTGTTGAGACAATTTCAATTAAACGATAAGTGTTCACTGTTGTTTTTAATTATGCCAAATTTTATGTATTATGAGTGACTGTTTGCTAATACACACATTTAAATGTTCATGAATTTGATAATACAACCTTAGAGGGGAACTTTAGCACCCCGCGTATCCATCATGTTCCCTCTGCTGGTCGGTTTTGTGGGAGGGAAGGTGATATAGGTAGTCTAGTTTTAGAGATTATGTTCAGAGGGTGGTTTAAACATCAACCTATTAGGTTGAATTGTGACCATCAAAGTGAAATATTCTTGGCAAAGAATCCTGTATACAATTCAAAGACAAAGCATATTGATATACAATACCATTTTTTAGAGAAATGGTGGAGAACCATAAAATGTTGTTGGAAAAGGTAGACACGTTGAAGAATATTGCAGACTCAAGAACCAAGTTAGTGAGCACTTAAAATTTTACTTGGTGTAGGGAAACAATGGGCCTACCAACCCCGGTGAAGTGAACTGAAGTTCATAAATCTCCTTTGTATGCAAAGAAAACAACAAGTGGGAGAATGTTGGCTACACTATATTCTTTGCATGTAAATCGATGCTCAAAGTCAATAGTTGATTAGTTAAGAAGTTGGCTAGAGTTGAAGTAGACAGATGGAAGTCTGATTGAATGGTCGACTAGAATATTTGACTGGTCGATGAGCATAAACTGGGATTGAATTTGATGAACACCCGGATGACAAGAAACTCAACTAGCGATCAACTAAGGTTGACTCATTCAAGTCAACTGTAATAGAAAAATGGTATTCAATTAGGAAGTTATGGATCACCATTAATGGATTAGTTAACTGTAACTAACTCGATTATCACGAGCGAGCATATGTGTTGCATCTATAAATATGATGTAATGTATAAGGCTAAGTGTATTTATATGAGTTGAGAAGTAGAGTTTAGTGAATTCTCACTTAAAGCTATTGTGATCAAGTAAATTGTTGTTGTAAACACTGGCTAAGAGTGTTGATAATAGTTGAGCGGTAAATCTCACTAGTTTGCTAGTTTTTCCTTGTAAAGGGTTTTCCAAGATAAATTTTTGTGTGTTATGTGTCTATGTTTGTGTTGGTTGTGGAGTTTGATTATAATCTTCCTGATTTGGAGGTCATGTTTGGATCCCGATTACTAATAGGGTGGCAGGGGGTGGGGGGGTTTACCCCCCCACTATTGTCACCAGTGAGGCGGTGAAAACCTTTTTGGATGCCCCCCTTGGGTAGGGGTTCGGGGGTACCATCCTTGAAGAGATTTTTTTGGAAAAATTTCCTTGTAAAATGTTGTAATTTTGTAAGCAATATGAACCATTAATCTTAGGTTACCGATATTACGGTAGAAATTATGTTTGTGTATTTTTTCCATTGAAGGAACCCCTATTTTAAAGAGGGAATTGTATTACGGTTGAGGAGTAGTGCATGTGAGAGATATTGTGATAGAGTGAAGAGGAGGTTAAAAAATATGTTTGTTGGGTGTGGCCAAAGAAGAGGAAGTTAAGAAGGCAAGTATAGTTAGGTGAGCCATGACATTGACCATTTTTGCGAGAAAGGTGACTCCGCAAATCCCCGACAGAGGTTATGGAGCGAAGTTCAGTCGAGAAGAAATGACATGTTTCCTTATTAAATACAAAGTACTAAGGATAACCAAAGGTGGTTGAAGTAGTTAAAGGCTAAGCGATGGCTTGAATGCTACAGGAGAAGGAAGTTAAGGAGCAAAATGGTGTAAAGGACATGCCACTACATAGGTCAGAGGTGTGCTGTCAGAGAAAGCGTCAAAGTCAGAGGAAGCGATGCTAAAGGGACAACAGAGTTAAATATTAGCGTGGTCTACAAGAGAACCACAAGGTTTATGGGTTTTGGGTACTATGGGGGTTGAACCATAGTTATTGCAATATGTGACCTTCGACCACACCTATATATGAGGGTATGCTTGTATGAGGAAGGGGGTGGTTGTAGAGAGTTAGATTGAGAGAGAAAGAGAGAACAGACTCTACAGCTAAGTGCGTAGAGATATGATTGTAGAGAAGAGTATGCAGCTGAATGTGCAGAATGGAACTGTTACCCTTCCAAGTTAATAGAAAAAACAGTTCTGGTGGACGTAGCTCCTTCCCGGGGGTGAACCATGTAAATCAATGTGTTAATGTAGATGAGTTTATGACGTTCTTTGTATAAGAGTTTATGGTGTGTTTATGTATTTTCTTTCATATGTATGTGAATGGTAATTGTATGCTGATTAAATGGAATACATGTGTATCAATGCTATGGAGTAACACTTAGAATGATGAATGCGTAGCTAACTGGTGAATACAATAGAGATTCAGTGTAGTTATGTATACTATTTATTAGCTATGAAGTGCGAAGTTATCTATTCATTCTATCCCGTTAGTCGATGTTAAATAGGGATTTTAGCGAGGTTGTTGACCACATCTGCACATCGCCACAGTTATAGAAGCTTGATTCTATAACCCCCCATATTCGCTTCGGGTGAGACTTCAGCCTATTTACAGGGTGATGCTGAAAGTGACAGTGAAAGGGGTTTTGTTGTTGTTGCTTTATCTTCGTTGAACTTGGGTCTGCCCAGGGAAACCAACAAATGGTTCCGTTGCTGACTTTGGATTGACATTCCGGTGATGTGTCATGTTTATATGGAATACACAGAAGAGTGAAATACATAATCAGGTGAGTCATATAGAATGCGAGTTTGCAAAGAAAGAAAACATAAATCCTCGGCTTACTACAGAATTTTTCTTTGCATCTTTTCCTAACGAATTACATGAGTGGATATCTAGGGTAGCAGAAAGAAAGAATTGTTTCCAGGGTGGAGAACCTACAGTTTGGAATCTAGATTTGATTTAGAGGCTTAAAGGGATTAATAACCATATTTCAAGAGCAATATAATTTTGGCTGGATAGCTTATTGGAAGGCTATATTACAGAGTTTGCTGTGGACACTTTGAAGTCTTACAACGCAGCTGAAAGATATTTTTTCAAGGGATTTAGAAGTAAGTACTTGAAAAACCTGAGTTTATGCATTAAAATGCTATTAGCTGAGAAGGGTGTGTTAAGAATGCAGTTAGATTCCTAGGGTTTGACTCTGTAATGTTAAAAAACACAGATAGTGACACAAACGAAGACACTGGCATTTTGCGTAGTGGAAAAAGATATAAACTTAGCACTAGAAAGAGGTCTCATGAATTTGAACCTCACACATTCCTAGAAACTGAGTTAGAGAGTGATAGAAACTCATCTCAAGCTGAGTCTGATAGTGAAATATAACCTAGACATATTGGCTATCAACCTATCACTCCGCAAAGACCTATAGCTGTTGAAAAAAATATTACTAGTTCGCAGAACACTAGTAGTAGTAATACTGCAAAAACAAGTATAAAGAATCAGCCAAGTGGTGGTGTACCTCCACCATTTCACTCCACAGGTAGTATTGTAGTGTTTCAGAACCCTACACCTCCTAGAAGAAGGATGGAAGATGATATAAAGCTACTAGTTTTTAAAGGAACTAGTCTAGAAGATACAGAGCAACATTGGTTTCTCTACAATGCTGTCTGGAACATTAAACAAGTACAAGACGGCGATATAAAGCGAGCCCAACTAGTCACTACATTCAGAGATAGATCTTTAACATGGTTCATGAAATATTCTATTGGACAAAACATAACACTAGTTGACATCAGAACTGCGTTGATTAGAGAATTTAAGAAGCCTAAATCAGAGTCTCAATGCATTACAAAGTTGAAAGAGATAAAACATAAACCTAATGAGATTGTGTGGGAATTTGATCAGAAGTTCAAAGCCTTGTTGGATCAAGTTAGATTTGACATTGCACCACAACAACACCAAGAGTGGTTTATAGCTGCGATGTTGCCCCACATTAGATTACCATTGATGCAACAAAAGGTTGCTTCGCAAATAGAAGCATTGGAAATTGCAATGAAGCTAGAATTTTCACCCGTAGGAGAAACTAGCGTAGGACATTCGAAGGAACATTTCCCTGTATTTAGAGATTACCTCTCCAGTGGGGCACTGAACCCATTAAATCAACCACAAGGACCATGGTGCGAGATTTGTTGATGTAGAAGTCATCGACCAGAGGACTGTTACCTACTCCAGAGTATGTATAGACACAAAAGAACCTGTATTGCACATTTTGTAAGTCAGTTGGCCTTAATTACACCAACTGTAGAGCATACGGCCTCATGATAGAAAGAAAGCACGATGTCTACAGATTCCAAGGAGAAATACAAAACAACAATGAGAATGCATAGTATGATCAGGGTACATACATAGGACATGGTGGATTTAGAGGAAGAGGACGTAGTACTGGCCCATGACGAGGTAGATGTCATATTGTTTGTTATAACTGTATTCAACCTAGACATTTGGCACGAGATTGTTAGAATCCTTTCACTAATTGTAAGCATTGTAAATATTATGACCATATCATTGAAGCATGTTCCATTTTTCTAGGAAAAATGAAAAAAAAAGACCAGATGGACGGAACCAGAATATTCAGATGATCGTAGCTGAGAAAAGGATTGAAGATCGCAAAATCCATGTTGTGATGCAAAGTGGAGCTTCGACAGGAGATTATAGGACAAACGAAGCTTCGAATTCTGATAATCATGTAAATAGACCAAGGCCTACTAATGGGCCTTGGGTGAGGAAAGCAGTTGGAAAGATACCTGCATTCGACCGTAACAGAGAAAAAGAAGTATTCATGGAAGCAAGAAAAGAATTTTAGGACTTGAGAGGTTCAACTACAAGGATACCTTTGCGAAGAGATCAGACACCTGTACTAGGTATGCCAATATTGTATGATGGGTTGCGAGCTTCTCTAGAACAGACAAGTCCCATAACATAGTTTCTGTAAAGTTGCATAAATATGCTAAGGCATGAGCATGCCTTAGGGGAATTACAGAACGTGCTGGGATACTACGAGTAGCATAGTACAATAAACGAAGCACATACAGCAGTTCATCACATTAAGAACCACAAAAGGATAAGAAGATAAATGAGGTTAAGCACGCAGATTGGAGATTTTGAAATGAACCAGGTCATTCTTGATTTGGGTTTAGAGGTGAACGTACTGACAAAAAAAACATGGGAACAGATGGGGAAACCAAATCTATGTTGGTCTCCTATACAATTGAGATTATCTAAGCGACAAAATGTTATACCTTTTGGGAGGCTATTAGGTGTTCCTGTTGACATTGATGGAGTGCAAAGTAAAGCACACTTTAAGGTGATTGAGATCATAGACGAAAATAATCCTTATCCTGCACTATTAGGGATTGATTGGGAAATTGATAACCTCACAATTATCAACTTGAAGAAAAAACAAATGATGTTTGAAGGACGAGATATCAGGGTTATTGCACCCCTGTATCCTTCATAAGGAACGATGTATGTTGAGCCAATAAGAGAGGAATACAGATCTTAAGAACTAGATAACATATACAAGATGACAGTTAATCAAGGACATTACATTAATCCTACAGAAGATGGAACGTTGAGCTGGAGATGCGACATTTCCTGTGTATCAGAGTCAGACACAGGGCTGGAGAATTGGCATAGTAGAATGCATGAAGTATCAGCTAGACGATGTGCGAGGATGACAAAGTCACTTTGTCGGATTGGAATAGAGGTAAGTCCAATTCCTACTTATGATGGATTGAGTAGTATACACGCATTCTTTCATGAATATCTAGCATCAGTTTCATATGAACATAGTCTATCAGGTCTAGATATAGCATTGCGAGCTACACCTGCTAGGTGGTGGGATGCACACAAAGACAAGTTGAGAAAATGGGAAGAATGTAAGAACTTAATGGAAGTTAGATTTGCTGAACAAGCTGAGAATGTACAAGGTAAGTACAATGGACAAACTGATCCTAGAGATCACATAGAATCTTGCTTGAAACCATGGAGGCATATACCAAAGAAAAAGTGGGTCCATATGTTTGTGCACACATTGGATCCAATATAAAAGCCTCTATTGGAGATTACAGGGATGAATAAACAGTGGGGCAGATCGAAAACCTACCGCGTGAATATCGGGACTTGTTTCCTACCACGTTTTCTGAAGTGAAAGGCATTTTAGGTGACTTGGGAGTTATGAAAATACCTCTAAAGCACGATGTGAAGCCTATCAAGCAAAGACCTTACAGATTGAACCCCATATATAAAGAAAGAGTGAAAGCAGAAATTGATAAAATACTGGAGGCAGGGATCATTGAACCAGTAGAAGAGTCAGAATGGATAAGTCCCATGGTGATTCAAGACAAGAAATCTAAAGGAGAAATCAGAATTTGTGTGGACCTCAGAAAATTGAATGATGCATCTGTGCATGACCCATTTCATACTCCATTCACAGATGAAGTACTAGATAATGTAGGTGGGCAGGAGGCATATTCTTTTAGTGATGGATTTTCTGGCTACCATCAGATCAGAATTGTTGCGAAAGACAGACACAAGACTATATTTTCTACTGAATGGGGATCATTTCATTACACTGTTATGCCTTTTGGGTTGAAAAAAGCACCTGCTATCTTTTCAAGGGCGGTTTTAGCTACATTTAAGGATTATATTCATAAATGAATGGAAGTTTACGTTGATCACTAGACAATATTTGGCATTTTGAAGGATCATCATGCAGAGTATCATATTTCCTTGAACTTAAATAAGTGTGTATTTTGTGTTCCTTATGGTATTTTGTTAGGACACATAGTATGCAAACAAGGATTGATGGTTGATCCAACGAAGATAGCTATAATAGTAAATCTCCCACCGCCTAATTTAGTTAAGCATCTACGCACTACATTGGGACACACATGATATTTTAGAAAATTCATTAAGGGATATGCGCAGATAATTGCGCCTATGGAGAAAATATTGAAAAAAGAAGTGAAGTACGAGTGGAATGAATATTGCCAAAGAGGATTGGATACATTGAAAGAGAAGATGGTCACAACACCTATTCTAGTCTTTCCTAACTGGAATAAGTCATTTCATGTACACGTAGATGCTTCATCTATAAAACTTGGCATTGTACTATCAAAACATGGTGATGGAGGCATCGACCATCTAATTGCATTTTCTAGTAGAAATCTATCCTCAGTAGAAAAGAATTACACCACAATAGAGAGAGACGGCTTAGCCATGGTGTATGCATTACATAAATTTAGGCACTATTTGCTAGGTTCGCACTTTTACATGTTCACTGACCATTCATCTTTAAAGTACTTGGTCAATAAGCCAGTGTTAGGGGGACGAATATGCAAATGGATTTTACTTTTTCAGGAATACGATTTTGAGATCATAGTGAAGCTAGGAATATTGAATGCACAACTTGTTCATCTGTCAAGGATTGAGTCAGGAGAAGAACCTAGTAATTTGGAGGATAATTTACCAAATGCACATTTTTTTTCTATTCACATAGGAGATGACTACTTCAGAGACATTGTATAATTTCTAACCACAGGGTTAGCACCTGTAGAATTCACTATGCAATAGAAGAAACAATTAGTGGTAAGATCAGCTGATTTTACCTTAATTGCAGGGAAATTATATAAATTGGGACCACATGAAGTGTTGCGTAGGTGTGTACTAGAGAATAAGAGACCTATCATACTTGAGGAAGCACATTCAGGAGTATCTGGAGGACACTATGCAGGGAATTCCACTGCACATAATATTTTGAGAGCAAGACTGTGGTGGCATACTATACATAAAGATTCAAAGGAACATTGCAGGAGTTGTGATGTATGCCAGAGAACAGGAAATCCCTCTCGAAGAGATGAGATGCCATTGATGCCACAATTGACTTTACAAGCATTTGATAAATGGGCTATTGACTTTGTGGGACCTATTAACCCGCTAGGGAAGAGAACTAGCTCGAGATATATCATTACAACTATAGATTATCTAACCAGATGGGAAGAAGCAAAACCAATGAAGGACTGTAACACAGCTACAACAATGCAATTAATCTTTGAGAACATATTGACAAGGTTTGGATGTCCAAAGATTGTGATGAGTGATTAGGGAACTCACTTCCTGAACATAACCATTGAAACCCTGACAAAAGAATTTCAAATATATCATCATAAGAGTACACCATATCATCCAAAAGATAATGGCACCATGGAGGCCTTTAATAAAGTATTGGAGAATGCATTGACCAAGGTATGCAATACAAACATGGATGATTGGGATCTCAGAATACCAACAATATTATGGGCATATAGAACAACTTGTAAAAGGTTGACAGGTCATACACCTTTCATGTTAGCATATGGACAGGAAGCTGTCATGCCCATGGAATACATAGTACCAAGCTTGAGAATTGCAGCATTCACAGACATGGATGATGCTGAAATGATGGATGAAAGACTATTACCGTTGATTGGATTGGAGGAAGACTGCTTCATTGCAGGATTTCACAAACAAGTGCAGAAAGCTAGAGAAAAGGTATGGCACGATAGACACATCAAGCACAAGGTATTCTAGGTAGGAGACCTTTTTCTCCTCTATGATAGAATTTTTTTGAAATTTCCTTGAAGATTTAGAATGCATTGGTTAGGTCCATACATTGTTAAACATGTTACGCATGGTGGCGCAGTGCAGTTAGCCACATTAATTGGAAAAAACTTACAAGGAGTTGTCAATGGGAGTAGGTTAAACCCTTACAGGGATGGCCCTAATCCTACAACCAGAAATTAAACAACGCAGTGCTGTTTAAGGTCAAGTGCAGTTGAAATTGGACACTAAATAGAGAGCAGAGTTTGCAAACAACAGTTTTTCCATAATGCGAAGCTCACAGATCCGAAGATGTGTCACAGAGCACACATAGCAAGTCAAGTTGAGAAGTAAAGAAGGGGGTAGTGTTGCGAAGTTCCATCAAGAGAAGGGGAATGTGAAGTAAGCTTCACCACTCACCTTACCTTTGGCAGAGCTAGAGAAAACTAGCCGTTATAGTATTTGTTCGAAAACTAGTCGTTATATAGTATTTTCAGGAAATCGTATTTTTCCAGTTTAAAGGCTACTTGTCTGTTGAAGACACATTTAATGCAAGGCAATAACAAGATCTAAGCTAGATTTGGACAACGGACTTAGCATTTAATGCTAACCTATCCCTTTTTGGGTGTGTCTTAGTTTGGGTTATGGCTATATATAGGAAAGAAGCACACAATTACATGTTTTACTGTGATTGTTATTTTTACCGTGAGTAAATTCTGAGATTTTACTAGTGCAGAACAGAGCATTCCAACAGTACATGTCTGAGCAAGAAGAACTACAAGAGGTGTTAAAGAAATTCCAATAGTCTGGTTTAGAAGCAGTTATGAAAACACCTATGAAGAAAGGAGCATAAGAGAAGGGTGGGTCCTCTAGGGCCTCACCTCGGCATGCACATGAGTCTAAACATAAGGATAAGAATAAATAAAAAGAACCATAGAATCCCCAGGCTACAGAAACACCACAAGAGCACCAGGCAGAGCGACCTCATGAGAGGCCGATTTTGTTGATACCTAAGTACATTCCTCCATGAAAAGATGATGCACCGGTGGTAGTGCTGAAGAAGAACCCACAATATGACATCCCTCTGCTACCGATGTCAATCCATGTTCAGAAAAATGACAAATTGTTCGACAAGATCCCAGATGTTAGTTCGCAAATTACGATCTGCTGAATGCAAACAAGTATCCGCATTTCCAACCAGAACGATATATTTGCAGAAAGTTCGATGAATCCACTAAGAAGATGACCATACAAGCACATGACTATATTGCACCGTTACAGTCTTCAGGAATGTTGAACCTATTGATAATTCCACACTTCGGGAGAATTCTAGAGCTAACAACCATCATGCATGCGTTGCTATCATGTACACACCAATGATACTAGTGTCTAGACCGCAAGATAGACATAAACATTGATATGATCTACAGGACCACGCATCTCAACAAATGAGGTACTGATCCCGCAACTTAATTCATGGGTAAGAATAAATTTAAATACCTCGCCAAGCAGATGAAGAGCGAATCCGTCTTAGTTAAAGGAACTCACGACTATCAAGTAGAACAGATTGAATATGACACCACGAGATTCACAGTACAATTGCTCGCAGGGAGGGTACTTAGAAAATGCAGTCCGACAGAAGTTCTGACTGCTGTGATCTCCCTAGCTGCTAAGGCTAAGGATGGGATACTGTTCAATTGGGAATACTACCTATTAAAAGAATTTCTGGATAATGTAGCGGATGCACAGGACAATGGCTATCAGTTTCACTACAGTTGGCTAATAGTCCTCATTGCATTTGTGGGTTGGAAAGAACCAAAGTACCAACAGAATGTACCAGCATTCCCTAGCGATTTCCATGGACCTCGATACACAAATAGTTGGAGTAACACAAGGACATAAAGACAAAGGTTGAACAATGTGGAGCTACACACATTTTACAAGCAGTTATGCGAGGTGATCACGCGCACTTCGTGTATCCCGAAAGAGGTGACATCGGTGTACATTTGAAAGATGAGATTCAGGGTTGATCTCCATTCTATCTTCATACAACCCAGAGAGACAACAAAGCCAGATTGGTATGAGGGTCAATATCAGCTGCATGCACAAAAGATTGACCTTATTATTGAGGATTGGCCGCCGGAATGGAAAGTTGATGCACTAGAGGAACTGCTTACGACATCTGATGATAGCGCTAATGACAGTGAAAAGCAAGAGAAAGATGGTGCTAGAGAAGGCGATGATCAATAGGAAGAAGAGAAAGAACAAGAACAACAACAGACTGGCGATCCGCAAGTAGGATAAAAGAGGAAGAACCTCGCCACAGATGTGCCGGAGGGGTAAAATAGAAAGAAGCAAAAAGAGACTAAGACTCTGCTTGTTGCGAAGTTGGAAGATGATGACTATGACTGCATCGTAGCCAGATTCCACGCCCATATCGAATAAAAAATCCCAGAAAAAGACAAGAAGTAGGATCAGCTTGAAACATAAATGGAAAAGAAGATCGCCGATCCGAAAAATATGATGGAAAGAGTAGAGAAGTTACAAAGGGATATAATGAAAGGATCAGACTCTAAAGATAGACCAAGGGAAACAAGCTAGAGAAAATGGAAATCACCTACGCTAACAATGCGACCTCGACTGGTGCGCATTGTGCCAACAAATGTTATATTCCTATCAGATGAAGTCACTGGTGTAATATGTGACCTTCAGGAACACCTATATATAAGGGTATATTTGTATGAGGAAGGGGGGGTTGTAGAGAGTTAGAATGTGTGTGTGTGTGTGTGTGTGTGTGTGTGTGAGAGAGAGAGAGAGAGAGAGAGAGAGAGAGAGAGAGAGAGAGAGAGAGAACAGACTCTACATATGAGTGCGTAGAGATATGATTGTAGAGAAGAGTCTGCAGCTGAGTGTGTAGACTGGAACTGTTATCCTTCCAAGTTAATAGAAAGAACAGTTCCTGTGGATGTAGCTCCCGCCTCGGGGTGAACCACGTAAATCAATGTGCTAATGTAGATGAGTTTATGACATGCTTTCTATACGAGTTTATGGTGTGTTTATGTCTTTGCTTTCATATGTATGTGAATGGTAATTGTACGCTGAGTAAATGGAATAAATGTGTATGAATGCTATGGAGGAACACTTAGAATGATGAATGTGTAGCTAACTGGTGAATACAGTAGAGATTCAACGTAGTTCTGTATACTGTTGATTAGCCATGAAGTGCGAAGTTATTTGTTCATTCTATTTTGTTAGTTGATATTAATAGGGATTTTAGAGAAGTTGTTGATCACGTCTGCACATCACCATGGTTACAGAAGCTTGATTCTGTAACCCTCCATATTCTCTTTAGGTGAGACTTCATCCTGTTTACAGGGTGATGCCGAAAGGTCCAGTGAAAGGGGTTTTGTTGTTGCTTCTTTATCTTCGCTGAACCCGGGTCTGCCCAGGGCAACCAACAATGTTCTATAGGTTGTATCCCTTCAATTTGCTCGACGAACTAAAAGAAAGGAATGGTTGTTTCTTTGTGGATGTAGCCCATATCGGGTGAACCGTGCATATTGGTGTCTCTTTTGTATCATTCTATTATATGTTTTATTTGCACATTTATTTTATTTTATTGCTTTGCGATCCTATTTTCTAAAAATTGGTATGAAAGACGAAGTTCTATTTGGATGATAAACTCATAGGAAAGGAGGGTTCCTGGTTCAAGTGGGAGTAATGTTGGAAGAAGGAAAATTTTAGGTTCAAGAAATTTAATGGAAAAAATTACTAGATATGGAATATGCAAATGGAAGACTATCTATATCAGAAGGATATTATCCTACTGTTGTGTGGAAAAGCAATGAATTCAGGGACTATGAAGGATGAAGAATGGGAGGTTCTTGACAGAAAGGAACTAGGAATGATATGGTGTGCCTGGTAGCATTGGTGGCTTTCAACATTTCAAGAGAAAAGACAATGAAGGATCTAATGAAGGAATTGAAAAAATTGTATGAAAAACTCTCGGCCTCCAACAAACTAATTTATAATGACCAATTATTTAATATGAATATGTCAGAAGGTGGGTCTTTTGCTGACCATTTAAATTAATTTAATACGATTACTAATGAATTAAGTTTTGTAGAAGTCAATTTTGATGATAAGGTTAGGGTTCTTTTAATATTGTGCTCATTTCCAGAAAGTTGGAATGACTTGGTCATGGCTGTAAGTTACTCTGTATTTTTTTCAAACACTTTGAAATTTGATGATGTTGTTGGTGTTATGCTTATCGAGGAAATACAATGGAAAAGCACATGTGAGACATCATGTAATGCGTTGACCGTAGAGAATAGGGGAAGAAAAAGGGAGAGAGGAAAGATACTAGTGAACCGTGGGAAGTCTAGGAAGGAAAGATCCAAATCTAGACCAGGAAAGATAGAGTGCTGGAATTGCAAGAAGAAAGGACATCTGAATAAAGATTGCAGATCTCTAAAGAAACAAGGAGATGGACAACAAGAGAATAATCATGAAGGAACTGTAGCAGGTGATGTGTTACAAGATTCTTTGATCCTTTCATTTGATATTATTACTGATTCTTGTGTATTAGATTCAAGGGATTCATTTCATGCCACACCCCATAGAAAATATTTTCAAGATTATGTTCAAGGTGATTTTGGATAGGTTTATTTGGGTGATGATGAAACATGTAAAATTGTTGGAAAGGGTAAGATACAGTTAAAGCTACAGAATGTAAAAAATTGGTTGCTGAAAGAGGTAAGGGACATTCTTTCTTTGAGAAGAAATATAATTTCAATAGGGAAGTTAGGAAGTGAAGGTTGTATATCTACATTTACAGAAAAAGTGTAAGGTCACTAAAGATCACTGGTAATAACGAAATGAGAGAAGGTAGGTACATTGTGTTTATGTAATAGTAATGTTGACTCTTCTATATATTTAGTTTCAGGAATGGATATGACATTGTGGCATCATAGGCCTTGACACATGAGTGATATGGGGATGCATATGCTCTATTCAAGGAAGTTACTTCCATATTTGAAGCAGGTTGATTTGGATTTTTGTGAGAGTTGTGTTTATGGAAAGCATAAGAGAGTCATATTTATTATAGTTGGGAAGAAAATTAAGACTTAAAAGTTAGAGCTTGTGCATACAGATGTATGGGGATTATCTTAGGTATCATATATTGGTGTCTTTAATTATTATGTTACTTTTATTAATGATGCAACTAAGAAAACTTTCATTAATTACATTCGACAAAATATGATGTTTTTGATACTTTTAAGAAATGGAAAGAATTGGTTGAGAAAGTCACGTGAAAAAGGTTGAAGTGTCTTAATTAAGATAATGGAGGTGAATAATATGGCAAGGAGTTTGATAGTTACTGTTCATACCATGGGATTCATAAAGAGATGACAGTTCCAGAAACACCACAAGAAAATAGTTTATAAAAAAGGATGAACATGACAATCATGGAGCATGCAAGGAGTATAAGATGGCATACAATGTTTCTCTTAAAGTTTTGGGAAGATGCTGTAGATATTGTTGTTTACTTAATTAACATAGGGCCTTCAATATCCTTAGACGGTGGAATTCTAGAGGAGTCATGGATAGTTAAAAAGGTAAATTACTCATTTATGAAGACTTTCGGTTGTGAAGCATTTGTCCATATTGATAAAGGAAACAAAACAAAACTTGAGGTAAAATCCAAGAAGTGTACCTTTATTGGATACAAAGTTAATGATTTTGGCTATTGCTTATGGTATTAAATGAAAAATCATTAGGAGTAGAGTTGTTGTATTTAATGAAAAGTTCATGTGCAAAGATCAATTACGGGGAAATAAATAAGAAAAGGAAAACACATAATACACAATGCTTGATGAAATCAAAGAAAATGAAATTCCAAAGGTACCAGAAAATCAAAAGGTACAACAACAATGGAAACATGTAATTCAAATTCTTGCAAGTGTTGTTAGAATATTTACTAGGTTAAGTATACCCACTAAACGATACTCTCCTTCATTGTGATATTTATTGTTGACTAATTTTGGTGAACCAAGAAGTTATGAAGAGGCAATGCAGGTAGAAACTAGAAAGAAGTGGGAGTAAGGCATGGAAGAGGAGATGGTATGATTGGTAAGAAACCATAATTGGGACTTTGTTCAGTTTCTTGTAGGTAAAAGACCATTGCAGAATAAATGGGTTTACAGGTTGGAGGAAGAAGACAGAGACAAAAAGAGGTACAAGGCCATATTTTTTGTAAAGGGGTTTCCACATAAGAAAGATATAGATTTTGATGAAATATTTTCTCCTATTGTTAAAATGAATTCAATTAACACTATTTTAAGTCTAGTGGAAGTAGAATATTGCATCTTGAACAATTAGATGTAAAAATGACTTTTCTCCATGCGTATTTGGAGGAAGAGACTTATATGCAACAACCATAGGGGTATGAGGTCAAAGGGAAGGATAATTTAGTATGCATCTTGAAGAAGATATTGTATGGCATAAAGAATCTCCAATGTACTGGCATTTGAAATTTGACATGTTTATGATAGAACAAGGTTATAGTATATGTCATTTTGACCATTATGTTTATTTTAAGAGGCTAGATAATATAAGCTATATTATCTTGTTATTGTATGTAGATGAGATGATTGTTGTAGGGTCTAATAGGTATAGTATAAATGTGCACAAAATGAAATTAGCTAATTCATTTGCAATGAAAAATTTAGGTGTTGTAAAGCAAATCCTTGGTCTGAGAATAACCAGTGATAGGAAAAATCGCAAATTGACATTGTTTCAGGGTGAGTACATAGAGAAGGTGTTGGAGAGGTTTAGAATGCAACATGAAAAACCAGTTAGTACACCTTTGCCAATCCATTTTAAACTAACTAAGGATATATGTCCCAAGACACAAGAGAATATATAATACATGTCCAAGGTCTCTTATTCATCAACAGTTGGTTGCTTGATGTATGCGATGGTGTGCACAATACTAGATATTGCACATGTAATGGGAGTTGTGAGTAGGTATGTGAACAATCTAGGTAAAGAGCATTGGGAGGTAGTAAAATGGATTCTCAAGTATTTGATAGGTACTACTTCTCATGCATTATGTTTTGGAGGTTCAAACACTATTCTACAAGGATATGTTGATTCAGATATCATAGGTGGTAAAGATAGTAGGAGGAGCACCATAGGGTACGATTTTACTATAGGTGGAACAATAGTAAGTTGGATTTTGAAATTGCAAAAGGTTGTTGCACTTTCGACAATGAAAGCATAGTATGTTTCCTCTACAAAAGCTAGTAAAGAGATGATTTGGCTACAAAGGTTCATGGAGGAATTGGGTAAGAAGCATGAAAATAACAAGCTGTACAGTGATAGCCAAAGTGCCATTCATATTGTAAAGAAATTAGCCTTCCATTGTAAAACTAAAAATATACAACTCAAGTACCATTTCATACAATCCATTTTGGAAGATGGACAGATGAAGTTAGAATCGTGTAGACATGTTAACAAAGGTAGTAACCAGGGAGAAATTGAGTTCTTGCTCAGTTTCAGTTGGTGTTCAAGCATGAAGGTGAATATGAGAAAATTTCCAGGTCCAAGGTCGATCATAGTCCAAAGGTGCAGTAGTGGTGGAGTTGCTATCATCATTCTTCAAGTGGTAGATTGTTAGTTGTGGAGCTTGATTATAATTTTCCTTTTTCAAAGGTCGTGTTTCAAACATGTTTGGATCCCAATACTTGACGGGGAGGGGGGGGAAGTGTGGGGGGTATTACCCCCCACTATTGTCACCAAGGGGGTGTAGGGGGGGTGGAGAAAACCTTTTTGGACCCTCCCCCTAGAGGGGGTTTAGGGGCAGCACCCTTGAAAAGAAATTTTTGGAAAAACTGCCTTGTAAAATGTTGTAATTTCATAGTCAATCTAGACCGTTTATCATTAGGTTATAGATCTGATGGTAGAGATTATGTTTGTGTATTTTTGACCTAGAAGGAAACCCTATTTTAAATAGGACATTGTATTACATTTGAGGAGTAGTGTGTGTGAGAGTGACTATGAGAGAGTGAATAGGAGGTTGTGGCAGATGTGTTGTTGGTTGTATCCCTTCATTTTGCTGGATGAAATAAAAAGAAAGGACTGGCTATTTCTCTGTGGATGTATCCCATATTGGGTGAACCTCATATATTGGTATTTCTCTTGTATTGTTCTCTTATATGTTTATTTATGCATTTATTTTATTTTACTACTATGCGATCCTATTTTCTAACAGTTTGTGCCATTGTTAAATTTTGTTATATCTATTGTTTAGAATCATTATGCATAATGATTCTACCTTTCTAATTATTACACTAATTATGCAAAATGCATAATGTTCATGATCTTACATTCTCCCTTCTTCACTATATATTCATGATCTTACATTTGTCTTCAAATTATGAATATTTGGTTAAGAAACCCCTACAACAGTAAGTATTTGGTCTAGAGTTGGTTGTTCTCCATATGACCATACCCTTTCATGTAAAAATGACGTTCATATCCCATATCAAATGTCTCAGACCAATGCAAGCACAATGGTATTAGTCCTAAAACCAATGGGATCCTTACAGAGTTGAATACAGTCATTTTGGGGTGATAAATCAAGATATTTACAGAAGGAAGATGAGGGAATCCCTCCTCTATCCCAAGAAATGGATTTAAGGCCTAAATTGGCACAAGATAGGTGCATCCTACACATTATTCCTGGACTTGTGCATCCTACTATTATATTTCTCCCCTGTGTGATATCAAGAGTGATATTTTGTGAGGGTCTCAACCTAGGCAACAACATAGTGAGTGGAATAGTTGTTAGGGTATAACTTAGATTAACAATGCTTTATTGTTGACACAATGTTATTTTTCCAATTCAGAGAGAAAGAAATCCATTACAAAAACTGATGCATTATTTGTTTTGAAATATTTACTTTGTTTTGCAAATACATGAAATGAAAAGTAATGCTAAAGTTTCATTTTCTCCTTTGTATCTCATGATCATAAGACCTTGTATCTTGAAGAGGGACCACCAAAATTTTATTGATTAGAGATTCCACTTATAAATACTCCAATTGGGAGGTTATTTCCTAGTAAATATGGATTCCAGACCCATAACTACTAGGTCCACATCTAACGGAAGTTTGTTCACTCTAGAAGATATTGATTAGTAATGGGGGGGAAAGAGGGTATTTATTGAAATAGCCCATGGTAGGTAGGTAGATTTTTTCATTCCTTTTTGTCCCACTTCCACCATTTTTAGTTATTTCCCTTGTCCAAACTATGGAAACCATCCTTCACCACCCTTCTAGTTGGGAAAATATACATGTATTTTTGGGCCACAATTGGTAGATCTTTCACAAAGACCAGTCATTTTTCACCATTTTGAGGGACTTCATAATCCATAATCATATTAGGCTCCATTAGGAAAAGGATAGCTCTTGACCCCCATTCCATCATCACAAATTTCTCCCTCATCCTCTCAAGTTGTGGTTGTACCAACTCTACATTTTTTCATACAATACACTCACCATCTTGTTGCATAGTGTCCTAGATAGACTTAAACCTAATGGTAAAATCCCCAAATGGATGGAATAAATCCACAAAATCCTTGGTTATCTACTAGGTTTAAACCCCTGGTGTCACCCTTTGCAAATCTAATGGGAGACTTACTAGATTGATATTTAAAAGTTCTACCTAAGTTTAATGGTGAGAATTGCTTGATTGCAAAAGACCATCTTACAAATTTCCAAGATTGCATGGATAACTTCTCCACCAAGGGACACAACATTTTCCAATTATTTGCAAGGGGAAGCAAGGAAATGGTTTATGAATCTTCCCAAAATTTCATAACTTATTAGAGGTAGTTCATCGAGAAATTTCTAAATAAATGTGTTATCAATAAATACAACATATACTATATAACTGAGTTGAACACTCTAAAAATGATTAATGGTGAACGTGTTCAATAATTCACAAGTAGGTTATGTAAATTGTACCCCTGCATTCTTGATGAAACTAATCCCTCAAAACCTTCTACCATAGTATCATATGGTACCTCTTTTGAGGGTAAATTTTCTTTCCATTTAAGAGAATGATGATTCCTTGATCTAGAGACCCTATTTAATTATGGAGAAGAGTTGGAGAGAAATATGAAAGGTTTAAGAATTTCATTGGATATTAGATTGGATCCCCCTAATAGGAGAGAATATGTTGAGAGAAGGAGGGGAAAGGAGCTTGAGATTTCCTCCTCTCGACAAGACCTCATGACACTTGAATAGGTCATAAGATCCTCAAGTCTACGACCAATGATCTTACCAAGGTGAAGAAAGGACAGGCTAACCATTCTATCGTGGAACCAAATTCTAGAGAAAATCCATGTATCAAAGGTAAACCCTAGTTTAGAATCCCCCCCCACTACACCTCAAAGAGAGTTAAGGAAAGAAATGAAAATTTACCCTAGTATTGCAGGACATATGTAAACATAATGGAATCTTTTCCTTCTCATTATGATCCAAGAGATGAAAAGTTGCTTGATGCACATTTAGACCCAAATATGTTGTTCCACCCAGGAGACAATGAGATTGAGGACCCTAGCTATGTCCATCTTGGATCTGAAAGTTTATTGATGATTAGAGAAGAAGAAGCTCCCCATAAAGAAGAAATTTCCCATAGGGAGGATGACCCCTTCATCCTCTCTCACACTCAACTCCAAATGGTAACAAACGATATAATGGTAGAGGTGAGGAGGGATTATGACCTAGGGCCTATACCAAACTTTTCTAATTATAGGAGAGAAGAATTCCATTAAGCAACTTGGTAATAAAAAAATGGAGATGTCCAACTTTGTCTCGTTAGGAAAAAGAAAGGATTAAGGAAACCAATTTCAAGCAACCAACAATCCCCATTAGAGTTTAATTGAAAGCAACATATCAAAATAAGGTGCATGCACAACAAAATTTCATTTTCATGAATTCCACACATGTTTCCAAAATGGATGAATCTAGTCTTCCTCCTCTTTCTTCCTTTGATATTAGGTATGAGATGAGTAAAATTAAAATCCCCATGCCTCTTTTTGAAGTTTTGAAGTATCTTGTTGATAAAAAAGAGGTTTCGACCTTCCTAGGTTTTAAATAACATCTTCAAATATAGGATCCTAGGACTCAATCAAACCAATATAGGTCATCCCCTCAAATATCCAATTTGATGATCCTAATTCACAAAACCCCCGTGCAAGATCACCTGATAAACCTCTAAGATGACTTTCCCATTTGGTGGGGAAAATGGTAGACTGTATAACGATCCCAAAATGACTTATTTCATTAGTAATCTTCAAATTCTTACTAGATTCCCATACTAAACCATATAAAATCTTGGGAAATTCCTCTTAATCCATGAACCTCTCACTAATGAACAATTTGGGATGTTAGTATTTGAAGAGAAGGAGAAGGTAGAGCCTTCTAACATATGGACTTCGTATTTTGATGGAGCATGTAGAAAAGAAGGTAGTGGGGTTGTGTATTGTTGAGGTCCCTGTGAAATCTTAATCATAGTAGGATCTAGTAGCTAAATATTACCTCACAATCAAGAAATTTGGCTTAGTATGCAAGAAATTAGTGCAAAAATAATTCTGGAAAACAAATGATAAAAAACCACTAATACAAATGATCAAATAACAGCTTTATTATCTGTCCAACCCATAAATGAGTTGTGAACATCCTTATATAAAATTTGGAATAATTCGTTTGCCTTTGGAGGCAGCTACAAGTGGCTAGCTTAGATTGGACCTCAATCCCCCTAGGTTGACGAATAGGCTCCCAAATCACCCCAAACAAGTACGAATTGTCCATGTGAACATTGGGTGAGCATGGAAATACATAAATGAGGCTCACACATGTGGTGGATAATATTGGGTGGAGGTTAGGTGGCCAAGGATGGGCCAAAACTACCAAGAAAGGGACAAAACGACCACATACATTGCATGGGTGCCTTAAGTCAAAGACAACTTCCTTAAAACACGGAAAACATGGCGCCTTTTCTCAAGAGGTGGTAATAAGTGCTGGAGGTGGCCATTAATAGGGTGCCCAACAACTATATTTGACCATATTTTGGCCCATAAGTGGTGGAATTGTCATAATTAGCCCCAACTAACTTATAACAACCTTGGATTGTAATTATTAACCTTATTTTGGACCAATTAATCAACAAAGTGATGTATGACTAAGGTCCTAAGGTGTAATAATGTTCTAACAGTCCCCTTCTAGACATGAATTCTCTCATGCTTTAGAGATCAATTTGGAATGCACAAACAATGTAGTTGAGCATGCAACCCTTCAATTGGGACTAGAGATAACCATAAAAATGAGAGACATACATCTAAATGTTTTTGGAGTTATAAATATAATAGTAGTCCAAGTGAGGGAAAAATGCCAAGATAGACACCCATGACTAAGATAATATAAGCATGTAGTATGGAATCTTCTTGACACAAAAATGGTAAGCATTTTAATGATGATGATCATATAAAAAGGTTTTTGTGCTTTATGGACAAATATTTAGATATGTATCTTGATTCAAATAATGAAAGGGATGAGGAAGATATATAAGAACTAGATAAAGGAAGGAAACATGAGGAAATTTTTGAGAAATGGTTGGAGTTCTAAGAGTTATACAACTCAAAACCAATTACATCCAAAAGGGGTTGGTCTATTTTGAAATGATTTTTGAATTAATGAGGTTCCTAAAAATCATTCTATGAAGCAAGAGCCATTCAAAATTAAATATTGTAACCTTGGATCCTCAATAGATCCAAACATCATTATATTATCCAAGGATTGGACTCAGGAAAAGAAAGAGGAATACATGCATCTCTTCAAGGAATCCGAGGATGTTTTTGCATGGAAATATGATGACATCAATATGACCCATATATCCCTAACATCCGATTCCTCTTAAAGGGGACATCAAGCCATATAGACAAAAACAAAGGCATGTAAACCCCATTCTGCATCCACTAATAGAAATGGAGGTGAGAAAATTATTTAATACAAATATCATCGTCCTTGTCATATATTCAGAATGTGTGGCTAAAATTTTTATAGTCAGAAAAAAGAATGGAGAAATAAGGATGTGTGTAGATTTCAGGAATCTCTATAAATCCTCCTTGAAGGACAATTACCCATTCCCAAAATGCATCAAATGCTATAGAAGGTAGTGGGATCCTAGAGAATGTCTATGTTGGATGTTTTTTCATGTTATAACCAGGTCAATATGGCTCTTGAGGATGTGTTGAAGACCACTTTTACCACATGTTTATGGGTCAAAATTCCCACCATGAATAGAAGGTGTTATCCTTGGAAGCAAGGCCCAATTAGACTATCTCCCATTTGGTGTAGGAAAACACATTTAGATTCTATCTTTTTGCCATTACTAGTTTTGGGGTTTTGCCGGTTGTGTTCTTGTCTACCATTTAGTTTTTTCAAATATGGAGAATCAAATGCAACTAAACTAGCATGTAGATGCATTATGCTCTATACTAATTAGATTAGAAACTAAAGATATACTACCAACAAAAAATGGTGTAATCAATAACAAGGAATTAATTCACTTAGCTAAAAATCATGTAATCTCAACATTACTAATATTCTACTAAGAACAATCCATATCTATAGATGAAAGCTACAACCTTATATCCAACTATTATATCCTAACCATAACAAGAAGAGCATAAAATTGATTGAAGCAATTTTTTTTCCCAATGCAATACACATCATGGGGAAACCCTCCGAGCATTTCCCCTCATTTTGAGGATGGTAACCAGGGTAAACCGTTCGATTATAGTTTTGGAAACCTAACCCAATGTGGGCATCAAGTGAGTCCCTTAACATTCACATAGATAGTTAACAACACTCAACCACTCGAGCAAGCAAGTATAAGACAATATTATGGAAATAATTCACAAAAATATTCTTACATAAACCCCAAATTATAATCAACAAGTTGAGGATATCCTATAAGCATAGTTGTAAATAATCATTCCATACTCCAAGTATCCAAAATATTGAATCAAGGGAGAGCATACATAAATAATAGGCTGTGAGAGTAATCTACAACAAAGATATATCATTCCCACAGTCTTTCAGAGTACCAAAGAATGACAAGAATATTCTAATCCAACTCTATAGCACAACAAAAATCTCTAGCAAAAATCTTGCCAATAAATGTCTTCCATCATTTAGAAATAAAAGATTAATTACATCAGATAAATCATTTGGGTTTGGGTTTGAGCCATCCAAATCAAATTGAAGTACCTTCATGCCATAATTTAATAAGATGTGTAATCGTTTAGCAATAAAAGTATTTTAAATTCCATTCTTTGTATTAGTGTGGGATTGGGTTTATTGATCATCATGAGGGGACATAAATGCATTGTCCAACATTTGCATATGAAATACAAAGTAAGAATACTCTTCAAATATATACTTTTATTTATTTATTAATTTTTACAAATATATTCATTCTACTGGTTTTAATTATCTAAATATGACCAAAAAGGAATTCATGTAGGTAGCTAAAAAAATATAAATATACCCAAGAAAACTAATGATAAGTCATTGTCTTTTACTTCCAATTCACCCTAGTATGATCAAATTGGAAAATGATTTCATCATTTTAAATATTGTTGAACATTTTCTCATTTTATAAATGTTTTATTGACCACAAATATTTCATTTTATTGCGAATGTAAAAAAGGATAAATGTTGATTTTATTGAAAACTTTTGAGATATTTCTTTGAAACATTTTACGAGGGTTTTTTGTTTGCGGTGACGATCCAAACTTTATGCAGACTTTTGAAATATTGATATATGAAGTATTTCAAGAGGGCCACCACAAATATTTGAGGAGATATTGAATACTTTCAATATTTTTAACTGCGTAAATTTGTGGAGTAAAATGTGATCATTGAACATTCCACATGAATCAAAGTTTTGCAGATTTATATGAGAGATAAGACAAAAAATGCTTTGTAGCTTCTAAAAACTTTATTGGGAGTTTTCAAATTTTTTTTGGAAGGAAATGAAAAGTTAACCTCGCATACTTGCATCAGAGAGTTTTTTTTAAGTTCAATTAGTGGTATTTGAAACTTTAAGTTCAATTAGTGGTATTTGAAACTTTCATAAGGCAACGGAAAATTAAGCCGGTAGTAAATAAAAACTTTTTTTTTTTTCCAATGAAAAAAACCATATTTCATTGATCTTTAAAGAAGAAACAAAATACATTCCACAGGTGTTTATGAAAAACACGATAATATTCCTAAAGACTATAAGAGAGCCTGCTAACTGGCTTACAAAAATATATCCCGATGATAATAACTTATAAAGTTTACTGTATGTCTGTCTTATCAGAAATTTACGAAAAATAGTATGTCTGTCTAATAAAAAATATTACAAGAGTTTGTGATTACAAAAATTACTATAGCCTGCTCTTGAATTTAATTCATGCAAAACAAAGAGGTGTATCTGGCTTCCTGCTGATCCGAAGTAATAATGCAGACGCCTTCATCCAACTTGAGACCTTCTTTAGAAAGATAATCCGCTTCCACATTTTGTTCCCTGAAAATATGAGTAAAACTGATCTTTTGGAAAGATTTTGACTGTTGTTCCACATTACTACCAAGATTCTGCAATGAATGGTTTTGAAATCTGTATTCCTTGTTCATGAATTGTATCCAGACCTCTAAGTCCCCAAAAACTTTTAGGGAGCCAATCTTCCTTTCTTTAGCTAGTAGTAATAAAGAACGTAGAGCGTAGCCCTCTGCCCAGTTATTTGTTCCTGTCCCAGCATTGGCCTGAAAGCTAAAATTCTCATTAACTGCGCACCTGAGAACTCCCCCAAGACCACATACACTTTCTGCGCTTGCACCATTGAAAAATCCCGCCACTTCCTCTACTTCAATATCCAAGACTCTAGGCACTTTGATGCTACGCGTCTTCTCCACCTCTTCGAAAAGAGGATAAATAGCCAAGATCTGCGAGGAGACATAAAAGCTTGGCTGGTTGATGTCTTCGAAGACAGACCGGTTTCTTGCAAGCCAAACAAACCAAAGCACCAAAAAAATCAAAGCTCGTGATTTCCTCAGACATGGCTCTTTAAACCATCGATTGATAATAGATTCAAAATTCTCCCCTTCCTCCACCTGTCCCAAGTTAATTTTCTGTCTTATCCCTTCCCATACTTCACGAATAAAGGGACATTTAACAAAAAGAAGGTCAATATCCTCATTCGCTTCTCTACATAAGCTACATCTTCCCGGTCCTTCCATAAATCTCTTTTTCAAATTCTCCCAAGTAGGAATCTTATCCTTCAATATATGCCAGACCAATATTTTGCTTTTAAAGGTTGTCCTTACCTTCCATATTTTCTTCAACCACTAGGGGTCTTCAGCAAAGTTTGCTCTCCATTGTAATGTATATGCTGCCTTGACCGAAAAGGTACCTTCTCCCTCACACCTGTACCATTGAATCGTATCCGGTTAATTTTTCAGTGCTATAAAACCTTTATACAGATTTTCTAACCACTTGTTCCAAATTTCCTTCCAGCGTTCCGGTAAAAATAATACTTCAGCATCTTTCCATTTCTGAGAGTATAGACGAGTTCCATCATCTATGTCCACCAGAACTGAATAACCTCTAACAGAAAGAAAAATAAGAAGTTCCTGTGGCAAGACTATGTTTTGTATGACACCCTTGTAATTATCAGCGCCTATTCTTGCTTCCTTCCCATTCCCCACTTGCCAGATCAGATTGTCCCCAATTATATGAAAATCCGAGTTGATGTTCTTCCAAACAAGTGACCCTCCACTTCCATTTTTCTGCTCCTGTCGAACCCAACCAATCAACGAACCTTCAAACATATACTTATTCCTCATTATCCCCTGCCATTTACCCTCCTTAGGTATCAACTTCCATATAGATTTTGAAGCTAAAGCCAAACCCATTGTTTTCATATCTTTGATGCCCCATCCTCCTGCTTCCTTAGGTCTAGAAATAGACTCCCATGCCGTCCAGTGAAGACCATGATCCTCCTTATTCCTCCACAGAAACTTGAAAAATAATTTTCGTAAAACATGCAAGACCCCTTGAGGAATTTTTGCTAGAATCATCCAATATACAGGGATAGCATTTAACACGCTCTTAATCAGGAAAATTTTCCCTCCCTTGGAGAGAAAGCGATTGCACTCGAATTGTATACGACCTTCCACCTTCGCTATTAAACAGTTCCAGTCAGATTTTAGATAAACAGTTGGTTTAAGATGAAACCCCAAATATGCAAAGCCCTCAGTGAGCGGAAGAACAACCATAGGCATAACTTCCAGAAAGTCAACCACCTCTTCTAAGCTTATCTTGTTGAAATAACATGCTGACTTACCATAATTAACAATCATACCTGTCGCACGACTAAAAATCCAGAATAGATCTTTGATTCCACACGTTTCGGCTACCGTGTTTCCCAAAAATAATAAAGCATCATCCACGAAGAAAATATGTGTTAATCTTATTTCCCCATAACTGATACCTACCAGTACCTTATTCTCCACTGTCTCTGCCAGCAAAAGACTTAAACCATCCATAACAAGTAAGAATAAGTAGGGTGATAATGGATAGCCCTGCCTTAATCCACGTTCAGGTACAAAAAAACTTGAAGCAGCTCCATTGGTTAAAACCGAGAAGTTAACAGTGGTAATGCAAGACCAGACCCAATTTACAAAACACAAACCACATCCAATCTGAATAAGGACCAGGCGTATATAAAGCCAGCTTGTTCGATCGTATGCTTTAGACAAATCGATCTTCAGCACCTTCGCTTTGCACTTTTTAGACTTCAGAGTATGAATACCCTCTTGAGCGCACCCAACTGCCTCATGAATACTTCGACCTTGAAGAAACCCGAACTGTTCCAGGGAAATATGCTTATCCAGAATCGGCTTAACTCGCTCAACTATAATTTTAGAAATGACTTTATAAACAACATTACATAGTTAGATAGGCCGAAAGTCATCGAATGACTTCGGTTTGTTCAACTTAGGAATCAGCACTATGAACGTTGAGTTTATACTTGCCTTTAAAGAGCCAGTAGTTCTATTCTTTTCCACCACCTGTAGAAGATCCGCGCTGACTAGATCAAAAAAAGCAGTATAGAACTTCAAGGACCAGCCATCCAGGCCTGGGCTCCTTTCTTTTTTTAATTTCTTCAATGCAGACTTGAGTTCATCCAAAGTGACAGGCCCACACAAAGCCTCGTTTTCCTCTTCCGTCACCCAATTATTAAACTTACCCACAGTTGCAACCAACTCCTGCAAATTGTCTTCCCTAGGTTTTCGATAAAGTTCCTGAAAGTAATCCACGCCTCCTGAAGCCAACTGCTGAAAACCACTAAGCTTTTCCCCATTGCTATCCTCAAGATCCCAAATTGTATTAATCCGCTTGCAATGTCCAACCATCTTGTGAAAAAAAGCTAAATTATCATCTCCAAGAGCAAGCCATACCACCCGACTCTGCATTCGGATTTCCGCTTCCCTTTCCGATAAAAGCTTATCCTTAATTCCCTCAAGTCGATGAAGTTCAAGTAGTCCGAAAGCATCAACCTGTACCTGACTAGATTCATAGTGCTTCTCAATTTGCTGCTCCACTTCTTTAAGCCTTATATCTCTTTTAGCTCTCATGTTCTTTGACCAAACTACACTGATATCCTTAACCCTTTTCAAGTTATTAATAAATTGTTGTTCACAAGAAACCGGAATAGTGCTGTCGAAAATGAGCCAATTATTTATTATTAACTCTTTAAAATCCTCCTAAGCCAGCCACGTTGGATTAAACTTGTAAGGCGTTCCAGGCTTCTTGTCACCTTTCTCAAAACAACTCATAATTGGTAGGTGATCAGAGCCACCCCCAATCAACCTCCAAGAGCGAGCCCTTTCCACTCCACGTAGAAAAACCCCATCCACTAGGAAACTGTCCAATCTTTTAGCTAAGGCAGCTTGACCTGATCATTTATTAAACCAAGTAGGACACAACTCTAAGGGTTCCAAATCCATGATATCACCTTCTTCCAAGTGCTGCAGAAACTGCGCCTGATAAGGGTTCGTCCGAGCCCCATTACCCCAAACTTCCCCACTGCTCAAGGTAACGTTCAAATCACCTACAACAATAAAAGGATAATCTCGTAAAAAGGTTATTTTGAAAAATAAATTCCAAAATGACTATTTACGGTTATAAGGACCATAGATAATCAATATGTTGAAACTAAAGCCTAGCTCAGGCCCTAATAGAGTCGTTCCCAATCCTGAGTGAAATTCGAAGCTATTTAGAAGCTGAAAAGTATCTCGCCACCCCGAAATCAAACCTCCCGACAAACCCACGCTGTCCACCCAAGTGAAACACCAACCTTTCAGCATATGAGATAACTTAGTAACCAGACCCTCCCCCCCACCCATAGTCTCTTGTAGAACCAAAATATCAGGACCATTAACTTCTACTAGTCTTCCTAGAGCCAACATTTTAGGGTTGCTGGCTAACCCGCGACAATTAAAAGACATCAATTTCATAAAGATGCCTCCTTCTGAGGTAAATCTCTAAGAGCCTGAAGATCCAAAGAAGAGGTAAATCTAAAGCTTAAATCCTCCCTAATACCCGTTCTAGTCATCACCAAGGGGTCACAGAACCCTTCTCCCCCCTTTGGCAGTAACAATCTCGAACATAAAGAGCCCCGTGAGCGTACAGCATAAGGGTAAGCAGCCTCCCATGGTGATTCAAACTTATTCCGACGCACTAAAGGAAATATTTCCTTCTTACGTTGACTACGAATCAAGCTTTTACATTTCCTTTAAGAAAACCTAGGACTAACAAACCCTAGGCTAGACAGAGGGCTGAAAGAGAGGGTCTTAATCTCCGGCTTTAGATTATGTAAAGACAGTAGGGTTTGTGTCTGTGTTTTCTTACCTAAGAACTCTGGATCTACCTCCTCAGACGCCCCATCAAGCACACCCATTGATTGAACCAGGACAGGAGAAAGAATCCTCGAAATAACCGGTCCTTCACTGAAGCTATTCTTCGATTCATGAAAAGTCCTTTTCTCCACGCTTTCAAACCCCAACACCCTTTCAGTTTCCGAAACTGTAACAACAAGATTCAAGGGCTCAGACCCTACTGTGGCCTTCTCAGGAAACCACCTTCCTTCCTCCCCCCTGCCACCGCTATCTTTAATTACCCACTTCTTCCTTGTAAAAGGTAAAAGACAATCCCTAATAATATGCCCATATACATGGCATCGGCCGCATCGAAAAGGAAGATTGACATAGTCCAGAACCTGAGCAAAACTAAAAGTACTTGCCTCAATTTCTATAACTTCCGGGAGGCCGAGAGAGATGTCCACCTCCACTAGTACTTTCACCACCGTTCGCTTGGCTAGAAATTTGAAAGACTGATCTACCATCAACGTTTTACCGATACAATTACCCACTGCCCTGATAAAAGACTCGTTCCAAAACTCCAATGGCAGTCCAGGAATTTTAACCCAGACCTGTACCGCTCCATTCTTTTCACGACGGGGATAAAAACAAGGGTTCCCGAATTTTAAGTTCAACGCTGTCCTCCCCCACAGCCACACCTTACCGATAATCACTGCAGTGTCCTGTTCATTATTTAACTTAAAACCCAACCATCCCTTCATCATTATGTAAAACTCAGGGATGTAACCAATGACTGGTCTCCAGAAAGTAATCAACCATTCCTTCAAAGCCTGTTCCTCCATTCTGACTCCAAAAAACCGGCCTACAAGGGTTTTACCCGCTAATTCCAAGACTCCTGCCACCCTAACATCTTCCCCAACCATCAGCTTCACTCCTTTTCGCTTCTTGATCACCTTCTTAGCCTTCTTGATGCTTCTGTCGTTAGCTCCCGGCGATAAGGAGACCAATAAAACCTCCTCCTAAAACAGTGCCTTATCACCAGAAAGAGACTCTGCCCGACTCCCTTCACCTAAGAAGTATTCCTCCGCATAACCTAAACCCCTCGTCACCATAATTCACAAAGGTAAAAAACCTAACCCATAATCTCCGCCTGCTTACCCCTGTCAGGCCCACTGATAAAAAAAAACCTAATAAATCGCCAACAGGATAAGGTTCACTCCACCCAAGGTCTCCAAACGTGACACCTCTACCCCTTCACCACTAAAAACCTTCCAGCATATAACCTGATTGACAGAACGTACTTCTCCATAAATAAACTTACCGCAACTGAAGCATCATGTCTAGGTATTTGCTAAGAATACTCCTCCTGCTTACGCCTGTAAGGCCCACAAATCAAAAAAGCCCTAAACAAAACGCCGTCAGGAAAAGGTACACTCCCCCCAAGGTCTCCATATGTATTACCTCTAACCCTTCACCACTAAAAACCTTCCAACGTAAATCCTGACTGACAGAATGTACTTCTCCTCCAGAACGTAGTAAATAAAAACTTATGTCACATAAAATATCGATAATTTTTTTTCATTTCGTCACCAAAAACCTATAAGTAGACTGTCCTGGTGTTTAAATTCTCAATTTTTATCAGGAGAAATAAATGCACAAAAGCATTTTTTGATGGAAGTCTTTTTCATTTCGTCACCAAAAACCTATAAGTAGACTGTCCTCGTGGTTAAATTCTCAATTTTTATCAGGAGAAATAAATGCACAAAAGCATTTTTTGATGGAAGTCTTTTTCATTTCGTCACCAAAAACCTATAAGTAGACTGTCTTGGTGGTTAAATTCTCAATTTTTATGAGGAGAAATAAATGCACAAAAACATTTTTTAATGGAAGTCTGAGTACCATTTAAAATGCTTCTTAACCCAAATTGAATTTTGTTAACTCGTATTACATTTTTGTTGTTTTTTATTTCAAGACACTAACTAATATTGACCTAATTCATCATCACATGAGAAATTTTAATTTGTAAAAAATGTCCATTGACATTCAAGACACCTAATATTAAAGATATAGTGATCCTACCAATTCTACTTGAAATGCAACTTAGATTCAGTCAAAGATGCAAGATGTTGTAAATAAGAATAGATAATGCTACACATAATATTACATGGGTCCGAGCCAGTTAAACTTAAGAAGTAAAATGACAAGATTCCTACACTGTAAAAAGTGCAAGAAACATAAAGTATGAGGCAAATAAAAATATGATAATGCAATTGAAAAAAGATTTCATGATCACATTAAAACCATTTGCAACAGGAAATTTTAATCCAAATTGACAACATAATATCACTAATTGAATAAAAGAGAAGGAATATTTGAAAAATAACAGTTAGACTAAAAAGAATTGATTTTAAAAATTTAAAAATAGGTGCCCGTTTAATTAATTTGGGGAGCGTTGAGGCCTCAAAAAATAGTGACACACTGAGTGAAGCCATGTATATATGAAATACATAATCATATTTACAAGATAAACAAGGAAACTTATCCTTATTTAGATAGATATCTTACTCCCCATTAGTGGGTCGCATAGAAATCTTGTTTAGCGATGAAAGCCCAAATAATTTAACTTGTTGCCCAACCTTTAGCTACTTACCATTTGAATTGAAGGTAAGAATTGATGGAGTTTATTCTTTGAAGCATAATTCAAGTTTTAAGTTTAAGCCATGAACTTAAAGTTTATTTTTACCAAGGGTTTTATAAGATTTCTTTAGGAAAGGTTCTATGATTCTCATGGTGTTGCTCTGCTACACACAAGCATCCATATCCTTGATAGAGTCACCCAAAAATCATAGACCTTATTCCGCTTCCAGCAAGTGTCCATAGCCCTGATGAAGATATCTACATTCCCTCAAAATAATATAAATTTACTTTCCCATCCTTTCTATTAATATTTTTCTTTATCAATCAGGAGATGATGGAAGTAACAACTCTTTCAAGTAGGTGAGGATGATACTATTTTCTAAAAATTGATTAGTCATGCCTAGGTATAAAAATATTCCCTTTTAATATTTTATCTCTATCCGTCCAGCTCATACCTTTCCATAGGATCGACCAATATTAATGTAAATGAATTACATCCCTTATCCAGTTGGTTTATTGACTAAGAAATTGAGTCTTGAAGTGATAATGGAAGTCAATCACTTAGAGAGTTTTAAGTTCCACTGCTTTTTTGAAAGCTCAAATAACCTTCATAAAACTTGTATCATATCCTTTTCCTTTTACAGTCGCAATTGTACAATGCATAGCAAGATTTCATGACTCAACGAGTGCACTATAAGTTAAGAAAACTTCGATAAAAATCAGATTTGTTATATGTAATATGATCAAAGGACATGCATACACTCTTCGGGGATTAACAATAGTCCAAAAACTCAAGGATAAACTAAGATAATAAAATAAGTCTATTTACAGATTATTCGGTCAATGCGGACAAAAACTGAACTCCCTAGTCGAAATGGTTTGGATCTAGAACAAAACAGGACAAAAACACACACCTTTCTCTAGATCAATCAAATTATTTAAAGATGAATAAAGTACATACCTTTTTACCGAAGGTTGTCCTCGCTAGTCTGAAGCTCTTATAGTCCTGCTCCTTAGATCAAATAGAAAACCTATAGAATATACAAAGCAAACAAGACCAAGTGAAGGAAACAAAATATAACTTGATTAATTTAATCAAACGACCAAGGATAAATGCTATAAATGAAATTCAACCTCATTTATGAGAAGGAAAATGTATTGATGTATTAAAAATAAGGACACAAGTACAACCGAAATGCCTTGGTGTCGTAGATCCCTTCCAACGAATCCTTTTCCTTAACTTGTCACCTTGCTCCAAGAGGATGGCTACCAAAGGTTCAACTCTCTAGCACAATTACTCCAACATTTAGCTATCATAGACTCCTCCCCCCTCACCCATGGGAATGATCTTGATTTTATAGGGAAAAAGGGATAAGGAGGAGTTGAGAGATAAAAGGAGAAGGATAGGGTGGGATCCCAACAGGTTAGGGGTTCAGCTGAGATCCATCCTAATAGGAGAGGATATCCATCCACGGGGACTTTTTTCTAGAAGCTTCTCGAGCCTTCCTTTTTTCCATTCCAACAAACAGTGTTGCACTCTGCTCAAGAGAAACTTGAGAAATATGAGGGCGTTACAGGCTGCATGAAAGCAACTTGCGAAACTATCTCAAGTTGTCATAAAGAAACCTATGACAATGAAGAGTGTCGTAGGTTGTCAGAAAGAAAGCTACGACAATGTTGCTAACTAAGGTGTTTAAAGGGAAAAAATTCATGATTCTCATCTTCTTAACAAGTTTGATCAAAGGTACTTTAGGGATTGTGGTAGGATTGAAGGTACATGGTTCATTATCATGGTGGTGACTAAATTTTCGTGTAACAGATTCCCCCCTAAAGTATGAAACTAGAGTGAAGTGATAGTTGAAATACATTGTCAGATGAAAGTTAAGGCAAAGAACCATCGGTCAGAAACCTTTCAACAAATAAGAAGGACTTTGCAGTACAATAAGTTTCATCTCTGAAACATGTATCAATCATAACATGGCTGCCGACCAATAAATTGCAGATCCATGATAGTACTGAGTCAGGATACGACCACCGACATACATTGTGGATCTGTACCTAACAATGACTGAAGATAGATCATGGCTACTAGAATACAACCGTAGATACATGATATAATAATAACACAACCACGAGCAATACAAAAGTGGATCTGTGTGACACTACATCAGTGAGGTCACTAACATGATGTCCATGTGGGAACCTACTAAAAAAAATCTCCATCGCAACCTGGATAAAGTACAGAATGATAGTCCCAAGGGTTTTCAACCTGAACTCGAAATGATACGATTCTAGCCATGTGAATAAAGGACTTGGCATTGAACATGGTAGAAACTGCTTGATTACCAGTCAACGATGTAAAACGTTAACAAGTACAAGGGAAATAAGCAATGATGACAATGACTCCCAAGGTATCCTAGTACATCCCAATGAATGTGAATAGATGATCTGGAGTTGAACACCCGAATAATCATCCAATTATAGGTCAATAATGTGAACCTACTGTCGGAAGCGAGGAATCCTTCCATTGAGGCATGCAGGATGCAAGGTACCAATTAGTTTTTAAGTCTAATTCTTGGATAACATGCTAATGTCAACAACAAAAAACTCGTCAAAGGAGGGCCATAATGTATCGCACATCATCGACATGAAATCGACACAGGAAAGTGAAGTGAGCTGGTAGATCATATGAGCATGAACTAACACAATTAATGGAAAATATTGTTTGAGAGGTTGTTTCAAGGATGCCGAAGTAATAGAAGGCTTAATGACTACAAAGGTTGACATTGGAAAAATACTTCCCTTGAACATTAAACGACACGACAAGTGACTTGGTAGCATTGAATCAATGAGGCAAAGACCAAGACATAATGTGACATGACCGAGGCATTCCTTAGATGACCCAAAGGAGTGAAATGACTCATGGAATTTTTATGACTTGCAGACAAGTTGAGTACTCAACTGTTTGAATAAGATGGAAACAGGTGCCATGTTCAAGGGTGACGATAAGCTGCCATGAATACAAACTCAAATACATTCCCCTTCCCTTATTTTCCCCATCATGATTTATGAGTACCTATTTGATTTTTAACAAGCTGGAAGAGGGTAACAAACACTCGATGTAGCTCATCATAAATGAGTCCAACCTCACATGTTTTACGAACCTGAGTAAGGAGGGGTTCGGTCCCAAAAAGGGTCCTTTGATGTGTAGTTTTACGAGTCCAAAGAAGGAAAACTTGGTGATTTTTCATGTTTAGAGAGACTAAAAAGAACTTAAAGAAGACTCCAAGATGGAATTTTTTCGTAAATTTAGTCCCCTAGTCCCAAAAAAGTATAAAATAATTCCTAGGAGAACTCTCTTAGTCAATGGTTGACCAAGGTATTCCTTTTTCGTAAACAGTCTAAACCATTCGAAAAAGGGGTAAAATATCACTAGATAGATGAACTTTCAAATACTTTTACAAGCGTGAAATAAAAAAGTTCACTTGGCAATCTTTTCCTATTTAGAGAGTCTGAAAAGAGATTAAAGAAAACTCTAGGGGGTTCCTTTTCGTAACAATTTTTTACGAGCTCAACAAAGTGATAAAATCATACCTGATAACTTATTCTCATGTAATTACAAGCACAAGAAAGAAAAAATAATAAGCTCTACACCTTTTTACTTGGTTTTTAATGAGCACGATTATGGTGTCAAAAGAACTCAGAATCTTTTTCATGTTTTACCCGAGCACGAAAAAGTAAAAAGTAAGCTCAAAACCTTTTTCATGTTTTAACTAGAGCACGAAAAAGTAAAAAGTAAGTTCAAAACATTTTTCTTGTTTTAACCAGAGCATGAAAAAGTAAAAAGTAAGCTCAACACCTCTTACTATTTTAATGAGCTCGAAGAAAGGTTGAAAAAATGCTTGGATATCTGCTTCTTTTTTTAATGAGCTTGCAATAGAGAATGAACTATGCTCGAGATGATTGTTTCATTTTTAAATGAGATTGAAACAAAAAATGAACTATGCTCAGGGCATTTGCTTCATTTTTAAATGAGCTTGAAAAATAAAATGAACTATGCTTAGAATGCCTATTTCATTTTTAACGAGCTTAATGTTAGAAAAACAGGATCGCAGAGCAATAACAATAAACATAAATGCAAATATAATCACACACACATTACAAGAGAGACACAGATATATCGTGGTTCACCCAAGATGGGCTACGTCCACACTAAATTTGCCAGTCCTTATTATTATACCGTCTAGCAAAGTGAAGGGATACAACCTGTAGCACAACCACTGCACTTCCTCTTCACTGTCTCACAGTCTCTCTTCTTGATCTCAGAGATCTTTACAATGCATAAAACCTAATACATCAACCCTATCCGTATTACAATGTCTTTCTTTTATAAGGGAAATACAATGGGAAAATACCACGGGTTACCCAAAACCATGGGCCCGAAAATTGTTGGCGAAAACAACCCCAAACCCCCGTGCCCCCGAACCCCCGTAACTTGGGGGCGTTGTCTCCAAACCCACTTTATTGAGGGAGATGCCCTCGAACCCTCGACCGGGGCCCGTTGGCCCCCACGCTCCCCATCCAGGGGAGTGTAACCACTCTCCCGGACCCCCTGGGGATCGTGCTGGGATCATAACCAAACCTGGGGTTACAGACACGGCTGAATAATAATATTTCTGAATCTGGAGATCAGGATCCACAATCAACACTTAAAACAGAAAATAAACTGTGCTCGAGGTTTCGTTTTTTAACAATATTGGAACCAAAAATAATTTGTGCTTGGATTGATACCCATTGGTGGGTTTCTTCCCACATTATATCTAGAGGTCAGTACTTTGGCTGATACCCATTTTTCCAACATGATGTCCAGAGGTTGAAAATCTGCCCCCAACATGATTATAAAAAGCTAGCGGCTTAACTCCAGTATGATGTCAAGAGATTGGAGACATTCCCCCAAGCTTCCTTTCACCGTACGACTCTTCTGCCTCACCTTATTAGACTCCTCACTACTAATAAGAATAGGTTCTCTAGAGAGGGAGTAAGAAAGAGGATCAAGTAACATAGGCAAAGGAAATGAAGGTTCAAGTACTAAGTCTGGTGGAAGGCTCGACTCAATGGGAGGGGGATCTGTTTCATTTTTTAATGAGCTTAACATAGAAAGTGAACCATGCTCGTTATTATTCGTTTTATTTTTTAACGAGATTGACACAGAAAAATAACTTTACTCATAATGACCTATTTCATTTTTACACAATCTTGAAACTGAAAGTAAACTATGCTTGATATTGGTTTCATATTTACACAAGCTTGAAACTGAAAGTAAGCTATTGTCGTAGTTGCTTGTTTCATTTTTAACGAGCTTGAAACTAGAAATAAACTATGCTCAAGGTTGGTTGCCACACAACATAATGTACATAGGTTAGTAATTTTCCCCTCTACATAAGTGGATAGCGACTTAACTCCAGTATGATGTCCAGAGGCTGGAGACATGCCCCTCAAAGATTTCCTATGATGGGAAGAAGATATCGATTTATTAATGACTTAACTCCAACATTATGTACAGAGTTGAGAGACATGGCTAAAGAAGGGGGAGGAACCACAAGAAAATGCAGAACATTCAGGGAATTTTTGTGACTGGAAGTCATATGATGATTATGTGTAACAAAGGAAAGCTGATCAATGGTCACTATGTTTCCAAGATGAGGAAAATACATCACTCGAAAGAGTGTGGCCACTACAACTTTCATGGCATAGACATAATATCGTCCAAGGAGCATATTAAAATCTAAGGGACCTTGGACTACCATAACATCAATGCAGACAGTTTTCCCTCCTAAGGTGATAGGTAATTGAGGAAGGATTCTTAAAGGTCTAGTAGGTATTCTATTAAAATCCAGTATCTGATTAGTGGTTGGCACAAGTTGAGGGGAATATATAGCTTTCCAAGTATTTGAGGATAAAATACTAACATAAGCTACTTCATCAATAATAGTGCGAATTATGTTGTTACCTACAAATCCTACAGGTATCTAGAAAGGAACATCCGAAGGAAGATGATATTCTGTTAGATTATTCCAATCAAAGGAAATGACCTCAGTATTCAGAGGGGTTCCTATTGAAATGGACAGGATTTCCCCTTCTCTAGAACAACATGAACTGACTAAGAAAACATCAGTGGTTTTAAGTTCACTCTTAACTGGAAGCGTAGGATGAGACGAAGATTGTGTCAAGATAACTACTTCAGTCTTGGCACTCTCTAATGAAAGAGTGGGATCAGGTGGAGATGACATCAACTCAACCACTTCAAATTCACTCTTCAAAGGAAGAGTGGGACAAAATGAGGATGGATATGGATCGACTCGGCTTGATCAACTAATGGGGGGTCAAGGGACAAATTACTATATCCTGTTGGAAGGTTTTTTTGAGTAATTTCTTCAAATAAATATGAAGCTTCATCCATGCGAGGACAAAGGTAAGTAAGGTGCATGTCCTTACATAACAAGCAAGAATTCTTGACTTTACCTTTCTTACTCTTAACCATAGAGTCACTGGTTGACGGGGAATCATCAAACATGATGATCAGAGGTTAATGACATGGGTTGTTTGGATACCTTAGACGATGCTTCTAATACTTTGGACACACCAAGACAATATTTAAGAAGGTGTTCACCCTTGCAAAGGTTGCAAGGGAATTTGGGCTTATGAGGTGTTTAAGTGGGATGAGGACCATTAGAAGAAGCTGGTGGATGCTTGGTCCCTTGCTTATTTTTATTATTATTAATATTCCTTTTCTTATTCTTTTTATCCTCCTGGTTACTAGGATCAAAGATTGTACCATACAAAGAATAAGAAAGGGAAGAAAGCACCACAAGAGAAGAAGGCAAAGGGTCGACATGAGGTTGGTTTTATCGTGATGGAGAGTTAATATTTGAAACATTAGGTGCATCCAGGATCATCGGATTGAATAACCATACTGGTAATCCTATAGTCAATCCAGGAAGTTTCAAAGTAGCAATGAAGGGAGGACCAACATTTCCAAATGAAGGAAAAACAAAAGGTTCCCCTTGAGAAGGGGTCTCTTGGTTGGTAGTCCCAGAAAATGTATCCATAACCATGCACCTCAAGCAAACACTGAGATGTTATTCCGCTGTGAAATACACCAATTATACCTATGACCTTATAAAAAACACACACGTCATACACTAATTGATATAAAATCAACAAGCAAACATGTGAATAGGTGGGATAAAAAGATGGATCCTCACAGGAGTGTTAGGTTGTCACAACTCATGATATACCACAGGGTCCAACAGTAATACTTGACCCAATATTTCAGTACACTAACCAAGGAGGATTAGGAATGCACCCTTGACAGTATTACTTGACTACCTAGCAGTACGTTCATAGTAATCTCACCGAGTGTTGTTCTCGTTGTATTTCAACAACAAGATGACCAAAAATTTTAATCAGTTGGTTCCAGGATTCTATGGGGGTCTCCCAATATAATCAAGGTACGTGGGAGATACAATCCATAGTAGTGATGTCTAATATGCAACCATTCAAAACGGGCCTTCCGATATACTCTAGGTAAGTGGAAGAACCTCACAGTCCATGGATTCTAGCACTGACAAAAAACGACAACTCCTACGTTTAACGATGCTGGAACACGTCTTATACCTATCACACAATGTTGCTAAATATTTTAAATTAATGTGTGCTTTATTTTATCTTAAGACGGTTAAGTGGACAAGATGATGTTTCGACCAACTCAAAAGAAATGCAAGGAAATGGAGATGCAATCTTTCACTTCGATGACCACTATACTATGAGAGGGAAGAAAATATTTTACTTTCCAAAATGAAAAAAATGTCCCAATTTTCATTACCAACTACATGCATTTATCTCTTCTTATTTTTATGAAAGATAAAACCAAGCCAAACCCATACCTATAAAAAATATGAACCTAATGATTGCAACAATCCTTCAATTATGGAATGAAGATGCAAACAACCTCTAACTTGTTTCCTATATTTTTACACTTGAAAAAGGAACCTCTAAGTTAAGGAAGAGAAAGACTCTAATGATGCTTCCAATACAAATGCAAATCAAATAAAAACACTCAATGTTCTCTTAGGACTCAAATGCATATGAAACTTGAAAGAGATTTTCTTCTTTATATAAACGCAGGAGCTAAAATAAACTTTAGACCAAACTAGTGTCAAGAAGAAAATGCAATTTTTGATTTTTAAGATGTTTTACTCTAGCAAAAGGAATTCAAAAGAAGGCTCTATCTCTGTACAATATGGAAGAAAAGAGATATATCTACTTTTGCAAAAAATCAGTGGCTGAAGAGGTCTAAGGAAACAAAGACAACACCTAAGAAAAGAACTCAAAAAGATAAGGATGACCCAAAATTTTTGAATCCTACCAAAGTAACCCAAACACCACACAAAAGACCCCAAAAAACTAAAAAAACCCTAATATGGGTCAAAGGTACTGTAGGATACATGATCCTTGTCCCCCCCAAGGATCCCCAAAAAATACCCCAAAAATGCACAAATCAAATATAATGCAAAAATACCCCAAAAATGCATTAATCAAATATAATGCAAAAACCCCCCCAAAAATGCACACAAAACATGCATTCAAAGGAGGTTTCAAATTCTTCCAAACAAGGCAAAAAATGGAGTCAATAGCCAGTTATAGAGAAGAATACAACTGTGAAAGACAGTGAAAAACCCTAAGGAATAACCCAGTCCAAGACCCAAGTAGGAAACCTAGCCAAAACTTAAAAATTTCACATAGTGTCGCAGTTTGTAGGCGCACACCAGTGCGACAATTTGCAATGTTGCAGTTACAAAAAAAACCAGATGTGATAATTTCACACCGTGTCTTCACTCATAGTGCAACATGCAAAGTTTACAATTTTTTAAATGAGAAAAGGTTCCAAAAAAAAAAAATTAGTGGACTAAAGGTCTGAGAGTCAATCTGGATCTCCCAACAACTCAAATGGCAAATCTCAAGCAAAAAATAAGGCCAAAAATGACAAGATCAAAGAAGGGCAAGTTTTCAAAATCAAGCAAACCCTAAGGATAGCTCCCCAATGGATTCACCAATTTTGTTTATGGATTATTCGGTCAATGCAGACAAATACTGAACTCCCTAGTCCAAATGGTTTGGATCTAGAATAAAACAAGACAAAAACACACACCTTTCTCTAGATCAATCAAATTATTTAAAGATGAAGAAAGTACATACCTTTTTAATGAAGGTTTTCCTCGTTGGTCTGAATCTCTTATAGTCTTGATCCTTAGATGGAATAGAAAACCTGTAGAAGATCCAAAGCAAACAAGACCAAGTGAAGGATACAAAATACAACTTGATTAATCTAAGCAAATGACCAAGGAGATATGCTATAAATGAAATTCAACATTATTTATGAGAAGGGAAATGTATTGATGTATTAAAAATAAGGAAAGAAGTACAACTGAAATGCCTTGGTGTCGTATATCCATTCCAACGAATCCTTTGCCTTAACTTGTCACCTTGATCCAAGTGGATGTCTACCAAAGGTTCAACTCTCTAACACAATTACTCCAACATTTAGCTATCATAGACTCCTCGCCCCTCACCCATGGGCATGAGCTTGTTTTTATAAGGAGGAGATGAGAGATAAGAGGAGAAGGATAGGGTGAGATCCCAATAGGTTAGGGGTTCGACTGAGATCCATCCCAATAGGAGGGGATATCCATCCATGAGGACTTCTTTCTAGAATCTCCCCGAACCTTCCTTTTTTCCATTCCAACGAACAATGTCGCACTCTACTCAAGAGAAAATTGCGACATATGAGGGTGTCGTAGGCTGTATGAAAGCAACTTGTGAAAATGTCTCAAGGTTTTAGAAAGAAACTCGCGACTGTTAGGAACCCATGTCAACCCTTCTATTTACTTTGTTAGTATATTGTTGTTGGACGCATATGCTTTGTAAGTCGTCCCATAGTATTTGTTGATCCATAGTTTGTATTATTGTTGTTGGACACATATGCTTTGTAAGTCGTCCCGTAGTAATTGTTGATCCATATTTTGTATTGGCCCATGGTTTGTATTGACACATGGTATTGACCCATGGTATTGGTGCCTAGACTTAGTATATAAGTTTGTGTTGAGACCAATGAAGGTACCGTGAAGTTATTTGTATTGAGCTTGCTCAAAGGAGGTTGCCCCCTCGAAGTGGCCTGCGATCAACATAAAAGTGATTCTGAGTTTTGTTATTTATGCTATTTCGTGTGTTTTCATCAATTAATTATTGCAGGTTCTTCACATCTGGTATTAGAGCACCTTCTTGGGCTCGTTGGGTGAAATTTATGCCAATTTTTTTTTTGCATTTGTTGCAAGTTCAGACCTGGGAATAATCCCTATCCGCTTAACTATGGGAAGTACTTGGGCATAATCCCTAAAACACATTGTGAGGAGTACCACAGGAACCCCAAAGTAGCTGGCCCATTGAGAGGACCTGCCAGTGAAAAGGGAAACGACCCCTACCTGATTGACTAGTTCCAACCCGTGAGGTAAACCAAGAGATGTCGTTTGTGGCAAAGCGGTTATCAGTTTTACCTGAGCCGTGGAGTGAGGGGTACTGCCCCAATACGCAAGCCGCCAGACAACATTGGTGGCCGAGTGAAAACCCTGAACTGTTAGGAAGCCGAACATACCTGGGGTCCATATCTATTTTCAGTTGAACTGTTGCCAATCACTTCCGCGTTGTTTTAGATCCATTCCGAGCCATTTCAGATCTAGCCGTTTCAGATCCATTCTGAAAGATGTTTCAGATCCATTTGGTGCCATTTCAGATCTATTCTGAAAGCCGTTTCAGATCCATTTGGCGCCATTTCAGATCTATCTGTTGCCGATCACTTCCGCGTCGTTGTAGATCCATCTGTTTCTGCTCCCTTCTATGCCATAGCAGATCCATTCTGAAAAAAAAAAAAAAAATCATTTTTTGGGCATATCTCCCTTGTTTTAACTCCGTTTCCCTTGAAACTTCCTGGACACCCCTGCAATCCCATTCTACATATTTCATTCCTGAGGACCATATCCCCAATTCTACTTCCCAAAGCCAGAAATATCACATTTGTCTATTTCTAGGGTTTGCCATAACTTCTTCAATTTTCACCCACTCGCCTCCAAATTTTGCCACCGTGTTCATTCCCTATTTCTGCTTCTTTGTCCCTCTTGACCAATTTTCTCATTCTCTCACCCTTCTTCTGAAATCCCCATTTTTTGCTTCCCTGTCCATCAGAAAGTGTCTAAATCCTAGTCAAACCCTAATTACCCATCCGATTTTTTCCCCAATCCAAATTTCCCTTTACTAAATAAGCTTTTGTTTTTGTTTTTCTATCCATTCCCCCCCCCCCCTAAAAAAAAAAAATCCTGGTTATGGTTGTTACCCACGCAGGAGCAAAAACCATGGAGGAAGCACTTGCAACCATCCAAACCAAACTCCAAGATCTGGATGAAAATTTTCTTAGCCTCCATCTTCAACATTCAACCATGAACAATAATCGACATCAAGAATCTTCTGCAGCCAATGGGTTCTCTTCTTCCAGCAATTTCCGTGGTCTGAAGCTTGAATTTCCTTGCTTCAATGGTACTTATCCGACTGGATGGATCTATCGTGCAGAACATTATTTTAGTTTGCATAATACTTTTGATGTCCAAAAATTTCCACTTGCATCCTTTCATTTGGAACAAGAAGCCCTTCAATGGTACCATTGGTACATCAAGGCTCATGAAGAGCCAAAATGGACAAATTTTTGCCAACTCCTTTTGCAATGATTTGGTCCTAGTGCTTTTGATGAATTCACCGAAGCACTCACTAAACTTCGTCAAAGTGGCACTATGAGAGAGTATCAGATAGAATTTGAGAAACTAGCCAATCACACAGAAGGATTGTCTGATGAATTCTACAGGAGTTGTTTTATCAGTGGTCTTAAGGATGAAATTTGCTCAGAGGTTAAAATGTTCTGTCCCAACACAATGATGGAAGTCTTAAGGTTGGCTAAGTTGGCAGAAGACAAGATTGCAGCCCAACAGTGATCCAAACCCACTTTTGTTCCCTTCCGAAATATGGGTTCTCAACGACCTTCCATCCCGCCAGCTCCTCGACCAAATCCTATCAAGCATTTGTCTGAAATAGAGATGCAGGCACACAGAGAAAAAGAGCTTTGTTATAATTGTGATGAGAAATTCACTTGGGAACATAGATGTGTTCAACAAAAGCTCTATCTCTTGGATATGGATTCTCCGCCTGCCTCTAAAATTGGTGAAGAAGCTCCAGATACAATGGATGATTAGGTCGACATTCAGGAATCTCCTATTGACCCCCCATCTCAGGATGAACAGCCATAGATCTCTCTCCATGCTTTATCTAGCGTCACCACCCCCCAAACAATGCGGGTCAGGGGTTACTTCAAGAAGATTCCTCTTACAATACTCATTCATTCTGGTAGCACTCATAACTTCATTGACCCTCGGATCGCCAAACAAGCTGATTGTTTTGTCCATCCTTGCTCCAACTTTGAAGTCATGGTTTCCAATGGGGGCACCTTACCTTGCAAGGGGAAGTGTCACAATGTGCGTATCTCTCTGGAATATTATAACCTGCGCTCTGACATGTTTTCCTTGTCCCTAGGTGGATGTGATGTGGTTTTGGGCGTTCAATGGTTACGCACACTTGGCCCCATCTTATGGGATTTTGCTGAACTTTGGATGCAGTTTTCAGTCAATGGGAAACAATACAAATTTAAGGGATTACAACACGGGTCTCTCCACATCATCAGTTCACATCGCTTGGAAAAGATCCTTAAGAAGAATTCACATGGTGTCATCGCTCAACTTCATTCCATTTAGATGCACCCATCAACTGTCCCCTCTACTTCCTTGGATAGATATGCAGGTGTCTTTGCTGAACTAGTGGGATTGTCTCCTTCACGAGACCTTTCCGGTAATAATTTAGCCGCATCTACATCTCAGTAGGAAATGATGGCTATTTTGCATGCAGTACAGAAGTGGCATCCATACCTATTAGGGAATTATTTCTGCATCAAGATTGATCTCCAGAGTCTGGAAAATTTCCTGGAACAATGGGTCTCCTCCCCAGCACAACTGACATGGGTTATCCAACTCATGGGTTATGCCTATGCGATCACTTACAAGAAGGGTAAGGACAATATGGTGGCAGATGTTCCTTGTCGCACATTTGATGACCCAGTTTCTCTCACAACTATTTCTCTGCTTGTTCCAAATTGGTTGCAATCTGTTCACCAGGGCTATCTCTTCTATGAACTCCATGCTTCTTCATCGGCAAGGCACTCTGGGTTCCTCAAAACCTATGATCAGTAACAATGTAACTTCTTTTGGTAGGGACTGAAAATGAAAATTCAATAGATGGTGGTTGACTGTGATACTTTCCAGGTCAACACAGGTGAAATGACACTCCTTTTGGGACTGCTCAAACCCTTGCCCATCCCTACACAGATTTGGATCACTATTTCTATGGATTTCCTAGAAGTGCTCCAGTGGTACAATACCACATCTAAAAGAACACCATATGAAGCAGTCTCTGGACAGGCACCGCCAGTTCTTCTTCCATACACGCTCAGCAGCTCCCTAGTTCAGGCAATTGAATCGGTTCTTCAAAACCGCAATCAGATTCTTCTCATTCTGCAGGACAATCTTCACATGGCAAGAATTCGCCTGAAACAATAAGATGATCAACACTGTTCTGAGTGCACTTTTCACGCAGCTAATATGGTTCTTCTTCGTTTACAACCTTCCAGGCAATCCTCCATGAAAATCAACAGGCGTCAATGGCCCGGAATGCAACCCGAGGATGCTACAAGGGAACCACTCCTTCAGATTCTGCATCAATTTCCAAATCTCAAGCTTTGAGGACAAAGATTTTTCTAAGGGAGAGGGCATGTTAGGAAACCATGTCAACCGTTCTATTTACTTTGTTAGTATATTGTTGTTGGACGCATATGCTTTGTAAGTCGTCCCGTAGTATTTGTTGATCCATAGTTTGTATTATTGTTGTTGGACGCATATGCTTTGTAAGTCGTCCCGTAGTAATTGTTGATCCATATTTTTTGTTGGCCCATGGTTTGTATTGAAACATGGTATTGACCCATGGTATTGGCGCCTAGACTTAGTATATAAGTTTGTGTTGAGACCAATGAAGGTACCGTGAAGTTATTTGTATTGAGCTTGCCCCCTCGAAGTGGCCTGCGATCAATATAAAAGTGATTCTGAGTTTTGTTATTTATGCTATTTCGTGTGTTTTCATCAATTAATTATTGCAGGTTCTTCACAGCGACAGTGAAGAGTGTCGCAGGTTGTCAGAAAGAAAACTGCGACAGTGTTGCTAACTAAGGTGTTTAAAGGGAAAAAAACTCATTATTCTCATCTTCTTAACAAGTTTGATCAAAGGTAATCCAGGGATTGTGGCATGATTGAAGGTACATGGTTCATTATCATGGTGATGACAAAGTTTTTGTGTAACAAAGTTTGCAATTCAATAGAACCATTAAAATCCATGAGTGGTTTTTCAAGCAAGAAAATAATTTGAATTGCAAAATTTTTAATTCTAAAAAGATATCATACAAGCTATAACAAAAAATCAGTCCAAAAAACAAAATAATGGTTGTACAATATTTTCCATAAGACATGCATCTATTACACCAAAATCTTGTCATCATGAGATGTGTAACCTTGGTTTGTCTTAATTCCTAAAGCATTGATTCCGAATTGCCTAAAAAGAAGGATTTCCATGCCTTTTTCCCAATGTTGTCACACTGACGCAACTTGTATATTGACAAGATGCGTTGGGTCCTTGACGACGCACTTTGCACATTGATAGAGTGCGTCCCTGACACTATTTTCCTTTGTTAAACTTGCATCACCCTTAAATGACGTAGGTTGCTAGTTGACAAAGTGCATCACTATTAGTTAAGAAGGAAAAAGAGAACTTCGAGCGCCTTCTAGAACAAATCCCTTCACGGAGGCCTATCCCAACAAATCAATGAAGGTGGCAGGAAATCCCCTAACTCTTTGGGATGATCCCTTAGTATTATCCATCAAATACAAAACTCCTTCTATCCTCTTTGGCATATATATACAAGCTTCCTCTCCATGGTTGGGGAGAGGACAAATTAGAGCACCCAAATGCTGGAGAAATTTTGCTAGAGTTGAAGTCCCTTCATCCATTAGAGGCAAGGTTGGATCTTTGAGGTAAAGATTAGTTGAAAGAAATTGCAACGTCAAGGAAATGGTTGTAATATCCTCTTCTCTACATTCATTAATACAACAATATATTCTATTTCCATAAAGGTTTATTGTGCATTATAGATATTTATAACTTGTTTCCTTGACCACTTGTTTAGGCTAATCAATATTACTTGTGGCTTTCACTTGTGTTTCCTCTTGTTTTCTCTATGTTGTTTTGTATCTAAGCATTGAAGATCACATAAAGCAAGGAGAGACTACTCCAATTACAAGGTGAGTAACGTGCCCTATTCTTGTACTTTGATTAATCTAGGAAAGTGTTTATATTCTGTCATGATTTGTTATAGATCTAAACCATTTATACTAGGGACCTCGATCTTTTTCCGCATCGATTGAGAAATCCTATAACATCATCAAAATGAAATTAAAAGTCAATGCACCCTTGGGAAAAGTTCATTCCTATACAAAATTATCAAAACATGCTTTTCTGGAAAATAATTTTGTTGTTGGTTGAGTATTATGGGTTTCAATACTTCTCATTGAGATTTTAAATCTCCAATAACACCATGCTTCATTGTTTCATGTTCAATATATTTTCCTCCAAATTAAAATCTTTGTGTTGTCTTCTATTTCAATGAACTAGGTTTTAAGGACAAAGTATGACTGCATTTTAAAGTTGAACTAGAAACATATTCCCATCTTAGTCTTAAAAATATCACCTCAACCATGCCACACTCATCTCCCCAGAAGTTTAATATTGTCATCACTCTACCCTCAAGAGTGCGACACCAATTCCAAAGAGTTTTAATATGCAATTTAAGGTATTTGTTACAATATTTTTTTTTGAAAAAATAATTGAGATACATAGAAGTAATTTAAGATATTCTTGAATATATCTTGTCTTTCAAAGGGTTCTACAACTCAAAATGAAAATTGGAAATTCTTATATCATTCGTTTTTCAACAATGTGATTAATATGAGTAATGTCATGTAAAGTTTGATAAACACTCTTTCTTTGAAGGATAATTTCATAGTTGTAGTGATAAAGCATAATATGCATGATGTTGGTCTCCTTGGGATGACCCGGGTTCAACGAAGTTATTGTAGACACAACAAAACCTCTTTCTGGCCCTTTCGGCATCAACCCGTAAACAGGCTGACGTCTCACCCGAAGCGAAGTATGGGGGTTACAGAATCAGGTTTTTTTAATTGTGGTGTAACCATGGTGATGTGGTTACTTGAAATCCCAGGATGTCCATTTCTTAACATGCACTTAATATGACTATATAAATACATGACTTCGCACTTCGCAGTTACCAAAAAACCTACAGAACTACGCTGAATCACTGTTATCTTTACTGGTTAACTACGCATGCATCATACTTAGTATTACTTCGCAGTATTCATACACATGTGTTCCGATTACTTAACATATGATTTCCATTCACATACACATGAAAGAAAACACATAAACATATAAGAAAATGAACTCAAAACATGCCATGAACTCATACATAACACACAGATTTACGTGGTTCACCCCCAGGTGGGATCTATGTCCACAAGAACTATTATTATATTACTTGGAAGGGTAACAGTTCTAGTCTACGCACTCAGCTGCAGACTCTTCTCTACAATTAGATCTCTATGCACTCATCCGTAGAGTCTGTTATCTCTCACTCTATATCTACAATCCAAAACAATAACAACACTTGGTTGTTTGAACAAAAAACCAACCCTTCCTTATACAAAATTACCCATATATATATATATATATATATATATATGTGCTAGAAGGTCACATATTACAATAACTATGGGCCAACCCCCATAGTACCCTTAACCCAAAAACCCTGTGGTTCTACTATAGACCACACTTAGCTTTAACTTCGTTGTCCCTTTGGTGCCGCTTCTTCTGACTTCTGATGTTTCTCTGACAGGCCTAGTTTCGAATTTTGCAGTGGCGTGTCCTTTACACCATTCTGCTTCTTTACTTTCTGCTTCTGTAGCAGTCAGGTCGCTTCTTGGTCTTTAATTGCTTCAACCATCTCTCTAAGGACACAGTTTCTTTCCTGTCGACTGAACTTCGCTCCATACCCTCTTCCCGAGATTTGCGGAGTCACTTATCTTCAAAATTGGTCAAAGTCAGGCCTCACCTAACTGTACTTTGATTTCAAAACTTACCTTACTTAGGTTGCTCCCAACAGGACCCTAACACTTACTTGTGGCTCGTCCTCGAGCCACTTACACTAGGATTCTTTGGCTTCGCAGCACTTGGCGTGTTCATCTTCGCTGCAAACTCTTGGTATGTTGCGCTCAACTTCGCAACAGCCTCCTTAGTCTCTTGATCATATTATTTTACCATATCAAGCAACATTGCGGAGATATGTTCTTACATTTGGTCCTTTACTATGCTCTCTATCGCTCGAAGCTCTTGCAGCTTCGTCTCGATCTCTTCAGAGAGTGCCAATGCATCTTCTTGCATAGGTTACAACTTCCCTGAAGTTTCGGCTTCCTTTTCTCTCAATGCCTTCAACTCTTTCTAAAGTTCCTTTGTCTCTATGAACTTCTGTATTCTTTGCCTTGGCGGAAAATCCTTTATAGCTGTGTTCATTGTGTCGAGTTCCTTTTTCTTCATTTGGAATTCATCTTGATTTTTCTGTAAGTCTGTGTCTTCTTGCAGCATGGCCAATGACTTAGTCACTTCTTCTAGCAAGTCTTGACACCTTTCAACTTCTGCGGCTATGTTCTCAGGTTAAATATTCAATTCTTCAGCCCTTACTTCCTTTATATCTGGTGGAGTGCCAGGTTGTTTTCTTGACTCTAAGTAAACAATTTTTTCTTTGTAACCAATCTCCATATATTCCATTTTTGCTTCGATATTGTCTACTGCAGCACCAATTTTAACAATGGTTGCTTCCACTTCTGGTTCTTCTTCGAAGTCTGGGATCTTCACGCAGACATCTGCTACTTCCTTCTTCAGCATTTTCTGCTTCTCATGAGCATTTTCTAGCTTATTGGTCTTCGCTTTGCATTCATTCCCCAGCTCTTTATAAATTTCTTCTAGCTTGAGATGCTGGTTGTATGAAATCATATCTCTATCCTTGATTTCTTCTACAACTTGCAGATGTAGATTGTGTAGTCTTTCAATGGGAAACATTCCCACATTAATATCCAAGTGTGCGAGCTGCTTCACACCTTCAGTGATTTCATCGGACAGAAATATCACGTTCGTTGGATCTATGCGGACTAACCGAGGTCGCATTGTGAGTGCAGGCGCTTTTCTTTTCCTTCATCTTGAATCCTCTAATCTGTCTTCGAAGTATGATTTTCTTGTTAAATCTCTCTGGACTTGCTCTACTCTCGCCAACATGCTCTTCAGTTCTGCGATGCTTTCTACCATGCTTTCTTGTAGTTGCTCATGCTTGCTGTCTTTTATTGCGAGCATCTCTTCAATATGCTTGTGAACTCTCGATGCAATGCAGTCATAATCATCATTGTGCAACTTCGCATCGAGTGGGGTCTTACTTTCTTTTTGCTTATTTCTTTTCGATCCCTTCGGCACAGCTGTGTCAGGGTTCTTCCTCTTTTCTCCTGTTGGAAAATAAGCAACTTGTTGTTGTTCTTGTGCTTGATATTTCTCTTTTCCTTGATCTTGGGTGTCACTTTCATTGGCGCTTTCCTTAGATGTCGTGACCAGTGACTCTGGCGCATTAATTTTCCATTCGGGGGGCCAATATTCAATGATGAGGCCAATATTCTGCGCATACAACGGATATTGACCCTCATACCATTCTAGGTTTGCTGGTTCTCTAGGATGTATGAAGATAAAGTGAAGGCCCACTTTAAATCTCAGCTTTTGGATGTATGTTGTTGTTATTCCCTTAGGAATACGCAAAGTACGACTGATTACTTCACATAACTGCTCATAAAATGTGTACAATTGTACATTATTCAGTCTTTGTCTTTCTGGATTTGAATTGCTCCACATGTTCGCATATATGGGTCCACGACAATATCCAGTGAACACTGGTACACTTTGTTGATATTTCATCTCTTTCCAGTCCACGAATGCGATCAAGACCGTCAGCCAGCTATAGTGAAACTAATAGCCATTGTCTTACGTATACGCTACATAATCTAAGAATTCATTCAAAAGGTAACTTGCCCAATTGAATATAATTGTAATCCATCCTTAGCCTTAGCAGCCAAGGATATTGCAACGGCTGTCAGTTCTGACGGACTACATATCCTTAATACTTTTCTTGCGAGAAACTGAACCATGAAACTTGTGGAAACATCCTTAGTCTGAATTGATTGATAGCCACAGGTTCCTTTTACCAAGCCGAATTTTCTCTTCATCTTCCTTGCAAGTTCTTTGTCTTTATTCTTACCTATGAAATCTGTTGTAGGTTCGGTGCCTCATTTGCTTAAGTGTGTAATCCTGTAGATAAGGTCAATGTTAATATCAATCTTGCGGTCTAACCACAAGTATCCCTAGTGACAATATGACAACAATGTACGCACAACTGCTGTGAGCTATGGACTTTGGACAAAATGTAGAATTCGCAGCAAATTCAACAATCATAAGGGTTGCAATGGCGCAATCCAGTCGTGCGCTTGAATTGTTGCTTGCTTACTGGATTCATGGTAGTGTCTGCACATGTATTGATCCAGCTGAAAATGTGGATACTTAGTTGAATGCAACAAATCATGGTATGAGAACTTGCATTCGGGAATATTTCCTAGAAAATTCTCCTTCTCCTGAACATGAGTTGACATCGGTAGCAGCGGGATATCATATTGTGGATTCCTTTTTAGAATGACCACCAGAGCATCATCTCTTCGCGGAGGGATGTATTCTGGTATCGACAGAATCAACCTCTCACAAGGTTGTTCTGGCGGATATGATTTCAGAGTTTCTGCAGTATTTAGTTTCTCTTGCTCTGTAGCTTTTTGCTTATCTTTTTGTTTCTTCTCTGGTGCGTGCCGCAGAGAGGATTTAGAGGTTCCACCTTTCTATGGAGTTGTTTTCTTGACAGGGGTCTTCATAATTCCTTCTAGACCATACTGATGGAATTCTCTTAATATATCATGTAGGATTTCTTGCTCAGACATAAACTGTCGGAATGCTCTATTCTCAACTGGTGAAAACTCAGAAATTACTCGCAGTAAAAATTCAAAGTCACAATAAAACCGGTAACTATGCGATCTTTACTATTTATAGCCACATCTTCATTGAGATGCACCCAAAAAAGTATAAGTTAACATTAAATGCTATGTCCGTTGGAAAATATTGCTTATACATTGGTCCTTTCTTTTCATTAAATGTGTCTTCAACAGACAAATATGCCTTAACATGGAAAAATATGGTTTCCCAAAAGTACTGTATAACGATTAGTTTCCGAACAAAACTGTAACAACTAGTTTTCTCTAGATTCGTTGGTGGTCAGGTGAGTGGCGAGGCTCACTTCACATTTCCCTTATTTTGATTGAACTTCACAACACTACCTTCTTCCTTTGACTCAACTTTGCAACTCGGCTTGCTATGTGTGCTTCACAACACATCTTTAAATCTTGTAAACTTCACTTTCTAACAAAATTGTTGTGTGCAGACTCTCTTCTCTGTTTTAGTGTCCAATTTCAACTGCACTTGACACTTAAAAATCTATTGCGTTGCTTAACTTATTCCTGTAGGAGTAGGGCCATGTCTCTGTAAGGCTTTAATATACTCCCATTAACAAGTCCTTGCAATTTTTTTCCCAGTAATGTGGCTAACTGAACTGCACCACCATTAGTAACATGTTTGACAATGTATGGTCCTAACCAATGCATTTTGAATTTTACAGGAAATTTCATAAATTTGCTATCATAAAGGAGGACAAGTTATCCTACCTGGAAGAATTTGTGCTTGATGTGTCTATCATGCCATACTTTTTCTCTATCTTTTTGCACTTGTTGGTGAAATCCTACAATGAAGTGGTCTTACTCCAATCCAATTAACTGTAGTAGTCTTTCATCCATTGTCTTAGCATCATCCATATCTATAAATGTTGCAATTATCAAGCTTGGTACTATGTATTCCATGGGCATGGCAACTTCCTGTCCATATGCTAATCTAAAAGGTGTATGGCCTATCAAATTTTTACAAGTTGTCCTATATCCCATAATATTGCTGGTATTCTGAGATCCCAATCATCTCTGTTTATATTGCATACCTTGGTTAATGCATTTTCCAACACTTTGTTAAAGGCTACTACAGTGCCATTAGATTGTGGATGATATGGTGTACTCTTCTGATGGTATATCTGAAATTCTTTTGTCAGGGCTTCAATAGTTGTATTCAGGAAATGGGTTCCCTGATCACTCATTGGAATCTTTGGACATCCAAACCTTGTCAATATATTCTCAAAAATGAACTATGCGACAGTAACTGCGCTGGATTCCTTCACTGGTTTTGATTCTTCCCATCTAGTTAGGTCATCTGTAGCTGTAATAATGTATCTCCAGCCAGTTCTCTTCCTTGGTGGGTTAATAGGTCCCACAAAGTCAATATCCCATTTATCAAAGGCTTGCAATTTCAATTGTGGCATTAATGGCATCTCATTTCTACAAGATGGTTTTCCTGTTCTTTGGCATACATCAAAATTCTCACAGTGTTCCTTTGAATCTTTATGTATGGTAGGCCACCATAGTCCTGCTCTCAAAATATTCTACGCAATAGATTTCCCTGCGTAATCTCCTCCAGATACTCCTGAATGTGCTTCAGTAAGTATGATGGTTCTCTCATGTTCGAATACACATCTACGCAATACTTCATCTGGTCTCAATTTGTATAGTTGTCTTGCAATCAGGGTACAATCAACTGATATTACCACTAACTATTTATTTTGCTGCGTAGTAAGTTCTACGGGTGCTAACCCTGTAGTTAGAAATTCTACAATATCTCTGAAGTAGTCATATTCTATGTGAATAGAAAACAACTGCGCATCTGGCAAATTATCCTCCAAATTACTAGGTTCTTCTCCCGACTCGATTCTTGAAAGATGGTTAGGTCCTGCGTTCAATATTCCTGGTTTCACTATGATCTCAAAATCATATTCCTGAAAAAGTAAGATCCATTTGCATATTCTTCCCCCTAACACTGGCGTATTGACCAAGTACTTCAAAGTTGAATGGTCAGTTAACATCCAAAAGTGAGAACCTAGCAAATAGTGTCTAAATTTCTGCAATGCATACACCATAGCTAAGCCCTCCCTCTCTGTTGTGGTGTAATTATTTTCTGCTGAAGATAGATTTCTACTTGAAAATGCAATAAGATGGTCGATGCCTCCATCACCTGGTTGTGCTAGTACAATGGCAAGTGCTATATATGAAGCATCTACATGTACATGAAATGGCTTGTTCCAGTCAGGAAAGACTAGAATAGGCGTTGTAACCATTTTCTCTTTCAATGTATCTAATCATTTTTAGAAATCTTCAGTCCAATTGTACTTCGATTATTTTTTCAATAGTTTCTCCATATGCACAGTTATCTGCGCATATCCTTTAAAGAATTTTCTATAATACCCTGTGTGTCCCAATGTAGTGCGTAGATGCTTAACTGAATTAGGTGCTACGAGGTTTAATATGATCGTTATCTTTGCTAGATCAACCATCCATCCTTATTTACAGGCTATGTGTCCCAATAAAATACCATAAGGAACACAAAAGACACACTTCTTCAATTTCAAGGAAATCTGATACTTTCTACACTTCGATAACATCATTCTTAAGTTCATATGATGGTTCTTCAGAAGAATGAATACTGTTTAGTCATCAAAGTAAACTTCTAAGAATTTATGAATATAATCCTTAAATGCAACTACAATCAATATTGAAAAAATAGCAGGTGCGTTCTTCAATCCAAAAGGAATAACAATGTACTGAAATGATCCCCATTCAGTAGCAAATGTGGTCTTGTGCCTGTCTCCTACAACAATTCTGATCTGATGGTAGCCCAAAAATCCATAAGTGAAAGGGTATGCTTCCTGTCCACCTACATTATCTAGTACTTCATTTGTAAATGGTGTAGGAAATGGGTCATGTACAGATGCATCATTCAGTTTCCTGAGGTCCACACAAATTCTGATTTCTCCTTAGATTTATTGTCTTGAATCACCATGGGACTTATCCATTTTGACTCTTCTACTGGCTCAATGATTCTTGCCTCGAGCATTTTATCAATTTCTTCTTTCACTCTTTCTTTATATATGGGTTTCAATATATAAGGTCTTTGCTTGATAGGCTTCACATACTGCTTGAGAGGTATTTTCATAACTCCCACATCACCTAAAATGCATTTCATTTCAGAAAACTTGGTAGGGAACAACTCTTGATATTCGCGTAGTAGGATTGCGATCTGTCCCACTGTTTCTTCATCCCAGTAATCTCCAATAGAATCAAACTTTGGCTCATCCTCTGTGCCAATATGGATCTTTTTAGTCTTAATGGGGTTACTCATATCTGGAATTTCTAAATCAGGTCCTTGTACATCATGTTTTCCTTCAGATTCTGGTATATTTACTTCGCGAGGATCTTCATTTTCATTTTCATACAGTGAAATTATAACACTCAAGGGAATCCTCCAACTATATTTCCAATCTGGTTGATGATAAACATGAAACGGGGACATCATCAAATATTTTCGTTTTAATGATTTGCAATGCTTCATTAATACTCGAACAATCATCCTCAAAATTGAAGGTTAGCAGAAAATTATTTATCATTATGTGCCAATCCGTTGTACCCTCTCTAAGTTCTGTTTCTGTATACTATTTTTTTCTACTAGATCCAATGCGTGCACAAACATATGAACCCATTCTGTCTCTGGTATATGCCTCCATGCTTTCAAGCAAGATTCTATGTGATCTCTAGGATCAGTCTGTCCACTGTATTTTGCTTGTATATTCTTAGTTTGTTCAACAAATATAATTTCCATTAAGTGCTTACATTTTTTCCATGTGACCACTTTGTATTTATGCACATCCCACCACCTAGCAGGTGTTGCTCCCAATGCTATGTCTAGATATAATAACCTATGTTCATCTGAAACATATGCTAGATATTCATGAAATAATGCATGTATATTACCCAAACCATCATAAGTAGGAATTGGACTTACCTCTGTTCCAATCCAACAGAGTGAATTTGTTATCTTTGCACATCTTCTAACTGATACTTCATGCATTATGCTTTGCCAGTTTTCCAATCATGCGTCTGACTCTGATACGCAAGAACTACCACATCTCCAGCTTAATGTTCCATCCTTTGTAGGATTAACATAATCTGCTTGATTAACTGCCATCTTGTAGATGTTTTCAATTTCTTAAGCTTTGCATTCTTCTCTTACTGGCTCAACATACCTTGTTCCTTGTGAAGGATCCAAGCGTGCAATAACCCTAATATCTTGTCCTTCAAATATCATTTGTTTTTTCTTCAAGTTGATAATCGCGAGGTTATCAATTTCCCAGTCAATCCCTAATAATACAGGATAATGATTATTGTCATCTATGATCTCAATAACCTCAAATTCTGCTGTACTTTGGACTCCATCAATGTTAACAAGAACACTTGACAATATCCCAAAGGTATAACCTTCTATTGGTTAGCTAATATAAACCATATAGGAGACCAAGATAAATTTGGTTTCCCCATCTGCTCCCATGTTTGTTTTTTTAGCATGTTCACCTCTGAGCCTAAGTCAAGAATGACCTGGTTCATTTCAAAATATCTGATCTGCACGCTTAGCCTGATTTATCTTCCTGTCCTTTTATGGTTCTTAATGTGATGGATTGCTCTATGTGCGTTGTTCACTATACTATGATGTTCATAATATCCGAGTACGTTCTATAATTCTCTTAAGGAGTGCTCATGCCTTAGCAGTTTTATGAAGCTCTGTAGAAACTGTGTTACATGACTTGTTTGCTTTGGCAAAGCTCGTGACCCATTGTACAAGGATGGCATATCTAGTACAGGTGTCTGCTCACTTCACAAGGGGATCCTTGCGGTTGAAGATCCTGGGTCCTGAAATTATTTTCTTGCTTGTATGAATACGTCTTTTTTCTTTGTTAGGGTCAAATATAGGTTTCTTCCCAACTTCTTTTCTCACCCAAGCCCCATCAATAGGATTTGATCCATTCATATGATTATCAAAATTCAAAGCTTCATTTGTTCTATCATCTCCGGTCAAAGCTCCACTTCACGTCACAACATGGATGTTGCGATCTTCGTTTCTTTTCTCAGCTGCGATCATATGAATATTGTGGTTCTGTCCTTCTGGTCTTTTTTCTTGCATTTTTCCTAGCAAAATGGGACATGTTTCAATGATATGTTCATAGGATTTACAATACTTACAAGTAGTGCATGGGTTATGACAATCTCTTGCCAAATGTCCAGGTTGAGCGCAATTATAACAGACAATCTGATCTCTTCCTCTTCCTTGGACAGTATTAAGTCCTCTTCCTCTAAATCCACCATGTCCTCTATATGTACCTTGATCATACTGCACATTCTCATTATTGTTCTGTGTTTCTCCTTGGAATCTGTAGACATCATGTTTTCTTTCTATAATAAAGTTGCTCTATAGTTGGTATCATCATGGCCAACTGAGTTACAAAATGTGCAGTACAGGTTCTTTGGTGTCTATACATACTTCTGAAGTAGGTAACAAACCTCTGGTCGATGTCCTCTCCATTGTCAAATTTCGCACCATGGTCCTTGAGGTTGATTTAATGGATTCGATGCCCCACTAGTGAGGTGATATTTAAATACAAGACAATGTTCCTTGGAATGTCCTTATACTTTACATTTAGTGCACCAAACCTCTTCTCTTATTTCTTTTCCTTTTTGTATATCCTGTAACTGTAATGTCAGGTTTTCTAGTTGTGTCTGTATCTGTACCATTCTTGCACTGGTTTCTTCTATGGGCGAAGCTTCTTCTAGATTCATCGCAATTTCCAGTGCTTTTATTTGCGAGGTAACCTTTTGTTGCATCAATGGTAATCTAATGTGGGGCAACAACGCAACGATAAATCATTCTTGATGTTGTTGTGACTTGATCTAACAAGGATTTGAATTTCTGATCAAATTCCCACACAGTCTCATTAGGTTTCTGTTTTATCTCTTGTAGCTCTGTAATGCATTGAGATTCTGATTTAGGCTTCTTAAATTCTCTAATCAGTGCAGTTCTGATATCAACTAGTGTTCTGTTCTGTCCTACATAATATCTCATGAACCATGTTAAATTTCTGTCTCTGAATGTGGTGATTAGTTGATATTTATTTATAGCATTGTCTTGTACTTGTTTAACGTTCTATACCGCATCATAGAGAAACCAATGTTGCTCTGGATCTTCTAAACTAGTTCCTTTAAAAACTTGTAGCTTTATGTCGTCTTCCATTCTTATTCTAGGAGGTGTAGGGTTCTAAAATACTATAGTACTTCCTACAGAGTGAAATGGTTGAGGTATACCACCACTCGACTGATTCTTTGTGCTTGTTCCTACAGTGTTGCTACTATTAGTGTTCTCCAAACTAGGACTATCTTTTTCAACAGGTGTAGGTTTTTGCGGAGTGATAGGCTGATAGACAATATGTCTAAGTTTTGTCTCACTATCAGACTCAGTTTGAGATGAATTTATATCACTTCCTAACTTAGTTTCTAGGAATGTGCGACGTTCAAATTATCGAAACCTCTTTCTGGTGATAACTTTATATCTGTTTCCACTACACAAAATGCCTATGTCTTCGTCTGTGTCACTATCTGTGTTTTTGAACATTACAGACCCAAACCCTAGGAATTTGACTGCATTCTTAAGACAAAATTTTCAACTAATAGCATTTTAATGCTTAAACTCAGGTTTTTCAGGTACTTACCTCTAAATCCTTGGAAAAATTATCCTTCGACTGCGCTAAAAGACTTCAAAGTGTCCACAAAAAAATCTGTAATATAGCCTTCCAGTAAGCTATCCAACCAAAAGTCTACTGCTCTTCAAATATGGTTATTAATACCTTTAAGCCTTTGAATCAACCCTGGATTCCAAACTGTAGGTTCTTCACCCTGGAAACAATTTTTTCTTTTAGATACCCTGGATATCCACTCAAATAACTCGTTAGCAAAATATGCGAAGAAAACTTCATGCAACTCTGTAAATATATGTCTATGTAGCCACTGTTCTGTAGTAAGCCCGAGATGTTTGTTGTCTTTCTTCACAAAATCGCATTCTATTTGACTCACCCAGTTCTGTATTTCACTCTTCTTTCGATTCCACATCAATATAACACATCACCAATATGACTGTCCAAAGTCGACAATAGAACCATTTGTTGGTCTACCTGGGATGACCCGAGTTCGATGAAGTTATTGTAGACACAACAAAACCGCTTTCACTGGCCCTTTCAACATCAACCTGTAAACATGCTGACGTATCACCTGAAGCGAAGTATGGGAGGTTACAGAATCAAGTTTATGTAACCGTGGTGATGCGCTAATGTGGTTACTTGACCTCGCAGCATGTCCCTTTCTTAACATGCACTTAATACGACTATATAAATAGACGACTTCGGACTTCACAATTACCAACATTCTACAGAACTATGTTGAATCACTATTATCTTTACTGGTTAACTACGCATTCATCACACTTAGTATTACTTCGCAGTATTCATACACATGTGTTCCGATTACTTAACATATGATTTCCATTCGCATACACATGAAATCAAACACATAAACATATAAGAACATGAACTCAAAACATGCCATAAACTCATACATGACATACAGATTTATGTGGTTCACCCCCAGGCGAGAGCTACGTCCACAAGAACTATTCTTATATTACTTGAAAGAGTAACAGTTCCAGTGTGCGCACTCGGCTGCAGACTCTTCTCTACAATCAGATCTCTACGCACTGAGCTGTAGAGTTTGTTCTCTCTCAGTATAGATCTACAATCCAAAACAATAACAACACTTGGTTTTCTGAACAAAATACCAACCCTTACTTATACAAAATTACCCATATATATAGATGTCCCCAAAGGTCACATATTACAATAACTATGGGACAACCCCCATAGTACCCTTAACCCAAAAACCCCGTGGTTCTCCTGTAGACCATGCTTAGATTTAACTTCGTTGTCCCTTCGATGCCGCTTCTTCTAACTTCTAATGTTTCTTTGACAGGCGCAGTTCTGACTTCTGCAGTGGCGTGTCCTTTACACCATTCCACCTCTTTACTTTCTGCTCCTGTAGCAGTCAGGTCACCGCTTGGTCTTTAACTACTTCAACCACCTTCGGTTGTCCTTAGTACTTCATCTTTACTAAGGAGAAATGTTCTTTCCAGTCGACTGTACTTCACTCCATACCCTCTGTCCAGGATTTGCAGAGTCGCTTATATTCAAAATTGGTCAAAGTTAGGCCTAGCCTAACTATACTTTACTTTCAAAACTTCCCTTTCTTGGGCTGCGCCCAACACATGATGATTGTTGAAGTCAATAAAATGAGCAATTTAACGTACTTTTCCATTTCTTCAATATGTGAATCATAATAGGTTTACTTTTAATTTGAGGTTTCAGTTCAAACAAGTAGCTATTCATTCTTTCAAGAAAGTTCATCAATTTAACTAAATCATAGTGTGTACGTTTTACATGCATTTGCCACATTTTACCTCACCCATTCTCTCGTTGTGTCTAATCAGCACCAAGCTCCATATTTCACCATTGCTTTTGTAATCATTAACATCCATATCTTCACATCAAACTTTTAGGTTGGATTCAAATCATTGAGAAACCAAAATGTGAGGATTATGAAAAGAACTCTAAAAAATGATCCATAAATCAAAATTGATCAAAATCCCTTTGAATTCCACATTGAACATGATAATTCATAAGAAATATAGGACAATGAATGAAACCTTGAGTTGCATACTAGTCTTATACTTTTTCCTATAGACTACAATTATGTATTGATCATATATCTTTCAACATCACCAAAAACATTGAGATACCATTCCATAAAGCTCTTATACCAATTGAGATATAGCCATTTTTTTATACAAAAAGTGATAGGTTGGAGTTTTTGGTAGAGTAACCATTGGAAAACAAAACACTTAATTAACACACCAATGATCATAAGGGTCAACTAGTTGAATTATGTTATATAACTTGAAATCAAACCGAATGGAAACAAACTATCCTAGAAAGCATGAATTTCTATTAAACTAACTAAACTACTCCTACCGTATCCCACATTAACTGACTCAACACTATGTGAAGTGGTAACAACAATGTAACAATCAAATCATTTCAACACCTATAGGAATGCCGAGGTATTTCATTGGTGTGTATAGATGGTGTATTTTATGTGTTTGAAAAAATTAATTTTTTTTAAACTTGATCCACAATAAGGAACAATGGAAACTTATTGATTTGAGGGAACTTTTAAGCAAAAGATGATTCTAACTAGTCTTCAATGATATCTTGAAAGGAAGTTTTGTAACCTTGGAATACTAGGAAGGAAACTAAGAATAAATGACATATTTGATCATGGAAATTAAAGTTTTTTTCGAATTGACTTCTCATGGAAATCATTTTCTTAGTAAATTATTCATTCCTTATTCTATACATAACAATAGGCTTTAAATCGGTCATTGCTTCCTTCTTTGGTTCTAAATATTCATTGAATCTTTCATGATTTGCCTCTCCTACATTCAACCCTTCTCCTTGATGAATGATAGTTTCAAGTTGGGTAGATTTAAGGTACATATTTCTATTTCAATTTGTGATATTAGATAGATTATCATTGTCTTCTCTTTTCCTAGGAAAGAGCATAAAGCGAAAACCAAAGCATAATTATGAAGACCATTTTTCAAGTGAGAATATGCAAAAAGGTCTTTCTAGAGAGTGTAGAAGTAGCCAAAATAAAAAATCCTATGAGCATTTGTGCCATTAATAATACATTCCTCTTTTCCCTTATATATGAAATAATTGGTCGATGCATATTCAATAGGAAACCTCTTAGTTTCAAAGCAACCCGATATTTGAGAATTCATGGGTTCTAGAGATTCTTAAACTATTTTTTCACAAGGAAGGTGATTGAAGACCATGTTTTCATTTGTAACTTTTGTTTGCTCATGATTCCCATTAATAGATGAAGACTTTCTATTTTCTAGAATTGATTCATTACTCAAATTTTCAGCAACTTCAATTTTGTTTCATTAGGGAATATATGCATAGCTTTGTTCTTCAAAATCATCTCATCGTGTTATTCTTTAAAAGTATATTGAAAATTGTGGAAGACTAGGCACAGACTATGATTTATTTCTATATCAAGGAAAATCTATATAAAATGCAAAGGAGTAATCAGTAAGGATGTTTCATCATAATTTTCATTGGTTGAGTTCACAATCCCTTTTCCATTCACTACAACAAATCTTGGAATTAGTGTCCCTTTTTAGTGTAATTTTTTTTCATTGAGTGGTCGAAGTAGACGCTAAATGGGATGCGTCATGTACAAAACGTAAAGAGTCTAAAATACCGTCTTTTTTTGCTTCCTAGATAGAATCCTTTCTGATGTCTAAAATAACGCCCATTTTTTTGCTTCGAAAATAGCATCCAATTTTGCTTCCTAAACGACATCGAGGTTTGCTTCCTAAATAACATTCTATTTTTCTTCCTAGAGATCATCCTCTTTTACTTCCTAAATGGCGTCCCCATTAGCACCCTAATTGCATCCTTAAAAGCACCACGCTATCATTGATGTTTGCATCTACATTCGCGACATATTTGCATCCAAATTAGCATCCAATATGGCATCCATATGTGCTACCACTTTAGCATCCCATTTTGTACCACGTTTTACTTCCAATATGCACCAATTTTTGCTTCCTTTTTTTCATCGTGTTTTGCTACCAAAATGGCACCAAAGTTTTCTTCTATTGTTGCACCATATTTTGCTTCCTATGTAGCGCCATGTTTTGCATCCAAAGTAACATCTTGATTTGCTACCATATCAATGCCATGTTTGGATTCCTCATTAGTGTCAAGTGTTGCATCCTTTTTAACTCCTATTTTTGCATCTCTATTGATGTCAACATTAACACCATGTTTTGCTACCACTTTAGCACACAATTTAGCATCCATTTTTACTTCCACACTAGCACCACATTTTTCTTCCTGTTTAGCTCCTTGAATTTCTTCTTGTTTTGCTTTCTCATGAACACTGCATTTATCTTCCCATTAAGCATATAATTTTGCTTCTTTGTTGGTCACTAGTTTAGCTTCTGGTTTGGCTTCTACTTTGGCATCCAAAATAGCATCAGAATTGACTTCCAACTTAGCGCTAGGTATTGCATCCAATGTTGTGTTGGGCCCTGGAAATGCCCCTTTTTGACCACGCCTATTTCATCATTTTTCCTTGTTATACCCTAGTTTCATAAACCATATACACGCCTTTTTCCAGATCAATCAAGAATCCTGACAAAATATAAATCATTATTGTTTCATTTAATTAAATGCCTAAGATTGTTATGGTTATGAATCCTAGCCTTCGATTTATGCTAACTTGTGTTGATTTCATTAAGATAATATTAAAGCACAGGTGTATCAGCTGCAATGCCTTGGGAAAGAATCATGTATAGTGCCAGCTGTTATTGATCCTTCATATCCAAAGGGACAATGCATCTCTCCATGTGAAGCTGTAATAGGTCGCTAAAACAGAGCATAGCTACAACAGACAAGATGCCTCCTAATTGGTTAAACCATTGATCCATTGACTGCCAGAGTAACAACATCCTTCATGATTGATGACCTCATTCATTATGGCTATAACAGTTTAGCTGTAACTCTGCAGCACAAAGATCAGAGATCTTCATTGCTGCACGAAATTAGTGGATCACGAACTGTATTTTGCATGTATAAATATGGGAAGGCTTTCAAAGTCTGGGGTTGGTTAATTATCATCTTGTACGAGCTGTGACAGAGACTGAGACTGTGGATTACCATATTTTAATAAAGAGCAGAGTTCTTCATCTTTCTGTGTCTTAAATTGTGGTAGTACACGACGTCTCTGTTAGAAGGCCAGGGCCCGCCTTCTCACAGAGATTTCCTAGTTAAGTGGGTAGTTAGATTTATTTCCTGTTGTGTGTTTGTGGAATTGCATTAGGCATATTACTGATAGCTGCAACAAAGAATTTCCAATTGCATTCTTGATTGGTAGTTTATTATTTGCATCCTAAATAGATGCAACTATGTGGTGTGATAGTCGACTGTGTAGGTTAGTTTTGATTATGCATGTGTGTTCAATAGCTGTTACAACCAAGCTCATCTTCCATTCCTTTCAGTTATTTATGCTTTCTAGGATTTCCAATATTTATCAATTTAGAATTCAAGCTTATTTTCTAATTTTTGGTTGCTGTTGTATCTTTATTGAATTCATAGATTAGACAAATCATGATTGAGTTACAGTAGTTGCTGGATGAATCATTTTGGTAAAGATTGAATACTGTAGTTTGATAATTATAGGATTTAACTTCTTGCAAAAGTAATCTAGTTCATTTTTATTCTTAGATCAGTAACTGTTAAGTTGATTTCTGTAGGAAGGTAGTTGCACTTTGAATTCCTAGATGTATGAGTTAGATTAGTTTTCTTTATGGAATGAGTTTGGCTGAGCAATTATGTTGGATCATTCATCTCCATTCACTCAATCAACTACTAGAAATGTTTATGCATAGATTATGCTTATTGCCATTGAAATAAAAGACTTCCCTGGGTTTGACAATTTATATTGAGCATCTTGTGTGTTAGTTGTAATTAATTGGCATATAGGGTGACCAACATGTTGCTTCTAGATCTATGACATAGTGGGCTTCCATTTTAGCTCCTAGTTTTGCTTCATATTTTGCTTCCTTATTATCACCACATTAGGCTTTCTATTTAACACCTACAGCTATATCCAATTATGTGCTAATATATTTATTATATCAAATTATTATAATTATTTCATTAATTTCAATAGTTCTCATATATAATTTACTTCATAGTTCTGAAATAACATAATGAAACATTCAAATTAATTGTAAATACCATTGAAATTAACTGCATAACATTTATGAAGAAAATTTAACACAAACATACAACATTTATCCAAATTAGTAACATTATCATATATATTAATTTTCTTTGAAAAGATCATCGACAACTTCCAATATAGATAAATTTGCAATATAATAACGATAACATCACCATTATCTTTCATCAAAAGAAGTTAAATTATAAAACATCATCACATCAATAACCTATCATACATATAATCATATTAAGGTTAAAAGAACAAGGGAACGATATATATAGTGAAAATGCCAATATCACAAGAAATTTTGTTTTTAATATCCATATATAAAAATGTAAAAATGTTCAAGGGTAATTGAAGTTTATATGTCAACATAAATCCACCATAAAAATCAAAATGAACAAGAATTTAATATGAACTTGGATCATCACAAAAATACATATCTAGTAGCATCAAGAAGGAAATAAATATCCACAATCTCAATAGTAGCATCAATGGATACCATCATCATCATCACCACCATTATCATCCTCATCCTCATCCTCATCATCCTCATCTATTCCAACATCATATTCATCATCATTTTCATCTGATCCATTTGCATCATTATCAGCAATATCTTTCTTTGGTACATTGGTGACAACATAATCTAGATCATCTATGGAGTCATCTTCACCATTTTTCTGCAAACAAGAAGAAATTATCAATTTAAAACATTAGTATTAATTTCATTACATAATGCATATTTTGTGTTATATTGAAAATATTAGTGTGATAATTCATGCATTCTCAAGAGTTTTCCAACCATGAATATAAACATCACCTCATCAAGAGATAGTAACCACACATATAAAGTGATCCACAATCGTGCATACACTCACACATACACACACATGTACACCATAAATTTTCATATCACAAGACATAGAGGCAAGGAAAAATAGACATCCCAGTGATTATATATAAAGTGAAGAAAAATATGATATCACATATAGTATTCGCTTCGAACTAATTTTTTTGCCTAAAGTTGTTATATCATTAAATCTCTCTATATAACATGTTATTCAATCTATATCTTTAAGAGCATATTAACCATGGTTTTCATCTCTCAATCAAGTTCATGAATTGTTTACATTTTTAATCTAAAAATAAATTTAATATAACATGCTTGATAATATCCCCTCCTAAACATGGCTAAAAGAATATTATCATAAATATAGTTTTTAATATATTAATAATATCATTGGTATAATAATCACAAAGCTTACAAAGTTTCATTGGATTCATGTTATCCAAGTATTTGCAGGAGGAAACATAACTCAATTTCGTTACTTGGATTGGTTTTTATGCCCATGGTTGAATTTTCGCCTGGTGTCCCTAAATGGCCTAAGTTGGGAAGAGAGTTGAAATTTACAATAAATCGAAAAATGAGGCTTAGATGGGAAAATTGTCAGTTTCGATGGATTCTTGACATCCGAACACCTTTAGGGACATCCTTGTCCAGTGACATCATGGAACAAGCATTATTTATTTTGATGGTTTTCTACACTAGGGTTTTGATCAGAGACGTGCAGTGCAATTTTTGCACGATGGGATAATATGTTCTAAATGTTCCAAGTGAGTGTGTGGGCATCATGGTCCTGTTGATGCCTCGAAATTCGTAGCACCAATTAGCAAGGTATTCTCCTCGGTAGGTAAGCCCAATTAGATCGCTCACCGTTTGGTGTGGGGAATCCGTCCAGTTAATGGCCCGACTACCGTATAAGATTTAAAGATTTGGTTTCTTTCACCGGTTGCGGCCCGATCCACCGTTTATGTATTTTATGTTTAAAGATGATATGCAAGTGCCCTATCTAAATGCATGCAATTAAAACAAATCTGATCTAAAATTATCTAAGCTAATTAATCTATCCCTGCAGGGAGCAAAAATGAAATATGAGTAATACACTGGAAATACACCCAAGAATCTCACAGGTAGATGTTTAATAACATAGATGCATTTACAACAGAAAGTAAAAGATATCAAAGATAGCTTTGACAGAATTAAAACATTCCATTACTCATTTAACACAGAATATTTGCACAAGAAATGATAACATTCATAACAGATAATTAATTCAGAATAGTTAGGAATGATATCACAGTATATGTATGAAAGATGCAGAAATAATTCAGCAGATATCCAACATATTCCCAAGCAAAACTCAAAGCTAGCTTTTCCCAGGAAAAACAGGTCTTTCTTTATTAATGCAACAAAGTAATTCACTTATAGAACAAGTCAGTCCTTTCACTGCCAAAAAGTCCTTTCTCTTCTATTCTCTTCTTCTATTTATAACTTTTACAAAATTTGTCTCTTCTCATACCCTAACCCTAGGGAAACAGAAAAGTTTGTCTTCTAGTGCCTAAATGAGACAAAAGTAATTTCCAGTTGTTTTTTAAACATTTATACAATATAACAGTCTCCAGCTGTCTTTTCTAATTTTATAATAAAACAAATTTAATTCCCAGCTGGCCCTACTGCCTCAGCTAGATTTTCTACTTCAGTTGACCCATCCACTTCAACAGTTTTTTCTACTTCAGCAATGTAGCTGGTCCATTGGCTGATTTCTCGTAAGATAAAATTTCCCCACGCAAAAATCATCATCTTTAGTGATATTTCATGCTTACGCCAATTTGATTTAATGTTTGTTGCTCATTCTACTGTCGCCTGGGCGATGTCTTCCATAAAATAAGCATGGATAGAAGTCTGCCCAATAAAACAGTGGAGGTCTTCTTGTGTCAAGACATCTATCTTCCTCAGGTATGCTATTTCTGAATCCAGGTCATCCTGCAGGTCTGACAAACGCTGCTCTCTGTCAGGAAAATCATCTATGGTTTGAGGCAAAACCATATGACATTTCTCGTGGGTATCCCAGACCTTTGAGTAGAAGCCGGTACACTTCCCGATAGTTTTCTGGACTCCGATAATTATATTTGTACCACAGTCTCTACAAAATTCAAGGAGTCCTATATCCAGATCTGAATCATTTGCGGACTTGATAGGTAGGTGCCCTGGGAATCCCAATTTACCTTTTCTCCACTCAAGCTGTCTATTGATTTCCTCTAAGTTGCATACATACTTTCTCTTGAGTCTTGACGCATCAGCTTCAATTTCCTTCATCCTTTCAATCATTCCCTTTACCTTACACACCTCCTCCATGATCATCTTTAGTGATTGATGAACTTTCTTCAGCATATCGCATGCTGTCTCATGGAACAAAGTTAGATCTTGTTTCTTCTCATTTGCATCCTTTAATTGCTCTAATAGCTGCTCCTTTGCCAGCCTTTCGAACTGAATCTTGTAGAACCCGATCTGCTGCTTGTTGTTGGTTTCATGTCGTTCCAACTCTTGTATGCATGCTTCTAACTCTTTCTTCTTGTCTTCTGCGATTACCAATTGCCTATTTAGAGCATTCTTTTCATCCTCGAGCTTCTGGGTCTGCGAAGATATTTCTTTCTTTTCGTCTTGAAGCTCGCTATATTTCCTCTTCAGTTCATTTCCCTGGTGCACCTCCTTCAAAATATTGTCTTTAACCTTGAAGCATTTGTCCTTGTATTTCCTGACCTCTTCCACCAATAGATTTACATTATCGACATTTGCTTGAGCTGAAGCCACAGTGCATGCTTCCGTGAACTGAGGATCGATGTTGGTCCCTTGAAAAAGAGGAACTTGATTTATTTTGTCTTCTTTTCGGTCGTCTCCAGTTTTCATCCTCTTTTCCGATATACTCATGATAGCTTTCCTCCTTAAATTGAAAAAGACGGAATCCATCTTTGACACTAGGCGTTGCTTCGAGGGGGTGTATGGGGTGAGAGGGAGTTCTTGAGTTGAGACAAGTTCTTCAAAGGTTGTCGTTAATGCATCTAAGTCCATGGCTTGTGGTCTTGAGTTACCCTGCTCCACATCTTTCTTGGACTTCTCTACTTCTTCTTCCTACCTCTGCAGTTCTGTTGCTTCTGCTTCCGCTTTCTCCTTTATTCTCTCATCTTCTTCCTGCATTTTTGTATCTTGCTCTTGCTGAATTTTAGCAGCTTCTGCTTCTTGCTGCTTCTTTTCTTCTTCTTCTTTCTGAAGCCTTTCTGCTTCTTCCCTTTGCTTGTCTGCCAGCTCCCTTTGAAGCCTCTCACTTTCTTCTTCTTGGCGTCTATCTGCCTCCTATTTTTTCTTCTTCTCGGCCTCCTCTAGTTGCACTGCAATTGCCTCTTGGCGCTACTTCTCCTCCTGTTCCTTTTGAATTAACCCAACAGGTTTGGAACTGGGGCTGGCTCAACCTTTAGGGATGTAGCGTTTCCCAACTCGGTCATATTTTTGGCACTTCGAAAGAACTCTTCATCCTTCTTGAAATGGTGTGCGTAATCAAAAGTGACCTTGAGGTTACTACAGTGAGTAGCAGCTTTTCCTTCGGGGTCATGCCTCCTAAATATTTTTGTCCGAAAATGGAAGGCCTCTAAGTCCTTAGCGAATTCTATACCATCTTTTGCCTTGGGGAGTTGGTATGCTCCAATTATAAATGGTATTGGAGGGTATGAAACCTTCTTATTCTCATTGAGCACTCGACTGACTCCATCCATAAAGAGTTGCCTTATAGCTTCTTTATGCACAACGTAATCTGTGGCATATCGGGGCAACAGGAACGGGGCACGACTCCCTCGATACATTCTGTAGTATGTCCCTTCCATAGAGAAGTAGTAATCTCTGAATGTTTCTATGATTGGAATAACATTCTCGGATGGGCAGTTTGCTTTTGTCTTAAAGAGTAGTTGATATAGGGGCATGATGAACTTTTCACAGATTTGAGTATAGTAGCTTGCATACTTGTGTGCCCATGTTATCTGATAAGCTACATGGAGGGGAGATTCTTTGCTCTTCCAGACGCATCCCATATTAGGGAAAGGGTGGTTGACGAGTAAGCAGTCCACCAGATAAGAGGACATGAAGAAATCAGCCTTGTTTTGAGTCAGTCCTCCCTGGGCAACGGTTATATGTGAAGCCATGTAATCTGCGATGATGTCTGCCCAATTGAAAATTGCTCCATGTGCGTCCACGTGGAAAATCACAGGAACCCAACTGAGTTTGTATACATTTCCATTTGGCATGCTGAACACCCGACTCAACATCAGGGCGATGATTCTGTATGGGCTCCTTAGAAGATGGCTCTCATACTCTCCACTGTTTCTTTGCCTTATTTGCCTCTCGGCAATTGTCATTTTTCTAGCACATTCCAAAGGGTCCATCTTTAGCCCGGATAACCATTCATCATTCAGGGAGGTCTTAGGGTATGGCAGTTTGTATGCTGCCATGATATGTTCTGGCGCAAAGGATGCAAGACTCATCCTGGTGACATCTGTGATGAATCTGGAATCACCTGGGGTAGGATACAATCGATGACCTCAGAGCATGGGAACAACTCAGGGTGGGTTGCTGCTTTGTGGGGACTGATGAGCCCCAAATTAGATACTTTATAAGCCTTTTTATGCCACACAAGCACAATAATGGATATGGAAAATGCCTTTGTTTGTGGGGTTTAATGATTTGTTTTGATTATTTGATAGAGTAGTTTAGAGGTTATTCTTTTATGATTAAAGGGGTTTTCTCTGAGCTAATTATATGGAAATAAGTGTGTATGAGCAGGCACAGGTAATCTAAGAGACAACCATCAATTACAGCTCGAGGACTGAAAGACCATAAGTGGCTCAATGCCCTTTTTCCTGATTTGTAGAAGAGAACTCCTGTTCAGTATAATCGACATTTAAAGTATAGAGTTAGGTTATGTTTCAATATATATATATATATGTGTGTGTATATATATATGTGTGTGTGTATATATATATATATATATATGGACTTCTTGGTTAGCAAGAGGTTCTTGTTGGCATTTTTGTAGAACTTATTTTCAGCATATGTTATTCGAGACATTTTTGTTTTAAGACCCTTCTGAACATGAAGTTACGATTTTAATGGAAGAAGTGATGTTGTTTAAAGCTTTGCGTTTATAAGAATTTTTCCACTCCTGAAATACGAGTTGAAGAGGGCCCCTCCAACACGTAGTTCAGGAGCTTCATTTTTATTTCAGGTATTTCTCATATGTCCTGTTAATTGATTTAAACATCATCGTATATGAAGTACTTGACAATGGTTTGAATGACAGTTTTATTTCAGTTCAGCGATCATTTCATTTCAACACTTTTTATCTGTAGTTCGTCAACATTGATTTTGTAGTTCTACAATACGCTTCCTGTAGTCCTATACACGCATTTTGTGCAGGCATAATTACATTTGTTTTCCAGCTCGCTATATTAATTTTAGACAATGATTTAGATCTGCAATGCCATGAATATTTCTTTTATTCGAGTTCAATTACATAGGAGTTAATTGTTTTAGTTCTTTGGATTGGAATAGAGTAAATGATTATCACTTTCAGCATTCGATTCAAATAGGTCAAGTTTGATTAGTTTTCAGTATTCAATTTCTAGTTAGACTTTCGGTTTTCAATATTTTATTTCTAGATCAATTTTCCCAAGCTTTCAGCATTTTCTTTCTTAGATTAGATTTACAGTCTTCCAGCATTTAATTCTTAGCATAAAGATCTATTAGTTTCAACATTTCTAGTTCATAAGTTTACAATATTTTCATATTTCTTCATTCGTTGTTTAAGAGCAGATCACTTCCATTTCCTTTTTTAGAAACCTTCAAGATACATCCCAACACCCTAAAACGACGAAGACTATCCTATAGAGCACATACAGTGCTTAGCACCTCTTAAGTTTGTACGCTCTCTGGTCGATAATTAAAGTATGCTTCCGGTTTAGCTACCCTAATTAGTTATCCATTCCAGGAGTCCACCACTTTTTGGCGCCGTTGCCGGGGAGGTGCTTAATCCATAGGAGACATCTTTAAAAAAAACAAAACACAAAAACAACCAGAAACATAAATTTTTTACCATGAATGCCTAGACGACAGAGAGATAGATTTGGACGCTTTCTGCCTGCCCACCCTATGAGTAACAATAGTTCTGATCATTCTCAATTTGAATTTCTTAACTCAGAAGAAGAAGCTGATTCTAGCTACGATCCACACAGAGGAAAATTCTTTGTTAGCTCTATCTCAAACACCACTATGGTAGAGGAAGACGATGAACCTAGAGAATTGTTCACTTTTCCCATCAGTGTACCTCTTGGAGATGCCAGGATGAAGAATATTAACCCTAATAACCTACCAGAATTCCATGGCCTAACCTCAGAGGATCCTGACACATTCCTATTTGAGTTTGAGGCAGTCTGTAGGTCATTTGGCTACACCACTGATGCACAAAAACTAAGAATATTTCCTTCTACATTGAAATATCTATCACTTAGATGGTTTATGTGCCTAGAAGGGAACAACATTTTTACATGGGACCAAATGAAACAAATTTTCCTAGAAAAATACAGGGACTACTGTAAGGAAAAATATACAAGAGATGGAATCTTTAGAATGCAACAAGGAGAAAGAGAATCCTTAGAAGATTACGCACAACGATTTCAACTCAGCTACAAATGAGCTATTCACTGCACCTTAGATCAAGAATCACTGAAACTTTTCCTTCTTAGGGGGATAAAAGAAGAAAATCTAGAAGTTTTGAATCTTTTGGGAGATGGAAATATATTCCATAAAACTTATGACCAAATCCCGCAAATTTTCAAAAACTACTCTAGATCTATGAAAGGTAAAAGTGGAACAAGGGATTCACACCCATTTACTGGGGGATCAACATCTTCAGGACCAAATCTTACAAAGTATGATTTAGGGAACCTCCTTGATGATATGAAGACTGATGTCCTACAATTCCTGGCCATGCAACTTGATGCATTTCAAATCAAGAAGAAACAAGACGAAATAAACCAAGCATTGGCAGTCTTTTGTCCACGTTGCAGAAAAAAACATGAGAAGGGGCAGTGCACACTAAACATCATAGAAATATGTGGCCTCTGCACTAACGATCACTCCACTGATAAATTTCCTCTGTTACCCTCATGCAAAGATGTTATTCAAGAGCCCACAACTGAAGGTGCAATAGAACAACTCTGTTTTTTCAATCAAAGGAGAAATAATTTTGCTAGGCCTTACCAACATAACAACCAAGCCTACTATAATCAGGGAAGTAACCAGCAAAATTGGAACCCGCTACTAACCCTGTGGCCATCTCAGCCAAGCCCAAACGAGTGGCAGCAAAGCCAACCATATCAACAACCTTATTACCCACAATATTACTCTCCATACCCCCCACCTTTTGCTCAGCCAACCACGAATTATGGAAATCAATATCCTTATTCATCAAACTGGAGGGCTCCATTGCAGTAGCCACTCATCATGCCGCCCCCAGAAAACCAACCACCTCCTAGACCTCCACCAATCCCTGCCCAACTGATTCCAAAACCTAACAACAACAGGCCAGGACAACGACATACCTATAACACTGAAATCATGTAGTTCCCTACTTATGTAGTGGATACCCTGGAAATAAACGAAATTAATCTCAGGTCGGGGAAAAATTGCAAAACACCCACACACAGAATAATCAAGGAGATGAAGCCCATGAACAAACAACACAACCTCAAATTCAGCATCCAAATGAGCCAAGCCCTCATGAAGAAGAAATTCGGCCACAAACACAAAATAGAAACCCTCCATTCCCTGAAAAACTTATACGAAATACTAAAGAAGAAGAGGAAAATGCGATTCTGAACGAATTGAAGCACTTAAACATCCAAATTCCAATTTTACAGGCCATAAGAGATGTGCCAATCTGTAACAAGTTTATCAAAGAGAATTGTTTGAAAAGACCTGGCAGAAGAAAACGTGATCCACCCACGATAAACGTAGTAGGTCAGTTAGCAGATTCAATGCTAGGTGTCATTGTAAAACCCAAATACCTTGATCCAGGCAGCCTATTAGTAAATGTGACCATCAACAACAGACATATCGCCATTCTCCAGCAGCCTAATTGATTTAGGGGCTGCAATAAATGTGATGACTAAGGACACCGTGATAGCTCTGGGACTACAATCGATGGTCAAACCAACAACTACCATCCTACAACTAGCTAACACATCAACAGTAAAACCTGAAGGGATGCTCGAAGACATAATTATCAACATAGAATCCTGGGAATACCCAACTGACTTCATAGTCATCGAAGTGAAGAGTAAACTTAGCGGGTACCCAATAATACTAGGGAGACCCTGGCTGGCAATTGTAGATGCTTACATAGGGTGTAGATCGGGAAACATGACAATCACCAGTGACCAAGCTAGGAAGAAAATCACAATTTATCCTCCAGCAAGGAAGTCTTCAGACCTAGAATATTAGAACTGGACAGGTGATTATGATGACACATCCAACCAAAACATACGACCTGTCCTTACAATTGAAGTTGCCCTATCACTAAAAGCCTTCGACGAAGATAGTCATTTAGATAGGTTTATTCAAAATGCTTCTCCTAATTAGAATATGTTTGAATATTTTCTTGGCACAGGTCAGCAGCAAGGAGAGGAAACATTAAACCACGATCTTGACAGAATGTGGGCAGAGGTACTCACACTTGAACAACATCCAATTCATATAAAAACAATTGAGATAATTCCTGGAAGGACAGTTAATATTAACTCCAATTTGGAGCCATGACAAGAACAACAATTACTGAAGGTCCTGTCAGACAACAATAAAGCCTTTGCATGGACATACACTGACATGAAGGCTATCCATCCAGACATATGTAAGCCCTATATCTATATAAAGGCAGGTGTTGTTCCTATCAAGCAACCAGAGAGAATAATTAACCCAGCATTAAAGGACATAGTAAAGCTGGAGTTACAGAAGCTGTTAGATGCAAGGTTCATATACCCAATCTCAGATAGTGAGTGGGTATCACCACTGGTCATAGTTCCTAAGAAAGGAGGGAAGTGGAGGATTTGTGTGGACTACAGAGAGCTCAATAAAGAAAGCAAAAAATATCACTTCCCTCTCCCATTTATCGACCAAGTACTGGCCACATTAGCTGGGAACAAATTTTTCTCATTCTTGGATGGGTTCAGTGGGTACAACCAAATCCTCATTCACCCAGCTGACCAGGACAAAACAACATTCACATGCTCATGGGGCACTTATGCATACAGAGTGCTTCCCTTTGGGCTCTGTAATGCCCCATCAATGTTTCAAAGGGAAATCTTAAGCATCTTCTATGATTTTATTAATGACCAAATGGAGGTCTACATGGATGACTTCACACCCTATGACCAGAATTTCGACCAAGCACTAAAACATCTAGAATTGGTTTTGAAAAAATGTATCGAGATGAGCTTATGCCTCAACAACGATAAATGCAAAATTCTCAGGGAAGAAGGCATCGTGCTTGGACACCATATTTCACAGAGAGGAATTGAGGTTGATCAGGAAAATGTCACAGTCATCAGAACACTGCCACCACCTGTGAAACAAAGAGATGTGAGAATTTTTCTTGGACAAAAAGGATACTACAGAAGATTCATTGAGAGTTATAGAAAAATTGTTTCACCAATGTTTTCTCTGCTCACAAAAGACACATAATTCATTTGAACAAAACATTGTATGTTATCATTTGACAAACTCAAAGAGAAAACAATTACAGCTCCAATACTCCAAGGACCAAATTGGGCACTTCCATTCCACATCCACTTTGATGCATCAGATAAGGCCATTGGATCTGTCCTTGGACAAGAAAGAGAGAAGAATCCCTATGCTATATATTATATTAGTAAAAAATTGTTTGGAGCAGAATTAAATTATACAGTCACAGAGAAGGAGTTTTTGGCTGTCATACATGCCATTAACAAATTCAGGCACTACATAACTGGATACCAAGTACTTGTCCACACTGACCATTCAAAAATCAAGTATCTCATGAAAAAACCTAAGACAAGTGCCCGAATCATAAGATGGCTACTCCTCTTGCAAGAGTTTGACATCACAATTCTGGATAAGCCAGGAAAACACAATGTAGTGGCTGATTTTCTGTCTAGGCTCACCCATGGACAAGACAATGAATTGGTAAATGATAATTTTCTTGATGAGCACCTTTTTGCAATCTCTACAAGAAGCCCATGGTTTGTTGATATAGCAAAGTACTTGGTGTCTGGAAAATTTCCACAACATTATAGCCACCAAGAGAAGAACAGAGTCATAAGGCAAAGTGCCACTTACACATGGATAGAAGGAATGCTTTTCAAAAAAGGACCAAACCAAGTATTGAGAAGATACATTAGAGAAGATGAAGTCCATGACTTAATGCATGCCACCCATAATGAACCATGTGGAGGACATTATGCTGCAAAGAGAACAACTTATAAGATATTGCAGGTTGGATATTATTGGCCAACACTCCACAAAGACACCTATGGATATGTTTCACATTGTGATGATTGTCAACGAATGGGGAAGCCTACACAAAGAGAAGAAATGCCTCTCCACCCACAAATCTCATTGGAACCATTCGAGAAATGGGGATTTGATTTCGTTGGCCCATTCAACCCATAATCAAATCAGAAAAGCTATATCCTAGTATGCACTGACTACCTTACAAAGTGGGTAGAAGTAGCAGCACTTGCAGCAGCAAATGAAACTAATGTGGCAAATTTTTTTACAGGACAAATCTTCCACAGATTTGGAGTCCCACGCGAACTAGTTTCAGAACAGGGCCCACAATTTACATCCAACCTCATAGAGGACCTACTTCGAAGAAACAAGGTTAAACACGGAAAATCTACTCCCTACCACCCTCAGGCTAATGGTCAAGCTGAGGTGACAAACATAGAACTAGAAAGGATCTTGACAAAAAATGTACAACTCCACAAAAGAGATTGGGCAAACCGACTAAGTGAGGCAGTCTGGGCTTATAATACTACATGGAAGACAACAACAGGCTTCACACCATATGAGCTCGTCTATGGAAAGAAAATAATGCTACCCATTGAGTTTGAGATCAAAACATTGAGGATTGCAGTTGAGTTGAACATGGAACTTTCAGACATCCAGCAAGAACGAATACTACAATTAAATCAGCTGGATGAGCAACGCCAACAAGCACTTGGCCACATTGAAATCATCCAGCAACAAAGAAAGAAATGGCATGACAAGAACATCAAGCGGAAAAAGTTCAAGGAAGGTGATTGGGCACTACTCTATGACTCTAGATTTCACACATTTAAAGGAAAATTGACAACCAGATAGCTCGGACCCTACATCATTGAAAACATCTATGACAATGGAGTTGTCAGAATTACAACAATAGATGAGGAAAAATTCCCCATGATTGTGAATGGACACAGACTCAAACTCTATAAGACACCAAAATCGAGAGAAAGTTCACACAGACACTATCAGTAGAATCTAATGCTGATAGAGAGCCTAGAACATCACTGAAAATTTCTTGATTTGAAAAAAATGAAAAAAAATGAAAATATAAAAAAATAAAAAATAAAAAGATGAAAAAATTGAAAAAAAAAATTGAAAAAGAAGATGGAAAAAAACATCAAAAGAAAAAAGAAAATGAAAAAAATGAAAAAAAGAGGACAATAGCAAAATCCACTCAAGTTCTCACAAACAAAGTTGATGAACTTGATTCATCCCTACGCAAAACCAGAAGCAACTTCAAAGCAGAACCAAAAGGCAAATGCCAAGCGAGCCAGGAAGACATATCAAGCGAGCCAGGAATAAAAAACAAGCGAACCAGAAAGCAAAATCAAGTGAGCCAGCCAACATTTAGCAGCATACTAAAAAGTAGACATCAAAACAACAACACACAAAGATCAAGCTTTCAGAATCTAAATCAAGCGAGCCAGCAGTCAATTCAAGCGAGCTAGAGCAGCAACAAACCCACCACTACGTAAATCAAATCACTATTCCAAACACCAATACAAACAAAATGCTGAACACAATGAACAAGTCATATCAACAGATTGCATGAATAGTCACGCAAGCAAAGGAAACAATCTCGAGGGAACTGGAAGCAAAAAAGCAAATCGACGACACTATTGACATGACCAAATTAACTACAGATGCCCCTCACCTCAACTACAAAATTCCGTGCCCATACAAATAAAGCACGAATCATACACTCAGGTACGCTAGCATGGAAGGTAATCACTTAAATCTCTATTTATTTTCAAATCGTATCATAATCCCCACAAAAGCAGTTATTTTCCGAAGCTGAGGATAGCTTATAAGATAAACCGGCGGCACGGTTCAGAGAATAACCTCACAGAATCATGATTACCTACTTCAGACATGTCAGAAGATGACAACATTCATATCCAGTAGCTATATCCCCAAATGATCAAAGCGGCAGTGAATGGTACAATGATGGAAGGAAACGCAGGGTGAAATAATGAGAAGGAATGTATAAGGTAGCGAGTACGATGCACGATGATCGGGATAAGTGCGTGAAAACAACTAAATAAGGCAGCATAATCTACAAAAAAGACCCAGTCTTGAAATACAAGCTTTCCAGAAGCAGGAAAACCAAAAATTCGTGTTGCCACTCAGCCAACAAGCTACCCTCGAACCTGTGATCAATCCTGGCCAGTTGAGGTAATCCAACCACACTCCAAGTTTTTTGGTTTGTCGATTATAGTAGAAAATTCAGATGACAAAGGGGTTCAAAAAGAGTGAACCAGAGGATCACAAGCCCATTTATGAAAACCCACAGGTTTTATCAATCCTCCGTAATGCGGGATGGATGCCCTTCATCTCAGGGCTGGGAAGGCCTAATATAGAGGTGGCTTTAGAATTCGCAAGGAACTTGAAGCACATCAAAGATGAACAGTTTGTCACCCGGGTAAGGGGACTACATATCAGACTGGATGAGGAGGCAATTGCAAAATACACATGTTTCCCATGGGTCTACACTGGAGCAGGGAGAACCGGGAAGCCAACCAAAGTGCAAAGGAAGCCTTCTTTGAACCAGGAGAAGTTTATGAAGAAGACAAAAATGGAGTCAAGAGAGTCACCATGCTAGCACCCTAGGATGAAATAGCTTTCGTCGTTCAGAAATATGCAATGTGTACAGGGAGGCTGAGCTATGTCCCTCTCTTCCACTTCCGAATTTTGGAGCTTCTGAGGTACAGGAGCCATATCACACCGAATAACAACATCAACATTCCCTGTTATCTTCTCCAATCTCTGGGAGAAATGAGTAAAAGGGTAGTTCAAGGAAAAGAAGATGCGCTAGCCCATCATGGGCTAATCAAATTGATAATTCGTGAAGAATTAACGGTACAGGTTCCAGAACTTTCATGGGAGGTGTTTGTGGTAATCTTAGCAGATGATGTGTAGACAATCAGGGGTACACCTAATGTAGACATACCCCTAGCTTCAGGGTTACATTAGAGAGATTTTGAGGTCAAAAAATGGCCTCCTAAGAGATGTACTACAAAAATATGAGATATATTAAAATATTATGAATTGGGGGTTTTATGGGGTAGGTATATATGACAAGTCACCTCCCACACTATTTTCTATGCACAATATAAATAACCATGGTTGAGTTGCTTTTCAAAATTCACTAGAAATAAAATTAATAAAATAAGTCTACATTGATGTGACTAAGATTCATTGTAAATTCTCAAAAATTTATTGTCCTTTAACATTTATTTGTTTTGAACTTGCAAATGAAATTAAATAATAAAAAATATTTTTTAGAGCTATTTTTTTAATTTTATGTTGACTTTTTATATTGAGTACTTTTCTCATGAATTTAATATAATGTAATTTAATTGAGAATTTATTTACATGTAAAATGTTAATAATATTATTATAATTCACATTGCATTATTATTATTATTATTATTATTTATTAAATCTATTATTATTCTTTATTAGTTTGACATTATGTTATTAAATATAATGGAGTGAATATATAATTTAAAATTAAAAACATAAAAATGATAATATATTATTTTATAAAAAAATGTGAAAGGACTTTCTTTATGAATTAAAAGTACTTCATTTGAAAATGACAATAATATTATTTTATGAGAAAGTGTGAAAAGACATTCATTATGAGTACTTTACTTGAAAATGACAATAATATTATTTTATGAAAAGACTATCATTATGAGTACTTTACTTTATGACTTAAAAGTACTTACACCACTATCTTGATTAACTATGTCTTTTCATCCACCATAGAAAATTTGACAAATAAGCATTCTTAACTCATGCAATGCCACCTCACCAAGGGGGATGATGTCATCTATTAGAATGTGATTGGTTGTTTTTTAAAGTACATTTTCTTTGTTTTGAGGCCATTTTTGACCTCAAAATTTCTCTAATGAAGGAAAAATCCACTTCCGTATCAGGGGATAAGAGAAAGATTGACCTGGATAGCGACAATGAATTTATGGCCAATACCCTGATTAAAATAAAACATTCAAAAGACGCCTCCCGCCAAAAAGAATAAGGGGTTTCCACCAGCAAGCAAGGGGCAAAATGACAAAGTAAGAGGATCCCACAGCAACCCAACGAACAGGAAAAGAAGGTAGAAAAAGTGCCCAGTGCCATAATTCAAAACTTATCAGATGATGATGATGAGTGGGTAGACCAGGAGGAACCAAATACACCAGAAGAACGAGATGCCTACCAATGGGACCCCGTTGATCAAAATGTAAACCTCGCTGGTCAAAATGTAAACCCTCGAACCACTGATCAACTAGCTGAGGCATTGACGGAATTAGCAAAAGTTAGGGAGGAGTTGGCAGCATTAAAAATTGAAGCAAGGATTTAGAGAAGCTAGCCAACTTCACCAGCACCCCCACTGTTTGTGCAGGAGAAGACACAGATATTGAAGATGCAACACGTAGGGGAATTAAAGTTGGTAGAACAACAAAATGCAGCATTGAGGGAGAAATTGGGCCAAGCTCGGACAAAATTGGCTCAGAAAGACGAGAAAATCCAACAATTAGAGGATACATTGACTGTCACTACAAAAATCTATGATGGAATATTGCAACTCAGACCACCGTCCAAGATCTATACGGTCTACTTAAAGGAAAAGTGGGGGAAGTTCCAGCTGCAGAGGTTAAAACAAGGCCTGTCTATGGAATTGAACACTCCAAGGGAATTTGTGGACACTTCTCTGAACTGCACAGAGTTGGAAAATGATCAATTGTGCGAGTTTTTCTTGCACAACTTCGTGGTGTTGAGCTCACCTAACTGGTCACCTAATCCCTACATAGGCAACTTCTAGCTAAGAGCATTATGCTCCTGGATGAACCATGAGGTAGAGAGGCCACAAGATGATCATCTATATCTTGCAGAGGAGTGGAAAAACCCACTATGGATCACTCACCCTGAAAAAGTCATTCAGGACCACCAAACTATCACCACGGATGAAGAGTTAATTCCTATCTTGCTTGAAAAACAACAGGAGGCAGTCACGCATTTTGATCTTACCCTTCAATGCACATACAAGGAGGTACATGAGGCCATCAGTGAGAGGTGGGCAAAAATTACAGAAGATATGAAGAAGAAGGAGCCTCACTCCCCCCTCAGGTTAGAAACGACACTCACTAAGGCCAAATTATACAAGGAATCCTTGATCAAACACCAGCTCAGATGGATAGGAATGAAGCTCAGTCCACCATTCTTTCTCCCATTAATTATCAAGGCACAGATTGATGAAGAGGAAGAGAAAAGAACATGGGTTAGAGATGACCGAACCCATGGATATCATAGGGAGGCAGGGGCTCCCAGGATCGTTGCTTGGGACATCAGAGAAGCTATCCATGAAAAAAATGTGTCACCCAAGTATGGGTGAATCCTTTAGTTTGAGGGAGATGATGAGCCCCAAATTAGATACTTTATAAGACTTTTTATGCCACACAAGCACAATAACGGATATGGAAAACGCCTTTGTTTGTGGGGTTTAATGATTTGTTTTGATTATTTGATAGAGTAGTTTAGAGGTTATTCTTTTATGCTTAAAAGCGTTTTCTATGAGCTAATTATATGGAAATAAGTGTGTATGAGCAGGTGCAGGTAATATAAGAGACAACCATCAATTACAGCTCGAGGACTGAAAGAACATAAGTGGCTCAACGCCCTTTTTCCTGATTTGTAGAAGAGAACTCCTGTTCAGCATAATCGACATTTAAAGCATAGAGTTAGGTTATGTTTCAAAATAGATATATATATGGGCCTCTTGGTTAGCAAGAGGTTCCTGTTGGCATTTTTGTAGAACTTATCTTCAGCATATGTTATTCGAGACAATTATGTTTTAAGACCCTTCTGAACATGAAGTTACGATTTTAATGGAAGAATTGATGTTGTTTCAAGCTTTGCGTTTATAAGATTTTTTCCATTCCTGAAATACAAGTTGGAGAGGGCCCCTCCAACACGTAGGTCAAGAGCTTCATTTTTATTTCAGGTATTTCTCATATGTCCTGTTAATTGATTTAAACATCATTGTATATGAAGTACTTGACAATGGTTTGAATGACATAGTTTTATTTCAGTTCAACGATCATTTCATTTCAGCACTTTTTATCTGTAGTTCGTCAACATTGATTCTGTAGTTCTACAATACGCTTCCTGTAGTCCTGTACACGCATTTTGTGCAGGCATAATTACCTCTATTTTCCAGCTCGCTATATTAATTTTAGATAATGATTTAGATTTGCGATGCCATGAATATTTCTTTTATCCGAGTTCAGTTATATAGGAGTTAATTGTTTTAGTTCTTTGGATTGGAATAGAGTAAATGATTATCACTTCAGCATTGGATTCGAAAATGTCAAGTTTGATTAATTTTCAGTATTGAATTTTTAGTTAGACTTTCGGTTTTCAGTATTTTATTTCTAGATCAAGTTTCCCAAGATTTCAACATTTTATTTCTTAGATTAGATTTACAGTCTTCCAGCATTTAATTCTTAGCATAAAGATCTATTAGTTTCAGCATTTCTAGTTCATAAGTTTAAAATATTTTCATATTCCTTCATTCGTTGTTTAAGAGCAGATCACTTCCATTTCCTTTTTGAGAAACCTTCAAGATACATCCCAACACCCTAAAACGACGAAGACTATCCTATAGAGCACATACAATGCTTAGCACCTCTTAAGTTTGTACGCTCCTTGGTCGATAATTAAAGTATGCTTCCGGTTTAGATACCCTAATTAAGTATCCATTTCAGGAGTCCACCAGAGACCAGACTTTTTTATGTTCTTATAAACCATTAGTTCTTCCAAGGAGGCTTCATGGAAGTTTTGGTCTTTGATAGCTTTGTATAGTTCACCCCATTGATATTCTGGGTTAGCCATTGTGATAGCCTTCGTTTCACCGAACATCGTCTCGAGCGAGGTGTCTAAGTGGATTTCCACGTCTGAGTCTGACTTGGCTAACTTGGCTTTCTTTCTGGCGGACCGCCTATGCATATCAGACCTATGATGACAGTGAAAGAATAAATGAGGGATTTCATTGTTTGTGAGCAATATAGTGTTCATATTCATGATGTTTAAAAGAACTTGAGTAGACATGAATGCTAGATTTCAATTAAAACTGGCCATTTAAGACTGTGAATAATGAGGAAAAACATTTATAGAAGAATGCGGCAGATCAAATAAAAGAGAACAAGCACTGCTGATGATCGTTGGATAATATTTTATCACCATAATTAACAAGCAAGCAAGGGCCATTGGCATTATTCTAGAAATTCAAAACGCAGCATTTAAGCCATGGAAGAAGCAAAATTCCAAGCAAAACAAAGCATTTGATTTTCGTGCAAGTCTTATCCTTTTGAGCAATCATTTAAAAGTGAGTATGGAGCCTTCTTAAGAAAACAACAACAACCATACAAGCAACTAAAACTTAATAAAAAATGATAGGAGAAAAAGTGTGCATGTGAGAGGAGACAAAAAATAGTGACTGCATGAGACTCGTCCAACGTAAGACAACTCTGGTACTTGAAGACAGAGCCATCTCCGTTCAGCTAAAAGGCTCACTGGGATAAACTATTAGTGGCCCATCGAGGCTTTAATATTTTGACGAAACTTAGGGATAGTGGGCCTATGGATTGAGAACAATCTGCGGCACAACTTATGACGAAAGGTTTATCACAAGTGGGAGGACACATCCAAAACTCTGATAGACTTCAGAGAAAACAACTGTGGCAGGACTGTTTTAGCCATGAGTCTAGCGTCAACAGGAAAAACGGGTTGGGAAGGAACAACTACGGGTCAAGAAGCTGGGGCTCAACTGCCTCTCGGTGTCACTTACAGGTAAGGGGAAGGTCTCGTCTTAAAAGTTTACATTCGAAATTCTCCAAAAATCACCTTAAAAGACCACTCGCTATTCCCAAACAGTGAGAAAGAAACAAAACCCCGTTCGCTACATATATACCTATGAGCACTTATGATTCGCGGTGTTGGCAGTTGGGACCATAATTGTGTGCGGGGCTCGATGAAACAAACAATAAATTCACACAGAGGACAATTAAAAAATTTGTACTCGCACTTTCCAGAACAAACAGCGCCAATGGAGAGGATGGCCCAATCGGGGCGATCGGTCGGCGATTAAAACCCGACTCTCGCGCAATGGTTGGCAGTTAAAACCTAACTCTCGCGCAATGGTCGGCCGAAACGGGCTTAAAAAACGACGACGAGGGGAGGAAAAAGAAGCTTGTCAAAGCAATAGTCAATGATAAGTTTACTTTTGGCGCAAAGGTCGGTGAGGGTAAGCTCACCTCTGGTGCAACGGACAGCGAGGTAAAAATTACAAACTGCGCCCAGGCAATGTGACGTGACTCGACGAAGGGATACAAAAAATAAAACTCCGACAGGTCGGCCAAGTTAGCGTTGAGCAATGCGACCGGTCAGCGGAGATAAGCTCACTTTCGATGCAACGGTCGGCGCAAATAACGTTAAATATTGCAACCAAAACGCAAGACAAAGTCTTTTTAGGAGCGATTGATCGGCGAAAGATGAGCCGGAAACGTGTGCAATGGTCGGCGAAGTTAGACCTAAAACCTGTGCCATGGTCGATGAAGTTATACTTAAAACCTGCACAACGATCGGCGAGGGTAAAGATAAACACTGCGACTGGTCGGAGAAAATAGGCATAGAAGCTGCGATTAGTCTTGTGAGAAAAACTTGAAGTTTTTCCTTAGTCACAAAAAAAACTTCTTTTGGAGAAAAGAAAAAGAGACAACTTAAAGGGTTACGAAGACCAACTTTTCAAGAGATCACAAAACTTTCTAAAACTAAAAGGAGGGCCCCTGTAATTTTCAGAAAATTATGGGGATTAGGTTGCAGCAACAACAGGTCCTATCACCATTTCCCAAATACACCTTCAAGATGTAACATAACTCAATTCCATTTCTTAGTTTGGTTTTTATGCTACCGATTGAAATTTGTTTGGTTTCCCTGAATGGCCATGGGAAGCAAGATGAAACTCACAATAACTCGAAAACCATGGCTTCAATGGACAAACTATCGATTCCGTTGGATTCATGACATCTACGTATCACTAGGGACACCCTTGTCATGTGGCTCGATTGACCGAACGTTATTTGTTTTGATGCTTTTCTAAAATAGGGTTTTGCATAGTGATATGTAATGCAATTTCTGCACCATAGGAGACTATTTTGAAAAATGTGGGGAGCGACTTTGTGGGAATCGTGGTAATATATCCCTTTCCCAAACACACCTGCAAGAGGAAACAAAACTCAATTTCGTTCATCGGTTTGGTTTTTATGTCCCCGATTGAAATTTTCCCGGTTTCCATGAATGGCCTTCAGAAGTGAGATGAAACTCACCATAACTTGAAAATTGTGGCTCTGATGGACAAACCGCCAGTTACATTGGATTCGTAACATACGAGTACTGCAAGGGACACACATGTCTAGTGGCTTCATGGAACGAAAGCTATCTATTTTGATGGTTTTCTAAACTAGGGTTTTGCTCAGTGACGTGTAGTGCAATTTCTACATGATAGGCTAAGATTTTGAAAAATGTGTCGAGCAAGTTAATGGGCATCATGGTCATCTTTCCCTTTCCCAAACACACTTGTAGGAGACAAGATAACTTAAATTCATTGTTCGGTTTGGTTTTTATGCCCCTTGTTGAAATTTGTTTGTTGTCCTTGAATGGACTTTGGAAGCGAGATGAAACTTGCCATAACTCGAAAACCGTGGCTCTGATGGGAAAGCCTTCAGTTCTGTTGGATTCATGACATCCGAGTACCACTAGGGACACCCCTGTACAAATGATTTGTAGACCGAAAGTTGTCTATTTTGACGGTTTTCTAAACTAGGGTTTTGCTAAGTGAAGTGCAACACAATTTATTCACGATAGGCTAATATTTTGAAAAATGTGTCGAGCAAGTACATGGGAATCGTATTCATCTCTCCCTTGCCCAAACACATATGCAGGAGGCAATGAAACTCAATTCCGTTGCTCGGTTTGGTTTTTATGCCACCGCTTGAAATTTTCCTAGTGCCCCTGAATGACCTTGGGAAGCGAGATGAAGCTCTCCATAAATCGAAAATCGTTGATCCGATGGACAAACAGTTCATGACATCCGAGTACCACTAGGGACACCCCTTTCAAGTGGCTTCATGGACCGAAAGTTGTCTATTTTGACGGTTTTCTAAACTAGGGTTTTGTTAAGTGACGTGCAGTGCAATTTTTGCACGATAGGCTAATATTTTGAAAAATGTGTCGAGTGAGTGCATGGGAATAACAGTCATCTCTCCCTTTCCCAAACACAATTGTAGAAGGCATTGGAACTCAATTCTGTTGATCGGCTCGGTTTTTATGCCCCCAGTTGAAATTTTCCTTGTGTCCTTGAATGGCCTTGGGAAGCGAGATGAAACTCGCCATAACTCGAAAACCGAGGCTCCAATGGAAAAACCATAAGTTCCATTGGATTCCCAACACCCAAGTATCGCTATGGACATCCCTGTCCAATGGCTCCATTGACCAAACATTGTCTATTTTGATGCTTTTCTAAAATAGGGCTTTGCGTAGTGATATGCAATGCAATTTATGCACCATAGGGTAATATTTTGAAAAATGTGGGGAGAGACTATGTGGGAATTGTGGTCATATCTTCCTTACCCAAAAACACTTGCAGGAGGCAACGAAACTCAATTCCGTTGCTCGGTTTGGTTTTTATGCCCCTGATTGAAATTTGCATGGTGTCCCTGAATAGCCTTGGGAAGTGAGATGAAACTCACCATAACTCGAAAACCATGACTTTGGTGGAAAATCGTAAGTTTCGATGGATTAGTGACATCCGATTACCGCTATGGACACCCCTGTCCGGTGGCTTCATGGACCGAAAGTTGTCTATTTTGATGATTTTCTAAACTAGGGTTTTGCTAAGTGATGTGCAATGCAATTTCTGAATGATATCCTAATATTTGTAAAAATGTGCCGAGTGAGTGAGTGGGAATGGAAGTCATCTCATCCTTTCCCAAACACACTTGCAGGAGGAAACGAAAGTTAGTTTTGTTGCTCGATTTGGTTTTTATGCCACTGGTTGAAATTTACCTAGTGTCCTTGAATGGCCTTGGGTAGCGAGATGAAACTTGCAATAACTCGAAAACCGTGGATCCAATGGACAAACCATCAGCTTCGTTGAATTCAATACACCCAAGTATTGTTAGGGACACCCCTGTCCAGTGGCTTCGTGTGCCGAAATTTTTCTATTTTGATGGTTTTCTAAACTAGGGTTTTGCTAAGTGAAGTGTAGTGCAATTTCTGCACGATAGGATAATATTTTGAAAAATGTGTCGAGCAAGTGCATGGGAATCGTGGTCATCTATCCCATTCCCAAACACACATGCAGGTGGCAACGGAACGTAATTCCCTTGCTCAATTTGGTTTTTATGCAACCAGTTGAAATTTGCATGGTGCCCCTGAATGGCCTTGGGAAGCGAGATGAAGCTCTCCATAACTCAAAAAATGTGGATCCGATGGACAAATCGTTGATTCCATTGGATTCGTGGCATCCGAGTACCACGAGGGACACCCCTGTCAAGTGGCTTCATGGACCGAAAGTTGTCTATTTTGACGGTTTTTTAATTTAGGGTTTTGTTAAGTGATGTGCGGTGCAATTTCTGCATGATAGGCTAATATTTTGAAAAATGTGTCGAGCAAGTGCATGGGAATCACAGTCATCTCTCCCTTTCCCAAACACAAATTTAGGAGGCAATGGAACTCAATTCCGTTGATCGGCTCGGTTTTTATGCCCCCAGTTGAAATTTTCCTTGTGTCCTTTGAATGGCCTTGGGAAGCGAGATGAAACTCGCCATAACTCAAAAAACGAGCCTCCAATGGACAAACCGTCAGTTTCATTGGATTTCTGACACCCAAGTACTGCTAGGGACAACACTGTCCAGTGGCTCCATTGACCAGACATTGTCTATTTTGACGCTTTTTCTAAAATAGGTTTTTCCGTAGTGATATGCAATCTAATTTATGCACCATAGGCTAAGATTTTGAAAAATGTGGGGAGGGACTGTGTTGGAATTGTGGTAATCTTGCCCTTGGCCAAACACACTTGAAGGAGGAAACGAAACTCAATTCCGTTGCTTGGTTTGTTTTTTATGCCCCCGATTAAAATTTGGATGGTATCCCTAAATAGCCTTGGGAAGCGAGATGAAACTCGCCGTAACTCGAAAACCCTGACTCCAGTGGACAAATTGTCAGTTCTGATGGATTAGTGACATCTGAGAACTGCTATGGACACCCCTGTCCAGTGGATTCATGGACTGAAAGTTGTCTATTTTGATGGTTTTATAAACTAGGGTTTTTCTAAGTGACGTGCAATGCAATTTATGTACGATATGCTAATATTTTTAAAACTATTCTGAGTGAGTGTATGGGAATGGGAGTCATCTAGTCCTTTCCCAAACACACTTGCAGGAGGAAACATAACTCAATTTCGTTGCTTGGTTTGGTTTTTATGTCCTTGGTTTAAATTTGTCTAGTGTCCCTGAATGCCCTTGGGAAGCAAGATGAAACTTGCCATAAATCTAAAATCGTGGCTGCAATAGGAAAGCCTTCAGTTTTGTTGGATTCATGACATCCGAGTACTACTAGGGACACCCCTGTCCAGTGGCTTCGTGGGCTGAAAGTTGTCTATTTTGACGGTTTTCTAAACTAGGGTTTTGCTAAGTGAAGTGCAATGCAATTTATGCACGATAGGATAATATTTTGAAAAATGTGTCGAGAGTGCATGGGAATCATAGTCATCTCTCCCTTTCCCAAACACACATGAAGGATGCAACGAAACTCAATTCCGTTGCTCGGTTTGGTTTTTATGCCACCAGTTGAAATTTGCATGGTGCCCTTGAATAACCTTGGGAAGCGAGATGAAGCTCTCCATAACTCGAAAATCGTGGATCCGATGGAAAAACTGTTGATTCCATTGGATCTGTGACATCCAATTACCTCTAGGGACACGCCTGTCGAGTGGCTTCATGGATCGAAAGTTGTCTATTTTGAAGGTTTTCTAAACTAGGGTTTTGTTAAGTGACGTGCAGTGCAATTTTTGCACGATAGGATAATATTTTGAAAAATGTGTCGAGAGACTTCATGGGAATCATAGTCATATATCCTTTTCCAAAACATAATTGTAGGAGGCAATGGAACTCAATTCCATTGATCGGCTCGGTTTCTATGCCCCCAGTTGAAATTTGCCATGTGTCCTTGAATGGCCTTGGGAAGCGAGATGAAACTCACCATAAATCGAAAACCGAGGATCCAATAGACAAACCGTCAGTTTCAATGGATCCCCGATACCCAAGTACTTCTAGGTACAGCCCTGTCCAGTGGCTCCATTGACTGAACATTGTCTATTTTGACGCTTTTTCTAAAATAGGGTTTTGCGTAGTGATATGCATTGCAATTTATGCACCATAGGCTAAGGTTTTGAAAAATGTGAGGAGCGACTGTGTGGGAATCGTGGTCATCTCGTCCTTTCCCAAACACACTTGTAGGAGGAAAGGAACTCAATTTCGTTGCTCGGTTTAGTTTTTATGCCCCCGATTGAAATTTGCATGGTGTCCCTGAATAACCTTGGGAAGCAAGATGAAACTCACCATAACTCGAAAACCCTGACTCCGGTGGACAAACCGTCAGTTCCGATGGATTAGTGACATTTGAGTACCACTATGGACACCCCTTTCCGTTGGCTTCATGGACTAAAAGTTGTCTATTTTGATGGTTTTCTAAACTAGGGTTTTGCTAAGTGACATGCAATGCAATTTCTGCACGATATGCTAATATTTTAAAAAATGTGCCAAGTGAGTGTGTGGGAATAGCAGTCATCTCGTCCTTGACCAAACACACTTGTAGGAGGAAACAAAACTCAATTTTGGTGCTTGGTTTGGTTTGTATGCCCCCGGTTGAAATTTTCTTAGTGCCCCTGAATGGCTTTGGGAAGCGAGATGAAACTTGCAATAACACGAAAACCGTGGCTCCAATGGACAACCATGAGCTTCGTTGAATTCGAGACACCCAAGTACCGTTAGGGACACCCTGTCTAGTGGCTTCGTGGACCGAAAGTTGTTTATTTTGACAGTTTTCTAAACTAGGGTTTTGTTAAGTGAAGTGCAGTGCAATTTATGCACGATAGGATACGATTTTGAAAAATGTGTCTATCAAGTGCATGGGCATTGTAGTCATCTCACCCTTGCCCAAACACACATGCAAGAAGCAACAAAACTCAATTTCGTTGCTCGGTTTGGTTTTTATGCCACCGGTTGAAATTTGTATGGTGCCCCTGAATGGCCTTGGGAAGCGAGATGAAGCTCTTCATAACTCGAAAAACGTGGAACCGATGGAAAAACCGTTGATTCCACTGGATTCAAGACATCCGAGTACTACTAGGGACACCCCTTTCAAGTGGCTTCATGGACCAAAAGTTGTCTATTTTGATGGTTTTCTAAACTAGGGTTTTGTTAAGTGACGTGTAGTGCAATTTCTGCATGATAGGCTAATATTTTGAAAAATGTGTCGAGTGAGTGCATAGGAATCACAGTCATCTCTCCCTTGCCCAAACACAATTGTAGGAGGCAATGTAACTCAATTCCATTGATCGGCTCGGTTTTTATGCCCCTTGTTGAAATTTTCCCTGTTCCTTGAATGGCCTTGGGAAGCGAGGTGAAACTCACCATAACTCGAAAGCCGAGGCTCCAATGGACAAACCGTTAGTTTCATTAGATTTACGACACCCAAGTACCGCTAGGGATAGCCCTGTCTAGTGGATCCATTGACCGAACGTTGACTATTTTGACGCTATTTTAAAGTAGGGTTTTGCATAGTGATATGCAATGCAATTTCTACACCATAGGCTAAGATTTTGAAAAATGTGGGGAGTGACTGTGTGGGAATAGTGGTAATATATTCGTTACCCAAACACACTTGTAGGAGGAAACACAACTCAATTTTGTTGCTCAGTTTGGTTTTTATGCCCCCAATTGAAATTTGCATGGTGACCCTGAATAGCCTTGGGAAGCAAGATGAAACTCACCGTAACTTGAAAACTGTGACTCTGGTGGACAAACCGTCAGTTCCGATGGATTAGTGACATCCGAGTACCGTTATGGACACCCCTATCTGGTGGCTTCATGGACCGAAAATTGTCTATTTTGATGGTTTTCTAAACTAGGGTTTTGCTAAGTGACGTGCAATGCAATTTTTGCATGATATGCTAATATTTTAAAAAATGTGCCAAGTGAGTGTGTGGTCATCGCAGTCATCTCGTCCTTTCCCAAACACACTTGTAGGAGGCAACGAAACTCAATTTCGTTGCTCGGTTTGGTTTTTATGCCCCTGGTTGAAATTTTCCTAGTGTCCCTGAATGGCCTTGGGAAGCGAGATGAAACTTGCAATAAATCAAAAAGCATGGTTCCAATTGAAAAACTATCAGCTTCATTGGATTCATGACACCCAAGTACCGTTAGGGACACCCCTGTCCAGTGGCTTCATGGACCGAAAGTTGTCTATTTTGACGGTTTTCTAAACTAGGGTTTTGCTAAGTGAAGTGTAGTGCAATTTCTGCACAATAGGCTAAGATTTTGAAAAATGTGTCGAGTAAGTGCATGGGCATCATTGTCATCTCTCCCTTGCCCAAAAACACATGCAGGAGGGTACGCTCCAAGGGCAATCCTTCTATCAACATCCCATCATACAAGGCTTAAACGATTTGGCAGTCAGGTTTTTAATGGTAATTATGCAAGAAGGTGGCGGAAGTGGCGTCTCACACTTCCTGCATGTGCGCGCACTTAGAACAAGAGCACTAAATCGATAATCCTAGCACAGACATCGCATTCGTCTGCACCACCATTCTTCGCCCCGTCGCTTTACCTGTATTATGGTTCTTTCGCAGGTTGTCCCTCCTCATTGGTTTTTCTATAACTTCAGAGCGACAATGGTTCGAACCAAAGTCACCCCGCACAATACTAAGCATGGATCGTGATGCACCCATATGTCACGATATTTAAAAGAGCTCGGTACAGCACAGGGGTACTTTGAACAGGAGATCCCAGAATCTGCTCATGCACTCACTCTGCACCTAGAAAACCGCCTCAAGCGAAAGAGAGAATGCCCCTTTCCCAAACGGATGGCTGCAGAATTGGGCGGCCTAATTGAGGAATTTGGTTTGAGTAGCATGTGAGAAATCCATCATAACAAGACGTTGCAAGTCCTCTGGACCACCAAATATTTTCTCTCTCTCGCCATGGACGATTGCATCAAGGGACTTCTCAATCACGAACGTGGTTCCCTGTTGCTCGCTACCCAAGTATCAAACTTGAATGCCACTCTCTGCTCCCTGTTTCAGTTACAGCGTGACGAGATGGCCTGCCTCAATGCGAAAATGGATGCATTTGGTTGTGCCATTACTGGTAAGACATTCACTCATCCGCAGCCTCAATAAGTGGCAGCCACCCAGTTGGTCTACATGCGCTTCCCAAACACTGTCAATAGCAAGGATACCAGTGCGTTGCCAGGTGTTAATTTCTCTTCTACCTTTATGTCTAATGAAGAACAATCACTAGATTAACCTTCTTAGTTTTAATTTACATGCTTTTTTGAATTACTGTGGTTATAACCCCCGGCCTATGGGGGATCCTAGCAAACTTGCAACTCACAGACTTCTCTAGTTTTGACTAGATCTAAATCTATTAGACTCTAAGTTTAGTCATCAGGAATTCTTGCTTGGATAGTTGATTTTTGGATTGCTATGCTATGTACAGTTTTTAGATCTTAATTAATAGAATTCGAACCTTACCAAAAAAAAGTGACGTGTAGTACAATTTCTCCACGATAGGCTAATATTTTGAAAAATGTGTCGAGTGAGTGCATGAGCATAGCATTCATCTCTCCCTTGCCCAAACACAATTGTATGAGGCAATGGAACTCAATTCTATTGCTCTATTTGGTTTTTATGCCCCCAGTTGAAATTTTCCTGGTGTCCTTGAATGGCCTTGGGAAGCGAGATGAAACTCGCCATAACTCAAAAACCAAGGCTCCAATGGAAAAACCATCGACTTCTTTGAATTCGTGAAACCCAAGTACCGTTAGGGGCACCCCTGTCCAGTGGCTTCATTGACCAAATGTTGTCTATTTTGACAGTTTTTGAAACTAGGGTCTTGTTTGGTGACATGGATTACAATTTATGCACTATAGTCCAATATTTTAAAAAATTTGGTGAGCGAGTGCATGGGAATCGCATTCATCTTCCCCTTGCTAAAAACACTTGCAGGAGGCCATGAAACTCAATTTCGTTGCTTGGTTTGTTTTTTATGCCCTCGGTTGAAATTTGCCTAGTTTCCATGAATGGCCTTGGGAAATGAGATGAAACTCTCCATAACTAAAAAATCGAGGCTACAATGGAAAAAAATTCAGTTTCATTGGATTCATGACATCCGAGTACCACTAGGGACATCTCTAACCAATGGCTTCATTGACCGAAAATTGTCTATTTTGACGGTTTTCTAAAATAGGGTTTTGCTTAGTGATATGTAGTGCAATTTCTGCACCATAGGCTAAGATTTTGAAGAATGTGGGGAGCGACTGTGTGGGCATTGTGGTCATCCACCCCTTTCCCAAACACACCTGCAGGAGGCAATGGAACTCAATTCCGTTTCCCGGTTTGGTTTTTATGCCCCCGGTTGAAATTTACCTAGGGTCCCTGAATAGTCTTGGGAAGCGAGATGAAACTCGCCATAACTCGAAAAACGTGGTTCTGATGGACAAACCGTCATTTCTTTTGTATTCGTGACATATGAGTACTGCTAGGGACACCCCTGTCCAATGGATTCATGGACCGAAAGTTGTCTATTTTGATGGTTTTCTAAACTAGGGTTTTGCTAAGTGATGTACAATGCAATTTCTACACGATAGGCTAAGATTTTGAAAAATGTGCCAAGTGAGTGCGTGGGAATCGCAGTCATATATTCCTTTCCCAAACACACTTCCAGGAGGAAATGAAACTCAATTTCATTGCTCGGTTTGGTTTTTATGCCCCTAGTTGAAATTTACTCGGTGCCCCTTAATGGCCTTGGGAAGTGAGATGAAACTCACTATAACTCAAAAACTGTGGCTCCGATTGAAAAACCATTGAGTACCACTAGAGACACCCATATATGGTGGCTTCATTGACCTATTTACTAGATGTCCTAGTATTTTAACGAGCACTCTTCATAAAGAGAATATTGTTGTATGGTTTGGCATATTTTACAAAGGTCAAGGTATTCAGTGCCAGTGTACTTCATGGAGGTCAAGCCACTATCAAATAGGATTGTAAGCTACATGTACAAGTAATCAAAACTCAATTAATTCACTAAGAAAAATTTCTAGTGTTTGATATGAATTTGTGATATTTCAATTAGTCTTTGGCTCTATGAGGTATTGCAACTAGAAATGATTTCTTGTCACTTGAATCTATATCGTTGTAGTATTAACATGCCTTGGTCAACTATGGTTACGATCACTTCTCACCACACCTAACTTTTATGTGGAAGCTGGAATGCATAGTTGGTTGAGCGTGTATGGAATCTTGTATTTATGATAGATGGTTGATGTAAGGTTGCTACAATTGGGCTGAAATCTGGATCATATGGATAGATTTAATTCCATTCTCCATTTTCTTTGCACTTGATATCCAAGATGTTAAATCAAGCATGCCTTGGTGGTAGACTAAGGAAATATACCACTTTATCTATAAGCACCATTTTTGTACTTACAATGAGATGGAATTTTCACAAGCAATGTTATAGAACCAGACTGGTCATCAAATTGGTGGACTCCACTAACCAGAAAAAAATATTAGAAGATTACAATACTCACACAATATCATATTATATGAATAGGAAATGGAGACTTAATGTGGATAAGATTACAATAATCACGCAATATCATATATATGAATAGGAAATGAAGACTTAATGTTGATAAACAGATGAAAAACACCACCATAGGTTTCCCCTAAAGAAAGTCTACAACGTAAGCAATAAGCATTGGATGCTTTACAGGAATACAATGACACTTTCAAGAGACTAATTGCAGTTACCAGATTGGATTTGTCACTAATATGTCAATACATGTAATATTTCATGTATGTGTTTAGCATGTTATTCAACGGGCATAATACATGCCTTCAATGATAATGAAATTTTGATATAGCTACCCTTTAGGCATCTTCTGAAAGAGCTCAGTAGCCTCATCGAAATACCCACTTTGGGCATGCCTAGTAAACATATTGTTTGATGAAACCACATTTCGTTCAAGCATTTTGTCAAACATTTGGCATACAACCTCTACAAAACCACATCTGGCATACATGTCTACAAAATCATTTCCCACAAATACATTGGATTGAAATCCGCTTCTTATTATTTCATGATGAAGTTCCTTACTGTATTTAAAAGCAAACAAACTCGCACAGGACGTGAGAATGTTGGAGAAGGTGAAGGCCTTCATATGGATGCCCACTCTCCGTGTTCGATCAAATAATGTTAGGGCTTCCTTAACCCACCCATTCCAACAGTAAGTTGCGCTCATGATAGTCCATGAGACAACGCTTCCCTTTAGAATTCGATCAAAAACTCTACGCTCATGACTGTGTAGGATTCTCTAGTTTAGTAACTATTCTAGATTTGGACACGCTAACTCGAAGGGATTCCTAAACATGGCATAAGAAGTGCCTAAATGGAGGCATTAAATTGAAGGAGATGTGCATTTTAGAATGCAATTGAACACCTGAAAAATGGTAGAACTACAATATTCCCAGCAACTAAATTCAATTAAAGATGAATTGTGTGCGGCTTACCTTGATGGTTCTCCCGGATTTGAAGATTTAAAGACAAAAACAATAATTTTCCCCTGCGATATTTCCTGCGGAGTGTTCCTATATAATCCATCGAATTTATACATGGCGCACTAAGATAATTTGATGAGGCGATTAGATGTGCCCTTGAGCAGATGCTTCCTGCGATGCCATCGATTGTTGCATATGTGGAGGCAGAAGTGCGTGCTCTGTAGTGTAGGGGAATGGAGCAAAACCAGAGAGCTGTGTAGGGGTTGATCCTTGAAATACGCTAGTGTGCAACACCATTGAAAATTTTCCAGGCCCCTAACCTCCGCCTTCACCTGGTGGTGGTGTTCCTCCTCCACCTGTTGGTGGCAGTGGTGCTATGGCTTGATCAACCTGTTTTGCAGCAGGCCTATGGACGTGAGAAACCAAGTGCTCTGGTGGAATATAGCCAATAATAATGACATTATTCTACTCGTGGGTTTTTGTTGGCTTGGCCTCCAGTCTGGAAGACGACACTGGTTGAATTTCATGTTTTGTGAGTGAAAAGAGCTCTCTCTGCCCTCATCCGCTCATTTTCTATTTTTTGTATTTCAAATATATCTTGACGTAAAAGTGGACGCATTCTTTCCATGAAAGTGCATCCTAATTAACGTCTAGTGTATCATCTACCATTTCCTCCAAAATTACGTCGTCTAGTATGTCCAGAACTATGCCAAAACAAGAAATAAAAATGTAATACATTTGGGATTCCCATTTTGGCGTTGAGTGGGCCATTTTTAGCATTCAACCAGTAAAATTTCCTAAGGGGATGTCTAAGGAGTCAATCCACTCAATACCAACTGATAAAATTGCCTAAGGAGATTTCTAAGGGCTCAATCACACAAAGAGTGACTTATCCAAAAAGATACCTAAGGGGATGTCTAAGGGATCAATCCACTCAATACCAATCAAAGATCATAGGGAAGATCAAGGATTAAGTTTTTCCATAGGATCAAACCCTCACTTTCACTATCTTGCATAATCAATGCCAAGAAGTATGGGCCCTCCAACAAAAAAAGAAGGTTGTGGCATATATGGTCTCCAAACTCTATGTGTGGGAGAGTTCTTTATTTCCTCCATTGGCCTCTCTTTGATTTGGAAGAAATCCCACAATGCCATCCCTTATGAAATTGACTAATAGGAGGAAGAAATAGGTAGCATCACCACTTATGCAAGCTCAAATGAAATATTGGAGCAAGGTACTTTTCAATCTTAGCTAATGTAAAATACAGTGAATACTTCAAGAAGAAAATTGGGCATCATGATTCTAAGTCAACTCAAGAATGGTGAATGGAAGCAAGAGGCTTCTCAAAATTTGGCATAACATTAGCAACATAACCTTAGCAATGTAACCTCGACACATGAAAGATTATGGAAATAGAATGAGGAGGAATTCATTATATATTTTCATGGAGGTAGAATGGAGGGAAGTGGGGCTTGGGGTCGAATCTCAATCCATGCCTCACCCACATATTTGCATTCAACTCAAGGATAGCCTTGTGCTTGCAATTCAATGAGGAGGATTGTATGGTATGGGGTTTGCTTCACAAACCAAGATCTTGAGCAACCCTTCCATTCAATGAGATGTATACTTACATAAATCACACGATTACATGCAACATGTGGCTATTAAATGAATCTCGCATGGTTGTGTGCTTAATAAGGATGATTTTATGTGATTTCTTTAATGGCCAAATTGAGGGTTGACATGGATTTTCATATTTAATTGTCCCAACCTCAAGGTTTTTAGTTTAATGGGTGCATTTAATGTTGATATATAATGTATTCGATGAAAGTCCCTTAGGTGTTGTAAGTAAATAAAAGTAATGTGATAACAAATCATGTGGGACATAACACAACATCAAGCATTCAAAGATATCGAGTGAAGAGTTGTGACTTCTCTAGATTGCGTTATTTGACATTTAACAAGCCTTTAGATTCAAGGTGGATGCCCCTTGGAATGCTTGGGCAACATATTATTGCAACAAAAGAAACTTGTTGCATTCCACTTGAATTATTTTAGGCACGATATTGAATTATTCTACATGCTCTTATGAGTTGCATGTGTTGGTACACTTTGTAAATAGATTTAAACAATATCTACTTATAAAAGGGACTATCATCTATGGTGATCACAAGCCTCTCGAGTTCCATCCACATGCAAATAAAGAATGAGAATCGATGCCACATGAAGCACATTACATATTTTGCAACAATTTAACATTGTTATTAAGTACCAAATTGACTATGTTTACACAATTTCAACAATTTTATTTCAATGCTTTTAGAGAAGGTTACACACATAGCCTAAGATTCACACACATTTATGTAGTTTTGAAAAACTCAATGTGCACCCTATTGAATGAAGAGTTTCATGAATATCAATTGAGGGATCATATTCTATATAAGTTTAGAATAATCTGTGTGTCGATTCAATATTGCACATTACAGTTGATGCAGAAGACGCACCATTATAAAATATCATGACATTTTGGAGTAGGAAAGAGGACTTTCAATTTGAATAGGTATTTCTTATGGTTGAAGATGGCACATATGGTAACAAATTTCACAAGGAGATGCACTCTCTGTTGCATATCTAATCCAACAAAATTGATATTGGCCAAGTACATTCCACTTCATGTCTCATACAAACCACATGAGTTTGTTTCAATGGATTTCATTGAAGGTCCACCAACATCCAACAAGGGAAACGTCCATCTTATAGTTGTTGTGGATCACTCAACAAGTAACAAAATCTTATATATTGCTTTTAAATTAGAGTCGATTAATAATCATTTCATTAATTTTCTATAATCATTTAGAACATTTTGGAAATTTTTAAAAACTTAAACATGAAAACTAGATTCTCAAATGTGATGATATATAATGTAAAAAATTTGACGTCTAAAAAAATCTAACTTCACCATAAATCACTAAATATTAAGGGATAAAAAGGAATGATTATGTCCATTGCATTTCCTTTTTATCTCGACATTTATGTGTCATTTAAATATCTATTCTTTAATTATAAAAAAATATATTATTTATTTGATATTATGCTTTTTCATAAAGTTTTTAGTCCAATAATTTAATTTTACTATATTCCTTAAATTTTAATTTAACTCAACTTAATGCAAATCTACATTCAATCTTTTCAAGTGACCATATTACATATCAATAAGTAGATTTCCATCAACTAAATAGTTATAAATTTTCAACAAATAAATTCTAGTGCATATTTTCTCTTTACATCTTCCTTACAAAGGAAAACTAAAATGAAAATCTTGACAGTATGGCCTTCGTAGGCATGTCCCAAAAGGAACAAATTTCATCTTCTTTTCCATTTTTTTGGTAAGCTAGTAAACATTATATTCCTTCGAAAAAGTAAGGAAAGATATACATCTGAATGTCTTTTTGTCGGATCAATTTATGAGGGATCCATCCATGAAACCATAATTACACTTTCAAAATTTTCAGGGCCTTGAAAGTGACCAAATTGGGCGTTGTAAGGCCATTATGATTAACTTCTGAAAATAGAACTAAACTATCCTTACTATCTAATACCACAATTGTAGTAGAAGAAAAAAAATTGTCAGAAAAAAGAACCATGGCTAGCTCGAACACTGAAATTCACCAACCAGAGGAGCCTTCGAAGCGTTTCCACGGGGAGGGATGGGTTGGTGGAAGAGAACCGCTTCCTTAGTTGTCCAATTTGTCATCTGACATAGGATATCGGGGTGGATGATTGTGGAAATGAGTAGAGATATTGTCGGTTCAGCTGCTCCATGCTGAAATTGAGATCTTCCACCTACTTGCAAGTTTTAAAAACCAAATTAAGGAGGGTCTCCGAACAAATTATTGATGCTAGAGGGACCCTCAAAGTTTGTGACATGATTTTGGCTGCAATTGTGGTTGAATGTCTCACCAGAGCTTTTTCTTGCAGGCGTTTTGTTTGAGTTGTGAATGTCGTGGACCAGGTTTTCCCCAAACCCTGAAGAAATTATGTTCCCATTGCACCACTCAACCTTGCAGCTCCAAACCTCTGGCTCTGACCAACTGACTAACAAGACATAATTCTTCATCGAACTATCCTCATGTGTCCCTAAAGAATGGCGAGGAGACCAAACAATCATCGTGCATTCTCTCGAATTGGAAACAAAGCAGGTACGAGCCCCGCCAACTCTGTGAGGATGGCCTCTACATCTCAAGTGGGACATGAGGAACATGAAAACAAGCCCAAACACAAATACAGGAGGGATAGAGATTGAGCAAGAGAGCTTGGAGATATTCGCATGGATAAGAAATAGGGGAACCTTCACATAATTTGTTAAAAATTTTACATCAACTTGAAGCGAGGTCCTGATACACTACTGAAAGGATTGAGTACAAATTTCCTTAGATGAGCCCTGTCACTCCATTAAATTTTCCATCTCTTGTGCATGTGATATCCTGCAAATAAGGGGCCTGCGTTAAGTGTCGTTGATTGAAATCACCGTCACCAATATCCATCTAGGGGTTTCATTTATGGTTTGCATGCACACTCGAATCTATTAGCCTCTGCATGGCTAAACCAATCGAGGCCAACATTACTCTTCATTAATTGAGTATCACCCCATCCGAGGGATCTTCTTTTCCATTTAATTTCACTTTCAAGAATAATTTAATTTCATTTTTGAAAACCCATGGTTGTGCATTGATTTATTAAATGGTCTATTAGAGCTATATAAAAGGAAATTTTTATGTAGTCGATTGACTAAATGCAAGTAAATCTTGCTCACGACATGATGACACTTAAGTGACTTATGCTTATTGAAGCTTGACCTAGTAACATACTAGAATGGAAAAATGTCTAAATAAAGTCTAGATGGGAAAGAGATTCAATAAATAATGAAGACTTGTGCTTACATTATAAAATGGTTTGTTTTTTAATGGTTGAGATACAATTAAAATAAGCAATATATGAATGTAGCATGATAGTCAATCAAGATCCATAAGTGCTATGACATGCATCACCATCATGGACATAGACATTGTTGTCGTTGTCATAGTCAACATCACATGGTACATCAACATCATCATCATCATCATCATCATTGTCATCGTCATATTATATAATCATTATAGTCATTCATGTCATCAACATTGTGATGGAACAAGGCATACTAATACCTCACAAGAATTTTGTAAAGAAGGATTCCCCTTACCTACATTGATCGATGGGTATTTATAATTAGTAATTGTCATGAACCTTGTCATCGTCATTGTCATCATGGTCATCATCATAGACATCCTTATTAATTGTCATGATCGATGGGTCAATGTGATCATACAATACATAAACATCATCATCATCATGATCATTTCCATATCTCATCATGATAATCATTCATGTCATCATCATTGAAGTCATCATATATCATCATCATAGTCAATGTAGGCATCAATTGCGATCGATATCATATTATAATTTTCAAATCATCTTCAGGTCCACCATAATTTTCATAATGCATCATCATCATGTTGTTAGGGTCAATCATATTCCATTAGGGTCTCTCAAATGTTGTTAGAGACACTAGAATTCCATTAGACCCATTTAGGTGAGAATAAGGTCACTCAAATTCCATTACGGTCATTTAGGTGCCATTAGGATCAATCAAAATACATAAGTGTTATCACATGTATCATCAACATCGACATCATCATTTTCATCATCATTATCATCATTATCATCATCATTGTTCATTTCCATATATCATCGTCATCATAGTCATTCATGTCATCAACATTTTGATGATGAACAAGGCATCCTGCTACCTTACAAGAATTTCATAAAGGGAATTTTCCCTCTACTAATTGGGTCAATAGGTCTTAATAATTATTAATTTCCATGATCCTCATTGTCATCATCATCATTGTCTCTTTCATTATCGCCATCATCCTAGACATTGAAATTATCGCCATAGTCATCATCATTGTCATCATAGTCTATAATCGCAGTCAATGTCGTGATTATAATCGTCATGATCATTGTGATGATGAAAAAGGAATCCAACCGCCTATTAATTAAATGGGATTCTTAAAAGAGATTTGGCCTACGGCTGTGAATGTAGGCATCAATTGTCATCGCTACCAGATTATAATCAGATCATCATAAACGCCATCCTCTTTGTCATCATGCATCATCATTGTCGTCTTCATGATGTTAGGGACACTCATATGCCATTAGGGTCACTAAAATGTTGTCAGGGACACTTAAATGTCATTAGAATCATTTAGGTGACATTACGGTCGCTCAGACACCATTATAATCATTTAGGTTCCATCAAGATCAATCAGGATACATAAGTGCTATCACATGCATCATCATCATGGACATTGGCGTCATCATCATTGTAAACATCATATGGTACATCAACATCATAATCATCATTTTAGCCATCATCGTCGTCATCATCATCAAGTACATCATTAATAACATAAGGGTTTATGGATTCAATATGCAAAAGAGCAGAATAGGGGTGCTTTTAATTCTTCTCTTCCCTCTCATGATTCCTTGTGCATATTTTATACATTTTGGGAGGAATGTAGGGAAGTTCCATTAGTTTTTTATAGGAAAAGGATGGTTGAAAAATCATGAAACTGTTTTCACATTTCCTAAAATTTATTTTTATTTTTTACCTTCAAAATAGCGGGGACGCGTGATAGACACTACAGAGTTGCGTGGACGCAAGCTAGCCGTGTATAGGTCATACCCGTGTATAAAATTGGGATTTTTTGAAGGTTTAACTGAGAAGGGATATGGGAATTGAACCATAACAGGATAAGGCAGTCTGCAATGATGTAAATAAGGTAACAAAAAGGCATGTTGCATAGATGTGGAAAATCACACTATAAAAAATACCTTACAAGAATTCCTTAAAGGATTTTTTCCCTCGCCTAACTAGTTTGATGGGTCTTAATAATTATTAATTATCATTATCCTTCTCTTCATCGCCATCATCGTCGATATCATCATCGTAATCATAGTATACATCAACATTAACACCATAATCATCATCATTGTCATCATCATATATGATCATCACAGTCAATATCATGAGTTTCATAAAAGAGATTGGGCTCTAATTGGGAATGTAGGAATCAACTTTTATAGATATCATCTTATAATTATCAAATCATCATCAGGTCCATCATAATTGTCATAATGCATCATTTACATGTTGTTAGGGTCAATCAGATGCCATTAGGGTCTCTCAAATGTTGTTAGGGACACTTAAATGCCATTAGAGCTATTTCGGTGACATTGGGGTCATTTAGGTGGCACTAGGATCAATCAATATCCACAAGTGATATCACATGCATCATGAACATTGGAATTGACATTATCGTCATCATCATCGTCCTAATCATCATCATGAACATCATACATTAGATCAGTATCATCATAATCACTTTCATCGTCATATATCATTGTGATCATAGTCATTCATGTAAACCACAATGTGATGATGAACAAGACATCTTACTACCTTTCAAGAATTTCATAAAGTACATTTTCCCTCACCTAACTGGTTGATGGGTCTTAATAATTAGTAATTGTCATGATCCTCACTATCATCATCATCACAGTCGTTATCATCATTTCCATTGTCTTAGACATTGAAATTATCACCATATTCATAACCAGTGTGATCATCATATATCATCACAATAAATAACATGATTATAGTCGTCATGATCATTGTGATGATGAAAAAGGCATCCAACCACCTATTAATCAAATGAGTTTCATAGAAGAGATTTTTCCTCTGCTTGGGAATGTAGGTATCAATTGTCATCGTTATCCTCTTATAATCAAATCATCATAAACACCATCATATTTTTCATCATGCATCATCATCGTCGTCGTCGTCATGATGTTAGGGTCACTCAAATGCCATTAGGATCACTCAAATATTTTTAGGGACACTTAGATGCCTTCAGGGTCATTTAAGTGACATTAAGGTCACTCAAAATCCATTAGAGTTATTTAGGTTCCATTAGGATCAATCCGGATCCGATAGTGCTATCACATGCATCATCATCATTGACATCGACATCTTCATGATCCTCATTGTCATCGTCATCACTGTCGTTATCATAATTTCCATCATCATAGATATTGACATTATCACAATAGTCATCGTCATTGTCATTATCAATGTAGTGATCATAATTGTCATTGTTATCATCTTGTAATTAAATCATCATCAATGACATCATCATTGTCATCATGCATCATCAACATCATCCTCATGTTGTTAGGGTGACTCAAGTTCCATTAGGGTGACTCAAATGTTGTTAGGGGCAATCAGATGCCATTAAGGTCATTTAGGTTCCATTAGGATTATTCAAGATCAAATAGTGCTATAATCACCTACATCATCATTATTGACATTGACATCATCGTCATCATCAACATCCTAGTCAACGCCATACAGATCATCATTGCTATTTTTATCATTTTCAAGATGCAACAACATCATCATCATCATCATCATGCTGTTAGAGTCACTCAAATGTCATAGGGACACTTAGATGCCATCAGGGTCATTTAGGATGAATTATGGTCTCTTAGTTTCCAAAAGGTCCACTTAGGATCAATTAGGGTCACTTAGGGTCAAATAATGCAATAAAATGCATCATCCTCATTATCATCGACATCGTCGTCCTTATCATCACCATTATGATCGACATCCTCGTCCTTATCATCACCATTATCATCATAGAAATCAACATCAATGTCTAACACAACCCTCCCAAATCTAACCCTCAACTCCAATAACCAATAGCCTCTATCCCATCAATTAAGTAACTCATATGTTGAACTAGGCTCAATTCTAGGAGGAAAACCCGGTGCTATTTCGGGAGCAAATTTAGGTGCAATACTAGGAACAAAACATGTTGGTACTTTGGGATAAAAACTAGATTATATACTAGATGTTATTTTAGACGCAAAACTTGGTGCTAAACCTACTTACAATTAGGAAGTTAAATTAGGTGCTAAACATGGTGCTAATCTTGGCTTGAATCTTGGTGCAACTTAGGGAGCAAAACTAGGCACAATTCTTGGTTTAAATACTGGAGCGAAAGAGGAAGCAAAACTTGGCGCTAAGCTTGGCACTATAGAGGACGCTATTTCTAGCACTAAAGGAAGCAAATCTAGGTGCTATTGAGGGTGCTATGCCTGGCGTTATTCCTAGCGCTAAAGTGGACGCTAAAGTGGATGCAATTATTGTCTAGTTTAGCGCCTAATTTCAAAAAAGGAGTAAAAAAACACCAAGAAAAGCACCATCTCGTGAAATACCGCCAACTTTGCCTAGAAAATGAAGAAAAATACACTAAAAGTGTTAGTGGACGCCAAAAATGGAGATAAAAGAGATGCTAATCACAAGGTTTTGTTGTAGTGATTATTCATTATTTATTGAGGTAGGTACTCAACCATTGTCTCACTTATTACTAGATTCAGTGAGTGTGTCTCGTGCGACCAAGAAGGAAGAATGTTAAAAGGACTTTGTTCTAGAAAAATATTATGAGGGTCCAAACTAAGGCTTTATTCAAAAGTAGTTTTTAGATTGATACTATTAAAATATTGAGAATATGCATAACATACAACAATACATTTACACTAACATGTAAATCAATAGCAAAGATCTACTAGTCTATCGTTCTATCCATACAAGCAATAATAATCATGTAATAAATAAGAGACAAGATAATGAGAGAACAATACACTAGACATATGTTGTAAAATGAAAAATGGGGAAACATCCATGGGAAGGTTTGGTCTTCTTTATTCTTTATAAATCTCCAATATTACAAGAGATCTCAACCCCACATATGGTCCACATATTTACAATAACATTACAATGTAATCCATTGGATATTCCCAAAGGCTCTCCTTGACCTATATTATATACCAAAAGATATGGGAGAATAACATCCCAAAACACATATGAGATAAATGATTTTCCGAGTCTTTATATAATGAATGGTACTAGGAGAATATTTCTCCATGATGCATGTGGGATAACTAGTTTTACATAAGATTAGAGTTATTTATGCCTTCCAATGCTATATTAGAGATCTTACGACATCATACTAGACATAATTACACACATAATATTAAAATTACACATTTCAACACTTCTCTTTAATGATGTCTGGGATAACAACACATAAATAGAGGAAGATGGAGTTACACTAGCATTCCCCCTTGATGGAAACTTCCCTCATTCCGAACAGACTGTGAAGATACACAAAATTTTCCTCCGTCATGGATTTGGTGAAGATATCAACTACTTGATTTTATATGGGAAAATACTCCAAACAAATAACACCATCCACAACAAGATCTCTATTTGAATGAGTATCCAAGTCAATGTGTTTAGTCTTGGAGTGATACACTGAATTGTATACAAGATGAATTGCACTCTGATTATCACATCTTAATTTGGTATGAAATTTCTGTACTAGACCAAGCTCTATCAGAACATGTCAGATCTGCACTGCTACTTTAGCTGCTTCCTTTGTTTTCCTGTACTCTACTTCAAAAGAAGAAAGAGAAAGAGTTATCAAATTATTACTAGACCATGAAATCATAACTAAACCAAGTTGAAAGATGTACCCTACAATAGACCTTATATCTAAAGCATCCCCTGCCCAATCAAAATTTGTATAACCAAGAAGTGAAACTGTAGACTTGCTAGAATATAAAACACCATAATGCACTTTCCCCTATAAATATATGAGAATCCTCTTTGCTACTTTCCAATGAATTTGATGAGGTTGATGCATAAACCTAGAAACCATGCTGGTTGCAAAAGAGAGAGCTTGCCTACTATGTGTCAAATATATCAAATTCCACACAAGTTGACAATACAAAGTGGCATCAACAAGAGGACTATCACAATCAATAGTTAAATTTACATTGGATTGGAATGTCATAGGTGGAGGCTTACAATCACTCAAATGAAATTGAGCAAGTAAATATGTTTCATACTTAGGTTAAGACAACAATATATCATTAGCCATATGCCAAATCTGTAAACCCAAAAAATAATGCAATAGGCCTAAATCGGTCATTTCAAATTCATTCTTTAGATTATTCTTCATTTCCTATATAAGTGTAAGATGGCTATTGATAATAAGAAGATCGTCCACATAATGTATTATTATGATAACATCATCATCAAAGTTCTTCACATGTAGATTTGGATCATATACACACCGCTTAAAACCATTCTTCAAGAAATAAGCATAAATTTTCTCATACCAAGCTCTAGGTGCTTGTTTAAGACCATATAAAGACTTGTTCAATTTGCATACTAAACTTGAAGTGTCAGTAGTAATAAAAATAGGTGGTTTTTGCATATAATTGTCTTCATGAACATCACCTTTCAAAAATTCACTCTTGACATCCATTTGGTGTATTTCAAAATTGATAACATGCAACAAGAGAAAGAATAGCTCTTATTGTGTTCATTTTAGCAATTGGAGAAAAATTTTCCGTACAATCTATACCTTCTTGTTGAGAAAATCCTTCTGATACTAACTGATCTTTATGTTTTTCAATCTATCCATCTGTAGTAAAATTTGTTTTATATGTCCACTTACTTCCAACTAAATTCTTTCCAGGAGGAAGAGGCACAAGATTCCATGTCTTTTTTTTCATTAAAGATTCATATTCAGTTGTCATTTCTTTGTCCCATTCATGTTTATCTTTATCTTGAGCATAGGTAGAGGGATCATCCGTGGCCAATACTTTAGTCACAAGAGCAAAGTTAATTCTAGTTCAATAAGTGTTAGAAGGAATACCAATATCAAAACTTGCAGATTCAAGAGTTTTTCGAGCCCAAATAGGGAGAGAAGTAGTGGTAAGAACCATGCTAGTATATTCAGGAAATTCGGGAGGATCATTTGAAGAAGAAGGTGAATTAGGATCAATGGTAGGAACATAAGGAGTGAAAGGGGTAACAAATATAGGAGTAATAGAAGGTGGAGGAAAATTTAAGGTAACATGAGGCTCAACAGACTCATGAGGAGGAGAGACTTCATTGAATTGAACATATCACCTATGGATAACACCTTGGGTAGAGGGATCAAATGGCTTGTACACTTTGGAATCCTCAGAATAACCAATGAAAATACATTTGTAAGACTTGGGTTCTAAATTTTTCCATTTTTCATCCAGGATATGAGCCCAACATTCACTTCCAAAAACCTTAAAGTGACTAATATCATTTTTCTTCCATTCCATTTTTCTTCAGGAGTAACCTGCAAAAATTCTTAAGTAGGAGCTCTATTCAAGATATAGTTAGCACAACAAATAACTTCAGCCCAAAAATATTTACGTAATCCTTTAGAATATAGCATACATATAACCATTTCAACCAAAATTCTATTCTTTATTTCAATTATCATGTTTTGTTGAGATGTATAAGGAAAAATATTTTGATGTTGAATACCATGCTTAGATAAATATGCATTAAATTCCTTTTTAGTGAATCCCCCCCCATTACCAGTTTTCAAAGTCTTAATACTTTTACCAGATTTTTTCTCAACCTTGGATTTAAAATATTGAAATATAACAAAGGTTTCACTTTTATTATTAAAAAATAAACCCAATATTTGCGACTAACATCACCAATAAAAGTAAGAGAATAGACTGCGAGAGACAATGAAGGAGTTTCAAAAATACCATAAATATCACTATGAATTATTTGCAATTGTTCTTTAGCACACCAAGCTTTATCTTTATCAAGCATTTCCTTATGATGTCTACCAAGAACACATCCTTCACATACACCTTTAGTGGAAAAAATTGAAGGTAATCCATGTACCATATTAGACACCATTTGTATGTTACCATTATTCAAGTGACCTAACCTTTCATGCCGTAATTTACTTTGTTCATCAGCGTGAGCAACATAGGAATGAAAAGGTTGATTTTTTTCTTGAATTAAAACCAATAAACTTACATAATCCAACATTATGATCGACAAGACTAGAAGAAATGATTTTGAAGTTATGTTTCACATCTTTTAACACATATTTAGTAGGCCAAAGATTCAAATTCAAAGCCTTTTTGACATGCACGATAAATAGAAAGCAAGTTGATTGGAATTCCTTGAATATGAAACACATCTTCCAAAGTACCATTAGGAACATTAACACTGCTAGATCCTAAAATGAAAGATGATTACCATAAATTATAGATACTTTCTGTTGTGTGTGCTTTTTAGTGTCATAAGAATTTGATAAAGAAGTTGTACCATACATATGGTTAGATGCACCATAATCCATATTCATAATCCATTCCACATTATAATATGACTTACTAGGTTGAACATAATGGGCACATAGGGACACTGGTTGTTCTTCAAAATATTTCTTCTTTTCTTTCACAAGTTTACTTCTTTGTTTAAAGCAAATCTTTTCAAGGTGGTTGGTTTTCCACAATACTTACAAGGGCTATATACTTTATTTTTATTAGATACCATGTTAGAAGCATCATCATTAGAAGTATATCCTTTATTATTGGGTTTAGAATGTCTATTAAAACTTCTATTAGGATTACTTTTTCTATGTTCCATTAGAGCTTTACTATTAGATAATTGACCACTAGCAATTAATCTATATTTCCCATATATCAAACCTTTACAAAAATATTCAAAATAGGGTTTTAAAGTACCCTTATACATTTCAATGGCTCTATTCCTATTTTGAATGAACATATCAAAACATGAAGGTAACTTTTTTTCTATAAGAATAGTAAGAGCATTATCATTTTTCTTTTAATCGGTACCACACTTATTTAACTTTTCATTATAGGTTTTAATTACAACAATAAATGACTATTCTATCAAAATATTTAGGGTCTAACTCATGGATTTTATTTTTAAGATAGTAAGCAGAAGCATCATCATTTTATCAAATAAAGAAGCTAGGGTTTTCCATACCTTAATAGGACAGTCGTTAGCCTCAATGTGTACTTGTAAGATATTCAAAACAATTTGTTCTATGAGTCCTCTTGCCTGATCACATCTATCTTCCCATATTGCCAAGTCTTTTGCATCGACTGGTTTCGTTTGATCACCTTTAACTAATATCCATAAGTTCTTACTCCTGAGAACATCAATCGTATTTCTCTTTCAAGAGAAATAGTTGACCCAACTAGTGTAGGAATAGAAACAAATTTTGAAGTCATAGTGTGACTCAATAATGAAACCCTTAAATGCAAAAAATTACTTGTTGAAACTAGAATAAAAGTGAGTAAAAACCATAAATTTCTCACTGAAAACAAATCTTAACATCAACTAATAGATGGATATGTAACACTATATCATAAAACTGAGAGCAAAAAATCGAATTCGGCCAAAAAATGCCGAAAAAGATGCATACGCTCTCTTTGAATGGTAAAGGTGTGAATGAAGACAAGAATTCACTCTTTCGTTGAAGGAAGGGCGCTATTTCTAGGGTATTCATGATTTCTTAGACCAAAAGGTGAAAATTAGCCTAAACTTCCTTGCAACCTATAAAAAAATCAGAAAATTGTGAAACAATCACCACCCCGTATGAAAACTTGCAACAAAACACAACCAGATCCGAAAACAAGCCATATCTACTACAAAAGAAATATATCCTTGATAGAAAATTAGTATACAATCAATTTTAATCTAGGTCTATCGAATAATCAAGAGAAACTTGAAAACATTCTGTAAATTTCTGAAAAATAATGGTGAGGGTTAGGGTTTGAAAAAAATTCTCAAACATTTAGCAAAATGACTAGATCTAAAAAAATACCACTTGGGTTTGATAGATCAAAATCCAAATCTACAAAATATGGAGGAACCAACTCAAAATTTGAATAATTGTTGCTTGTAAAAAATCAAAGAATTATTGAAGAAGGTAGAGCATAGCAACTAGCTTTGAGACCATGTTATAATATTGAGAATATGCATAACATACAACAATACATTTACACTAACATGTAAAGTATTATCAAATCTCTACTGTTCTATCCTTCTATCCATAAAATAAACATTAATCATGTAAGAAATAAGAGACAAGAGAACAAGATAATAATACACCAGATATACGTGGTAAAACCCCAAATGGGAAAACATCCATGGGAAGGTTTGGTCTTCTTTATTCTTAAGAAATCTCCAATATTACAAGAGAGATCCAACCCACATATTCTCCACAAATTTACAATAACATTACAATGTAGTCCACAGGATATTCCCAAAAGCTCTTCCTCACCTCTATTATATACCAATACATATGGAAGAATAACATACTAAAATACATGTGGGATAAATGACTTTCCACCTATTTATATAATGAATGGTACTAGGAGAATATTTCGCCATGATGCATGTGGGATAACTCCTTTTACATAATATTGGATCTATTTATGACTTTCAATGTTATATAAGACATCTCATGACATCATACTATACACCATTACACATTCCAATAGATACTTTATAGATCATCAGTCCCACTAGGCTCTACCTCAACTAATAATAAATGCAATATAGGTTAGGATCATATATGCACGAGGGTAATATATTCGAGGGTTTATTTTCAACTTGATCCTAAATATCATCTAGTTCTTCTTCATTTGAAAGGACATATGGAAACAATTCTTGCAATTGTTTCTCAATTGCCCTATTGTTTTGCGAAACCTATGATAAATTTGTAGAAACCTTATGCAAAAATCATCTATGGATTCCCTTTTTTTTTCGAAGATATTCAAGATAAATATTTTCAAATTGTTAACTATCATGGGAAACCAAAAAATTCACTAAATTGTTTCTAATTGTGAATATATTTGGCTAGAAATGCTTCTATCAAATTTGAATGCATCCTATGAATGCGAGGGAAAATATCCTACATGCTATGTTTTCCTTGAGATATTTTAGTAATCGAAATCTAAGCTTGAGCCTCGCATGTACAAAGATGTACAAATGTGGTGGTTTTTACTTTAACAAATAATTTTGGAAAGATATTAATTATATTTATTGGGATGGCATGAAATGGTCCCGAAAACTCAATACATGATCTTGTGCAAGGTTTTTGGTAGAGCCATGGAAAATAATTTTAGAAAAATGTAACTCTATATAAGTCCCACTTGATACTTTCCCTCCTAGCACCATTTATATTGATGGGAAAAATTCCCAACATAAATAGAAGGGGTTATCCTCATAGAAAAAGTGAATTAGTCTCTCTCCTATTTGGTGTAGGAAAACCCATATCGATTTTGTCCCAACCGATTTTGTCCCAACCATTACTGATTTTGGGGTTTTACTAGTTGTGTCCCAATCAACCATTTAGGTTTTTGAAATATGGAGAACGAAAGGCAACTAAACTAGCATGGAAATGAAAAATGATCTATATTAATAAAATTAGAATCTAAAGATACAAAGGCCACACAAAATGGTGCCAAATCAATAACATTGAATTAATTCATTTAGCTAAAGATCACATAACTTCATTGTCACTAACAACTTGCTGATAATAGTCCATAACTAGAGATAAAATGTACAACCTTATATCCTACTAATCTACCTTAACTATATTAAGAAGAGAATAAAATTGATTGAAGAAAATATAAGAAAATATTATGGAATTAATTCACAAAAATATTCTTACATAAACCCCAAATTACAATCAACAAGTTGAGGATAACTTGTAAGCATAATTGGAAGTAATCATTCCATACTCCAACCAACCAAAATATTGAAGCAAGAGAGTCTAGCATAAATAAATTTAGGTTGCGAGAGTAATATACAACAAAAATATATAATTCCCATAGTATTTTAGAATACCAAAGAACAAGAAGAATAATTTAAGCCAACTCCATAGCACAACAAAAATCTCTACTAGTAATCTTAGCTAGTAAGTGACTTATCTCATTCAGAAATAGAAGATTAATTACATAAGAAGTAAGTTCAAATTGTGCTCTCTCCTTAGTGTTGGGTATGTTTTATATTATTTGCATGTGAGTTGTGCTAATAGTTGAAAGGGTGGAGGGGGGCGAGGGGATCTGGGTGTAACGTCCCTAGTTTTGACCCTTGAGATATGTTATGTAAATGATGTAATATCAATGATTATTGTAAGGATCATGGTGGGGAGTTGAAGCCCAAGGAATAACATGGATATCCCTAGTATATGTGTATGTATCAACAATTAAATATGGTTAGTGAACCATATGCTACACTTTGGTCAAGCGTAATAGCAATGTAAATATGATGTACATGTGCATGATAATACTAAAGAAATACACAACTGAATGTGCAAGACAATAAGAGAAAGGGACATGATTCTTTTAAGTTTAGGGAGGGACATATTAATCCATGAAGCCAATGGATGGGATCCAACTGTCCAATTTGTTGCTTAGTGCGACTTGTGGCTATCTGATGTCTTTCATGGATTTCATGCACTCTGTAGCCGGTATACTGCTGATTGATTGCTTTTTCGTATTGACTTGTTCTTCCATCAATCTAATATGGTCGTCCTTTTGAGTGAATTGTGGCTGCTCTTGCAAGTAATTACATAAGTTGAAGCTAGTGTTAACCAACTTTGTCATATTTTGGACCTAGTCGTTGAACCTTTAGAAGGTTCCTTTCACCAATTCTATCCTTTCCTTCAGATCCACATCCTCTGATTTATCCTTAGCATCCAATTGTTCTTTCAAAATCAGGCTCTAGGCATCCAGTCCTATGACCAGTGTCATGAATTCTTCACACTGCTCCTCAGTGGATTTTGGCTCAATCAATTTAGCTTGTGCTTCCTCTCCCACATTGAGATATAGGTTCTTTACTGACGATGAAAGGGTTGTATGCATCACAAATTATGATGCATGTGTGTATTGTAACCCACTATATGCTTAACTCAAGTCAAGTTGACGGGCTACCGTTTCCTGCATCAAACTAAACATATACTCCCATAGTTGTTGAAATGGAACTTGCATCAAATTTACCTAAAATCCTATACAACTTGGTGTTATCAACGTGGAAGATTATGCTTCCCCTACTATAACAAACTGGGGGTCAATGTTCAACAATATTTGTTCAACACTGGGCCTCCTGTGTTGCTGAGTGTTATGCTTTAGTTGTCGCATAGTCTGTTCAATTTCCATGTTGGAACTTCTAGTGCTTGGATTGGGCAGTTGCAATCTAGTTTTCATCTTGACGAGCTGCTTGGCCAAATCCAAGTGTAGCACCTGCTATGAATCGAGGTTGACTTTAATGTTGTTGTTTATTCCTTAAAGTGATAATTCGTGTTTATCCTCCCCTTTCTTTTTAGTAGAGCGCAATTGCTCTATCTGGCCCTTTGGTGACGTAGTTTGGTCAACCAACCTATCCCCTTTAGGCATCTCTTCTTGACATAAGTCTTGTTGTTCCCATGGAAATTGCTCCACATTTTCCTCCTGCTCTTCTTCCTCAATCTTAGAGGTCATAATGCGCTTCCGACACTGCTTCTTGTTCTGGATCCTAGAACTTCTTGAGGCTCCTGCATGGTCTTTCTTCTTTCTTTTGTCTTGCAATATAGGTGATCCATGCACTGAAGTGAATTTTAGATCGGCCTTCTTCTTCCTTTTCTCCCCCTTGGGGGTCTTCCGTATTCCCACATCAGAGTCCGACCGGAGATGGTACTCCAACGGCCAGTATTCCCTTCGTTCTTTGATGTCTTCTTCTATGATACAAAAATACATAATATATGTTCAATGGCTAGGATTATTGCAAATTGATATGAACACATTGTGCACATCCATGGAAAAATGTACCACAAACTCATACTTGTCTATCAAGTATGCAAAAATCATGTATGATTTAGTAGTGACTCAAATCTTGTGCGTGTACTAGTTTTAAAATGAAATCACGTTGGATTTGTGCTTCTCCTTGTCATCGGTAGTATACCATATGGTCTTTGTTCCAACAAGTCCTTGGTTAGTTTTTATTTTAAATTGGGGTCGTTCTAGTTACTTCTAGAAAATCATGGCATGGATAAGAAGAACCCAATTGAAATGTATGTTGTTTCCTAAATTTTGTGCCTCCAGGTAGTATTTAATAAACTCCCGCAACACTTATATTACCAAATTCATTCTAATACCTTAGATACATCTTTCCCCAACAAATAGCACTCCCACTGGGAACTCATCCTTGCAGCACTTGCACACCACCTTTCCAGTTAGTAGATACGTGGAAAATTTAATGTCATGCTCCTTGATGGAAGATATGATTGCACGTCTGCCTCCTATATGGGCCCCATATGTTTTGTATTCCTTTTCTACCCATATCTCTCGCACTTTCATAGATACCTCGGGGTCCCCTCCTTTGTTTAGAAGGCCACTTACCCATTGGATTAAGGCCTCATCAATTGCATATGGTTGATCTAGCCACATGAAACCTCCATGCAGTTTGCTCAACAAAAAAGTATGCATATTACGACGCTTAATATGTTCCCAAAGTATGGCACTTCCAGTAGTGTCATTATCCCAGTGTGTAACAATTTCCTTGCCCACTTCTTTGCGATGTATTCCTCTGATCCATCTGTATCCTATCGAATAACTAAACACTTTTCTAAGTGAAGAATCAGAAATAGATTTTCATCTTGCAAGTTAAAATCGTTGAAGGTTGTCATAGGTATATTACCTAGTAGTGTTGATGTATATGTAACTTCAAAATATATTTCATCTATGTATATTTTACTCCTATAGAGATGTGTTATTGCTCTATACGGAAGTGTTGTCATTTATATTGTAAGTGTCGTAACTTATACTTGATGGGTTATTAGACCACCTTGTTGGGGTCGGCCCTGTATAAGTCATGTGGGTCGAAGGGTTATTAGAACACCCTATTGGGGGTCGGCCATGTGGGTCAAAGGGTTATTAGACCACCCTATTGGGTGTCGGCCCAGTCAGCTTTGTGTTATGTGGTTAAGTTGAGGCCAACCTAGTAAAGGTTATTAGGCAAGTCAATTCAAGTATAAATAGAGTGCGGGAGACACTCTATTTGATCATTCTATTCTCTCTCACACTCTCGGGAGAGTGGCACACTTGTGGAGGAGGAGAAGCTGCTGCTAGGAGATGTCTATATCTTATGCTTGGGTTGTATCATTGCTCTATCTATCTCTGGGGAAGTTATTGGGTTTTTTTACCTTTATGGTTTTCCCCAAGTAAACTCTGTGTCTCTTGTGTGCTTGCATTATTGTGTCCATGATTGATATGCTATAGATATGTTGTACATGTTGTTCTCTCAGTTAATATCCTAGATTAGATTGAAGTAAATTCTGAAAAATTAACATGGTATCAGAGCTAGCCTAAAAGAGGGCATGGTATGGCATGTATGACACTTGTTGCAATTGCGAAGCTAGGGCTTGATATAGAAAAAACCAGTCATCGTAGCACGTTCACTATAAATAAATTTAGGCAAGGTGTCAGGGTTTGAAAATTGTACAGGGTGAATCTAAGATCCCCATGTACCTTGTGTCCAAAGGATAACCTCTAATTCGTTGTACTTTGTGATTTATGATCTGTACAATATAGGGTTTCTGCCTCTTCCAGATCTTAGTCATAAACATGTGACCTTGGAAAAAAGGTCATAACTTGGGCTAGGAAGATCCAAATGAAATTTCATAAAAAGTGACAGGTAGTGCATGGACTTTACTTTCTCAGGTAACTTTTTCAGACGACGAAACTGAACCAGTGACACGTGGAACACCGTACAAGTTCGCTCTCCTGTTTTATCCCATAAACAAGTCACGTTGTGACACTTGGCACAAATCTCTCTCAGAGAATCCATTTGAGGTCATACCTATGGGGTTGGAAATATGACAGGTCGAGATATCACAGGAAAATTGTTTAGACCCTGTGGATCGAAAAGTTTGGAGTTACACCAGAAACAATCAGGTACATATTTTTGTCAAAACAAAATTATTTTTGAGCACCTTCATTCATGGCTTCCGGAATTTAGGGTTTCGGAGAAAGTTGGAATTTTTGTAATCGTAGACTATGGATGAATTCTACTCATCAAAATAGAAATTTAGAGACCAAGATCATAATTTTTGGTTGGGCAGAAGGCTGGGCTTGATCAGACCCTAGTTCGGGACTTTGATTGGAAAAGTGGAAAATTAGGGCTTATGCAAAAATGGAAATCTTTGAAATCTGTGACCACGGCTGGAAGCTCCTCAGAAAAATAGAATCTTAGAGCTTTGGGTCGAACCTTTTGATTGGGCATAAGGGTGGGCTTTATCAAACCCTAGTTCGGGGTCATGTCCAGTGAACCCGGAAGTTTCAAAGGCAAATTTGAGGGGTGAAACTTTGCAGTTTTCAAAATATGAGTATACTAGCTTGATCAGCTCATCAAGGTGCATATTTCTATCCTTTCGGAAGTTTGAAATTCAAAGTTTGAATTTTTAGGTTTTCTCTGACAAACCCTAATCCATCTCCAGATCCATTTCCTGCAAATCAAGTGGATTGGGTTAATCCTAGAAGAGAATGGATTGTTCACCTACATAAGTGAAGAAGTTCCTGTTTCAGAGGGAGATGAGGCTAAGGCCTTACATAAGAATATTACAAGCAATCTTGACAGGTATGATTCATCCAGGTATGTTTCGAGATTTGTTCATGATTAAGTTTATGGTATGTTTGTCTTCATGTTATTATGGTTAGTACAATCTTGATTAAATTTAGACTTGTCATATCACCTTAATAAAATTATGAATGCATGATAGAAGATATTCATTGATTAGGGTGTTGACACTTATGATTATACTAATGCATTATGGTGTTGTATGAGGTTTATGTTGTCCGCTAACATGAAAGGTACACCAAGAAAGACAAATCATGTTCTAATTCAAGAACATATGATCATGATGACATGATGTTGGCTGCTTTTGGACAGACCCGGGTTTTAATGAAGCGCAGCAACAAAACCCCTTGGCGCACTGGCCCTCTCGGCAATGAGCTGCGCAGCAGCTCGAGGTCTCACCCGAAGTGGCTATGGGGGGGCTAAGGAATCAGATTTCCTTAACCTAGGCGACGCGGAGACTGCTCTCTCTCTTCCTTGATGATTCCTCAAAGCGGAATGTCTTACTCTTCCGCAGACCTCTCAGCGCAACTGCGCTGAACTCTCTCTCTCTCGACAGCCTAGCTGTGCGGTATCTTCACTCCTGCGCGTAAGGCGATTACCCTCTGCATCGTTACTCTATCGTTTATGCTTGCATACCCAGCGTAGTAACGCATTCCTCTATAGCTGCAGCGACAACGTTCTACAGATTCCTTCGATGCTTAACGATTATAGTTACCAAGGAGGCTTTGAGAACTTACTTAACATACTCATAAAGAGAACGCAATATTCATGTATACACAGACAGTAAACTAAAACATGCAATCACTCAACACAGCATCATAACACGAGAATTATGAAGTTCACCTCCACAGGGAAACCACGTCCACGGGAGTCTCTTATATTACTCAGTAGTGGATAGAATTACACAATATGCTGCGCACACAGCTGCAGCCTTAGATCTTTCCAGGAAACTCCACGCACACAGCTGGGAGCCCTCCTCTCGATCTAGTCTCTTCCTCTACAGAGATTACAATAGTTCAGACGTTGACTCAGACTGTCTACAACTCAGGGATTAGCTTCACGGCTATCCAGTTCTAACTCTTGTCTCCTAACAACACAGTAGAAGACTTACTAACTAGCTAGCTTATCGCAAACAGCTAACCTGCGTCTCAACATCTAATGGCTAGCTAACTAACTAACTAACGTCTAACCTTTACAATTACACATATATATAGGTGGCCATGACGGTTTCACCTTTACAAAGCTGTGGGCCTTTCCCAGCAGTAATCCCCAAAAACCCTAACCACGGACATGGCTAGGTGTACTGTAGGCACTGCTTGTAGTCACGTCGCCGCTTCCTGTAGGTTCCGTGACTTTCGGCGCAGATTGCGGGCATGGGCGCCGCTTCATCGTTCACTGCTCCTTGTCCTTCGTCTTCAATGCTTTGGTCCGTTGCTCTTCCTTGATCAGAACAACCATAACTTCTGTACTTAGCCTTAAATGAGGGTAGCTGAGCCCTCTACTCCGTCGCTTCATTTATTGTGGTAGCTGAGCTTTCTACTCGGCCACATTCATTCTCCTTTGACGTGTGCGCGTGAGCTCCGCGAGTTCCGGTCCGTTATCTGCGCTAAGCTCATCCATCTAGCACCGTACTGCGCACCTTTTCCTTCTGCCCAAAAATTGGTGTTTATTCAAAATTAGCACTTTCCCTTCGAACACTTGTGCTTTTTCCCCAAAATTCGCAGCTTTACCGTAGCTGCAGCCTAGGCTCCAACAGGCCCCTAACACTTACTTGTGGCTCACCCTCGAGCCACTCGCACTAGCGTGTGGTCACTTTACTTGCGCATCTGCTTTTGCTTGGGTCTCTGTGAATGCTTTCTTCCACTGCGCAATAGCGGAGTCCATTTCATCGACACACTCCACAACTGTCTGCACCGTTTCTGCAGTGGCTTCTTCTTTAGTTATTCCATCAATCACCTGTTGAGATTCTGCAATTTCTTTGATCTTTGCCTCGACTTGGGCAGCGAGGTCAACATACTCATCCATAAATGGCTGAATGTTGTTGGTGAGTTTAGCATCTTCATTTCTGAGCTTGTGCAGTTGCTGTTGGATTCTGCGCACTTCACTCATTTTCCTCATTTTTGCTAAGCCTTCTAAGGCCTTAGCTTCTTTAGTCAGAACAGTTAGGGACTGTTCTGTGGCTTGTACCTGTTCCAAAATACCAACTTTGAAAAGGAGCGTCTCAAGCTCCGCCCAAGCCTCCATAGCTTGGTTCATTAGGTTCTCGGCTTCACCTACTCTGCTCTTCAGTTGTGTGGAAGTTCTGCGCAGCGCTTCAAATTGTTCCTGCCTATCATCTGTAGAATGCGCTGCAACACGAGCTTCTAACTCGGCAATCTGCGTTCTATGGTATTCAGCCATAGCAACTATTTCGTGCTCCAAGGTTTTCACCCTTCCTCCAATAATTTGAACTTTCTCAACCAGAGGAAGGTTTGGTTGAATCTCGCAGGCCGGCAACTCCTGGGCAATTTCATCAACTGCGTTCCTTATGCCAATGTCTTGTGCTTCATAAAGGGTGAGCTTCTCGGAGAGATTCTTGTAGCCTGCCTTCAGCTCTATCTCCTGCGATTGCAGTCTTTGGTTTGCATGGAAGGTAGAGAGCTCTCTAGCTCTCAACTCAATAGAAACTTTCTCGTGCACTAGCTACAAGGTTTCTATGGGAATCAAAGACAAATTTATTTCAACGGGCCCAACTGCGCTTACCTGTAGTGCAGCCAGAGGATCCGGAAGTGTCATGCTTGTAGTCGGGATGTGCACGACAGTATGCCTTTCTGCGAGTACTTCAACTCGCTCGGTAATTGTGGTTACTTGTGGTGCTTGCGAAGTAGATGCTGGTACATGGGTCTGCGCAACTCTTCCTGCGAGACCTTTTAACTCTACGAACTGCAGGTCCAGAGCACTTCTGATGTGAGCGTGTGTGGTCCGCAGCTCGCGAAATTGCTCCTATAAATACTGGTCGATCCCCGAGGGAATGGTATCAGGGGGATGCGACACCTTTTTCTTCTTGGTCGCTGGTTTTGTCGAATCTTCATCAGTTCTTTTCTCAAGGGATTCATTGCCCTTATCCTTCTCTTGCGCAGCAGGAGGTGGCATCACGGGTGCGATTTCGGCGGCCTCCCTCCATTCATCCGACCAAGAATTGATGGTTTCTTCAACATCTTCAGTGGTCATCCTGTAAAGGCCTACAGCCCATTCCTCTTGAATGCTGCAAGGACGGAGGTAAAGTTGATGCAAGTCGGCAGAAAAGGCCAACTTTCCTTCATATATTTTTGCTGTCTCCTCACTCAGCCTTGGCATTTCCTGAATGGTATCTTTGAGGAGATGGTAGTATTCACAAAATACAACGCGGTTCATCTTGCGCTTCGCGGGATTGCTAGAATCCCAGAGATTGACATATCGCATTCCTGCGACTTCTCCTGCGCGGCGCGGAAGAAACTAAGTGTTCGGGGGCTCCTTCCACCCGACCAATGCGCATAAAATTAAAAGCCAAGAAAAATGGAACAACTGATCGGGGGTGTCTTGGACGTTCCGACAGTCTTCCATAAAAGAATTGAGGAGGAAGAGAGACCAATTGTACTGTTCTCCCTCCGCAGCTGCGATGGCGAGCTCCACGACAGCTCCAGTAACTTCCTTCGGTCTGCACTTTGTGAGAAGTCTGCTTGCAAACAGACTGCCTGTAAATCTAAGTGCTTCATCCTCAACGATCGTGAGGTTATAAGCTTGACCTCCTCTTGTTAATTTGTACTTCTGCACCAACTGTGCAGCTAACTTTCTATCTTTGTCCTTTCCAACAAGATGAATATTTGGGTCCTTACCAACCTTAGATAGGCCGATAATACGATGGATTAAGTCGACGTTCAAATCGATTGGCCTCCCCAGCCAAAGGTAACCACCTTGAACGCAGGATAGCAGTGTTTTAACAACTGCATTGACTTCGTTGCTATGCCCGAAGTGCGGTAGCTTCAACAAGTTCAATAGTCTAGACTTCTCTAAATTTGCTGCGAATTCCTTTGGGACGAATTCGTCAACCTTTCTGGTGGTATTGTGAACTACCGTCAGATAGCGATCTGGCGCAAACTGAGGATGTGTTCTGTAGTCTCCAAGGTTGAAATCAGAAAACTTGACCATTGGAAGGTGTCCAAGCAGGGACCCTTCTTGTCGCACAGTATCCGGCATTGGCGGCAGCGGAATCAGATACTTAGCATTCTTCGGAATATGCACCTCGGGTGCATCATCTGGACGCGGCGGAATGTAATTTACCATAGTGGCCAAGGGCTCTGGGACGGGTTCGTCTGGCTGCTGCTGCTGAGATGCCCTTGTGCCCGGAGACTGTCTAGGATCAGTCCAACCAGGGTGTACGTAAGTCAAGGCCGTCACCAGAGTATTCATGCCAAAATCTAAGCCTCAGCACATAAACTGACGAACAACTTCTTCAGTAGACAGGTTCTCCGTCGTGAACCGGTATAGACAACAAAACTTGAACAGACGAATGACGAAACAACATGAAATACGAACGCTGAAAACAAAGGAAGCACTCTACACAACTCGGCTCTAAAAACAATAACTTAGATTCTCAAACAAGACTATGCAACTCGAGAAAAGTAACCTGAAAATATACAAGTGCGGGGTATTTATAGCTAAAGGCGACAGTAAATGCGGGCAAGTGGGGTTACTAGCTGTAGGCGACTCTGCATGAATTGACAAGACTCCTACCGACGCGCTTCTGCGGTGCATTAATTGTGAGAGACGGGTTCTGACAGCCTTCCGGGGGAAGCTAAAGCTTTCGGCGCATGGCATAAATGCAAATCTTAAGGAGATCAAGCCGATTTTGTCAGAGCGGATAAAATTAAATGGCGAACTTATCCTTCATTAATATTCAAAGCAGCTATAGGATTTCTGTAATTCAAATTTTTCGGTGGGTCATTTCAGCATAGGTAACTGTGCAGATAGAGGGGTCCACAAGGAGAACTCCTCAAGCGGCAACTTGACACAGGGAACACCGCAAGAGCGACAGTTTGACGACCCGAAAAAACTTCGCAAGAGCGCAAATATAGGCTCGCTGAAGACAAACTTTATTGATATGCACGGATGGTTCAAGGAACTGCGCGGGAAGCCTGAGACTAAAAGTGTCTCGCGACTTCCGTGTAGACTGATAATGCGATGCCTCTTTCAACTACACTGGACATCTGCATTTCTTTTGGCATGGTATTAAGTCAACAGGGCGGAGTGGCTGTCGCAATAAAGCTTGAGCCGACTCCCGTTGATCATTGTAGGTAGCAATTCTCCATTAAGCTTCGCAAGCTGAACTGCTCCTCCTTCTGTTATCTTTATGACCCGAAAAGGTCCTAACCAATGTACACGAAACTTGCCTGGAAACTTGATGAATTTACTATCATAGAGGAGTACTAAGTCTCCTTCTTCAAAGTGTTTATTCTTAATGTGCCTGTCATGCCAAGCTTTCTGTCTTGCCTTCTGTACCTGTTGATGGAATCCGACTAAAAGTATGTCTTCTTCTAAGGCAAGCAATTGTGAAAGTCTTTCACTCATAGTATCAGTATCTGCCATTTCTGTGATTTGCGCAATTCTGAGACTGGGAACAATGTATTCCATGGGCATAACTGCTTCTTGTCCATACACCAAACTTAAAGGTGTGTGACCTGTTAGTTTCTTGCATGTGGTTCTGTAAGCCCATAGTACAGCTGTGACTCTAAGGTCCCAATCATCTCTTTGTTGATTACAGATCTTCGTTAGGGCATTCTCGAGAATCTTATTGAATGCCTCCACTGTACCATTAGCTTGAGGGTGGTAGGGTGTACTCTTATGGCGACTAATTTGGAATTCTTTAGTAAGGGCCTCTATAGTCTCATTGAGGAAATGTGTACCCTGATCACTCATTAGAATTAGTGGGCATCCAAATCTAGTGATAATGTTCTCAAAAATGAACTGCGCGGCAGTGGCAGCGTCGCATTTCTTAACTGGCTTCGCCTCAGCCCATCTGGTGAGGTATTCAATAGCTGTAATGATGTATCTTGCGCTGGTTCTTTTTCCTAGTGGGTTGATAGGTCCTACAAAATGAATGGCCCATTTATCAAAAGCACGCAGTGTTATCTGGGGTCTTAGCAACATTTCATCTCTCCTTGAGGGGTTTCCTGTTCGCTGGCACACATCGCAACATTTGCAGAATTCCTTAGTATCCTTGTGCAATGTCGGCCACCAAAGACCTGCGGCTAAGATCTTTTGCGCAGTCGGCTTTCCTGCGAAATGGCCTCCTGCGGTTCCTAAGTGCACTTCTGCGATGATGGAGTTCTTCTCATGCGGTAGGATACATCTGCGCAATACTTCGTCAGGGCCCAGCTTGTAGAGCTGGCCTGCTATCAAGGTGAAGTCTGCGGCTTTGAAAACAAGTTGCTTCTTCTACTGGATTGTAAACTCAGCCGACTCTTGCCCGGTAGTGATAAACTAAAGGATATCGGAATAATATTCATCTGCTGCTTGAACAGAAAATAGCTGCGCATCAGGCAGATTGTCCTCCATATTTGTAGGTTCCTCCCCCGACTCGAGCCTAGATAAGTGGTCAGGTCCTGCATTCAATCTACCTAGCTTTACAATAACCTCAAAATCATACTCCTGGAAGAGCAGTAGCCATCGGCAAATTCTTCCCCCTAACACTGGCTTATTGACCAAATATTTCAAAGCAGAGTGGTCAGTATACATTTTAAAATGTGCACCCAGTAGGTAGTGTCTGAACTTCTGTAGGGAATACACCATAGCTAGTCCTTCTCTTTCTGTAGTGGTGTAGTTCTTCTCGGCTGTGGACAGCTTTCTGTTGGAGTAAGCAATCGGGTGGTCAATACCTCCTTCTCCTGATTGTGTAAGCATGACCCCCGATGCTATAGAAGAAGCATCTACATGAACATGAAAGGGTTTTCTCCAGTCTGGGAAAACTAGAATTGGCGCAGTGATCATCTTTTCTTTAAGTGTATCCAAGCTCTGTTGGCATTCTTCTGTCCATTGGAATTTCGAATCCTTTTTCAGCAATCTTTCCATAGGTGCTGTGATCTTTGCATAACCTTTGATAAATTTTCTGTAGTACCCTGTATGTCCCAATGTAGTGCGCAATTGTTTGACTGAGTTGGGCGCAGGTAAATTAGCAATGATGGCAACCTTCGCAGGATCCATCAGGAGTCCTTGTCTGCATACAATATGTCCCAACAAAGTACCAAAAGGAGCACGAAAGATACATTTTTTCAAGTTAAGGGAAATCTGATACTGTCTACATTTTTCTAACATCATGCGCAGGTTCCCTATATGGTTCTTTAGTAAACCAAACACAGTCCAGTCATCAAAATAGACTTCTAGAAACTTATGAATGAATTCTTTAAATACAGCAACAACAACTCGAGAGAATATAGCAGGAGCGTTTTTAAGACCAAAGGGCATTACCGTATACTGGAATGAGCCCCATTCAGTCGCAAAAGTCATCTTATGGCGGTCATCTGGATGGATTCTGATCTGATGGTATCCAGAAAATCCATCAGTGAAGGAGTAAGCCTCTTGTCCTCCAACATTATCAAGCACTTCGTCTGTAAAAGGAGTAGGAAATGGATCATGCGCTGATGCGTCATTCAGCTTGCGCAAGTCCACACAGATTCTTATTTCACCTTTTGTCTTCTTCTCTTGTACGACCATAGGACTAATCCAATCACTTTCCTCTACTGGTTCAATGATACCTGCTGCGAGCATCTTATCAATTTATTCTTTAACCTTTTCTTTATATCGCGGATTCAATCTGTATGGGTGCTGTTTTATTGGCTTGGCGTCTGCTTTCAGAGGTATGCGCATCACTCCTAAGTCTCCTAGGATGCCTTTCATTTCTGTGAACTTGGTAGGAAAGATATCCTGGTAGTCACGTAATAAATCTGAAATATGGCTAACAGTTTCATCATCCCAATAATCTCCGATAGAAGCAAACTTGGGTTCGGCTTCTGTACCAATGTTAATCTTTTTGAGCTTGATGTGTTCTGTAATGGCAGGGATATCAAGATGAGGACCTTCAACATTGCGTGTCCCTTCTGATTCTGGAATATTGATGTTGCGAGGATCATCTTCCCCTTCTTCAGTAGTGAAATTATAGCATTCCAGGGCATGTTCTATCTGGACAGCCCAATCTGGTTGGGAATATTCTGGTAATGAACATTGTTCAAATACCTTCTTTTTAATACACTTTAAAGCGTGGTCGATGCTCGGATGTTCTGATTTGAAACTGAAGGTAAGTTGAAAACTTTCTATCATAAGAGGCCAAGTGATAGTGCCTCTGCGCAATTCTGTTTCAGTGTACCAGTTCCTTGGAACTGTGTCCAACGTGTGGATGAATAGGTGAACCCACTCATCTTCTGGAATATCTGACCATTGCTGAATACATGCTTCAATGTGTGACCTAGGGTCACTCTGTCCATCATATTTGCGCAACACTTCTGCTGTAGTGTCCTGAAATCTGCGCAGTATCAATCTGCGATAGTCTTGCCATGTGTAAATATTCTCTTTATGCGCACCCCACCATCTTGCGGGTGTAGCACGCAGTGCGACATCCAAAGCTTGTATGTGCTGCTCATCTGGAATCTGCTGTTCATATGTACGTATGAATTTACTTACTTCAGTTAAACCATCAAAAATTGGAGTGTCAGTCACTTCTGTGCCAATCCATCGAATGGATTTAGTCATCATGGCGCAACGCCTCGCAGAAACCTCATGTAAACGATTCTGCCAGTTTTCCAGTCCTGCGTCTGAGTCTGATGTGCACGAGCTATCACATCGCCAGTTGATATGGCCATCTGCCGTGGGATTTACATAGTCACTCTGACTAGCAGTCATCTAATACAAACTTTCCATGTGGCGCGCTTCTTCTTCTGCCCGAATGGGTTCAATATACCTTGGTCCTTGAATAGGATCAAGCGGTGCAATGACCCTAATCTGGTCATCCTCAAAGGTCATCTGTCTTTTCTTCAAATTAATGACAGCCAAATTATCAAATGCCCAGTCTATACCTAAAAGTGCTAGGTAAGGTCTACTATCATCCAAAATTTTGATTACTTCAAAATCTGCAGAACTTCTTACTCCCTCGATATCAATAGGTACATTGGGTAATCTGCCCAATGGAGAGACTCGTTGCTGATTCGCAAGTGTTAGTTGGATAGGAGATCTTGTAAGCTGAGGGCTACCCATATGTTCCCATGTCTGCATGGTGAGAACATTAACTTCTGAGCCCAAATCTAAAATGACTTTGTCCATTTCAAATGCGCCAATCTGCGTTGTGAGCCTCATCTCTTTTCCAGTTCTAGTGTGACTCCCAATTTGGTGAACAACACGCTGTGGTGTGCTCATCGAAGCAGATTGTTGACACTTATCCAATAGCTGTTGAAGTTCCATAGTTGCTCTTTCATTGTGCAACAACTTTAAGCAGTTCCTCAGAAAAGTATGGACACTGCCTAGTGCATCCTCTTCATCAGGCCTTCCGGATGTAGTGGCCTGTTCTTGTACCAGGTTGTCTTGTCTTAGCACTTGCGATCTAATATCATTATGCAGAATTGCGACAAAACTTGAAGCTCTTGGATCTAAGAAATACTCTTGAGCTTGCTTAAATGCTTCTTTTTGCTTCTGGAGGTTAAGTGGGGCTGGTTTAATATTAGCGCGGCGCACCCATTGCGTCGCTTGCTTTCCAGTTCCCATCTCTGGTGCACCAGTGGTTGCTCCACTGCGCGTCACTATATTAACTGTAGGGTCTGGTTCTCTTTTTTCTGCTCCAATCAACTGAATATTCTGATTGACCTGTGGCGTCTTTGCTTGCATCTTAGCCATCAAATGAGGGCATTCTTCAATGATATGATCATAAGATTTACAATATCTGCAAATGGTTGTAGGATTTTGGCAATCCCTTGCAAAATGACCTTGCGCTCCACAATTATAACAAGTGATCTGTCCTCTTCCTCGACCAAGATTTGTTACGCATCCGCGACCCCTATAATTTCCTGCTCTGCCGTCGCGAGTTTGGTCATACTGTGGACCTACTGTGGGTCCTTGTGTCTCTGATTGTACTCTATAAACATCATGCTTTCTTTCCATCATAAGATCATATTCTCGGCAATTGTTCTCATCATGGCCTACTGATTTACAGAAATTACAATATAGATTCTTTGGAGTTTGTACATATTTCTGAAGTAAGTGACATTCTTGTGGTCTATGACCTCTAGTTCTACAGATTTCACACCAAGGCCCTTGTTCTTGTGGTAAAGGGTTAGGTGCTCCAGTTGCAATATACTCTATGAAAACAGGACAATGGTCCTTTGAATGACCTTGCGCTTTACATTTTGTACACCAAATTTCTTCCTTAACATCCTTGCCTTTCTTAATATCATGCACTTGCAAGGTTAAGTTTGCTAATTGGTTCTGCAACTGCGCAACATCGTTGCTTGTTCCAGCAATTGGTGAAGCTTCTAATTTCATAGCCATCTCTAGAGCTTGTTCCTGAGTAGTGAGATTCTGTTGCATAAGAGGAAGTCTAATGTGTGGGAGCAGCGCAACAATGAACCATTCCTTATGCTGCTGTGGTGCAAACTCAAAGCTTACTTGATCTATCAAGGCTTTGAACTTCTGGTCAAAGTCCCATACTGACTCTGTAGGTAACTGTTTGATGTCTTTGAGCTCTGTTATACACTGTGATTTTGATTTAGGTTTCTTGAATTCTCTAATCATAGCATTTCTTACATCAGCAAGCGTCCTATTCTGTGCGGCTGAGTATTTCATGAACCAAGTTAAGTCTCTTTCTCTTAGTGTGGTTTCTAATTGAACCAGTTTAACAACATCATCATTAATTTGCTTAATTGTCCAAATGGCTTCACATAGGAACCAGTGCTGCTCAGGGTCTGCTATCCCTGTTCCTCTAAAAGTTGGTAGCTTCATGTCATCACCCATCCTTCTTGCACTAGGTTGAGGTGGAGGTGCTGTAGCAGTGCCTCCGGGATGAGTGAACAAAGGTGGTACAGAGGTACTAGAAGTACTGTGCGGGCTACTAGAAGGTGTTACTGCGGGGTTATACTGAGCTCCGTCTGGCTTTTGCGGTGTAAAGGGGTGATAAGGGATATGAACACTCCCTTGTCTCTCTATATGGCTTGCTCGAGGAACTTGACTATCTTCTGGGCTAGACTCAAAAGAATGCTGGTCAATGCCTACTTTATACCATTTTCCACTACGAGTGAAACCAATAAGTTCAGGATCACTATCAGAATCTGCGGACATTACTTGTCTATGCTATTCATCGGAAGCTATGCATAGTTTTGCGTTTTCATATAGAAGCATTTTTATCCATAAGTTCAGAGAATTTAAGAACTTACCTCTGTGTGCTTGGAAGAAACTCCTCTCGGCTTCGCTGAAACTCTTTCTTGTATCTACTGCAAACTCAGTGATGAAACCTTCCAGTAGACTATTCAACCAAAAGTCTACTGCGCGGGACACAGAATTATCTACCCGCTTCAAAATACTGACTAGCTCGGGCGTCCAAGCGACGGGTCGATCAATATGCACAGTGGGTCTAGTATCTGCTAACTTGGCTATCCAAGCATGCAACTCAAGTGCAAATGTGACAAAGAAAATTTCATGAAGGTCGGTATAGATATACTTCTGCAACCAGTCTTCTGTCTGAAGCCTAGAACTTCTATTTTCTTACTCAGCGAACTCTGTAGCCTTTAAATCAAACCAGTCTTGAATTTCTTTAGCTGTAGGATTCCAATAACACATTTGTTAGCTGAGTAAGTCTCAAGGAAACATAACCATTTGTTGGCTTCAGCAACAATCTCACACGTCGCGGAAATAACACGTCTCACAGTAACAAGTCACAAGGCAACGGAACCATTTGTTGGCTTCAGCAACAATCTCACACGTCGCGGAAATAACAAGTCTCACAGTAACAAGTCACAAGGAAACGGAACCATTTGTTGGCTTAACCAACCATAAGGAAACAATCTCACGTCACCGGAGTAACAATTCTCAAGGCAACGGAACCATTTGTTGGCTTAACCAACCATAAGGCAACAATCTCGCGTCGCCGGAGTAACAAATCTCAAGGCAACGGAACCATTTGTTGGCTTAACCAACCATAAGGAAACAATCTCGCGTTGCCGGAGTAACAAGTCTCAAGGCAACATAACCATTTGTTGGCTTAACCAACCATAAGGCAACAATCTCGCGTCGCCGGAGTAACAAGTCTCAAGGCAACGGAACCATTTGTTGGCTTAACCAACCATAAGGCAATAATCTCGCGTCGCCGGAGTAACAAGTCTCAAGGCAACGGAACCATTTGTTGGCTTAACCAACCATAAGGCAACAATCTCGCATCGCCGGAGTAACAAGTCTCAAGGAAACGGAACCATTTGTTGGCTGCTTTTTGGACAGACCCGGGTTTTAATGAAGCGCAGCAACAAAACCCCTTGGCGCACTGGCCCTCTCGGCAATGAGCTGCGCAGCAGCTCGAGGTCTCACCCGAAGTGGCTATGGCGGGGCTAAGGAATCAGATTTCCTTAACCTAGGCGACGCGGAGACTGCTCTCTCTCTTCCTTGATGATTCCTCAAAGCGGAATGTCTTACTCTTCCACAGACCTCTCAGCGCAACTACGCTGAACTCTCTCTCTCGATAGCCTAGCTGTGCGGTATCTTCACTCCTGCACGCAAGGCGATTACCCTCTTCATCGTTACTCTATCGTTTATGCTTGCACGCCCAGTGCAGTAACGCATTCCTCTATAGCTGCAGCGACAACGTTCTACAGATTCCTTCGATGCTTAACGATTATAGTTACCAAGGAGGCTTTGAGAACTTACTTAACATACTCATAAAGAGAACGCAATATTCATGTATACACAGACAGTAAACTAAAACATGCAATCACTCAACACAACATCATAACACGAGAATTATGAAGTTCACCTCCACGGGGAAACCACGTCCACGGGAGTCTCTTATATTACTCAGTAGTGGATAGAATTACACAATATGCTGCGCACACAGCTGCAGCCTTAGATCTTTCCAGGAAACTCCACGCACACATCTGGGAGCCCTTCTCTCAATCTAGTCTCTTCCTCTACAGAGATTACAATAGTTCAGACGTCGACTCAGACTGTCTGCAACTCAGGGATTAGCTTCATGGCTATCCATTTCTAACTCTTGTCTCCTAACAACACAGTAGAAGACTTACTAACTAGCTAGCTTATCGCAAACAACTATCCTGCGTCTCAACATCTAATGGCTAGCTAACTAACTAACTAACGTCTAACCTTTACAATTACACATATATATAGGTGGCCATGATGGTCACACCTTTACAAAGCTGTCGGCCTTTCCTAGCAGTAATCCCCAAAAACCCTAACCACGGACATGGCTAGGTGTACTGTAGGCGCCGCTTGTAGTCACGTCGCCACTTCCTGCAGGTTCCGTGACTTCCGGTGCATATTGCAGGCATGGGCGCCGCTTCATCGTTCACTGCTCCTTGTCCTTCGTCTTCAATGCTTTGGTCCATTGCTCTTCCTTGATCAGAACAACCATAAATTCTGTACTTAGCCTTAAATGAGGGTAGCTGAGCCCTCTACTCCGTCGCTTCATTTATTGTGGTAGCTGAGCTTTCTACTCGGCCACATTCATTCTCCTTTGACGTGTGCGCGCGACCTCCGCGAGTTCCGGTCCATAATCTGCGCTAAGCTCATCCATCTGGCACCGTACTGCGCACCTTTTCCTTCTACCCAAAAATTGGTGTTTATTCAAAATTAGCACTTTCCCTTCGAACACTTGTGCTTTTTCCCCAAAATTCGCAGCTTTACCATAGCTGCGGCCTAGGCTCCAACACACGAGGACAAAGATTCATCCATTGTCATGAATCACTTAGAAGATCTATTTGCGAGGTATGTATAACTTGGTTCTATAATGGTTAACCTATGAGATATGCAGGTTACTAGCACAAGTCATTGAAGAGAACAAGAAGACATCATGTGGGTATGTTAGACATAACTAGCTAACATACCAATCTAGGTATGTTTTTCCTATTTCAAGTTAGAATCCCTTATATAAGTATACTTGGTATGATTGGTTATGTTTATTCATAAAGTTAGAAATGTATGTCTCTTATCTTGATTGATGATTTAACTAACCATAAGAGTCCTATGATCAAATAAGAATATGCATGAGTAAAAGAAGACTTCCCTGAAACCTTGAATACTATGTTTATTATCTATGATCATGACTATACATGTTTAAGATTATTGTGTTTTGATAGTATTAAGATTATGCTAATGAATGTGTGATTATGTATGAGACCTCGAGGATAACACAATGATGATACTAATAAGCATGCATAGTGATTAAGGATGGATATAAGTTCAATAATAGATAATCTAGGAAGCAAAGATCAAGAGGGAGCACACTCTAGTTGTTCCTGCAAGGAAGAAAAGATCAAGAGGGAGCACACTCCAGTAGTTTCTGCAAGGATGTAGATATTTAGAGGGAGTTGATCACTTCTCACAATCCACATCAGAATGGAGTTGTAGAAAGGAAGCAAAGACTGAGAGGGAGTCAACCCAACAAACAAACAAAGATAAGTATTTGAACTATCATTTCTTGCATATTTGATTGTTTAAATAATACTGTTCAATGATGTATACTGATGTCCCTATAATTAGGTTGTGTATTATGCATATTAGAATAGTTGCATTGATGAACAGTATACTACTAATATACATGGGTAAGTGGCCTATGGCACTTTACAACATTCCATTGCTACTTATCTAGAATGAAACCTCTTTGCTGACATGTTGGGAGTTGTGCACACTCTTAACAATGTTCTGGTAGAGATTGGAAGGCATCTAGAAAGTTACGGGATATGGATAAATGTTGTATTGAAGCATTGGCTAAGATAATTGCATGACTGTATGACATATTTCTTTATGTGTAAGAATTTGTTCTAAAAACTATGAGATGTTTTCTAATCATGCAATTTAACTTGTTGTTTAGGAAATATCGTATACCATCACCTACAAAAGAAGGACTACAACATTTGTTCAGCAACAAAGTTATCTATTGAAAATATTGAAGATATTGAAGTTCCCAGGATTTGGGAAGAATGCCATGATCGAGGAGTACCAGTCGATCATGAAGATGTTTGGGATGCAGTCCCAAGACCTGAAGGGGAGTCTGTAGTGACTTCCAAGAAGATCTACAAGATCAAGCATGCTGCAGGTGGTAGCATAGGGACTTTTGCTCCTATAGCCAGATACACTTCCAGTACTTGCTTTGGCTGCAGTGATGAAGTGGAAGATACACCAGATGGATTTCAAGATAGCTTTCTTGAATGGTGTATTTGAAGAAGAAGTTTATGTGGAGCAACCACTTGGTTCTGAGACACATGACAGGGAGTCATATATGTGCAGAACTTGGTATGGTAGGCTAGACAGATTTCTATCCAGTTTGGGCTTTACTAGGAGTAAAGTAGATTCTAGCCTTTACTACAAGGTTGATGAAGGCAATCCAGTGATACTACTTTTTGTATGTGGATAACCTGTTTGTTATAGGTGAGGATAGATGGATTGCCGACATGCAGTGGAAGCTTGCTGCCAAGTTCGAGATGAAGAACTTGTGGATGATGCACTACTTTCTAGGCATGGAGGTGTGGCAGAGTGCAGATGGAGTCTTCCTTGGACAAGGGAATTTTGTAGTAGAGATCTTGAAGAGATTCGGGATGATGGATTGCAAGTCCATGGTCACACCTGTGGCATCAAACCTGAAGCTTCTGTGTGATGCTTCATCTGATCCGGTTGATGTCACTGTCTATCGTTAGATGATTGGGTCCTTGATGTACCTGATGAACACGAGACCAGATATTTGCTTTGTGGTGAACACATTGAGCCAGTTCCTGACGGATCCGAGAGGTGTTCACTTGGTTGCTGTAAAGCATATTCTGAGGTACCTGAAGGGTACAGTTGATTATGGGCTCAATTATGATGCGACTCAAAAGTTTAACCTACAAGGTTATGTTGATTCAGATTGGACAGGTAGTGCTGCAGATAGGAAGAGCACATTTGGATGCTGCTTCAATATGGGATCAGGTGTGATCTCTTGGTTTAGCAGGAAGCAGTCCTGCGTAGCACTGAGTATAGCCGAGGCAGAGTATGTTGCATCCTGTTCGGCTAGTTGTGAGGTAGTATGGATGAGGAAGATACTGTCTGAGTTATTTGATCTACCGTTGGAGGCTACTGGTATATTTTGTGACAACCAGAGTTGTGTGAAGTTGTCTGAGAACCTGGTGTTCCACAACAGGTCGAAACACATAGAGATCAAATATCACTATATTAGGGATATGGTGCAGAGAGGAGCAGTGAAGATCCTATATGTTGCGACGGACGAGCAGATCGCAAATGTGTTGATGAAGCCACCATAGCCCTAAGGAAGTGTCGTCATGTGGATTGACAAGTGTCGCAAGTGTGTGCACTTGCCGATGGGTTATTAGACCATCATGTGGGGTCGGCCCTGAATTATATATATTAAAATGTGGATGTACCTAGCTAGACAAGTTGGCCCCATAAGGTCACTGGGAAAACAGATTAGTATAAATAGAGATTAGGTGATCTCTATTTAATTCATTCGGAAAAAGTATCTCTCTCACTCAGAAAGTGGCGCACTAGTGAGGAGGAGGATCATCTGCTACTAGGTTAGGGTTTTCCCCACGGAAACTCTGTGTCTCTTGTCTCTCATGATTTTGATTCTTGTGATGCTTGTCATGCTTATTGTGATTGTCATGCATTGATATACTGTACATGTTATTCTCTTAGTGAAGATCCTAGAGTATTGTGAATTAATGCTTAAAATTTAACATGGGGTCAGAGCTAACCTGAGAAGAAGACATTTTGCAATGACGGAAACTTGAGTTTCTTGTTTATTGGGTTTCTCTCCACAGATTTTGGAAAAGAAGTATAGTATATTGACTCTACTCATCAAGGCGCATCTATCTGTCCAATCAGAATTCAATTCTGAGCATTTTCAGATTTGGCCCTAACAATTAGGGTTTCCACAAAAATAGGAATTTCTGAAATATGAAGACATAGCTGGAAGCTCCTTGCAAAAATCGAAGTTTAGAGCTTTGGATCGAGATTTTTGGTTGGGTAGATCTCCAGGAAACTCAAACCCTAATTCAGGGCTCTCCCTAGTGAACCCGGGAGGACAAAAGGTCAAATCTGAAGGGTAAATCTTTGCTGATCTCAAATTCTAAATGCACCAGGCTGATCAGCTCATCAAGACGCATCTTTCTATCCTTTCAGAAATTTGAAATTCACATTTTGAATTTTTAGGGTTTTTCCGACAAACCCTAATCCAGGACCAGATCCAGTTTTCAGCATTTCAAGTGGTAAGACCTAAATCTTTTCTATTTCCATTTGAAGTACTCTCTAATATGTCTCACCACACCAAGCTTGAGGATAAGCTTGAAGGGGCTGATAACTTCCGAGCTTGGAAGTATAGGATTGGGTTAATCCTGGAAGAGAATGAGTTGGACTCATATATAAAAGAAGACATCCCTATCCCAGAGGATGAAGAGGCTAAAGTATTGCATAAGAAGAACTTGGTCAAGGCAAAGAGAATCATTGCTGATTCTATCAAAGAGCATCTCATACCCAATGTGTCTTCTCTAAAGACACCCAAAGAGATGTTTGACTCTTTGACCAAGCTATTTGAAGGGAAGAACATAAATCGGAAGATGACCCCGCGGAACCAATTGAAAGGGGTAAAGTTTCAGAATGGAGAAACCATTCAATCTTATTTTTCAAGAGTCTCCCAGATCAAGGAACAACTAGAAGCAGTGGATGAAATGGTAGAGAATGGTGAAGTTGTCATGATCACTCTGAATGGTTTACCTAGGTCATGGGACTTCTTCATTCAAGGAATCTGTGCAAGGAAGAAGTTGATTTCCTTCAGTAGACTACGGGAAGAATGCTCACAAGAAGAAGCAAGGCTTGTGGCACGAGAAGAAAAGATGGGGAATGAAGATCAAGCTCTCACAGCTCACACCAAGAAAGGGAAGTCCAAGAGAGAGCCATCTCACTCCAAAAAATCTTCACATCACTTCAAAGAAAGAAGAATATGCTTCACCTGTAATGAGAAAGGACATATTGCCATAAATTGTCCCAAGAACAAGAAGGACAACAACAACTCCAACAACAAGAAGAAGGGCAACAAAAGAAGGTTTCATGCTCATGCTGTCGAGGATGATGAACCACGCAAGAAGAAGGCTAGGGCAGAAAGTGATGATAACTCATCAAGTGAAGAAGAGTATGTTCTGATCTCTGCTCTCACAGGTACCATCTCCCATGGTTGTAATGATTGGTTGATTGATAGTGGGGCTTCCAAACACATGACTGGGTTTAAGGAATATTTTGTGAATCTATCTGAACATGAATCACCCCATAAGGTGAAACTTGGGGATGATTATCAATACCCAATCAAAGGAAGTGGTGAAGCCTCCTACAACCTAGGTTCTGGAAAATATTTGAAGATGAAAGAAGTCCTTTATGTACTTGGGCTCAAGAAGAACTTACTCTCCATATCTGCATTGGATGCAAAAGGTATGAGGGTTACATTTGTAGATGGACAAGTCCTAATGTGGCCAAAGGGTAAAACAATCGATGATGCCGTAGTGATTGGAGAGCAAGAGGGAGGTTTGTACAAATTGAAGGGACAAACTGAACATGCCATGGTGACATAAAGACAAAGATTCATCCATAGTCATGGATCACATAGAGGTATGTATAATTTGTTTTTGCAAAAGTTAACTAATGAGTTATGCAGGTCATTTGAAGAGAACAAGAACACATTGCTAGACATAACTAGCAAATATAGTGACCAGGTATGTGTTTCTTATATCATAGGATCTATCAGATGAGTATGCATGGCATGATTGATGATTGTTCATAAAGTCAAAAGTTTGAATAATCATGGGTATATGCATATTATGTGTCTTACCTTAATTAATGATATGACTAACCAGAAGAGTCATAGGTTTGAGTAATTACAGGTTTAGACATGTTATGTTTCTTATGATATAACTAACCATAAGAGTTATATATAAACCTTGAATGCTAATGCTTATTATTTCTGTTTGAAATGATCATGACTATACATGCTTGAGATTATTGTGTTTTAATAGTATACTAATGAATGTATGATTTTGTATGAGACCACAAGGATAACAAAATCATGATACTAATAAGCATGCATAGGGACCAAGGATGAATATGAGTTCAAGAATAGGTAATCCAAGAAGCAAAGATCAAGAGGGAGCACACTCCAGTGGTTTCTGCAAGGGTACAGATATTCAGAGGGAGTTGTCCATCTCTCTACATTCCACAACAGAAAGGTGTAGAAGGAGTCCAGCAGCTCTTGCAAGGAAGCAAAGACTCAGAGGGAGTCCACCCAAAAAAAAAACAAAGATAAGTATTTTAATTACCACTTCTTACATATTTGTTTTTTTAAATAAAATTGTTCAATGATACATATGCTTATGTTCCTAGACTTAGGATATGTATTTTGCATATTTGCATTAATGAACAAGATACTACTAATATGCATATGATGGGTAAGTGGCCTATGGCACTGTACAACATTCCATTGCTACTTATCTAGAATGAAACCTCTTTGCTGACATGTTGGGAGTTATGCACACTCTTAACAATGTTTTGGTAGAGATTGGAAGGCATCTAGAAAGTTACGGAATATGGATAAATGTTGTATTGAAGCATTGGCTAAGATAATTGCATTACTGTATGACATATTTCCTTATGTGTAAGAATTTGTTCTGAAAACTATGAGATGTTTCTAATCATGCAATTTAACTTTTTTTGTAGGAAAGATCGTATACCATCACCTACAAAAGAAGGTCTACAACATTTGTTCCATCAACAAAGATATCTATTGAAGATATTGAAGTTCCTAGGATCTGGAATGAAGAAATAAAAGAATGCCATGATCCGTCGATCATGAAGAATGATGTTTGGGATGCAATACCAAGACCTGAAGCGGAGTCTGTAATGAATTCCATATGGATCTATTAGATCAAGCATGCTGCAGATGGAAGCATAGAGAAATATAAAAGTGATGAAATAGAAGATACACTAGATGGATGTCAAGACTGCTTTCTTGAATGGTGTAGTTGAAGAGGAAGTATATGTGGAGAAGCCACTCGGTTTTGAAATACATGACAGGGAGTCATATGTGTGCAGATTAAAGAAAGCCTTGTATGGCTTGAAATAAGCTCCCAGAACCTGGTATGGTAGGATGGACAATTTCCTATCTAGTTTGGGCTTTACCAAGAGTAAAACGGATTCCAACCTTTACTACAAGGTTGAAGAAGGGAATCATGTGGTTCTATTCCTGTATGTGGATGACTTAGTTGTAACAGGAGATGATAGATTGATTGCAGATACTAAGAGGAAGCTTGCTGCTGAGTTTGATATGAAAGATTTTGGAATGATGCATGGAGGTGTGGCAGAGTGTAGGTGGGATCTTCCTTGGTCAAGGGAAGTACACAGTAGATATCCTGAAGAGATTCGGGATGATGGATTGCAAGGCCATGGCCACACCTATGGCATCGAATCTGAAGCTACTATGCGATGCTTCATCTGAGCCGGTTGATGTCTCTATGTATCGTCAGATGATTGGGTCCTTGATGTACCTGACGAACACGAGACCGGACATTTGCTTTGTTGTGAACACATTGAGCTAGTTCCTGACGGATCCGAGGAGTGTTCACCTGGTTGCTGTAAAGCATGTTCTGAGGTACCTGAAGGGTACAGTGGATTATGGGCTCAAGTATTAGGTGAATCAAAAGTTTAACCTGCAGGGTTATGTTGATTCAGATTGGGCTGGCAGTGCTGCAGATAGGAAGAGCACATCTGGGTGCTGCTTCAATATGGGATCAGGTGTGATCTCTTGGTTTAGCAGGAAGCCGTCCTGTGTAGCACTGAGTACAGCTGAGGCAGAGTATGTTGCAGCATGTTCAGCTAGTTGTGAGGCAGTATGGCTATGGAAGCTACTGTCTGAGTTATTTGATCTCCTGTTGGATGCTACTGGTATCTTTTGTGATAACCAGAGTTGTGTGAAGCCGTCCAAGAACCCAGTGTTTCATGATAGGTCGAAACACATAGAGATCAAATATCACTATATCAAGGATATGGTGCAGAGAGGAGCTGTGAAGCTCCTGTATGTTGCGACAGATGAGCAGATTGCAGATGTGCTGACGAAGCCACTAGCCAGGGTGAAGTTTGAGTACTTCAGGGAGAGGCTTGGTGTTCTTCAGATCGAGGAAACTTTGAGGAAGAAGTGATGGACACATTTGCTGAAGCCATTCCAAGCATGTTGGAAGGAGGATCCTTCACATGGCTGTGGATGTAAGCGCTGGATGATGAATATCAGGATGATGTTCTGGTTTCTGCTTTGTATGATCAGTTGGATCATTTTTATATGTATGTACGCATCATGTTGAATGCTGGATATGATCAGTTGGATCATTTATATGTATATGTATGTACGCATCATGTTGGATGCTGGATATGATCAGTTGGATCATTTATATGTATATGCATGTACGCATCATGTTGGATGCTGGATATGATCAATAGGATCATTTGTATGTATTTTGTATGCATCATGTTGTATGCTTGGACCATGTATCTGTATATGTATTAGGTGGATACATTGTATGATCAGGTGGATCATGTATGGTGATATGTATCATGTATTTGTATTTGTATCAGGTGGATACATTGTATGATCAAGTGGATCATGTATGATGATATGTATCAGGTAGATACTTGGTATGCATCAGGTAGATGCATTATATGATCAGGATGATCGTGGATGACGAGCTTCAGGATGTTGCTCCAGATGACATGCAGCAGGATGTTGCAGTGATGATGATCAGGATGATCATGTGTACATCAAGATGATGTATGGTGAGTATCAGGTTGATACTCTATGGCCATGGATCAGGTTGTGCAGATCAGCATATAATTTGTCCCTGGGAGATTTGCAGATAGTATTTCGAGGTTTTGCCTATGGCATGTAATTCGTGCCTTGGGATATCTGGTAAATGCTCTTTCAAGGTTTTGCTCTGGGAGGATATATAATTTGGCCCTGGGAGATCTATAGATAGTCTTTCGAGGTTTTGCCTATGGCATGTAATTCGTTCCATGGGATATTTGGCAGATACTCTTTCGAGGTTTTGTCCTATGGCATATAATCTATCCCTGGGAGATCCAATAGGTTGCGCTGTGTGCCCGTAATAAGTCCCGGGATGCTCTTGTGAGGTTTTGCCATGACCACATATAATTTGTCCCTGGGAGATCCTATGGGTAGAGCTGCGTGCTCGTAACAGCCTGGGATGCTCTTGCGAGGTTTTGTGGTGACCACATATAATTTGTCCCTGGTATATCCTATAGGTAGAGTTGCGTGCTCGTAACAACCTAGGATTCTCTTGCGAGGTTTTGTGGTGAGGTCACATATAATATGGCCCTGGGAGATCCTATAGGTATAGCCGTGTGCTCGTAACAGCCTGGGATGCTCTTTCGAGGTTTTGTGACGCACGTAATAAGTCCTGAGGATTCCACAGTATGGCCAGTGATGACGAAGACCTGCAGGTAGTGGGCCTACATCCGGTATGAAAAAGGACTGGCTCTGTAGAACTTCCTATGATGAGTAGAGTCAGAGATTGGTTGAGATAGCAGCAACAGTGACGATGACGATGACGATGCATCGATGATGATGATCCCGAGAAGAAGACTTGTCTAGCAGATCTGTGTCGAGAAATACCTTCCTAGTTAAGAGGGAGTGTTGATGTATATGCAAATTTGGAATGTATTTCATCTATGTATTTCATATATATTTATTGTACCCTTATTAGAGATGTGTTATCCCTCTATAAGGAAGTGTCGTCATGTGGATTGACAAGTGTCTCAAGTGTGTGTACTTGCAGATGGGTTATTATACCACCATGTGGGGTCGCCTCTGAATTATATATATTATAATGTGGATGTACCTAGCTAGACAAGTTGGCCCCATAAGGTCACTGGGCAAACAGATTAGTATAAATAGAGATCAGGTGATCTCTATTTAATTCATTCGGAAAAAGTATCTCTCTCACTCAGAAAGTGGTGCACTAGTGAGGAGGAGGATCATCTGCTACTAGGAGACTATCTCAATGTATTTTGCTTGTACTTTGGTTGAGCCATTGTTCTCTCTATCTCTGAGGAAGTTGTGGGGTTTTTCACCTTAGGGTTTTCCCCACGGAAACTCTGTGTCTCTTGTCTCTCATGCTTTTGATTCTTGTGATGCTTGTCATGCTTATTGTGATTGTCATGCATTGATATACTGTACATGTTATTCTCTCAGGGAAGATCCTAGAGTATTGTGAATTAATGCTCAAAATTTAACATAATTTACTCCATATATTCCTTCATGTGATTCTCTAAGAAGAAGCGTCCTTTCATGTTCCAACACACATCTATGCAATATTCCATCAAATCCCAGCTTGTAGAGTTGTTCAACAATCAAATGGAAAATTTCCCTGGGTGTAACTAGCTATCTACACTGCACAACTGTGTACTTTATTGGTGCATGACCAAAAGATAGAAACACTAATATCTCATTGAACTGATTGGTATGACCTCAACCCAAAACAACTGTGCGTCCAACAAGTGATCACCCAGACTTTCCCATTCCTCACTAGATTTGAACCTTGAAAAATGATCTAGACCAACATTTTGCTTTCCTGGTGTTAGTCCCAGAGGCATTCTAAGGATGTAATTTAGAACTAATCCTAGGCATCAGTAACGTTTTTTCCTTGTGATTTTATTTTTAACCAACACTTTGATCAAGAATCATTGTAACTCATTTGCATTGATTACAAACATGAAACACATTTATAATTAATATCAATAATGTGGGCAGTAATTTTGATATAACATAAAAATACTTGAACAAATAAATGGATGAAATGGCATGAGCAAAGGTACTAGAATAGTAAATTTTTATCCCATGTTTGTAGAAAACATATTGAGCAAAATGAATTCAGTACTTGGAACATAATAATGAAAAAATAAACACAGTTCTTACAAAAATAACCCCATCAAATCCAAATAATACACCATGCATACTTCACAACAAATAAAATGAAAAAGATACTCACATTAACATCTGAATCAAATATCTAGTGGAAAATTATCCCATGAGGGCCTGTATTATATTTTCCAATTATAGAAAATTTGAAAGAGATGAAAATACAAAATAAAGTAGTACTAACTGCATATATCAAATCTTAGAATACACATAATTCCATGACAGAGCTTGAAGGTTCATATCTAATGCGAAAAAATATTTTAGAATTTACACTTCTTACAAAAAGAGTTGACCGATTTCTTACATTTTGAGTCTATTTATAGCCTCTTGGGATTTACAAATTGTACAACAAATTTCTGTTTTAAATAACACCTTTTAGTTTTAGGTAATTGCTTGAAAAAAACCACTGTTACAAAATTGACTATCTGGTGAATTGCTATTGACTAGTTGGAAGAGGTACTTGAAGTCCTCCTTGCTGAGGTGGAGGAGGGAATTATTGTGATGATGATGCTCTGACTGGCGACTGCATAGATGAGGTCCTCTCTTGCTGCTTAATCTGCAGGAATATAGTCAAATTATTCTAGTATTTACCTAGAGCATACTAGAAAAATTTCAATTATCTGAGGGCCATATCTAATTCTGTATACTGCTCAAAAGTTAGCTTGGGCATATTTTTGAAAATTGATTGAAGCCGAGAGAGTATTTCAAATTTTGGACGTAGTTTGTCAAAAAATGTTCTTCCATCCAACTTCTCATGGATATCTACCAGGATGGCCTCAGAATTGCATGTGTCCAATAGGAAAACATTAAAAGGATATTTTGGGTATAGGTCTCCATTGCCATCCCAAAAGTGTGGAAGGCCCAGTGAGAAACGATCATTGAACAGAGCTTTGAATGAGCGCACATTTTGAGACAACTGGTTTTCCATGTCATTGACATTCTGAGCCATTAAAAATTTAGTTATTACCTTGTTGGATTCTATTATGACCTTGTTTCTATCTCGTGCAACATAATTTTGGAGTTCATGAAAGGATTTTTCATTCATAAAATCAATTACTTCCTTGGCAGTATCTGTCCTTTTATCCAAACTGTTCATGATATTGCAAGAATCTTGTGAGGATATTATAGCTAGTTCCCACTCCTCTTGTGAAATGATAAAATGATTCCATTGGGACGTTATCAATGCTGATATTTGATCCCACAACATATACTTGGAAGACTTTAGTAATGGATTACCCATTAACTTCCTTGACATCTCTTGAATGTTCCTCTGTAAATCAACTTTGGATTGTTGTAATTCAGAAATCACCATATCCCTTTTAGTTATTTCCTTGTCAGATATCTTTAGCTCATCATTCTTTTGCTTCAACTGTTCTTGGGGTTGGTTTAGCCCAGCGTCCATAAGACTCATCTCATCTATAGCTTGGGCCTATTTATCTGTTGGATCCATTGATGACGACGCTTGCAAAGCTGCTGCCTTTTTTACCAGGAGATATTGATTTTTCCTTTTTAATTCTTCAACCTCTTTTTCCATAGAAACAATCCTTTCCTTATGTGACTGGATTTCCAACAGTGTTTTTTCCAGTTCTGACTGAATTTCCAAAATATTATCTATTTGGGAATGTTCAACAGTAGGAATATTCAGCTTCTTCTTAAGAGATGCAATTTCCTTATCGTTTTCCTTTAACGTACTCTGGATAGGAGCAGAGTCTTTGGGTTCCTTTACTAACTTAGTGATTTGGTGCTCTAAGTCAGTAATGTTTAACTGTTTATCTTTATTTGAATACTTCTCATTCTTTAGATGACGTTCCAATCTATTAATTAACTTGTAGTATGTTTTTGCTCATGGTATATTTCATGACATATCTGTACACAACCTCTCCAGTCCTCCTGTGAAGCTCCATAATATCTTTGGGATGGAATGCATTGAGTTTCATAACAACTTGGTTGGCCTTATAATTTGAGGGTACCTTCTTGCCTCTAGATGCAATGGGTTCCAAGATAGCCATCTTTAGCATCCCTTGTCTTAGATCAAGTTCCAACAACATTCTTTCTTGGTGACTCATGTCGAGGTCCTTCTTTGGGAATAGAATTTTCTATAAGTCTATATTGTCATATTTTATTTGGGCATAAACCCCAAACAATCCAGATTTAAATGGAGAAGTTGTTACCAAAGCTTCTTGTTGGTATGTTGTCTCTTGCCTTTGCGGCCATATTGCAAAAGGAAAATTTTCAAGAATGACTGGCACCAACAAGGTAGGATTCGGCTTGAGCTAGAGGAACAAGATGGACTACATTTCTGATTTGGATTTCTTTGACTGGGACCCAAAACTTTCAGATTTTTCCTTCTTAATGTCTGATGTGGGCTCAGTTGAAGACCTCTTCCCTAGAAAATTGGTTTTGTGTGGCATGGGAATGAATCGATATGCCATTGCTTGACTTGGGTCCATATCCACCTTTGCTTGTTCCCATATATCCAAATTGGATATTTTATCAAGCTGCGGGTGTGGCTCATGAGGATAAGTGACTATACTTAAAGTCCGTCTTTTGCGGGATATGATTCCTTTCAGATCATACTTCCACCTGAAACTCATGGGGAGATTGAGGTTTTCCAACATCTCCTTAACTACAGACTATGCATACCTGGTTCTCACCTTAAATGGTCTTGCTTCGCTTGGAACCTTAAAGGTTTTAGTGCTTTTTCTTTTATGAAATGTACATCATCACAATTAAACCTCTATCGAATGAACTCAAGTGCAAATACTCTGGGGGTAAAAAACACAAGGATCTTATATGGAGGCACTTCTGCTCCATAGATACGGATCTTAGTGTGATTCTCAAAACAAAACCAATATCCTACCGAATCCTCAGGATTCAACTGAAGTAAATTTTGCACTTCAGGAAGACTCTAGGTGGTGGAGTATAAAATAACAAAGAGTAGACATTGGTCATGACAGTGTCTATGAACTTGGTAAATCCTTCATTGTTTGGCTGGGCTATTGAATTATGTAGGTTTGAATTGTCAAATAAATCTTTATTGTGATACATAATCATGTACATTAGGTATGAAGGATATCTAAAGAGATTTTTAGAAGCAAAATTATCAAATTGAAGATGCATTGATTAAGCTAGTAAATACGCAATAACTAGCTTAATTAAAGACTCATGTATTGACAAGTTGATCAGGAACATAAAACCTAGGGAAAAATCATCGATAACTAAATCGTGATCATACCCTAGAATTTGACATACCATAGACAAGCCAGGTTGAGCTTGCTAATAGAAAACATCCAGGTTGTACATTGAATGCGTCATTGGCATTTCTGCTCTTGGGGGAATTATTGTCTTGATAAAAGTGTCTCTATTCTCAGATGACAATTCCATGATATTTATGTCGAGAACCTCTTCATGAAATACCAAACTTGAGCTGTCTTATTTTGTATCTGTCATCTCCATGAGAACTTTCTTTCTTATCAGACATATGATAGATCCCAACCTTGAGATGGTGGATTTTCCTTCTAGTGTATATCGCTCTACACACCACTGCACCAATTTAGGGAATGCTCAAGCTTGGGGAAGTATCATCTTCACCAATACTGAACCCCAAATATTTAATGAATCACTTCCTCCTTTCTCCCGGTATTCAACCTCCCAAGACAACTAATGTAAATTGCGAACCGAGAGCACTGGGTCATGAATGTCTAAGTTTTCATCTCCTAGGTTCTCTTCTCTACTAAATTGAGTTCTTACAAATGGATTTATTTCGGTATTTGCAATAGACGCCATGGTGACAATATTGTTGAATTTTTATAGGGTGGCAGACGCTGGGATAGCAAGAATTGAGTTGATACGACGATGAGCAATATGAGAGCTCGAGAGAAAAATAATACTCTAGAAAATTTGAATAAAGCACCTTTATAGTTGGGATTTGAAAAATGAGCATTTAATTAATATGGCCACATGGCGCTCTAAGATTGGTCTCTTGAGTGAGAGGCGTATGGGATTTTAATGTGCAGGGACCATTATAGAAAGAGTAGCAGTGGTAATACCCATTGGGTAAAGGTCGGTGGGTCTACTCTGGGTACTGCGTAGATGAGGGTGGTTTTAGGGACATAAGAAAGTGGTATAGGAAAACAATTTTGGAAGCATAAAGGGATATGGGGTTAACAAATGGAGTGAGTGGTTTATATTTAGGGTCATGACCATAATTTAAAGGTCGAGAAGTAGTGGAAGCTTGAAATCTTCCTAGCCGTAGATATCCACCGTGATTTTATTAGGATTAGTTTTAGATTGAAAGATCACTGAGTCATCTGTCCACCTGTCTGAATCATCTGTCGGGAGGTGGCAGATTTTGATTTACCCTCCAATTGCGGTTTCAGGGTCATTCTTAAGAGGTATATTAAGACCACCTTTGGGATCGTGAGACCATAGCATGAATACATGTGTCAAAATGGTTTCGAGTTTAGGCTCCTCGAAAGATATTATCTTTCGAGCATGTTGAGGAGCCTAACACCATGTGAGCTATTGATCAACAAGGGTAGACTCTCGAGGTCACATGAATCAAGAGAAACTTCACAGCGTGATGGGCCAGTCATTTATCTTATAATTGGAACCTTTTTAGTTTCCTGACTACTTCCCATTAGTTATGCACTCTCCAGGAGGTTTCAGGGTTCAATAGAGGTAGTATTTGGAAACTGATTTTTGGGCCCTGAATGAATCTTGGACCGCCACATAGATGAGCGGATTATATTTAAGGCTTAGTATTTCAGGTTATCTCTCGTGCATCTCCTGGAACCTGAATCATTTTCCACCATAGATATTCCCTCGATCTTGCTTTTCTTAGGATCACTAGGTACTCTCTTCAAAATATTTACGCTTTGTATTGATATTCCCTCACCTTGTCATTTTGGATTACGCACGACGTCACGAGGCTGTGATGCTTGGATTCTTTTGCGATCTACTACATTCAGTGTTATTAGATGTAACTTCTGGTACTAACATTGGATTCCATGGGGACAACCTTTTTCTCTAGAAGAGAATGAGAACTGTAGACTAGTGCCTTTAAGTCCATTGGGATATGGAGTCATATCAAGCCTTTATTTCACAAACTCAGAAAATAGATTAATCTTGAAATTATTATGTCATAAAATCCTAAAAGGAAAATTTGAAAGAAAAACATAGTATGTTACATAATGATACAATACATTAAGAAGAAGATAGAGGGAAGAATTAGTACTGGAATAAACTCTTCAGGAACCTTCCATTGACAATATTCCCAAGTACCTCATCATCTAGTTGTGCCAATTCATAGGTTTTATTATCTTGGATAGAAAGCACATTGAACGGGCCAAGCCAGAGGTTGTCAAATTTCTCGTGTTTGGATCTTTCTTCTCTTCTAGCATCTCATTTTAGAACAAGATCACCAGGTTGAAAATCCATAGCTATAGCCTTCCTATCAAAAGTTTCTTTCATTTTTTCTTGATGCATCTTAGTCATATCATCCAATTGCTCTCTAACTTGCTGAACTTCTATTAATTGCTGAATTGTTCTTTCCATGTCATTTGAATCATCTTGTTCCTGTTGCAATAAATTCATCACTAGAAGAACTGGTTGAATAGGAAGAACTGCCTCTTTTCCTGATAGACCAGTTGGAAAGGAGAGATACCAATGGCTCTTTTACGCTGATTCTATCTTCCCATAATGCAAATTTCAAATTAGAGTCCCGTGACTTTTTGTTGATGTCAAGCATATTTTTGATGATGGTCACTAAACTTTTATTAGAGGCTTATGCCAAGCCATTCCCCTGGGGGTAATAGGATGTTGAGTGAAGTAGTTCGATATTGTAATCTTGATAGAAACTCATCATTTTAACAGATTTGAAATCTTGAGCATTATCTATAATTATCTTTCTAGGGCCGATGAACCTTGCCAGGATATTCTCTTCCAGGAATTTAATGATTACAATATCATTTTCATTTTTTGTTGGTATTTATTCTACCCATTTTGTGGAGTAGTCAATAGCAGTAAGAATCCACTTATGCTATCCACTAGAATGTAGATTTATTTCTCCTATAAAAACTAAACCCCATTGTTGGAAAGGTGCTTCTACCTTGATTGGTTTGAGAGGCAGTGGTTTAAGCTTCTGCTTTCCTGCAAACATTTGACACTCTACACAAGCTCTGACAATTTTGTTAGCATTAGTTAACAAGGTTGTCCAATAATAAGCAGCTCTTAGGACCTTATATGTAGTGACTCTCCATGCATGGTGTCCTCCACATACGCCTTTATGAAACTCTATTATTATACCCCCAATTTCTTCTTCAATGACACAGTTGAGTAAAATTCCAAGAGGATATTTCCAAAACAAGTATCCATCAAGAATGCAATATTTAACAAATTTAAGTTTGAGAGATCTCATTTTAGCTTTATCAAGGTTAGGAGGATAGTTTAAATGTTGGAAGGAATAAACAATTAACTGTACCATTTAGAATATGAAAAGTTTTCGGAAATATTAAGAGGTAGATTTTGTTGATTACATTCTTGTTCCTGGTTTGGGAGTTGTTCTGTCAAATTTATCTCTAAATATTGATAATTCGATTCAGCCACAACTTTATCTAGTCCATATCCTTTCACGAGCTTGGTCGGATATATTTCCAGATCATATTCTTGGATTTTGGAAATCCACTTTCCTCTCCTGCCTTCACTATCTAGTTGAAAAATAATATCCTTGATGATACTCCTTGGGACACAAGCAATAATTTTTGAGTGCAAGATGTAATCTCCGAATGAATTGAGAGCTTTCACTAATGCATATGCTTACTTTTCCATAGTACTATATTTTATCTCGGCATCTCTCAATGCCTTGCTAAAAAAGGCAATGGGTTGTTCATGTCTTACATCATTCTTCTATAAAAGGACGACTACAATGGTGACCTCAGAAGAAAAAAATATATAAGAAATTCTTTAGTATAATCAGGTTTAATCAAGATAGGTGCTTCCCCTAAAGCATTTTTTATTTGTTTAAAAGAGTTTCTTGCTTTGTTAGTCCATTTAATATTTGCATCTTTTCTCAACATGTTTGTAATCTCTTTCATCATATCAACAAAATTAGGGATGAATTATCTCTTGAGAAATTTTATTTACCAATAAAATATTGTACTTTTTTCTTATTCCTTGTTGGAATATTATCACCATCACTTCTTGGTTTTGCATGCACTGCATGCATGCATGCATTCCATGCAGCACTGCATGCATGCATGCATTCCATGCATCACTGCATGCATCCATTCAGTAGCAGCAGTGACAATGACGATGACTCGATGACGATTATCTAGTGACGATGATCCAGAGAAGATGACTTGTGCTAGAAGACCTGTGTCGAGAAATACCTTCCTAGTTAAGAGGGAGTGTTGATGTATATGTAACTTCGGAATGTATTTCATATATGTAAATTGTACTCCTATAGAGATGGTATTATTCCTCTATACGGAAGTGTTTGTATTCCTATAGAGATGTTATTATTCCTTTATACGGAAGTGTCGCCATTTATATTGTAATTGTTGTAACTTATACTTGATGGGTTATTAGACCACCTTGTCGGGGTCGACTCTGTATAAGTCATGTGGGTCGAAGGGTTATTAGACCACCCTATTGGGGGTCAGCCATGTGGGTCAAAGGGTTATTAGACCACCCTATTGGGTGTCGGCCAAGTCAGCATTATGTTATATGGTTAAGTTAAGGGCGACCTAGTAAAGGTTATTAGGCAAGTCAAGTCAAGTATAAATAGAGTGCGGGAGGCACTCTATTTGATCATTCTATTCTCTCTCACACTATCGGGAGAGTGGCGCACTTGTGGAGGAGGAGAAGTTGCTGCTAGGAGATGTCTATCTCTTATGCTTGGGTTGTATCGTTGCTCTATCTATCTCTGAGGAAGTTATTGGGGTTTTTCACCTTTATGGTTTTCCCCAAGTAAACTCTGTGTCTCTTGTGTGCTTGCACTATTGTGTTCATGATTGATATGCTGTAGATATGCTGTACATATTGTTATATCAGTTAAGATCCTAGATCAGATTGAAGTAAATTCTGAAAAATTAACACCTGCTGCATTGGTTCTAGCTCCAATAGGTGACCTTCAGCTGTAGCAATAGTTCGCATGTAATTCCTATAATTGAATTCAACATATTTGGTGGTGTCATGGTCCGCATATGAAATTTTTTGAATATTCCTCAGAATATCACCCTGAACCATGACACCCTTCGAAACTGGTATAGTCTCCAATTGATATTGCACATTATTTGGTAGCATGAAAGGTTTCACATTCACCTTCCATAGTGGGATATATTTTGGAAACATAGACATAGAGCCTGATGCGGATGCTCTAGCATCATGACACCCCTTTGTTCTTGGTTTTGGATTTGGTCAGTTTGCTTGGCATGTTTACCTCGACACATTCACAGGAATATGCGGGGAAATGACTTATGTACGCTTAGGAATAATTGAAACAGAGCCCCACATCGAATCTTCTTCGACAGAGCCCTGAACCTCAATAGCTAGTGATAAATCTACTCGCATTGTATTGTTATGCACTTCTACACTCTCTCGGTGTACTAAGCTCAGCTTTGGTGTGCTCAATACGTTGTAATCGCTCAAGTAACAATGAATATCAACCGAGAGAGGAGAGTACTTTTTAACTTTAAACCCCTCTTTCGATCGTTCTATCATTCCCAAGGTGAATTGAATGTATCTGATCTTCCAATGATGATGGTGGTAGCGACAGATCTATTCACACACTTCAGTATTTTCAACAATTAATGCAAAAATACCACTAACGGTTCCACTAAACCCATCATAAAAGAATCAATAAATGCTCATTAACTGCAACTATAGTAGATAGAACTACAATAGATCGCCAACTCCTTCAAATGATACTTTACTTCGACAAAAAAAGAAGTTGGGATTTTTGAGTGACAAACTTAGAACTTTGACATAAATAATCATGATGGAACAACTTCGACGGAAAATACTTTGGGTTTCCTATTGAAAAAATTAGGACTTCGATAGAAATACCCCCAACGGAACAACTTTGACGAAAAAAATAACTTGGGGTTTCCACAAATCTCCCACACAACTGTACATCGACATAGACAATTCGACACAACTAACTATGACAAAAAACAAACTTTGGGTTTCTAAGAGATTTTTTTAATACAAGCATGGAATCAAGAGTCTTCATGGTGACAAGCCATGACTGTCCATGTAGGGCTTCAATCGGATCACATTCACCAATCCATTAAGGAGGTCTCCATCTAATTTCTGTATTTGTACTGTGCCTCCTTCCATCACAAAGTTAATGACATATGGACCTAGCCAATGCATTTGTAACTTACCAAGGTGTTTGAAAAATTTACTGTTGTAGAGAAGAATTAAATCTCTGCGCTGAAAGTGATTCTTAGTAATGTGGCGATTATGCCAAGATTTTTCTCGATCTTTTCACACTTGTTGATGAGAACCTGCGATGAATCTATCTTCTTCCAACTAAAGTAATTGTGACAACATTTCTTCGATGGAACCGATATCAGAAAAACCCGCGAAAGCAACAATGATTAAATTGGGGACAATATACTCCATGGGAATCACAACCTCTTTTCCATACACCAAATTGAAAGGTGTTTGACCTCTCAACCTTTTACATGTCGTTCTATAGGCCCAAAATATTGCAAGGACCCTTAGGCCCCAATCATCGTGGTTCACATTACATACTTTTGTTAATGCATGTTCCGGGATCTTATTGAACGCTTCGACAGTCCTGTTTTCCTGTGGATGGTACGGAGTACTCTTTCGATGATAGACCTGAAATTCTTTAGTAAGGGCCTCTATACTCTTATTGAAAAAATATGCACCCTGATCACTTAATAGAACTTGGTGAAAACCAAACTTGTTGATAACATTCTCAAACATAATCTTACAGCGATCGCAACAGTGAAATCTTGTACTAGCGCGGCTTCAACCCATTTTGTACGATAATCTGTCGTAGTAATAATGTACCTCACACTAGTCCTTTTTCCTGGTGGGTTTATATGTCTAAAAAAATCAATAGCCCACTTATCAAAGGCTTGTAATGTAACTGGAGGCACTAATGGCATTTCATCTCTCCTCGACGGCTTCCCAATTCTCTGACATATGTTGCAGTTTTGATAATATTTTTTAGCATCTTTATGAAGGGTCGGCCACTAGAACCCCGCTCCTAAAATTTTGTGCGCAATAGATTTTCCTGTATAGTGGCCTCCTACAGCTCTGTCATGTGCTTCAGTTAATATGATTGGTCACTCGTGTTCCAGAACACAACAACAAAATACCTCATCTGGTCCTAGCTTGTACAATTGACTGACGATTAACTTGTAATATGCAGACTTAATGACCAACTGCTTCTTCTGGGCAATTGCATATCCCTCTAGCACTGCTGCTGTAAACAAAAATGTCACAATATCTTGAAAATACTCATCAACCATTCTTACCAAAAAGAGCTATACATCTGGAAGGTTATCTTCTAAACTATTAAGTTCTTCTCCTGTATCCAACCTCGACAAATGGTTGGGGCCCACATTCAACCTCCCTCATTTGACAACGATCTCGAAGTCATATTCCTGAAATAGCAATAACCACCGATAGATATTCCCCCCCAACAATGGCTTGTTGACAAGGTACTTCAAAGAAAAATGATCTATAAACATCTTAAAGTTCCCCCTATTAAATAATGCCTGAACTTTTGTAATGCATAAACCATGGCGAGGCCTTCCCACTCTATTGTAGTATAATTTATTTTTGCAGTTGAGAGATTTCTACTCGCAAATGAAATAGGATGTTCAATAGAGCCTCACCTAACTGAGCAAGCACTGCATCCAAAGCGACAGATGAGGCATCGCCATTGACATGAAATTATTTTCTCCCATCAAGAAATACCAGAATAGGTGTTGTAACCATTTTCTCCTTCAGCGTGTCAAGGCTTTGCTGACAATCTTCGTTCTAGTGAAACTTTGCATCTTTCTTGAGTAATTTTTTCATTGGCGCTGTAATCTAGGCATAGCCTTTGATAAACTTCCTATAATATCCTGTTTGACCCATAATTTTTCTCAATTGCGGACTGAAGTGGGTGGAGGTAGGTAAATTATAATAGCAATCTTTATAGGGTCCACCAACAAACCTTGCTTGCAGACTACATGTCCCAATAATATTCCAAATGGGGGTGCAAAATATGAATTTCTTCATATTAAAAGAAATTTGATACTGTCTATAGTGCTCTAACATCAACCTGAAATTTTCATTATCATTTTTTAGCATCCCATATATTGTCCAATCATCAAAGTATACTTCTAGAAATTTATGGATGAATTCATTAACGCAAGCGACAACCACCTGTGAAAAAATTGCAAGAGCATTCTTTAAGCCAAAAAGCATTACTGTGTACTAGAAGATCCCCATTCTATAGCAAATGTTGTTTTATGTCGGTCCTCCTTAGCAATCTTGATTTGATGATACCCATAAAATCCATCCATGAAGGAGTGTGCTTCCTGACCTCCGACACTCTCAAGCATTTTATATGTAAATGGAGTTGGAAAGGATCATGTAGGCAAGCTTCCGCAAGTCGAAAAAAATCTTGATCTCCCCAGTCTTCTTGTCTTGGACTATCATAGGACTAATCCATTATGATTATTCGATAGGCTCAATGATACCTGCATCAATAATTATGTCGAGCTAGGCTCTAACGTTTTCCTGATATCGTGTATTTAATCTATATGGTATTTTTTTGATTGGATTGGCGCCCGCAGCGGGATTTTCATTTCTCCTAGGTCTCCAGCCATTCCCTTCATTTATGAAAATTTAGTAGGAAACAAGTCTTGAAATTCATGTAGCATATCAATAATATTTCCCACCGTTTCATCATCCTAGTAATCTCATATATTTGCAAACTTAGGATTTTCATTAGAGCCAATATTTACCTTTTTAATATTCAACAACTTCAAAATTTTGACAGATGAAATCTTTGGTCCCTTTATATCATGACTTCCTTTAGTTTATGGAATATGAATATCCCTCAGATCATCATCCGCTGGTCCTCCGCTAATGTTGTAGCACTACATCATTTTTTCCATTATCATAGTCAACTGCGGAAAGTTAGACACTGGTCGCGAGGTTTCTTAAAACAATTCTTCCTTAATAATATTCAGAGCTGCATCTATTGTAGGAATTTCATCCTCATAATTAAATGTATGCTTGAATCTCATGGATAAAATGTCCCATTTTGCAATTCCTTGTCGCCGCTCCAGTGACATATATCGATTTCTTGGTATAGTGTCAAGTGTATGAATGAACATGTGTACCCACTCTTGCTTGGGTATATTCTTCCAGATTGTACTATAGGTATATATATGATCAACATGGTTAGTCATCCTGGTATAATTCTTTCCAATATAGGGAATTCCTTCACCAAATCGTATTTCTAAATATCTTTTGCACTGTGACCAACCGGTTATAGACTGCTTGTGCATAACCCACCATCTCAAGGCCACATCCAAGGATAATAAGCACTGTTGTTTAGGTACCTTCTCTTCAAATTCATCAATAAACTCATTCACAATAGGTAAACCTTCGTAAGTAGGAAGATCACATACCTCCTTCCCAACCGAGCGAAAATATTTTGTAACACAGGCACATCTTCGCATTGAAGCTTCATGTAACATGTTCTTCCAATTCTCCAGAGGTTCTCCAAAATCAGAGGAACTTGAACTAATGCTCCACCAACTGAGCGTACCATCTGCTATAGGAATTATAGAGTCATTTATCCTAGAGGATGTGTTATAAATGTTGTCTAAGTCTTGAGCATCATAATCTCCCTCGACTGGTTCGACATACCTTTGTCCTTCTAGCGGATCCAGAGGTGCAATAACTTTGATATATTCATTCTCAAAAGTTAGAATTATCCTTTTAAAGTTGATAATGGTCTGATTTTGAATTTCCCAATCTATCCCCAAAAGAGAAATATATGGATCAGAGTTGTTGACAATCTCTATAACTTCGAAATATGTAAAATTTCGTTTACTTCAACAGGGACCTCAACCATCCTATTGAATGGTATAAATTTATATTAATTGGCCAACCACAATTGAATAGGTGACCATACTAAATTTGGCTTTCCCATATTCTCCCAGTTTTCTTTGGTCAGGATATTTATATCCGAACCCAAATCTAAAATAATAAAATCCATGTCTTAGTCACCAATCTGTGCAGTAAGTCGTAGTTCCCGACTTGTGTTTATTCTTTTATGAACATGATTGAAAACTCTTTTGGATCTCAATTTCTCCTCAGATTCCCCAAGTAACTTGTGCAATTCCTTTAATGCATTCTCATATTTAATTAGATCTAAACAAGTTTTTAGAAAAGAGTGGAGAGCACTTACCTTTCCTTGGTTCTTCTTTGGTGCAGACCTGTCGAAGCAAGGTGGCATGTCATACATAGGTCCTTCTTCAACAATCGATGGTGGGGAGGATGTTGGTATTCCCTTTAGAAATTTGTCACGAGCTTTGAAGAATGTGCCTTTTTCCTCTTGAGCATCAAATTCTGGTGGATCTCTCTGATTATTATAACTTCCCATATCTCCACCCATCGTAGCTCCACCTCTTATTACTACATCGAAAATAGGTTGATTTAGTCGCGGTTCTGCTGAAATATTCTGCACATTCTGGTTCTTATTCAGGTTGAGATTCTTCTTTTCTTGCCACTTTGCTATAAGATATGGAAAACCTTCAATGGTAAGGTCTAGTACCCTACAATAGGTGCAGGTTGAAGTAGGATTCATGCATTCTCTAGCATAATTTCCAGGAGTTCCACAATTATAATAGATAACTTGTCCTCTTCCTTAACCAAATCCTCCTTGTCTATGACCTCTGGATCCACCTCATGGTTGATTGAATTGTGCATTGCTTCTCTCAACTTGAACTTCTCCCTTGATGAGGAATGTATCTGCAGTGCACTTAGTGAGTAGTTGGTATGCTTGACAGTTCTTCTCATCATGTTTGACAAGATAGAAAAACTTGCACCATAAGTCCTAAGGATTACTTACCATATTCTGTAACAAGTAACATTCTTTTGGTTGATGTCCTTTAGTCTGACAAATTCTGCACCCTACACCAGAATTTAATGGGCTCAAATTGCCAACATTAAGATAATCATGAAATGGCATACATTGATCTTTAGAATGTCCCTCTTCCTTGCACCTAGTGCACCAAACATCTTCTCTCTTTTCTTTACCTTTCTTGATATCTTGAATCTAAATAGACAAATTTTCCAACTGCGAATGGATTTGAGCCATACCATCTCTAGTCTCTCCGACAGGTGAGGCTTCCAACTTCATAGCCAATTCCAAGGCTTTTGTCTGGGTCAGAATCTTCTGTTGCATAAGTGGAACTCTGATGTAAGGAAATAAAGAAGCTATAAACCACTCTTTATGTTGTATGTCATTCATCGGAAAACTTGTATGAGCCATTAAGGTTTTAAACCTCTAGTTCAAGTCCCAAACGGACTCATTCGATGCTTGTTTGATATCCTTTAATTTAGTGATACATTGTGATTCATATTTTGGCTTCTTGAACTCAGTTTTCAATCCCTCCTTGACTTCTGCTAAATTTTTTTGTTGGTTGAGTACTAGTAACTTAAAAAATTTCGTAAACAATTCTAAGTCGTGAACCCTAAAGGTTGTGATCAACTACGCTAATTTGACGTTGTCATCTTGTACTTTTTTTATAGTCCATACTGCGTTGCATAAAAACTAGTTTTTTTCTAGATCCTCGGACACATTCCCATTGAAAATAGTTAACTTCATGTCATCCCCAACCATTCTAGACCTCTGGGACTTCATCTAATTTACTACTAATGGGCCACTACTCGATTCCTTCCACTCGACGAAGTACTATTCTAACTATTTCCACTACTCTGACTAGATTGAAAGAAATGTGAAGAATTACTAGGTCTTACATCAGTATCCAAGGATATACGAGGGGTCATGGGTATGTTGTAGCCTTGGGTTTGGAGGGGTTTTGCAGGTTCCTATACTCCTCATAAATGAGCTGGTACTCTTCCTCCTCATCACTAGAATCCTCGTCAAGCTGTGGTACTGGTCCATAGTCTCTCCTTTCAGTCGCATTGCAACCCTTCTTTCATGTCGTAGTTCTCTTCCCCTTGTTCGATCGAAATCGTCTCCCACTTCGTAGAAACCCACACTCTTCGTCCGGTTTACTTTCTTCTCCCCTTATAATTTCAACTCATTGCTCATATTTGTCCAGACCTTCCTCCATTCAATACCCATGACCACCGTGCATAATTTCTCTACTCGTTAGATTCCATTTGCATCAAACCTTTTTCACAAAGTAGCTTCTTGATTGATAGGTTTGAGGATATCAAGTATTTACCGCGCGGACTCTCAAATAAATCATGTTTTGCTGCACTATATGACTAATTGATAGTGTCAATAACAAATTTGGTAATGTACCCCTCCAATATGTTATCCAACCAGTAGTCTACTGCGTGCGAAATATTGTTGTTCACACCTTTCAGTCGTTGTATCAACACAGGTGTCCAACTTTGAGGCTCACCTCCTTGGAAATTTGTCTTCTGCTTAGTCAATCTTGCTAACCATTCATGCAATATCACATGGAACTCACCAAAGAAAGGTTCATGAATATCAGTAAAATTATACTTGTCTAGCTAACGTTCGTCGTCCAATTGAGGATGCTTGTTATGTTCTGTCGCAAATTCCTTCAGTTGTTGATCTACCCAATATTGGATCTCTAGTTTAGTCAGATGCCACAACATTTCCCTTCACACAAATCCTAGTCCCGACAACGAAACCATTTGTTGGCACACTTTTAATTCGACTAGAGTTCAAACATTCAACATAATAACAACAAACACAACCACCACAGATACTGATCCGAAAGGGAGTTTAATCCCTTTCGACAACACCTGCGAAGCAGATGATGTCTCACCTGAAGTACCTATGGAAACTACAAGAACTAGATTCCTGCAAAATAGAAGGGGAATAACTTGACAAACAACCCATTCATTAAACAACCAAATACATTAACTATTTTATAACATCGACAAATTCAGATCTTAGACACATTAGTCACTTTGACAGAACCCATAACATCGCCAGATTCGCATAACTTATTTTATATTTCATATCCATATCATTCCTAATTATTGCAAGCATGCATTCATTTAAGTAATCAATAGAGGAAAGAAACAAATATCACATCACATAAGAACACCGTGTTTTAACGTGGAAACCCATCCTTGGAAAAACCACGGAAGCGCTTGTCTTTTATTATAAGTCGCAGCCAAATAAGCACTTCCGTTTATGACTTATAAATTTTTTATTGACTTATAAAGTATCTATGCACAAAGATTGCAGATCAGCGACTCGGCTTCTTCAAAATAGGTTCGACATACATAACATAATGCTCAATTACAGACCCAAAACAAGCTCGGACAACCTACTCTCTAATTGAATGACAATAGAAATCATAGAAACCACCCCAAAATTCCCCTCTTATTACATATTTATAGGGCACTCTTAGCTTTCCCCACTCCCACTAACCCAATAACTAGTTAACCGACTCATTAATGCAAGTGGACAAAAACCACTAACTAACTCAAATCTTCCCATTTGACTTGATCAACATAGTCGTTTTTCTTGATTTCTTAGCCGCTTCATCGGAGTTGACTACTTCGTCGAACCACTTCTGCTTCACCCTTGTCTACACCAAAACTATCTCCGCAAAAAATGGTACCCACAATAAACTAGGCCCAACACTAAGCTCTACAAATCTCGCACCACTTAGACTTAGGCACTTACTGAAAAGGAGTAGGTGCAATAGTACCTAAATAATTATTCAGTGTCAGACATTCATTTTTATGATGTCCTTCTATTCGACAGAAGCTACACCATATCCTTTCTTTTATTGCCTTACCAGTAGACAATTGTTGTAGCTACTTAGTTAGCACGGTAAGGTTCATATGAACCTGCGCCATTCCTAGTGATTCCTCCCCTCCAGAAGTTGCTTCTAACCTAATGGTGATCTCAAGGGAATCTGATTGATTTTTCACCTTCTGTCGTGTCAAAGGAACCCCAATATGTGGTAGCAACCCTACGGAAAAATAATTCACGGTGCTGCAAGTCTAGGGTCTGGAAGCTCAGTTAATCCAAAAATATCTTGAACTGTTGGTTGTATTCCCAAACAGACTCACCAATTATTTGCTTTATCTCCTTGATCTTGGTAATACACTATGACTTAGACTTTGACCTCTAAAATTCCTTCAGAAGAGTATTTTTAATTGTATCCACTATGTGGATCTAATATGTGATTACCATGGTCTTATACTTCATGTATCATCTCATATATTTGTCTCTGAACTTGGTCTCCAACTGTGCAATCTTAGCAGCCTCATTTGTGATATTCTTCATAGCCCAAATTGCTTCGTAGGTAAACGAATGTTGTTGTGCATCATCTTTACCCATCCCATAAAAATCAATAAATTGCATAGTAAAATCTAATGTTGTCACCTATCTTGTAGGTATAGGAGGACTGGTATGTCTACTTGCAATTGGTGGTCTCGAAACAATACTACTGCTTCTTGAGCTTTGTATATCTGGGTTAATCCCTTATGTAGGAATACCTTGAATTTTTCTATATTCTGGTACATCTTTAAGTATTTCTTCCCGCACAAACTCAAGTAATAAATGGTGTTCTTGATTTGATAAATAATGATGGGTGTTTGGGATAAAGGGAGGGTTACCTTATGGCACATGTCTTCTTACAATATTGGGTCCAAGGGAGCTCAAATATAGTTGTGTAGTCTCTCTTTTGATCATGGAAGTACCTCCATTAGTCTTTACTACCTCTTCTTGCACATCTTCTTGATTATTCCTTTCTTGGAGCCACAAGGGGTATGACACCACTGTTCTAATTAGAGCTCTCACTTTCTTCCATTCCACGCCTCTTTGGAGGTCTATCATCATATGAGCACTCTTATTGACCTGACTCTATTCACCCTTCTAGAACAGAGGAACCTTTTGCACATTCTCTTCGCATAGTTCCATTTCTGTCATTCTTCTTTCCTCCCCAATCTAACTTATCTCCCCCCTTCAAATAATTTTTCGTATTTCTTTCTTTTGACTACTTGTCTTATATTATCTCATCTTTCTTGTCTTTTTTTCCTTCTAGAGCCTTATCTCTTTTGGATCCATTCCTACACCTAGTTTTTCTCCCACTCCTTCATGCACCACCGCGACAACACAGGGTTTACATTGCCATACTTTCAGGGTTAATTGTCATTAGCCCCTTCTCCACGAACAACATATTTATCCACAATGGAATTAGCTTCAAGAATCTCTTTCTTGGATCTTCTTCAAATATTTATTCCACGAGGTTATATGATTCACTCGATCCTAAAGAAAAATATTTGACACATCCTTCTTTCATGCGCAAGAACCATAAATCAATAGCTCTAGACCAGGTATTGTCCAAATATTTTAGTTCTTGAACCTATTCCTTGGTCTAGAATACTAGATGAGGTGCACTCCATGTATTATTTATCTCATACTACCTCTTTATCCATACATTAAAATAGGAAACTCGTAGAAGAAAATTTAATGCAGATCAGAGTAAATGTACCTTTCTTTCTACTCTTAAGGAAATATCCACAGTTCTCTAGTCTCTTTTTGCATGAATTCATCCTCCTTGATTTCCAACCATTTTTCAGTCCCTTATTTGGTAGGATTCCACCTCATCCCTTCAACCCCCTACACAATTCCTATAATGTCCCAAAAACAAAACCATTGTTGGTTGGAGTCTATTAGACCCAGGGTTCAACTTATATGACCAACAAAAACCCCATAATCATCAGCATATTTCGATACTCTGTGAGCAGAGTAAAGTCTCTCTTGAGATGCACACAGGAAATTACACAAAACATAAATAAAGTCTACGGAGGGAGGTTGGGTTCTGGCTACTCAACATATTAACTATTTTGTATAAATTTCCCAAAGAAGACCCATTAAGCTACTAACATTCATTCATGTATCTAACTACTAACTTTCATCATCAGTAATTGGTCCATATAGAAGTAGCTGTCAGTCAAGTGAAAAACAATCCATAATATGTACTCATACATCAATTGTGCAGATCATAATTTGGAGTAGGAACTTCATTCTATTACTTTGGAAAAACTTGGGTATCATCATACACTTCTACAAAACTCATCTCAAAAACCTAAACTTATGTATATATTCATTCTCACGATTATGAAAAAATTACATAAGGATCAATAACTTCAACCTCGAAAGGAACAACCTTAACAACAACAACTATTGAAAAAAATAGAACCCACTTACAGACTCTAATTGATTGGATGAATTAACCGAACTGAATGAATCAACCTTATCCCTTTACAAAAGAATCCTTATATAGGCTGGAGTATTCAAAACTGCAAAATTGTCTTTTGGCGAGTAGTTCTAACTGAACATGGCACGCAATCTAACTACTTTTCATTGTCACACAACTACACTGTAACTATCTGAGTCAATGCGCAGTTACTGATCAAAACTTGGGCATTTTGAAATGGGTTCATATCTGCAACTATAGTAGTCTTACGCAATAATATGTAATATCAAAGTCTCTAGACTGCAAAAATATCCATTGCAGCTAACTTCTCTACGTGAAAATATTTTAGTTCTATCCCAGATAAATCACAGTTGAGGTAATAAATGATAGCTTCTTGAAAACTATCATCTTCATGGACTAAAACTATGCCAATTGTGGAATTGGATGAGGCTAGATATAATAAAAAATATTGTGTATAATCTAGAGGAATGAGCAAAGGGGCTGTCATAAGGGATTTTTTAAAATCTTCAAAAGAAGTTGGGGAAGCTTCATCCCATATAAATGGAAACCCTTCCTTCAATAACCACATGAAACCTTTAGTAACCTTGGCATAATTAACAATAAAGTGTGTATCATCATAAGAATCATGCCATTGTCCAATTAGGATAGGTGAAACTAATTTTGTGATGGAATATATGAGGGGATCAAACGGATTTAATAATAAAAAAAAACTTATAATAAAAATCAAAACTAGCATTGCAATTGTTCTGTCTATAACTTTATAACAACAATAAATCCTAAAGGATGAATCCCACAGTGAAACATTTAGTTGACGTTTGTATCATTCTTGATTCAACTCAATTGTTTAAAAATATTATGGTTACCTTTGATACTGGAGATATAATTAACATTGTCATTGGTACATGGTTAATCTCTTCATGACTTTCATCAATCACAATGATGGGGGGGAATATTTTCAATAAGATCAGAACATACAAATCCAAATTCCTAATTCATGCCAAAACAAGAACCTTTAGCATTTTAAAACCAAGTAAAAGATTCCCTAAATGGGTTGGTAGATAGCAAAGAGGAAATTATAATATCGAGTGGGAGAGACATGCATACGGGATGTTTGGTATGGTTGTGCTTGTATGGAGGAGATGGATGATGGAGTTGAGAAAGATTCAAGCAATCATGGCTCTACCCCTTTGCTCAAATATTTATTCCTGTTATCCAAATTAGGGAGGGGCCTTAACTATGGACATCAAGGCTTAAAAGAGACTTAGCATGGATCCATTGGTGATGGTTTATCAAGGGACAATGGAAATTCAAGAGCAGAGGTGGGTCAAGTAGCTAAATCTGCAAAATGGTGACTATGTGATACAAATGATCAATTTATTGGTTATTCTATTATGCAGAGAGGGTGAAAATAGTGCTTTGTTGTGTTGGAACATTGGTCTCATCTTGCCAATTTTTGGGACTTGCCATACTCATTCGAATTTGGGTCTTAATCTAGTAATAAACCAAGCTCAAGCTCAGCCTGATGCAGGAGCATACGACATGGACCAGCAGAAGGAACAACAAAGGAAATCCGTAGCAGATCATATCCATTGGAGGAAAGGGGAAGCATGGAGATGCACGCCATGGGAGAGAAATGCCAATGGTTGAGATTAATCCAACTAAAAAATTCCAACAGTTTGAGGTGGAGGCTGGAATTTTGGCTGCACGTGAAGAAAAGCCACACCATTGGCCAAGATTAACTCATCTATATTAAACACTAATGATCTAGATTAAATATAGAAAAATGCACAAGTTTTTATTTTTGACATTTATGTCTTCTGTGAATAATTTTTCTTGAAAATGGATGATGGATAAGTTGGTTTGGAAATTAATGAAGGGGAATGTGTGGCACCTTTGGGTGAATCCCAATCCATTTACCTTAAAGACCATAAAAAATCCATTACATAATTAAATGAGTCCTGTAATTTTCCGTATGGTCTATTAATGCAAAACATTAATTTTGAAAGGATTTTCTTCTTGGAAAATTTAATAGAGGAAGAGAAATCAGGTAAAGCTTGGAGAAAATGGTTGGCTGAGCTTTCTCACACCAACAGGAAGAAAGTGGGGTGCTACTGGCTTGTGGAAGCCAAGGTAGAGAGCCTGGGAACTATGGCTCCCGTGGCTCTGTGTGTGGAGTGTGCGGTAAAAAGACGAAGTAAAAATAGGTGAAATATAAAAAACTATGCACATACATGATATAAACCAAAATAAACCTAAGCTAAGGGAGAGGTAAAAAGTGGTAAAAAATAAAAACCATTTAGATTTACTTCAGTAAAATAGTTAAAATGACTATCTACCACAACACTTATCAACACACATACGTAAAGACTTACACCATAGATATTACGAAACCATTTTTATAAAAGAAATGACTCTTATTATTTGTAAAAATTGATTTACAAGTTGAGAATTACCTGTTTGGGCTTACAAACATCCTTGGCTGGGTTCCGTCCTTTGGGTGGCCTCCAAACTCTACTGGTCTACACTGCATCAACCTTCTATGGTGGCTAGGAGTGAATGATGCTCAACTAGCCTAAGGGATGTGCAGAAGAGGGTATTGGAAAATGGGGTCTGGGAAAATGGCGCTAATGGTGAAATGGAGTTGGTGCCAAAGCAGAGGGATTCAACTGAGAGTGAGTAAATGAAAAATGAAAAATATTGTGTAAAAAATGGTGAAAAACATATAATATATAGTGTGGTTTTAGGGTTTCATAACCCTAAAACCACTTATGGTATATGTTTTTTAAATTTTACCACCCAGTAAGTCTTGGGTTGAGGCAGGAACTTTGGTTTGTCGAGAAATCCCCCTATTTTGGTGGACACCTCCTTTTTAGGGGAGGATCCCTATTTTAGTGGAGGTTGTCCAAAGGGGGATTTAGGACTTAGGTTAGATGGGTTTTTTTTGTTAATAAATAAGTTTGTACTTTAGTAGTGAGGGTCTACACCATGATGCTAGGTATGCGGTCAATTGTTTGTGTTAATAGATTGCCCCCTAATGTGTGAGGTTAGGAGATAATCGTATGACCAATAGACACCATAAGACCCTTTTTGATTGTGGGGGAGTGTGGTGTTCTGGTGAAGGAAGGAACTTGTGTTGTGGAGGAGGGCTGCACTTGCTTCACAAAATGCCTGTTGAGATATTGTAACTTCAAAGAATATTATATTTGTACTTTATTATTCCGGAGATGTTTCATTCCTCCGTGAAGATCTTATTGTATATCCGGAGATGTTTATTCCTCCGTCGGAATGTGGTAACTCGGGTTATTAGACTTCCCTAGTGGGGGTCGGCCCTGTATGTGTTATGTGGGTCAAAGGGTTATTAGACCACCCTAGAGGGGTCGGCCCAGTCAGTTGTAGTGGGGTATTTAACCCATTGGTTAAATACGAGCCTACGTGTACTTGTGTAAAATATATGTCAGAGTGGTGTATAAATAGAGGAGGTGTGCTCCTCATTTGACACACTCACACACTTGAGGATAGTGCACTTGTGGAAGAGAGGTCTTCTATTGTGGAGGAGGAGATCATGTCTCAGGGTTTCATCTTTGTATATTGCTGGTCATCTATATTGAGGAAGCTTTGCTGGGTTTTCTACCCCATGAGGGTTTCCCAGGATAAATCTCTGTCTCTTGTGTTTATGCTATGCTTGTTGTTTCTTCAGTGATCCTGTATATGCTATTATTGTGAAATGGAATGTAATGCTGCTATTTTCTGTCTTAGCATATTGAATATTAACAATGCCAAGGGACATCATCTGCAGATACAATACTCATAATGTATGAGGTACATATACTCTCAAATATATAGGGACAAGGCGGGAATTCCCATGCTCATGTAAGTGACTCAATATATATACAAGTGGTGGGGTCTAGAGGGGACCAGAACAACACTTAGAGAACTATTATGTACATCATAATGGTCCAGAGGGGACACAAATCTGGGACATACTCATGGTCCAACCATGACTGATATGAAGAGATGAAATTAGAAACAATGGCATCCATACTGAATGCAATACCATAAAAACTGATGCACTGCTGGATCTAAAGGGGTCCAACAACTTTATGGGCTCAATGACTGAGAGTCAGAATCTCATAGTTACACTGTATGCATCTAAATTGGTTTCTCTAGGAAGCATATCACTGGAGGGATTTCGAACACTGTCACCAACACAACCTAGATATCCGTGGGAACATACAACTTGGGGGTTCCACATAGAATCACCAATGTTCTAGAGTCAGGTGACATCCAGATTCTTTGACCAATAACTGATGGGACCAATACCTTGTACGAATATCAACGGTGCGATTAGGGATTTGGAGTCAAGCACATGAGAAGCAATCAAATGACGAGGCACTAAGGGTTCCTCGCAGATGATCCATAGGAACTCACCAACGATGGTGGCGAGGCCAAGATACAGGAACCTCTAGTTCTATCCTATGGAATAGATGTGTTGGCGTCGACAGAGGGAGGCCTGCAACTACCAAGGCAATGAGGCTTCCTTGATAGGAGTGTGAGGTATACGACCAAGACATGATAGCATTGAACTCGAGACTGAAACACTGTGGAGGGGAATGAGGGCCATGAGGTGATGAGACTCAAACTTCCTTTGTTCAGAGTATGATGACAGTGCTGACCGGGCAACATATGAAACCAATATAGGGGGGACAAGATCATAACTTAGGGGATCAGGAACTTGTGACTGCAACAGGGGAGACTTTGGTGGGGAAGGGGGAACTGATTGATGATATCTAGAGACTCCATGGGTGACTCATCGTAGAATACTCTGAAAAAAGGAGACCATAATTAGAAATGATTCCATAACATGGGTGTGTACGTGATTTGTCGTGGTGCCAAGACGCACCGTTTGGGCCTTCTTCATGGTTTATTGAGATCAAAGAAGGGAGAGAAGTGTGCTCCATATGGTACCATCGTGTGGATTTTTCGAGCCCTGGACGGTAAGTGCTCATAGGTTATTTCAATTTTAAGGAGTCTGAAAGTGATAAGAAGACTCTAAAGTGGTAAGGAAATACCATCGTGTGGATTTGTATGAGGCCAGATGGTGAATGCTCATGGTCGCTTTCCATTTTAGAGAGTCTAAAAGGCATAAGAAGACTCTGAAGTGGTAAGGAAATACCGTCATGTGGATTTGTATGAGCGCAGGATGGTGAATGCTCGTGGACGCTTTCAATTTTAGAGAGTCTGAAAGGCATAAGAAGAGTCTTAGTGGTATCTTTTTCATGTTTTAGTCTCCAAGGCCCCAAAAATCATAAAACTATGCAAAGGAGAACTCTTCTAGTCGGAGAGACTAGAGCATTCCTTTTTCGCAATTAGTTCATTTGGTTTGGAAAAGGGGTAAACTTATACTGAATAAACACCCTTTCATATACTTTAACGATCATGAAAAGAAGCAATATTTCTCGGAGATATCTTCATTCTTTAAGGAGTCAGAAAAGAGATTAACAGAAACTCCCTAAGTGTCTTTTTTGTAAAGGATTTTCTCGGCCTGAAAAACGGATAAAATGATACTGAACATATGTAATAGACAAGCAATGAGGAAGTGTTCAATCAAGGGACAAGTATGCGAACCAAGAACAAAGGCGATGTGGGAACATTGATGGTGCCTCCTTGCGGGTTGATGAATGGTTGCAAAATAACGCAATGGATATAGAATGGATGGAGCGGAGGGCTCGTGGATAGGCCACGATGCAAAAAATGGTTTAAAGCAACTATGGCCTGTGTGGCATGCAAATCGAGACGGAAAGGGTCACAGAGAAAATGCTCGAAAAAAGTTTCAGTGAGAGCGATAAATGATCTCAAGAATCATCACGAGCTCAGATTTTTGAATCCGTTGGAAAAAATGGCACATCAAACGGACGTTGTATGACCCAAGTACACGTGGAAGAATATTAGGGAATGGGCCCATAAAAAGGGGGTAGGTGACCACTTGTTACATGTCATTTTCATTGCTTGAGTTGTGGAGAGTGTGTGGAACCCTTGGAGAGATTTGTTGATATCCTTCGATCGGAGCGACCGTTTGCGATTCCGTGAGTTGAAGGTAAGAGGTGGTCACTTTTGTCATTGATTGATGGTTAATTTTCTGAGATCCAGCCTCCTAGGGGCCTGCATTGAGCTAATGAGGGTTTTGAGGGCACATGACACACATTTCGAGGTGATATGAGCGTCCTATGACGCACTTAAGTGGCTCATATGAGTTCTCTAGGGCACACTAAACCTTCCCTTATGATCACTCTAGGACTCTCTTCTAAACCTCTTAAGAGTGCTCTAGGGCTCTCTCTTTACCCAAACAAGTGCTCTCCAGGTCTTAAAGGGGGGATGCATACTTGGTACTGATGGATGCCTACTTTTGCTTGTGCAGGATGCCTCGGGTGGAGTGGTGAGAGAGAGACATGAGCGACCTTCGTCGCGAGGTGGAGGAGGATCTGCTGGTGAAGGATACCCTGACACGGTATGGTCTATTGAAATTCTTCCAGAACCCACTCATGAGGAGTGCCAAGCCCCTATTGAACATGTTGATGGAGTTCTAGGATTGAAACTTGGAGGTTTTCATCATGCAGGGGGAGAGGATTGAGATCACTATGCAGGATGTCTACTTCATGATGAGACTTCCTATGTATGGTGTGATAGGTGATGTTCAGCCGAAACACACAAAAAGCGTTTCTATGGAGGATTTGGTGGACTGACATTGTTACACCACTGCGACGATGGACAAGACCTATATCTTGATATGTGACATTGAGATCCCGGAGACTTGCGCGATCATGATTGCGGTGGTGAGGGTACTGGGTAGTCACGGAACTGATGGGTTCTCCGGCGGACAGATGTTGATAATGGAGCAGGTGTTGAGGGGTACCGACTTTGGAAGGGCATAGATGTTCCTGTCAGTAGTTCGATGTTCATTGAATGAGGTGATCCATAGGGGAGGTAACTTCTACTTCCCGTATTTCCTATGTGCATTATTCTTTGAGCGCATGCCAATGCTGAGACCACATAATCGGGTGGATGACAATGGGTCGAGGGAGCCTAGGATGAGGAGATGGTGCGAGATGATGATACATGTGGGGGGAGGTCTGGTGGGATGATTATTTATGCGAGATCTCTTTGCGCAGTGGCACCAGTTACCTATACTAATCGAGGATTACCCATATGCAGATATGGACTACATGGGGGACCCTCAGCTTCCTCAACTACCTGGACATATTTGGCGTCCGGAGGGTATGTGCATACTTATACCCTAGTATTTTGTTATATTTATGTTACTAGCTTATATGGTAGCCAAATTTCATATATGATGTATGTTGATGCATGCTTTTTTGGTATATGTGTAGATGTGGGGCCGAGTCCACCAGTGGGATACCTCCAGCGTCGAGGGAGGGTTTCTGGGGTTGATCCACCGGTAGAGCGTCAATGACACTGCAAAGATGTTGATGATACACTCGACTCATTGTGGACTGGTATTGATCGCTTGTTAGAGGGATTTTTCGATGATGGATGGAAGGAGATACATGATGACCTGATTTCCATTTGTTACCAGGATCCTACTGAGTGGCGGCCTATTATGCGGCACATATCCATAGCAGCTGAGTATGTACGGGATGCATCTCGATGGGATGTACCCCTAGATGAGGAGGAATATGACGAGGAGACAGATGATGAGGCCTATGATTAGTCATTTGGAATCTTATGGATCTTCCCCCTAGTGCGATGAGCACCAGGATTTTGTTTCGGTCTATGATATGTGATATTGTGATGGGGAAGATGTTGGGGCTCCTCTTGTATGGCATGTCTATATGGTGATGTAGACATTATGATATTTATATATATATATGCACGTGGATACACTTTTTATGTATTTTTTGATGTTAGGTGAGCCTCTTATGTGATGATGATTCTTATATGCTATGTATGTACATGTGACTGCAAAAAGGATGTGATGATGTATTTTTGTGACTTATTTCCTATATGTGATGATTGATATGCCATTGTAGAATGTCGTTAGCCATTTGACCTGTGACACTATTGTGATCTCGTGGGACATGTGTGAATGTAATGAATTTGAAATTCCTAACCAGTTGTTTAGTGCGCAGGAAATTTCTAAAAAGGAAAGGATCGCGTACCTAATACTAGTTGTTGAGCTGTGCGATGAGGAGTTGAGAGTCTAAAAACATGCGGAGGTGACTGACACCTAATTGGGTGGCAGTTGTTAAGAGACCAATAATATCATCATACTCATCGTAATTGTTGGTGGAAGCGCCGATACATACACCATCAAGGTGGATCAACTGGTGTGAGGGGGAATATAAGACCCACACTGTCGAGGAGAGATTATGAGACCATCTACTTGCTCCATTAGCGAAACTGATGTAGATCGAGGGAACGGGATCCATATGGTATCAATTAAGGAAACAAATTGTGAGGCTCAAAAAAAGAAAAAAGGTGAAACAAAAAATAAAAAATTGTACAACTCGAACTGACGGGTTTGATGGTGTTAGGGGTAGAATCGCTTGAGGTACAACCTGTTGCGAGGGTTGGTTAATGGGCATCCTTCAGAATCGGTGAGGAGGTATGCCCCCTTTCCAAGGAAATTTTTTACGATGTATGATCCTTGCCACATGGACTCAAACTTCCCTTTATCGTGTCGATCATGGGATTGGTCATAAACGAGCACGAGGTCACCCTCTTTAAAGGTGCAGGGATGGACATGGGTATCGTAATGGGTTTTGGATCTATGTTTAGTGGCCTCGATCATCTGTAAGGATGACCGATGGTCCTCATCTACTTGGTCCAGATTAAGCGGTTCTCGAGTGGTGAGGTATCTGGGAGGAGCTCGACCGCAATGTGCAAGGTTGGTATCTAACATTCAATGGGGAGAACAGACTCCACACCATGGACTAGGTGTAATGGAGTAAGACCAGTTGGAGTCTTGGTGGAGGTGCGGTAAGCCCAAAGCACTAGGAAGAGCATGTGGTGCCATTTGGATTTTTGTTTATCCACCATACGTTTAAGCATTGTCTTCAGGATCTTATTGACAACCAAAACTTGTCCATTACCTCGGGGGTAGTAGGAGGAAGCATACTGGTGTTCAAATTTTAAAAAGTTGGACAACTCACTTGAGACAATGTCTTCGAAGTATCTTCCATGGTTTGACACGAGCTGTTTAGGAAATGTGTTATGACGTGATTAAAGAAAAAAAGTGTTGTGGTGTCATCTTTACAGTTAAATGTGGGCATGGCCTCATCCCACTTAGTAAAATAATCAACGGCCACAATAATGTATTTATGACCGTTGGCCGAGGTTGGATTGCATTCCATAAAATCAGTGGCCCATTTATAGAATGGATCGACGGTGACTACCGGATGGAGAGGTGCGGGAGGTGTCCTTTATTTAGGGGAAAAGAGCTGGCAGTTATGACAATGCTTAACTGCCATGATGTAGTTGGTGAAAAGGGTTGGACAAAAATAGCCAGCGCCGATGAACTTTTGAGTAGTGGCCATTTCTGAAAAATGGCCACCGCAGGCTCCATTATGACAATCATTTAGTACTTGTTCAGCTTCGTCGTATGTAAGGCATCGACGTAGAATGGTGTCGGCACCTCGTTGGTAAAGGAAATCACTGATAAGGAGGATCGGGAAGCTTGGTGGCATATGCGACATTGATCTTCCCGAGTGAGTTGTGATCAGAACTTCTATGTGCGTAGGTATATTAGAATGTCTCCGTACCAAGGGTCATCTGAAGAAATAACAAAGAATTGTTCGTCTGGAAGATTGATCTCGATTGGGGGTGTTGTCGCCAGGAAGGGTAGGTCGGTCATGATCTCCGCCAAGGCGAGTTACCTAGTACTTTTTGGTGTGATGAATTCGAGGTTGTACTCTTGAAGGATTATGATCCATTTGGCTACCCGACCTTGAATGAGGCGATGACTCAAGAGGTAGATCATATGGTTAGAGTTTGTGACTATCTTGGTCTTTCTCATGAGGATGTAATGGCGTAACTTTTGGACCAAGAAGACGATAGTGAGGGCCATTTTCTCTTCATGGGGGTAGCGCAGTGGTGGGCCAGACAATGTTTGACTTACGTAGTATATAACGTGCTCTTGACGGGTCGTGTCCTCCTAGACTAGGACTCTTGAGATGGCGTGCTTGGATGTTGAGACATAGAGTATGAAATCCTTCGAGAAGTCCGAGGGTGATACCAAGGGAGTGGATCTCAAGGTGCATTGTAGAGCGTCAAAGGCAACTTGTGCTTGGTCATCCCAAATTAAAGGGACATTGGACTGAAGCAGTCGCAAGAAACCATGAGCCTTTGTGGCGTAGTATGGGATTAATCGACGGAGAAAGTTAGACTTTCCTTGAAGGCTTTGCAATTGGTGTATGGTGCGAGGGGATGGTAGGTCAACAATGGATTGTACTTTTAACGGGTCCATAGTGATCCCTTTCTGGGAAACAATGAAACCCAACAATAGACCAGACAGAATGCAAAAAATGTACTTAAGAGGGTTTAAGCGGATATTGTGTTTGCGACATCAGAGGAAGACTTGTCGTAGGTCTTCCAAGTGGTCTGAACATTGTTTGGAACGAGTGGTGAGATCATCCAAATAGACCAGGATAATGTGTGCCAAGTCATGAAAAAAAAAGGTCATGTCCTGCTGGAAGGTGGCTCCTGCATTTTTAAGATCGAACGACATAAAGCTACAAGCGAAGGTGCCCCATGGGGTGGTGAATGATGTCTTATATTGGTCCTCCTTGCGTATTTGAATTTGATTGTATCTAGAGAAACCATCCGTGAAGGACAGAAACTCATGGCTCGCACATGCGTCAATGAGCTGATCAATGAAGGGGGTGGGGAAGTTGTCTTTGGGACATGCTAGATTCAGATCTTGGAAATTGGTGCAGATGCGAATGGTGCCTTGTTTTTTATTCATCGGGACTGGATTGGATACCCATGTGGTGTAGGAAATGGGGTAAATGAACCCATATTTCCATAATTTCTCAATTTTGGACTTTAATGTTGGAATTTTGGATGTATCTATTGGTCATTACTTTTGACGGACGGGTGTAATGTTAGGCCAAGTGTCGATTTGGTACTTGACAATAGCGGGGTTGAGGCCTAGAATTTCGGTATAAGACCAAGCGAAGACATCGCGAAATGCTTGGAATTTTTTTTTGTATGTGTTTACTTCGTTAGGGGTACATGAGGTGCCTAATGTGATTTTATCGACCACACCGCATTTGGTGGATATATCAACTTGAATGGTTGGTGATATATTGTCCATGTTACCTTCTTCAAAGCCATCCGGAGCCGGGATGGGGTTTCTAAACCAATCCACATTTCCATGAATGAAATATTTCATTTCAACCGTCAATTGGTCGACCAAAATTGTGGTAGGATATTTGGGAATGAAGTAAGATCGATGGTGCATATCATCCCATAGGAAGTCTGGTTCGTTTAATGCCTCAAGGATTTCCTCATCGTTCACAAAACAACAAGTATAGAGGTCAGAGGGTTCACTAGTGGACATCATATAAATAGTGTTTATCTCCGCCGAGGAGGAGGATTCAAGTGGGTGAATCTCCTCAATGGTAGTAATGGATGACTCTAGAGAGGACCGATTCAGCTCGTGGAGAACCAATTGATATTCAGGTAAGTTAGGACAATGATGTGAATAGTGTCCATAGATTTCGCATATGGCGCAGGGGTGGTTGGTGCGCAATGATTTGTTACGAAGGTGGGGGGTGGGTTGTAGTTTGATGACTGAAATATTGGGGTTATCGTCCAACGTCCTCATGTGTTCTTGGAGGCTTGGTAATTGTGGACAATTGTGGGTAGCGTGGCCCAAGTCACCGCACAAAGAACACTTAGGAGGTCTGCATAATGGAGGAGGTTGTTTCACAGGTTTAGCCACAGGTGGGGTGGTACGATACTGCGTAGTTTTTCCCCTAGTGTTCTTGGGCGGTTGAGTGGCATTATTGGATGAAGTTGGTGCCACCAAACCTGGAGGTGGATTAGTGGTTGAAGGATGACTTGTGGTGTTGGAGTGGGGTTGGGTGCAGGTAAATACCATATGGGAAGTCCTAGTGTCAACCCAGAGAGATTCAATGTGGCCATGATAGGCATACTCACTACCCCTGATGGTGGGAATAAGAATGGGAACGTATGGATTGGTGTGGCTCCAACATGACTAGGGATCGATGGTGATTGAGGAAACAATGGTGGTTGAGTGTGAGGCATCTATTGGTTTGATGAAATGGTGCACAAGTTAGATATCTCGACAACTGGTGGGGGTGGAGGTAAAGCGACAAAGGTGGACGTCATCGGGGTCACAGAGTAGAGACCCGGACCTATGGTGGAAATTAACAGAGTGGGCACGCCAAGTGTAGACTTGTCGACCATGGGGAGGACATTTTCTAGTGGCGTGGGGACGTTCGGGTCATAACAAGTGAGTTGGTCAAGTTTAATGACCCGTCCCTCATGGGGGAACATCATGAGCTGAAATACATATAATGTGACGACCTTTATCATGTACATGTAGCTACGTCGTAATAGGAGGTTATAGTTGATTTGAGCATTTACGACTTCTATGTCAATTAAGACAGTTTTTTCAGCTAGTTGTTCGAGACATTGGCAAGCTGGCCTTGGGGTTGGGTTGCATGGAAATTGTAAGCTCGAAGATCTGTTGTTGATGTTTGCAAAGGAGGGGATCCTAGTTTTTTCCACATGAATGTGGACATGACACATGTGGAGGCACCCTCATAGATGATGCATCAATGTATAACCAAGTTTCAGATTGTTACTGAAATCTAAAATGCAAGAGACACAGTCATGCAGGGTTCTGATTGATGTAAGTCAAATTCCATTAGTCTTGAATCTGAAGGGTCAATATCACCTAGAATGGATAGCAATGCTTTACATTGTATGGGGAAGTTCTTTAGAACATCTAGGGATGACATGGCAACAGGGAAGTGGGCCAATTCGTCCACAACGTTATAATTGTGGGCAGCGCGAACATTGGGGTTATTAGTAATATGATGCAGCGGGAACTTGGGGGATTTGAGAGATCCTTCGTTTGGCAGTGATGGAAGGCGTAATGACTAGTCGACAGGGGTTCACATGGTCACCTTATCGGTTTGTATGGGATCTGTATCTGCACCATATTGGTTACATTGAGTCTGGAGATTGATATCAGCTGACGACATCATTAGAAGGTGATGGAATCCAGACTCAAAGTTTTGACTTGTGGATGTGGCATAGGTGGCTGGGGGTTGTGTGGTGGGGACCCCTTGCGGGGGTAGGGGGTTGTGTGTTGTCATAGGTTGTTCCATAATGACCCCTTGTGTGGGTAAAGGGTTTTGTAACACCATAGGAGGTTGTGTCATCTGGGGTCATTAAGGTTGTGCCTGAGGGGTGGCGGTAGCGTTACGTTGGTTATCCTCATCCCAAAGCTGGTGGGATACCATTAAATGAGGGAAATGGTGAGTGTAGTGTCTGTACACTCTACAAAAGGAGAAAGGATGATTGGTTCGTAACTATGGGTTCTTACCTTGTCAGGGAAGTTGATTAGGGTCTTTATTTGTGGTATTGAGGCCATTATTAACCAAGGGGATTAGGAGGAGGTCCTCCCCTCCCTTGGCGTTGATTGTTTTGGTGATTGCATCCACGTATTCTTTCTTGTTGTCCTTGTTGGTTATTGGGGGCAAGTTGATTTGGTTGTTGGTTCTGCTGAGCATAAACCTATAGTTGGGGTGAAGGGGGAGCTTGAGGTTGAGCGGGAGAAGGTGGTTCCTGCGGTGGATAATAGGTTGGGGGAGCTTGAGGTTGTAAGGGAGCCGGGGTAGGAGACAGATGGTAGTAAGCTGGTGGGGTTGGGGGAGTGTGGTACGCCTGATGGTTATGACCATAACTGGGCGTTGCATATGTGGGCCCATATGATTGGGAACTATGAGTCGGAAGGGCATATGAATATGTTGCTCAGGAATGGGTTTTTGTGCGCAAATAGTTGATATGTGTGGATGGTTTATCTGTGGACGCAACATTGCCAATGATGTCATTTGCCGCATGGGATTCCCCCGGTGTATCTTTCCAAGAAGTATCGCCACGTGGGGCATCAGGTAATATAGAGTATAGGTAGCCCAATTGGGCGTATATGAGTTTGAATTGTTGGGATTTAAGGATAGACTCTTCCTCAAAATGTGGTCGTTCATATGCCACATCCTTAGCGATGGATGGTATAAGAGATTCCAAGAATCAATCTAAAATGATGTGGTCATCCAATTTAATCTTACACAAACTACAACATTTGCACCATTCATGGATATGGTCCTTGATATGGGTGGTCGTGTTTTGTCTGCAAGATAGAAAGATCTCAACACCAGTATCGTAACGAACTGGTAACTGGAAAAATTGCAGGAAAGTGGAGGCGAGGAACGTGAACGTGAAATGGGTCCCATGTGGTTGGTCGATGTACCACTTGGTTGCAGTGCCAGTGAAGGTTCATTGTAATAACCTTAAGCGAATAGAGTTGTCCACTATGGAGTTAGAGGAACACCATAGGTGGAAGGACATGATATGGTTTTGGGGGTCTTCCCCTCCCTTTCCCTTGAACTTGGGTATGTCCGATGGGAGCTTGGTCGGAATGGGAGGCCATGTGGGGTCATGTCGGATGGGGTCATTGGTAAATATATCCATGTCAGAGAGGTTGAGGCTGGCCATGAATGGAAAAATTGCAGGAGGATGTGGCATGGATGGGCCAACTTACGTGGCTATGGTGGGGCCACTGCAGCCGAAGGCGGGTATATGAGTGTTGGTTGCGATGGGAATTGAAGAACTACCTATATGGTGAGGAGGGATATGAAAACAAGTAGTGGTGCCCCCTAAGGTGACTAAGGGGGGTGTGGTTGTTGGGGTAGGACTGCTACCTATGGGTATAGATGCAGTGGATGAGTGTAGGGTAGTGCTCAGGGCGGGTGTCGTGGCATTAGGAATGGAGGGTCCCAAAGTAGTGGGAATGGAGGGTCCCATGGTAGTGGGAATGGAGGGTCCCGTAGTAGTGGGAATGGAGGATCCTGTAGTAGTGGGAATGGAGGGTCCCGTAGTACTAGCACTTGGGATACCTCTAGGATATCCACTGCCAATGACCCCTTCGTAGAATGGGTTGGGTATCATGTCGACCATGGGGATAGAGGGAGGTGTGTGTACGAGTGACTCAGCCTCTGAATTAGATGTGAAATAAAGTGCGTTGGGATGGAGATCTATTGATGCCTCGGATATCGTAGCATCAATCAGAAAGGGATTCTCCCCGATAGATGATCCCAATTAGATTATCTACCGTTTGGTATAGGGAATCCGTCCGGTTAGCGGTTCCGGCAACCGTGGGTTTGGAGTTTAATTCCAATTATACCGGTTATGGACCGATCCACCTTTCTTTTGGATTTTATGTTTTATGTTGATGTGCAAGTGCCTAGTCTATATTTAATTCTACATGCAAGACTGAGAAAACAGATCTAAGTATAAAACTGAAATACACCTAACTATCCTTGCAGGGAGCACATTTAAAGCATGAGCAATGAGCTGTAAGAGTTATCTTTAAAGAATGAACAGGAAGCCATTAAAGCTTAAAGAGAACACTACAGCAAGATAAAAGATCTCAGAAGATAGCTTCTAATTACAAATAACACGTTTTCATTACTCATCAAAGAAAGAAACAAGATTATTTAATCTAGATGCAAAACTGAAAGAACAGATCTAAGTCTAAAAAAAAACACATGAAATAAATCTAATTGTCCCTGCAAGGAGCCAAATTAAAGCATGAGCAATGAGCCGTAGTAGATATCTTCAAGAAATAATGGATAGCCATTAAATCTTACAGATAAAGCTACAACAAAGATGAAAGATATCAGAAGATAACTTCTAGTTTAATATGAAACACATTCATTACTCATGAAACAGAGAAATCGTTTGCACAGAAAGGAGTGAAATCATTAGTTGCAAAGAAATAATTTAGACAGCAAGAAAAATCTCACATTATAGTATGGAAGTCACCAGAATAGTCCAATATATATCCATCCTTCATTCCCATGCAAAACGTCCATCTCCAGGCTTTTATTAGAAAACTTTATTTTCTTAAAACATATACAAGATAGCTCGTATAGGTTTGAAAAATCGTTCCCTTCCAAAAGTCCTTGCTAGTCTTTCCTAACTTCTATTTATAGTTACAAAATTTGCCCTTTGGGATGCCACCTGGCCTCTTCCACTTGTCACTTACAGGAATTTCTTCTATAATAGACAAAATTGTGACTCCTTTTCTCTTTACAGAAATTATTTTACAAGAAAATAGGGACATCTATCCCATAGCTTCCACGTTTTACACATATGAAAAGTCCAAAATTACAAAATAGCAGAAATGATTCTAACACCAGCGCTTTCCCTGTTGGACACGTGCTTTAGCTGGAAGAGAGTCGCTCAATTGACTGTTGATGCCGATGCTGCTCGAAGAGATGCAATCGAGCCCACTGGAGCTGCTGCTGCAGCTTAGGACGAAGGAATTGAACCGGCCAGAACATCTGCCACTGCTGGGGAAGAGGGAATCGAGCTCACTATTGCTTCTGGAATGGTTTGGGAAGAAGGAGCTGAGCCCACTGGAGTTTCTGCTGCTGCAGGGAGAGAGGAAAATGAGCTAGCTGCTACAACTGTTGCTTCTGCTTGTCTCTCCACCCCTGCAATATAACTATACCAAATACCAGTGTCCCTTATGACTACATTTGCGGCAGCAGGGAGCAAGATTTTCTGAGAAGTCACATTTTTCCTAAGCTTTGCTCTAATGCCTTGAATTTCTGTCACTGTAGCTTGATGTACTTCTTTAAGCAAATGGCTGCGGACTGATGACATTCCAATATAATGTTGGAGGTCGTAAATTGCTAGGACATCAATTTTCTTCACATATTCGGTTTGGATGCCCAGCTCTTCCTTTAGTTCAGCCAAGCGTTGTTCTTCACCCGGGAAGTCATCGAGGGATTTCGGGAAACTCAATTTGCATCTGTCATGCACTCCCTGGATCCTTTGATACAGACTGTTGATCCTATCCATTGTCCCTTGTACACTGGCAATTAGCTTACTGTCGCAGCTTCTGCAGAAGTACAAAAGGGCTATGTCTTCATTAAAACCCTCCTCAGACTTGAATGGGATATGTGTGGGGAAATCCACGTTTTCTTTTCGCCATTCTATCTGGATCTGGATATTAGCCTTAACCCGAGTGTGCTTAGCTTTAAGCCTATGGGCCTCTGCATTAACTTCCTTTAGTCTGATCACCATGGCCTTGAGCTTGCTAACTTCATTAGTGATTAGCTCCTGAGTGTCATATATTTGCTTCAGGATGCTGCAGGATAGCTCATGGAAGGGAGACATGTCCATCGTTCTGCTCTCAGCTTGCTCTAATTGCTCAGCTAATGCCCGCTTGTCTGCTCCTAGCCGGGATGCTTTATCTTTTGCTTCATTCTTCTCTGCTTCCACAATCATCATCTGGAGTGTTAGTTGGTCCTTTTCCTCCTCTAGATGGTTATACTTTCCTGATAGCTCTTTATGCTCGACATACAGGCAATTATACTTGTTCACCACAAGATCCCTGTAGGCTTGCTTATTAGCCACAGTCTATTGTAGCGTACGAGCTCTCCTCTTTGTTAATTCATTTTCTCTAACTATATCACCTACATTGTCCAGTGATTTTTTTGTTGTTTCTACAACTGCGGATGCCATAGCTAAAGGATCCTTATCTATATTCCGCATTACCGTGATCTCCCGGTGGGTAATGATATCCTCCCGGAGGAGACTTTTGATCCTCTCTTCCGATTGAAGGACCATTGCTTTCCTTTTCTTATCATAGAAAAATTCATTCCACCTGGACACCGTATGTTTTCCTGATGGAGTGTACGGGACAATTGGGAGGTCCATAATGTCGATTTCTTCTTCAGCTGGTGGAGTCCGGACTCCCTGAGCTGGATCTGTTCCCACATTTTGGGTACCAGAGCCACCTGCTTGTGCTGCTTCCTCCTCCATATTTTGAATGCCGGAGTCACTTGTTTGAGGTATGTCAATTTCCATGTCCTGCGCACCGGAGCCACCTGCCTGGGCATCTTCTCCTACTTCCAGCTCTTTTTCTGCTTTCCGCTCTACCTCAGCTTGTTCATCTTGCAGCTGATCTTCATTCTCTTTCTGTTGCCTTTCATCTTCCGCTTCTTTCTGCTGCTGGGCTTCCTCAGCCTCTTTCTGCAGCTTTTGTTCTTCTGCTTCTTGCTGCAATCTGGCAACTTCATCCTCTTGCAGTAACCTTGCCTCCTCAACTTCCTGCTGTGCCCTTGCTTCCTCTCTCAACCTTTGTTATTCTTGGGCTCGGGCATCATTAGCTTCTTTCTCCTTCTGCTGGCTAGTCTCCTGGGTCTTGGTGGAGCTAGAACTTGCTCCGCTGCCTTGGCGAAAGGTTCGCAGCTCAGCCATGTTGCTGATGCCTCTGAATACCTCCTCCTCGGCATCATGATAATGAGAGTACTCGAAGTGAGCATAAATCTCCTTACAGTGCTTAGCAACTTTTCCCTTCCTGTCATTCCTGTGGAAGATTACCTCGCCAAAGTGGAAGGCTTTCAGCTCCTGAACAAACTCTTTGGCTGAGGAAACCCTCAAGAACTTGTAAGCTCCTATGCAGAAAGGTAGAGGGGGAAAGGAGGCCTTATGTTGTTTGTTCAGTACTGCTCCAATTCCATCCAGAAAAATATGTCTTACTGCCTCTTTAAGGACCACATAGTCAGTGGCATACTACGGAAAAATGTATGGAGCTTTAGTCCCTCCAAACATTCTGAGGTAGGTGCCTTGCTCTGAAAAGTAAAAATCCCCGTAATTCTCAAGGACTTCCAAAGCATTCTATGACAGGCAGTTGGGCTCCTCCTTGAATATCTTCTCATATAGGGGCATGATGAACCCCTCACAGATGCGTTTGTAGCTAGGTTTGTAATTCTGAGCCCACATCATCCTGAAAGTGGTAAAGACCGGGGTGGTGGCCTTATCCCATGTGAAGCCTAGTTTGGGAAAAGATAACTTGGCAAAAACACAATCAATGAGGTATGAGGACATGTAGAATTCTGCCTTATTTAAGGCCAGTCCTTCTCTCGAAGCAACTATCATTGAGGCCAAACTGTCTGACAGGAGAGTGGCCCAGTCAAACACAGTTCCTTTAAAAGCCACGAAGTGGATGATGGGAACCCACTGAATCTTATACACGGTGCCATCAGGCATGCCGAAGATTCTGCACAACATCAAGGCAATCAACCTGAATGGAGGTCTCAGATTCTGGACATCGTATTCGTCGCTACCTTTCTTTCTTAGATGCTTACCTGCGACCAATAATTTTTTTGCCATGTCAATGTTGTTCATTTTTCCCAACCATTCATCAGTCAGAGCTTGTTGGGAACAGGGAAATTTATAGGCTGCGGCAAGGTATACTGGGTGAAATGAGGCAATGGCTATCTTCCCGCTGTCATGAATTACTCTTCCTTCCGCATCGGCATGCTGGAGAATCCATCCAATTACTTCAGCACATGGGAACAGTTCGGGGCGGGTGGCAGCCCTGGCTATACCTGAAGTCCTGATATTGATACAAATCTGCTCCTCCTCTAGCAACATATCCAGGATCTCTTGGTCTCGGATCATCCTATATATGTCACCCCATCGGATTTCAGGAGGAACACCGGTGGTGCACCTAGTATCTTGGAGTGTGGTCTCAGTTTTAAGTGGTGTAGGCTGTTTTTCTGTCATCTTAGCCTTCTTCCTACCACCTTTGGGCATTTTGACTTGTCCCTGATAGCAACCAAGTACACATCATCGTCACAATGTGCAACATACTATGAGATTTTAACAAAAGCATTACCCATTTAACCATGCCAATGAGATATATTAATACATTGTGAAACTGTATGATGGGAGCCAATACACTATTCCAAATAAGAAATCTAGATTAAATCATCCTAATTCTTTAAAGGGACAAGGTTCGGAATGCTCCCGAAAGGATAGGTGTGTTGCGGAAGCAACTTTCTCTCGGTCCAACTGCCAAAGGAGAAGGTGCCCTTCATTCTAGTTAAAAGGTAGATGGCCGGTTAGCTGGGGTTGATAAAAACTAACCCAGAGATGGCTCTCCGCGTTGATGAACATGCGAGGGGCTCGGCCGACCGCCATGGTTTATTTATCGCATTTTGACATGAAGTTCTATGTCCATGCTTAGGATTTAAACGGGGTAGCGGCTGGTCGGGACTAAGGTTTATGAAAAATACCGGGTGGCTATAGCTTTCGCTTTCGGCTGGGGACACGAAAAGTCCATGGGGCTTCGGTGGTTTTTAAAATAATGAAGTACGCGGCCCAGGGAGGAATTTGGAAAAAATCTATCCGTCCAAATTGACGGTCTTTACCCACTATGCAAACGTTTTACAATTCCTCTGTTTTTTTATGACGGGAAATATGCAATTTAGACCGTTTGACTGGCAAAATAGCCCATGACGAGCATTTTTCCTGTCAAAATCCAACCAATTCATATCGTCTTTGAAAAAAAGAACACCCAAAGGTAATTTGACGCATTGAAGACAAAATTTAACGGTTAGAATCCTACCTGGCAATGACGAAGATAGCCGAATGAGGTGGACGAGTACGTGGTCGAGAGTGTTGAGCTGGAGCGGTTGCGCGGTGTTCCACGGTGTTTGATAATCGAAAAATTAACAATGTGGTTGGCTCGAACCCCCACTGTTTATTTAAATGAGCAGGCATGTGCGGGGTTTAATGTGGTGGTTGGTGCATTAAAATGCGGCTTTAAACATTGTACGTTGGGGTCGTGTCAAACAGTCTCGTTTTGCGCGCGACCGCCATCTATGGGGCAATTTCATGAATTCCACCCGCCATTGCAGGATGATAGAATGAAAGCTTCCGCTGTTTCGAAGGGAGGAGGCGATCATTTTCCGCAAAATTGATCGCGAACGTGAAATTTTCGAAAAAAGGCTTCCGCGGTAGCGGCAAGAAAACTTCAAAAGCCCCGGCGTTTCGAAAGTCTCTCATGAATCTCTTCCGCAAAACGAACGTGATTGTCAGAGTCTTTGGTGGGTTTTCGGGATGATAAGTTGAAAGCTTCCGAAATTGTGGAAGGCTTTCGCGAATAGCTTCCGTAGTTTCAGAAGGCTTCCACGAATGTTTCCGAAAAAGGCTTCCGAAAATGTGAAAAAAAAAATAAAAATTCTAAGTTTCGGCCGGGCTTCGAGAGAGCGCTTTCGGAAAGCTTTTGCCATTAGCCTCCGTTGTTTCGGAAGGAATTGGTGAATGGCGTCTGTCGTTTTGGCAAGTTAATGTGAATGTTTCCGCAACTGCGGGAGGAAAAGGCCAACTTGTTCCGTAAATTTCACAAAAGTTTCTAAGTTCTTGCGGAAGGATAACCTGAAGTTCTCCGAAAACGGCTTCCGCAATTGCGAAAAGAAAACTTGAACAGTTCCGCAAAAGTTGAGAGAAGACTTAAGAGTTTTTTTTAAAAGGAAGTCCTCCGGCGGCCTTTTCGGGGGAATAAGGCGAACGTTCCTGTAGTTTCGGAAGGATAGGTTGAATTCTTCCGCCGTTTCGGAAGGAATTCTCCAATGGCTTCCGCAACTTTCCAGCGAAAGTTTCTAAGTCTTTTTCGGGAGGCTTATGCAATTTAACTCCCGCTGTTTTAGAACGAAAACTCGAATGCTTCCGAACTGCGGGGAAGGATTCTGAAAAGCTCTGCATCTTCGGGAAGGCTTCACGAATTCTATCATTTGGAAGAAAACTTGGACACTTTCAAAGCAATATTTTCTGTTGAGAACAAAGATGAAAGATGGAAATAGACTCATAAGGCGGCATTTCTAAAAATAAAGGAGGGGCCCCCAATATGTACAAAAATTGGGGGGGGGGATGTTGCTGCAACAACAAGATCCAATGATGAAAATGTGTGTCTCAGTGGATCGTGATGAGTGGGGTTTAAAGGATCGTGTTGAAAGGACTTCCCCAGCAACCTACGGGAGTACCTCAGGGGATCAATGGTGACTAGTGTTGTGCATGTGGGAAAATGTAAATGCTAAAAAATCCAACTACATCCGTGTGTGCAGAAGGAGAGATCTCAAAAAAGTGGCACTTGGGACAACAAAAAACTCTAAAACTCTACTGCGATCATGTGTCACAATAGGAGAGTAGCAAGGAGCGGCTAGAATGCCAACAAGAAACACTACCTACAAGTAAAATGACTCACTAACCTGAGGGGTATCAGAGCATGCAAACACCTAACTAGAAGATTTGGAAGCTCACACAAATTGTATCCCCTGCAGGGTGATGAAATTCACAGTTAGATGATACAAAATGGAGAACCAAGTAGGTAGGGGATATCCCTCTATCGAGAGGGATCCTGGGTAAAATAGCCCTAGGATAATGGAAACTAGGGTACCTCGTTCATGGCACGTCCAAAAAAAGCAATTAATCATTTTAGTCCTTTGGTCGCTACACCCTTGGTATGGAGGCCTGGCAGTGCAGCGAGGACTACGACTAGGTGTCCTTTGGAACTAAGTGGAGAGCAGCAATCCACGTAGTCCTCCGGAACCAGTCTCACGACTTACCCTCCTAAGAGAGAGGCCTTTTCTGACAAATCGGTTTTTAACCGTGCCAAAAAATAGTAGGGGATTTTGGTTCCCTAATGGTCAACTGTTAAGTTTCAGATGTAAAGTGGCAAAGGGGGGTTATTTGGATCCCTACCCCCAGTGCCCTACCTATCTAGAAGGTTGTTTTTGGTCCCCAAGTGGGTTTATTTATGTGTTTAGTTAACAAATTTTAGTCTCACTTGATATTTTAGAGTGTGAGTGGGTGCATAAGTGGCGTGTATGGCTACGCTAGATGAGTAAGAAATAAATGAAGCTGATAACATAAACGAAACTAAGCTAACAATTTCTTTCTTTCTTTATTTTTGGAAACTGAAATAAATGGCTAGGAAATGAGTTTAGGTATTGATCATGCCACAATCACTCAAGCAAGCAGACAGTATGCTACAATCAGTCAATCATGCAACTCAAACAATCAATGCTAGGGAACCAACAAAGGGTTGGGATTGTCCAAGGGTAGGTGTGTTCAGATGCATAGTTCAAAGCAAGATGTTTAGGGGTGGAGCGCTCTTAATTGAGCAAATTGAGCACTTTGGGATGCACTTAATAGGGAAAAAGTGTGCTCTGGGATGAAATTAAATGGGAAAAATGTGCGCTCTGGGGCCCACTTAAATGGGAAAATAGTATGCTATGGGATGCACTTAAATGGGAAAAATGTGCACTCTGGGGCACACTTAAATGGGAAAATAGTGCACTTTGGGATGCACTTAAATGAGGAACATGTGCACTCTAGAGCGCACTTAACTAAGCAACAGGTGCACTCTAGCGTGCACTTATCGGGCAAAAAGGTGCATCCCAAAAATTGGAAAATACAAAATGAAAACTAAGCTCAAAGAAATGTTGAAGGGGGGTATTAAGGGTTGGTTTAGGCTAGTTTGGCTAGCCAGGGGTTAACTGCAGGGTCAACAACACACAAAACCAATTGTTTAAGGAGATCTAACACTTTCAAAATCTATGGTAAAAACTACTTAAAAACTGAAAAAAAAAAATCACTAGGGGTATGTAGGGCTCTCCCCAGTATGGTTGCCAATTCTGCTGGCTGAGCTTTCGCACACCAACAAGAAGAAAGTGGGGTGCTACCAGCTTGTGGAAGCCAAGGTAGAGAGCCTGGGAACTATGGCTCTCGTGGCTCTGTGTATGGTAAAAAGCTGAAGTAAAAATAGGAGAAATATAGAAAACTATGGACATATATGATATAAACCAAAATAAACCTAAGCTAAGGGAGAGGTAACAAGTGGTAAAAAACAAAAACCATTTATATTTAACTTCATTAAAATAGTAAAAATGACTATCTACCGCAACACTTATCAACAGACATACGTAAAGAATTACTCCATAGATATTACAAAACCCTTTTTATAAACTAAATGACTTTTATTATTTGAAAAAATTGATTTACAAGTTGAGAAGTACCTCTTTGGGATTACAAACCCTTGCGGTCGTGAATCTATGCAATCCTTGGATGGGTTCCGTCCTCCGGCTGGCCTCCACACTCTACTGGTCTACACTGCATCAACCTTCTATGGTGGCTAGGAGAGAATGATGCTCAACTAGCCAAAGGGATGTGCGGGAGAGGGTGTTGGCAAAGGAGGTCTGGGACAATGGAGCTAATGGTGAAATGGAGTTGGTTCCGAAGCAGAGGGCTTCAAGGTAGAGGGAGTGAATGAAAAATGAAAAATCTTGTGTAAAAAACGGTGAAAAACATATAATATATGGTGTGGTTTTAGGGTTTCGTAACCCTAAAACCACTTATGGTATATGTTTTTTAAATTTTACCGCTCGATAAGTCTTGGGTTGAGGCAGGAACTTTGGTTTGTTGGGACATCCCTCTATTTTGGTGGACACCTCCCTTTTAGGGGAGGATCCCTATTTTAGTGGAGGTTTTCCGAAGGGGGATTTAGGACTTAGGTTAGATGGGTATTTTGGGTTTTTTGTTAATAAATAAGTTTTTACTTTAGAAGAGAGGGTCTACACCATATTGCTAGGTATGTGGTCAATTTTTTGTGTTCACAACGAAGATAACAAGAAGGGGCATATGGGTTTTGTCGTCATTGGAGTGAAGAAGCCAACGGATAAGAAAGAAGGAGATATATGTAAAATTTTAGGGTTTACTAATTGTCATGAATGTAATCCTTGCTTGAGACTGAGACCAGGAAGGCCACTCCAAAAAGATTTTATTTTCATTGTAATTTTGGGGAACAAGTATAATTTTCCTGAAGCTGTGAATGCAGTTTACAATTCTTATTTTTAATCAAATGTAGAGCAATTAGAAATGGCTTCATGATTTTATTTTTTGAATGGATGATGTGTTAATGTGTTGTGCATTCTGATATTTGCATCCCTGTAGAATTTTATTTTGTTTGAGCTTTGCAAGATTGCACCACAACCTACTCAAGCCTATATGTGGTTGAATTTTTTCTTAGTTTGGAAGGATCATATGATAGAGAGAGTTAAGTAATTTGGGTTTAGTGATTCCAAACTAGGGTACTGCAAGGGAAGGCCATTGAAATGTAAGGAAACTATCTATTTGAGCTCATGGCACTTAAGGAACAAGATGATGTCTTCCATGGTGACAACAATAGGAGAATACAACAACAGATTCCATAAAAGGGTCATTGAAGAAGTGGAGTAGATAGAAAATAAGGTATGTGAAAAATGTAGTAGCTCATCCGATGACAAAGTGGATGCAGAGGTAATGCCATGGGTTCCAAACAAGTTTTTCCATCAGTAGAAATACAAAATATCTCTAGTTAATAGACATGTATTGACACATAAAGACCTTCATAGCCGTGGCAGTTGAAAGGGCACTCGACATAAGTAAATCCTTAATAGATTAGGGAAATTGGACTAGAAATAAGAGAGTTTAATCTATGTTATTTGGGTGTCCAAGGAAAAAAGTGAGAAACCAAATGAAGAAGGACAAATTGTTATAACCAAGGAAGAGTAGGGAAATACAAGAATGGAAATAGCCCTAGATGAGGAAATTGTTGAATCCAATCACAAGAAGGAGAACCCCCTACCTTCGTTAACATTTCTTCAAGATTGCACTTCGATGATTAGCTTAGGCCATCTCACTAGATTTTGTTCTCTTTTTTTTATATGTTAGTATTGTTGTTAAATCCTTAGAACAACTTCATTATTCTTGATTAGTGGATCACTATAGCCTTTTTTTCTTTGGAAGTGGGTTACCGGATGCATTACTTGTTAACAACCCTTGTATATTATTAATAGCTACTTCATATTATTTATTAAAAAAAAAACCATTTAAAGATTACAAAAATGAAAAAGAATGGGAGTTAAATTGTCAATAACAACATGCAAACAAAAATTAAGGCATCACCAAATTTTGTAGTTGCACTGATACAAACTATGGGTTCTCCATTTACATTTTAACTTTCTTTAGGCCTCTCATTTAGATGCCTACAGTATTAACTCATATGAAAAGCAATTGTAAAACCATTAATCCCAATGCATAATATTCCAAAATCAAAACAACAAATCAATCAAGTTGTAGTGTATCATAAATGTTAATAAGAAATAACTCACAGCTTCAAACAAATAAATTTGTCTTATAATGTTAGGCCATTTAAACATGCATTTGTTTCCAACATAGATACTATATGTTTCCAACATAGATACCAAAAAGTAGAAGCTTACAAGTATGTTGTGTTTTTTGTGGCTAAAATCAACAAACTATATATTATTAGCGTGATAAAAATTAATGATCTCATTTGGGATCACGGGCCATTATATTTTCAGTTCTCCTCGTGCATTATTTGCATTCACAGTTGAAGAATGTCATATTAAGGAAACTAATATGGGATTCATTTCTAGATTTTTTCTTCTCATTTAATTTTATCAATTGCATGATCTTATCCTTGGTGTCAAATCATGGAACTGCTTTGAAGTTTCTACCAAATTTAAAGTTGCGTAATACCCAAATATTTTATTTCTTTTGAGTAAGAATGAAAATTATATTATATCAGAAATAATACATAACAAAGAGGAGGTCGAAATATCCATCCTTCCAAAACTTCAACATGACCTGACTTAATAGTATGAGGACCTGTTTGAGCTCCCAGAATGTTTGATGACATATTACAGACTAGATTGAAAAATTTCCAAATGGCATTGACATGCAAAAAGTGACTAAACTGAACTTGCAAACTAAAACGTAAAAAAAATAAGGGGCCAACCATAGAACTGCTAGACATATGCATCGAGCCAGCATCCTCTCCTTCAAGTTGTGCATCCATACCATGCAGAAGAGGACACCCTAGGAGGACCACATCCCTGAGAGAATCTAAGCACAACTGATTGGTCATATTCGGAGCATACATGTCCACGACAATAACATCCAACTAAAGGTTTAGTTGGTCCAGATTATCATCCACATGTTGAATGGATCGACGAGTGTCAAATAAAAAATTCTAGTGGGAATCTGAGAGTCCTTCCACATGTTCCTGTTAAATTTTTCGAATTTACTTCAATCTGATCTAGGATCTTAACTGAGAGAACCACATGTACAACATATCTACAGCATATCAATCATGGAAACAATAATGCAAGCACACAAGAGACACAAAGATTTACTTGGGGAAAACCATAAAGGTGAAAAACCCCAATAACTTCCTCAGATATAGATAGAGCAATGATACAACCAACCATAAGAGATAGACACAACCTAGCAGCAGATCCTCCTCCATAAGTGCGCCACTCCTCCTTGAGTGCATGAGTGAGAAGTGAGTGAGTAAATAGAGTGCCTCCCGCACTCTATTTATACTTGACTTGACTTGCCTTTTTACCTAACTCATGTAGGCTCGAACTTAACCACATAACATAATGCTGAGTGGGCCGACCCCCAATAGGGTGGTCTAATAACCCTTTGACCCACATGGCCGACCCCCAATAGGGTGGTATAATAACCCTTTGACCCACATGACTTATACAGGGCCGACCCCAAACAAGGTGGTCTAATAACCCATCAAGTATAAGTTACGACACTTACAATATAAATAACGACACTTCCGTATAGAGGAATAATAACATCTCTATAGGAATACAATATACATATATGTGAAATACATTCTGAAGTTACATATACATCAACACTCCCTCTTAACTAGGAAGGTATTTCTCAACACAGTTCTTCTAGCACAAGTCATCTTCTCTGGATCATCGTCACTGGATAATCGTCATCGAGTCATCATCATCGTCACTGCTGCTGCTATCTCGATCAATCTCTGAATCTACTCATCATAGGAAGTTCTACAGAGCCAGTCCTTTTTCATACTGGATGTAGGCCCACCACCTGTAGGTATTCATCATCACTGGCCATACTGTGGAATCCTCAGGACTTATTACATGCGTCACAAAACCTCGAAAGAGCATCCCAGGATGTTACGGGTACACAACTCCAGCCTGTAGGATCTCCCAGGGCGCTATTACATGTGACCCCACCACAAAACCTCGAAAGAGCATCCCAGGATGTTACGGGTACACAACTCCAACCTGAAGGATCTCCCAGGGCACAAATTACATGTGGTCACCACAAAACCTAGCAAGAGCATCTCAGGATGTTACGGGTACACAACTACGACCTGAAATCTCCCAGGGCACAAATTACATGTGGTCATGGCAAAACCTCGAAAGAGCATCTCACGATGTTACGGGTACACAACTCCGACCTGAAATCTCCCAGGGCCCAAATTACATGCCATAGGACAAAATCTCGCAAGAGAATCTCAGCATGTTACGGGTAAACAACTCCGACCTGAAATCTTCCAGCGCACAAATTACATGTCCTCCCAGAGCAATGTCTCGAAAGAGCATCCCAAGCTGTTACGGGTACACAACTCCGACCTATAGGATCTCCCAGACATGCTCATCTGCACAACCTGATCCACGGCCACAGAGTATCAACCTGATACTCACCATACATCATCCTGATGTACTCATGATCGTCCTGATCATCATCACTGCAACGTCCTGCTGCATGTCATCTGGAGAAACATCCTGAAGCTCATCATCCATGATCATCCTGATCATCATCACTGCAACGTCCTGCAGCATGTCATCTGGAGAAACATCCTGAAGCTCATCATCCATGATCATCCTGATCATCACTGCAACATCCTGCTGCATGATCCACCTGATCATCAATGCATCCACCTGATGCATACCAAGTATCTACCTGATACATATCATCATACATGATCCTCTTGATCATACAATGTATCCAACTGATACATGATACATATCACCATACATGATCCACCTGATCATACAATGTATCCACCTGATACATATACAGATACATGGTCCAAGCATCCAACATGATGCATATACAAAATACATACACATGATCCAACTGATCATATCCAGCATCCAACATGATGCATACATACATAAATGATCCAACTGATCATATCCAGCATCCAACATGATGCATACATACATAAATGATCCAACTGATCATATCCAGCATCCAACATGATGCGTACATACATAAATGATCCAACTGATCATATCCAAGCAGAAACCAGAACATCATCCTGATGCCCATTATCCAGCGCTTACATCCACAGCCATGTGAAGGATCCTGCTTCCAACATGCTTGGAATGGCTTCAGCAAATGTGTCCATCACTTCTTCCTCAAAGTGTCCTCGATCTGAAGAATTCCAAGCCTCTCTCTGAAGTACTCGAACTTCACTCTGGCTAGTGGCTTCGTCAGCACATCTGCAATCTGCTCGTCCGTCGCAACATACAGAAGCTTCACAGCTCCTCTCTGCACCATATCCCTGATATAGTGATATTTGATCTCTATGTGTTTCGACCTGTCATGAAACACTGGGTTCACACAACTCTGGTTATCACAGAAGATACCAGTAGCCTCCAACGAGAGATCAAATAACTCAGACAATAGCTTCCGTAGCCATACTGCCTCACAACTAGCTGAACAGGCTGCAACATACTCTGCCTCAGCTGTACTCAGTTCCACGCAGGACTGATTCCTGCTAAACCAAGAGATCACACCTGATCCCATATTGAAGCAGCACCTAGATGTGCTCTTCCTATCTGCAACACTGCCAGCCCAATCTGAATCAACATAACCCTGCAGGTTAAACTTTTGATTCGCCTCATACCTGAGCCCATAATCCACTATACCCTTCAGGTACCTCAGAACATGCTTTACAGCAACCAGGTGAACACTCCTCGGATCCGTCAGGAACTGGCTCAATGTGTTCACAGCAAAGCAAATGTCTGGTCTCGTGTTTTTCAGGTACATCAAGGACCCAATCATCTGACGGTACATGGAGACATCAACAGGCCCAGATGAAGCATCACATAGAAGTTTTAGATTCGATGCCATAGGTGTGGCCATGGCCTTGCAATCCATCATTCTGAACCTCTTCAGGATCTCTACTGTAGACTTCCCTTGTCCAAGGAAGATTCCATCACTCTGCCACACCTCCATGCCAAAAACAAATAGTGCATCATCCCCAAGTTCCTCAACTCGAACTCGGGAGCAAGCTTCCGCTGCGTGTCGACAATCAATCTATCCTCACCTGATACAAACAGGTCATCCAAATAGTAGTATCACTGGATTTCCTTCCTCAACCTTGTAGAAAAGGTTGGAATCCTCTTTATTCTTGGTAAATCCCAAGCTGGATAGAAAGCTGTCTATCCTACCATATCAAGTTCTGCACACATATATGACTACACCATGTTATCTTGAAATCCATCTGGTGCATCTTCTATTTCATCACTTTTGTATTTCTCAATGCTACCATCTGCAATATGCTTGATCTGATAGTTCCATTTGGAAGTTATAACAAACTTCCCTTCACGTCTTGGGACTACATCCCAAACATTATTCTTCATGATCGACGGATCATGGCATTCCATTTCTTCATCCCAGATCCTGGGAACTTCAATATCCTCAATAGATATCTTTGTTGTTGGAACAAATGTTGTAGTTCTTCTTTTGTAGGAGATGGCATACGAAATTTCCTACACAACAAGTTAAATTGCATGATTAGAAAACATCTCATAGTTTTCAGAACAAATTCTTACACATAAAGAAATATGTCATACAATCATGCAATTATCTTTGCCAATGCTTCAATACAACATTTATCCATATCCCGTAACTTTCTAGATGCCTTCCAATCTCTACCAGAACATTGTTAAGAGTGTGCACAACTCCCAACATGTCATCAAAGAGGTTTCATTCTAGATAAGTAGCAATGGAATGTTGTACAGTGCCATAGGCCACTTACCCATGTATATTAGTAGTATATTGTTCATTAATGCAACTATTCTAATATGCACAATACATATCCTAAGTCTAGGAACATGAGCATATACATCATTGAAATTTTTTATTTAAACAGACAAATATGCAAGAAATTAAAATACTTATCTTTGTTTGTTGGGTGGACTCCCTCTGAGTCTTCGCTTTCTTGCAGGAGCTACTGGAGTCCTAATCTGCAGTAGCTTCTTCTACAACTTTTTGTTGTGAAATGTAGAGAGATGGTCAACTCCCTCTGAATATCTGCATCCTTTCATAAACCACTGGAGTGTACTCCCTCTTGATCTTTGCTTCCTGGATTACCTGTTCTTCAACTCATATTCATCCTTGGTCCCTATGTATGCTTATTAGTATGATGATTGAGTGATCCTTGTGATCTCATATAAAATCATACATTCATTAGTATACTATTAAAACACAATAATCTCAAGCATGTATAGTCATGATCATTTCAAACAGAAATAATAAGCATTAGCATTCAAGGTTTATGTAGTATTCTTATGGTTAATCAAATCATAACATGTCTAAACCTATAATTACTCAAACCTATGACTCTTCGGGTTAGTTGAATCATCAAACAAGATAAGAGATATAATATGCATAAAACCTGTGATTATTCAAACCTATGACTCTTCAGGAATAATCATTATCAACAACAGTATAAGATCCTAACACAAGGTAGGATTCTAGCTTGATATAGGAAAAACATACCTGGATTAACATGCTATCTATTTATGTCTAACATACTCACATGATGTCTTCTTGTTCTTCTTCAATGACTTGTGCTAGTAACCTGTATATCTCATAGGTCAACTATTACAAAACCAAGTTATACATACCTCGTAAATGGATCTTCTATGAGATCCATGACAATGGATGAATCCTTGTCTTCATGCCACCATGATCATACGTTCTTGAAGAAGAACATGATTTGTCTTTCTTGGTGTACCTTTCATGTTAGCAGACAACATAAACCTCATACAACACCATAATGCATTAGTATAATCATAAGTGTCAACACCCTAACCAATGAATATCTTCTATCATGCATTCATAATTTTGTTAAGGTGATATGACAAATCTAAAATCAAGATTATACTAACCGTAATAACATGAAGACAAACATACCATAAACTTAATCAAGAACAAATCTCAAAACATACCTCGATGAGTCACACCTGTCGAGATCGCTTGTAATCTTCTTATGTAAAGCCTTAGCCTTATCTCCCTCTGAAACAGGAACTCCTTCACTTATGCAGGTGACCAATCCATCTTCTTCTAGGATTAACCCAATCCACTTGATTTGCAAGAACTGGACTTCGAGCTGGATATGGGTTTGTCAGAGAAACCCCAAAAATTCAAACTTTGAATTTCAACCTTCTGACAAGATAGAAATATTTGACTTGATGAGCTGATCAAGCTGGTATATTCAAAATTTGAAAACTGCAAAGTTTCACTCCTCAATTTTGCCTTTGAAACTTCCGGATTCACTGGATGTGACCCTGAACTGGGGTTTGATGAATCCCACTATTCTTCCCAATCAAAATGTTTGATCCAAAGCTCTAAGCTTCTATTTTTCTGAGGAGCTTCTAGCTGTGGTCACAGATTTCAAAAATTCCCATTTTTACAGAAGCCCTAATTTTCCACTTTTCTGATCAAAGTCCCGAACTAGGGTCTAATCAATCCCGGCCTTCTGCCCAACAAAAAATTCTGATCTTGATCTCTAAATTTCTATTTTGATGAGTAGCATCCAACCGTGGTCTCGGATTACAAAAATTCCAACTTTCTACGAAGCCCTAAATTCCGGAAGCCATGAATGAAGGTACTCAAAAATAATTCTGTTTTGACAGAAATATGTACCTGATTGTTTCTGGTGTAACTCCAAACTTTTTGATCCACAGGGTCTGAAAACGTTTCCTGAGATAGCCTGACCTGTTATCTTTCCATCCTGACAGGTCTGACCTCAATTGGATTCTCTGAGAGAGAGTTATTCCAAATGTCGCAACGTGACCTATTTTGGGATAATACAGGAGAGCGAAGTTGTACGGCGTGCCACGTGTCACTATTTAAAATTAGACCTCTGAAAATGTTCCCTGAGATAGCTTGTCCTGTTACCTTTCCATCCTGACAGGTCTGACCTCAATTGGACTCTCTGACAAAGATTTATGCCAAATGTCGCAACATGACCTGTTTATGGGATAATACAGAAGAGCGCACTTGTACGGCGTTCCACGTGTCACTAGTTCAACTTCTGCCTCTGAAAAAGTTTTCTGAGATAGTAAAGTCTGTGTACTACCTGTCACTTTTCACGAAATTTCATTTGGAGCTTCCTATCCCAAGTTATGACCTTTTTCCCAAGGTAACCTGATTTTGACTCAGATATGGAAGAGGCACAAACCCTATATTGTACAGATCATAAATCACAAAGTACAACGAATTAGAGGTTTTCCTTTGTACACAAGGTACCTGGAGATTTAAGCTTCGTCCTGTAACAATTTCAGATCCGAAAAATTCACCAAAATGGATTTATAGCGAAAGTGCTACGATGACTGGTTTTTGCTATATCAAGCCCTAGCATCGTAAGTGCAACAAGTGTCATACATGCCATATCATGCCTTATTTCAGGCTAGCTCTGATACCATGTTAAATTTTCCGAATTTACTTCAATATGATCTAGGATCTTAACTGAGAGAACCACATGTACAGCATATCTACAGCATATCAATCATGGAAACAATAATGCAAGCACACAAGAGACACAAAGATTTACTTGGGGAAAACCATAAAGGTGAAAAACCCCAATAACTTCCTCAGAGATAGATAGATCAATGATACAACCAACCATAAGAGATAGACACAACCAACCATAAGAGATAGACACAACCTAGAAGCAGATCCTCCTCCTCCATAAGTGCGCCACTCCTCCTTGAGTGCATGAGTGAGAAGTGAGTGAGTAAATAGAGTGCCTCCCGCACTCTATTTATACTTGACTTGACTTGCCTTTTTACCTAACTCATGTAGGCTCGAACTTAACCAAATAACATAATGCTGAGTGGGCCGACCCCCAATAGGGTGGTCTAATAACCCTTTGACCCACATGGCCGACCCCCAATAGGGTGGTATAATAACCCTTTGACCCACATGACTTATACAGGGCCGACCCCAAACAAGGTGGTCTAATAACCCATCAAGTATAAGTTACGACACTTACAATATAAATAACGACACTTCCGTATAGAGGAATAATAACATCTCTATAGGAATACAATATACATATATGTGAAATACATTCCAAAGTTACATATACATCAACAGTTCCATGTTATGAGGGCGCGCCTCTGCATAATGTTTTGTTAAGTCGGCCTTAGTCATATTCAAATGTCTAGACAGGGAATTGTAGTCACGAGCAGGAGCCCGAGAAAAAGAAGGAGGGGGCGAAGGATGGAAACCCAAATAATTCCCCTTCCCTTCGTACCATTCAACATGGTATCTCTAGCAATTAACCCCCAAACCATCCACCATTGATTTCACAGAACCAACATTCGGGGTGGAAGAGAGGGAAAAGGAATGCATCAAGGGAAAGGAGGTAATTGAAACAATTATAATTCCAATGCGAGCAGGAAGATACCCCTTAGCATGATGAGAGTATTCCCATACTTGTAGGCATGTCATAGGGAGGGGAAGGAAAAATAGAATGATGTCCCTGCTAAGACCTCCAACGATATAAAGCTCAATAATTTCCACATAAGGATGGCATTAATGCCGCACATGGGAGACCTTGTCCAGATAGAGAAACTACCATCCAACCATCCCATATTTCCATTAATCTTGCACTTCATCCTTATGCCATTGCAGAGTGGAGGAAGATCGACCATAACCAGTTTACAAGCCCAAGACCTGAGTTTGGAATCATAAAAAATGAAATCAATGCACCATCCATAACAGACATGAGCAATTAAATGAGCCCTCTGCATCCTCCTTTTCCGTAAAACTTTGACAGGATCATATAAAAATCAAAATTAAAAACTTGTGCATTTTTTCCAGATTTAATTTGGGCCATTGGCGCATGCCCAATCCAATTCATCACGACCATTGGAGTGCTTCCTCCTTATGTGCCTTCCAAATTCCACCCCTTTCTATCAACAATGGAAATCATGTTGATGGTTTAATCTTAGTCATTGTTGGCCCTTTCCCCTTGGCACGCATATTCATACTCCCCTTGCCTCTGACAACTACGATCTAGAGTGGATGCTCCTGCATCATATAGGACAACCTCAATAAAAAAAACTAAACTTCAAACACAATTATCTTTCTATTTGATCTATAAATAGTGCCAACATCTAAATGCATAAATAGATTCTACTTTCAGTATGAAACTGCAAATATAAGAAATGGAAACCATGAAATCATCGATCTCGGAATATAATTTGTCATTCAATTCCTAGGAAAATACTTTGTTTACAAAACTTTAATAAGCATGCCCCTTAGTCTTTTTCCAACAACCACCCCTTTTTACATAGAATCCCTCTTTTAATAGATACGCCAGTCTAAAATTTGGATCTCATATCCACTTTTGAAGGAGTGACCTTTCTAACTGGGTCTAAGATCCAAATCTTAGAAACTATCTACCAACTTAGTTCTTGATTTTTTACCTTCATTTGATTTTACAGCAAAGTGCATTCTTTTTTGTAAGCTAGTACCCATGGGGATTTGAACTTGTGGAATTCCATTTACAACTTCTCATATTAATTACTCATTACCAATTTTCTACCCATCGGCCTAGAAAAATACACAATTATAACAAGAAGGTTATCCAAATTTAACAATGTTTGGGGTTGACATAATCAAAATTACAAAATAATCAAAGTTTGTTTCTTGAATTCTACAACATATCTTGATATTCTTTAACCTTATGCTGCAAAAAATTGAATCCTTTGTGATAAATCTGGATTTTCATTATGCCTTCTCTACTCCAAATTTCAGTTGAATCACTGCAAAAACATAACTTGGCCTTTAGGTAGGAACAAAACTGATGAACTACTATTAGGTTCAAGTCACTAGAGTCTGTAAGGTATCCTGCAAGACGTTAGTCCCAAGTTCTGCTAAAATATCAAGTCTTCTTTGATTAGCTTGATTCTTTTGTTTTTATTGCATCCATTTAACCTTCCAACATCTCTTTTTTCTTCTCAGTAGTTTATTCCTCTTAAAAATATTATGGGATAAATCACACTATTTATTATGCTTGCCCACTAATCTACTCATTCTCCTTTGGATCTTGTTATTTTCCATTAATATACTCTTAGGATAACCAATTTAGGTTATGCTGTGAAAAATATTCACAAATTGTAAATCTATATGAACTCATTTCAAGGGTGAAGAATTTAATCGTGAAGGTATTTTGGTAGCCAAAAATAGTTAGCCTGTAATAAGGAAATGACTAGTTGTTGTAGCTTTTGTTCATGGGATTTATTTTATATTTTAGAACTCAATAAATAATTTTGTCTTCTTATTAAGAAAAATTTATAAGATTTGTTTCACTATAGGATTTCATTCACAGTTCTATTGGAAAAGTCTCTAGAAATATTTAAGGAAGGTACGGGATGGAAAAGTCTCTAGAAATATACTCTGGAATTTTCTAGTATAAACAAATATTGAGTGAGCTCTTACATATTTGTATCTCTTATAAGAAAAAAAAACTCAAGCTATGTCGAGTACCTCCATTGAAGAGATGTTAACATGTAATTTAAAGTGGTGAAACTACACTATAGACAGCTAAAAGCAACCTTTAACTATCACAATCAGTACAGACATAGACCACCTATTAATACCTCATTGTTTCAATATCAAGTTTGAGAAAATTGAAATTGTAGATAAAATGTAATGCAAGTGACAAATGATTCCAAGTCCCAAATAACAATAATTTATATAAAGAGGGTTACATCTCTTGTGAAATACTTGAAACAATGGAATATAACAAGCACCCACCTCATTCATGACCAAACACTAAACATGTAAAGGCCATATAAGTAGCATTCGACCTATGAGATATACACATGAAGGCCTACTAATAGCCCTTCCCGCTCTGGATATAGTTGTAATTTCACCTAGTTGTGCCAGGAAATAAATAAGAAGAATATTCCATCAACAAAAAATGCCTCTGCAAACAATGATGCTATAATAACAACACCCGGACAAAAAGGAATCCCAAACACTAGAACAAAATTTTCTCTAGTATTAGGTTCACTTCATTTTGAATAATTTAGAATACAAATATATGAAAAGGTTCTATAAGTTTCCTACCCAAAGTGATGCCTTGCACCGATATCTTTACAGCATAGTCTTATAGTTCTATTGTTAAAGGGAAACTCATACAGTTTCCCAATAAAGTGTGTTCAGGACTACATGTGACAAAATTGAGAAAAACAATTGAATTCACAACTTACATCCGTTGTATGCACTATTCAGGCCTAGTGGAAAACCAAGTAATGTACAAAGGTAGCAACAATATCTGCAATGTTGTGTCTTCCAACTCAAAACTACATCTCATTCTTTACATGAAAAAGATATCAATAAATTCAATCTGAAAACAACACTCCAACAATATGGAGACTCAACATCATTCCCTTGAAAACTTCAAAACATGAAAGAATGGCATGAAATTTAGAGAAAAAAAAACTCAAGGAAAATTAAATACCCATAAATAGTTGGATTCTTTCAAAGCATAATTCCTCTCATAACCTTATCACAAAGGAAAAAATAACATCTGAAATGCCTTAAAATTGTTCATTTACAATATTCACTATCATTAATCAATTCAGTTTCACTGCTCTTCCAGGCTATAAAATTTTTAAGTGTGTCCACTAAATACTCGCACTGATTGCTTATACGCTTTAGCTTGATCACATAGTTGAGATCGACCAAAAGTGATTATGGACACACATAGTAATGTCCCTCTCCTATGGATTCCCCATTAGGAACAACAAAATTTGGGTCAACACATCTTATGTAACCCTTGGAGACCTTCACCCCACCATTAAAATAAGTAAGTAAACATTTTCTTCCTTCCAAGCCCACTTTTGAAGGTCACAATGATAATTGACTCTGTCAATAAAAAAATTATTGTGAGATGCTTTAAAATAAGAAAATAATATTGGACATGAAAATAAATAGGTTTAGAATGTACCTGTTCTTTCAAGTTACCATTTGGTCCATGATTTAGTTGTCTTGAATCCAATAGAGTTTGTTTCATCAAATCATCACTAAGACTCAAGGAAGATTGCTAAAAAAACACTTGTAAGTTATATTGAAATAAGGATTATAACATTGCACGAAACATGGGACTCTTGTTCCTCTTTCTTCGAGTTGATTACAACTCTCTTGGTTTGATGTTGATGCTTCAGGAGCCTTATGATTTGCTTGGGGTCACTTATTCTCAAGCATTTCAAGTATCTTTTGGACCTGGAACTTTGGTTGGTTCGAATATCAAGTTTGAAGAGCATCCTTCACTCCACTATCAGTTTTACTCAGTTGTTCTACATGGCTTCAGTTTCCATCATGCAGTTGTACATGTACATGATTTAGCTGAGCACATTCCTCTTCTTACGAAGAAGAGGATTCCTACAGACATATTCATTTAGTTTGGAGATTATTTAGTTTTTGGTTTCTCTTTCATGTCCATTTTTTGAGGGAGCATTTTCCCCATGTGTTTTTTCCTCTTTCCTCACTTTACATGGATGAATAATGTAAAGGGTGAGCATAATACTTTGTTGCTTGGGCCCTAATAATAATTTTCTTTGCTCACAACCATTTTGGCTTAAGGGGGGGTGTTGGAACATAATTCCCATCTAGACATTGGTTAATAATCCTTGTATAAGGTTCCAAGTGTTTAATGTAAGTTGTTCCATGGTTTGGCTTCATAGTTCCTATTCTAGGGGGTTTGTCCACATATTAGACTAGTGGTTTGTCATTATAGCCAATTTTGTAAACAATTGTTGCCAGTTCCTTATTCTAAGGAGTCAAAGGCACCCTACTTAATGCATTTAATGAGGTATGCACACCACTTCCATATTTTATGGGATAAGTTTGGACCAAGGGCGCTTATGCATTGGAAATGGTCAAATTTCTCATTAATGGCCACCACCAAATCCCTAAACCGCCTAATTATCCCTCATAATGATTCCATCCACATTAATTGACTAGCCTAACATCCTCATGGTCCTCATAGGGTCATTGGACCTCATTATCACCCAATTTAGGAGTTACACTTGGCACAATGTCATAGATTGAGAGAATTAATCCACTAATACTAGCGTTAATGTGAGCTACTCAAATCACCACTAAGTATCTCGATTTTTCCTCCTGAGAGCATCTATATATTGTACACATGTTGAATAATAATGCAATGGAAGATTAATCCACATAAGTGTTTTTCTCTTGTGTTCTACTTAATATTTTCTTAATATTTATTCTATTTTCCTGTCAATGTTTGGTAAATTATAAGTGAAGCTTTCTCTAGTAATCTATATCCACCTGTGACACATATAGAATTTGACAATCATGAAAGTGCTTGTCCATCCAATAAAGTAGACCACCACTTTCCAAGCACACAAGCATCAAGTGACCAATAAAATCTACTCCAATGACATAGGTGAGGATCCCATGTCCTATAATGCTGCTCCAAAAGAATGTAAGAAGCTTCAAAATAATCAGCCATGTGTTATTTAATCCAAGAAGTGAATGAAGAACCTCCACTAAAATCTGAACCAAGTAAGGACCAAAGAAAACAAGGAGACTTCAAGTGGCTCAAAGAAGTATCAACAATGCATCCATGAATATGAGAGTCATCAAATGAGAGCAATAGATGCCTCCCCAAGGATGTGTGGAAGGTGTCAAGTAATTCTTCCATGTGTCCTTTCACCCAAACAATGGATGAAAGAACTCTCCCATCAAGTAAGGAACAAAGGGAACAATGAGCCTTCAAGTGAATCAAAGGAGTACCATATGTGCATCCATGAAGATGTGGATCACCATAAGGTAACAAAGGTTGCTGCTGCAAATGTAAAGAAGAAGGTGCTCTAGTTATGCCATCATCAAAAGGAGGGATAGGATTTTCATACTCCTCATGTGGCACCATAAAAAATAAACCTTTCACCCATACTTCATTAGGATGAATACTGCAAAATGTGGAAGTGTAGGATGTAGGAGAATGAACCAACTCACCCATATGATAAGAAAGTGTGAAAGTTTCATCATGTGAAGGATTCATAGGGTAGGATCATGGAAAAAAATATCCTTACTACAACCCTAATCCATCAAGCTAATGTATACATCAACTCCATCAAAGTTTGGTCCATCACATATGATATCTTTTGGCTCCTTAGTGCAGGATTGATTCGCTCCATGAAGAAGCTCAGTTTCGATCTGGTAGAGAGTATGTGCTTGGAACTCACCATCTTCATCCCAAAACTTCTCAAGAACATGCATGTCATCCTTCACCTCATGAACCACCATCTCATGAGGTTCCTTCATGAAATTATGAGTACAACCGACCAAAATATATCAGCTTACTAGAACAAGTGATCTTTGCAACTTTTGGTGAAGTTGCTCTATCTCTATATTGGATTCTTGGAGGGCACTTTGAGTGATTCTCAAATAATATTGGGTGGCCATTAAATCACCATTGAGATTTCAAATATGCTCATCATCCTTCATGGATGCTTTCTGCAACACATGAGAAAGCTCATACAAATAATCTCTGTTAGAAAGAATACGTGAAAAATTACCTTGGATATTAGTCATTTCTTTCTAGATCTTCTACATGGCTTCAAGGAAATATGAATCTTCCAATGAAGAATCTCTCCAACAAGACTATGATGCTGAAACATGTTTGTCATGGAGAATGTGTAAGGCCTCCTTGATATTCATTTTGCTAATCTTGAGTGGCCTTTCAAAAGGAGAAGGTTGAGAGCAAACATCCTCATCATCAATTGGTGGATCAACCTCATGAAGCTCTTGTGGTGAAAGTGATATTGATTCTAGGATCTCTCCCTTGATTGAAAGGATTTCATATTCTTCAACTTCAGTGGGTTTTGTACTTGCAGTAGCCTTCTCAAGTGGTATCTCTATGTCACCAAAGTAAAGAAATGGACATCCATAAGTAGATGTCTCCTCAAAACTTAGGCACCCATCAGTAGGCACCTCTTCATGGAATCCATCAACAAATGCTTCTTCAGAACCTGAACAACCAACAATAGATGCCTCTTCTTGGCACCATTCAATAGTGACTTTCTGATCAATAACTAGATGATCCTTAGTAGAGTAAGTGGTGAATTCTTCATTCTTACAACCCTCCATGGTAAGGATTGTATCCTCATCTTCTTCAGATGGATGATTTATACTTTTTTTTTTGCTCCTTCAAGTGAATTGATGTATCTTTCCCTTTATTTTCCTTAGGATCAAGATATTTGAAAAATATTTTTGAAGAAGATCCAAAAATTCTCATCAAGTATGAAGCACATGCATCCAACAAAGCTTCATATATTTTTCTGCTCTTTTCACAAGTAGGTTGATCTTTGACTATGGAACATGCAACTTTTCCATACATATGGTTATAAGAATAAAAACATTTATCCTTTCAAATATGATATGATGGGATATACGTTTAAAAGGTACCTCTTGGACATTTTCTTCCTCATATAGTGTGTAGTGCTCTTCATATTTCTCATCAAGTCATCATCATACTGCACATAAAAATCATCATCGGAGTAAGAATTGTCTTCATTGAACATGGACATGAATGAAAATTCATCGAATTGAGATCCTTATTTCCACAGGAGTAGAGGAAATATATCTGATATCGTTGTAATATACCTGATATAATCTCATAGGATATCAACTCAAATTAAATTCTCAAGATCAGAAAATTGTATGATAGTAACTAGTTCACAGAACTAGTCAAGGTGAAACTAGTCTTGGTCAGTGATTAACCCACCTAGAGATTGACTGATGGACGCGTTCAGATATTCCAAGTGTACTAGGGAGTGTGTAGAAACAAGGAAAGCATCATCAATTCCATCTTCTGAGTTCTAATCACAATGTATTGGGGCCATTTATGTTTCGAACATCATCTAGGTTGAAGTCTACTCCAAGGCTTCCTGGGCACATTAGCATAGGCCTACTAAAATATTTCACTTAAAATTGACATAAAAAAGAGGTGGATAATAGGTAATAATCCCTAATGTACCACTGGAAAAATTTTACATAGGTTTTCGGAGGTTCTGGCATTGTTTGGAGTCAAGGGGAGACAGAGAGCTATGATGGACTGCTCAACTAGTTTATTTACAGGCTCTTCCAAACAGGTTGAGAGGGTCACGAAAACTCAGTATGAGAATTGGGTTGGATTAATTAATGTCTTAAGGACCTGTAATGACTTGCAGAACATAAATTAGATGACCAGAGGCTATTTCATTAAAGTTACTGCAAAACTAATGATGAATTCATGCCAATGAGCTAGTCATGAAATATACAAACACAATCAACCTCTAAGGATCTTGAATCTCTGATTTTGGACTTGGTATGGATTCGAAAGACCATTGAAAACCTATAGAAACCTTCATAAAGTAAAATGGTTTCACATAGATCTGAATATTACAATTCCTGGAGAACTAGTCAATTAAAATGGCTCAATGAGCTAGTCTCGAGAGATCTAGATGCAAACAACCTCCAATGCTTTTGAATTTATCATTTGAAGAAAAATATGAATTAATATGGAATATAGGAGCAATAATAACCAGGTTCAATATTTTTATACATAAACATATTAGCATTACAACCTTAGTTTTCTCAATGAACCTCAAATACAATAAATCTCACAGTACATGAATGTGGATGTCTTCTAAACAGAAAGGAGAGAAGGATGCTCCACTGGATCTGCTATGAGGATGATGAATATGGATCATATGGATGATGATGAAAGGTGCACTAAGAACATAGGATGCTCCTAGGGGCGCACTCAAAAAACTGGATAGAAAAGCAAGGGCGTATTCATGGCTGGAATCCCCTGATCTAGTAAAATTGCCATAAATTGCTCATCCAGACACCTATTTTTATGAGGAAAAAATTGTTTCCTACTGGAAATGATGCTAAATATGCAATGTAATAGGTTTCAAAGTCCATAAATTCTCATAAATTTTGAAACCATAACCTCCATTTTGGCCCTCCAACACTATTTGTACTGACTGAATGAGTTGAACCGCATAACAAGAACACCAACCAATGGATCAGACTTCAAGACTTGAATTAGAATCAATGATGAAGACTGGATGTCATAATCCTTTCAGTAGAATCATGGGGCACATATCTCAGCTAGTAATAGGGGCACATCTCCTAGGTCAAAGAGGAAAAATTGCACTCAATTCAAATCACAAATGATCAAAAGATGTGAAATGGAGTTGTAATCCTTCTTTTATATATTCAAGTGACTTGTTGAGCAAGTAAGATAGGATAAGGTTCCCTCATGGAGTGGATAAGGTTGCTTTAGATTGGGATAGATATAGCACTGACCGGAAGTCCACTTTTGGTTATGTATTTATTCTTTCACATGGTCCCATTTTCTAGTCTAGCAAGAAGCAGCACACTATTTCCTTATCATCAGCCGAGGCCAAGTATAGAAGAGCATTGAATGCAGCTACACAATGTGTGTGTTTCAAGGTATTCTTGGGGAGTTTGGTTTTGCATTTGATTCACCCACGGTCATTTGGTGTGATAATCAAAGTGAAATCAAGATCTCCACTAATGCAATATAGAGACAAAGGACCAAGCACATAGAGATACGCATGCACTACATTAGGAGCTTGGTGCATGACCAAATTATTGCCTTGCAGTATTGCCCATCTTCTCATCAAGATGCTAATATATTCACTAAGAGTTTTACAGAGAAGACATTCTACCTTGGATCACTCCTTGGGGTGGGTGATGCATGGTGAAGACTAATATATTTTTTCAAATTTTGTTTCATGTCCATTTTTTAGGGGAATTTTTTTCCTATGTCATTTTCCTCCTCATCTTGGTTACATGGACTAATAAAACAAATCGTAAGAGGTGACTTGAGCCTTAGTTTCTAAGGCCTCATTTTGTTTTGTATACATAATTCTATCTTAACGGGGGGTGTTAGAACTTTATTACACCTAGAACGCCAATTTCATTAAATTTGGACATATTAGGCAATTTTTGGACTAAGAAAGTGTGGATTTAGGCTTTGAAAGTGTCAATATCAACCTTTCTAAAGTGCAAAAACAGGTTTTGAAAGTGGCAATATTGGCTTTGAAAAGTGCATTTTTCTATTCGAATAGTGTGTTTTTTTACTACTTATGAACCTTAAAATTGCAGTTTTTTGTTATAAAACTATGAATTTCAATTAAAAAAGTGTGAATTTCAAATAAAAAAATGCAAATTTTGTTTTGAAAAGTGTGAATTTCAAATAAAAAAATGCAAATTTTGATTTGAAAACTATGAATATAAAATAAAAAAATGCAAATTTTGATTTGAGAACTGTGAATTTCAAATAAAAAATGCAAATTTTGATTTGAAAAGTGTGAATTTAAAATAAAAAAAATGCAAATTTTGATTTGAAAAGTGTGGATTTCAAATAAAAAAGCTACAATTTTTTATTTGAAAATTGCAATTTTCATTTGTAAATGTTCAAATTTTAAGGTGAAAATTTCAATGTCTAAAATATTCAGTCATTGTTTGAATAACAAGTCAATCAGCTAAGTTATAACATATAAAAATGGTTAGTCCTGGCTTCTATTTTCTGACAAGAAGGATCGTCTGCCCCTTATTTTCGTAGTTGATTGTGCAAACATTTATCCAACAAATCAACTATATCCATAATGGAGAACACAAGAAGGATTGATCGACCCTTCTTGCAGTGTCAAACTATGATGAAAATAATATTGGGAATAATAAGGGTCGGTCGACCCTTCAATTTCGAGGGAATTGTTAAAATAGAACACCTTGGAGCTTATAACATATAAAAATAGTTTGTCCTGACTTCCATTTTCCGACAAGAAGGATCGACCGCCCCTTCTTTTCGTAGTTAATTGTGAAAACCTTTATCCAACAATTCAACTATATCCATAATGGAGAACACAAGAAGGATTGAGTGACCTTTCTTGGAGTGTCGAAATATTATGTAAAGAATATTGGTAATAAGAAGGGTCGACTGACCCTTCTTGCAGTGTTGAACTATTATGAAAATAATATGAGGAATAGGAAGGGTCGACCGACCCTTCAATTACGAGGGAATTGTAAAAATAGAACACCTTGGAAGTTATATCATATAAAAATGGTTTGTCCAGACTTTCGTTTTACGACAAGAAGGATCGGCCGCCTCTTCTTTTCGTAGTTAATTGTCAAAACCTTTATCCATCAATAATGCTATAGCCATAATGGATAATACAAGAAGGATCGAACGACCCTTGTTGTATTTTCAAACTATTATGAAAAGAATATTAGGATTAAGAAGGGTCGGCCGACCTTTCATCTACAAGGAAATTGTAAAAATAGAACACCTTAGAGAAAGAGCAACCGCTCTTTCTCTTAGAATATTTCTACTTGCTAGCAAAGTATTTGAAGCAAAACTACTATAAATTTTGCGACACGTGGAATGCTTATATTGTGACACGTGTCATATTTGATTTTTAAAATTAGTTTAGAGATTGTTTAAACGAATATTAAGGATATTAATGGTAGCATTTAAAGTTTGGGGACTGTTTAAGTTCCTGCATTTTTTGAACCAACAACGTGGATATTATATCGATGGGGGTCCAAATGAGAAGTATAGCTTGCAGTTTGTGGAGAAATGAGAAGTAGTTGGAGATGAAGATGGTGTAAGGAATTTATGGTTGAGTTGCTGAGTAGAATTTCCTTAACGAGGTTTAAAGATGATACACTCCAGATCAGGTAAATATAAACTTCGTAATAATTTTCTGTAAAAACCATTTTCAGAAATAGCTAAAAGTTTTAATTGAATTAATTCTTTTAAAACATTAAGGATACACAGATCATAAGCAGAGAAAAATCAAAACTATAGATCAATGTAATTATAGACTGCAAAATATTAAACATTATTGATAAACAACCTGAAAGTGAAAATCAATATTGATCAAAGAAATTTGATTAATAGACAAAAGAGTATGCAAGAGAATAACATAACTGTATTACTGAAAGGTTGCAAGAAATTACAAGCCCTGCATTAACCAGATTATTCCCAGTCTCTTTTGCTGATTTTCTCCTCCAAATTCTATCATCCCTAGCCTACGAGAGATATACCCTTTAAATAATAATTACAATTTTGTTGCAAAGGATAGATTCCCCAAAAAACATAGGGATTTAAAAAATCAAACTAGGCTAATGGCCAAGAAAATCTTGCCACTTGGCTGCAATTTCTAACAGTTCATCTAAATTTGGATAATTGATTGACTCAAGCCCTAGCTGGGAATCACACATAAAAGTTTCCATCTCATTTTTAGCCAATTTATTCCAAATACGAATAAAAATGTGGATCTTGCCCTCCATGGAAACATGTTTTCTAATTAACTGATCCACGTCATCAATCTTGATATGATTGAAGTGCTGGATCTTCTCTTTAGCTTCCTCAGATCGACGTTCAACCTGTTCTGGAATCAACTTTGGTGGACAAGCGCTTTCAATGAGGTCCATGGTAGGGAACTGCAAATTCTCCATGATGCTATCCACAATGTACCGTCTCCTTCCGCAAATAGCTTGTACTTTCTTGATAGAATCTCCAACCATATCATTTAGATCATGCCAAGCGCGCAACGCAGTTCTGATTTTCTTCAGTTGGAAACTAGTGAGAGTACGAATATTCTCAGGTCTCTCCTTAATGTACCTATGCCATTGCACAATATCTTCATTGGCCTTAAAGGCCTGCTGTATTTTAGCTACCCGCTGATCAAGAGTAACATACATCTTCCCAAAAACAATGTGAGTCTCCTGGATCTCATTCAAGGTGTGAAACAATTCAGCTAGCAGCTTACAGTGTTCATCATTGACCTAAATGGCCAAATCCTTAAACTCCAGCTGGGAAAACCCAAAGAATGCAGAGGAGGCTGCACTTACAGTTGCATCCTCACATTGTTTTTCTAGCACAGCTATCCTTTGTGTATTGGAAGCATTTACAACTTCTGCATCATGTAATTTAACCCGGAGAGAGGTATTTTTCAACTGCAGATCTTCAAACATATCTTCAAATACCTTCTTGAGATTAGTAACATAAGATTCATGTTCCTCGTTGGTTTTGGCCAATTTCTCTTCAAGATTCTTTAGCTATTCTTTCTTTAAATCAATCTCCCTATTCAGTGTTGTCACTGAATCATAGTTTGCACCTGCAAATGCACCCATGGCTGTAGCAGCATCCAATGCTTCTCGCTGTATGTCATCAGACTGCTTGGTCCAAATTATTTGATTAGGAGTAGGTGCCTCCAATCCACCTTGATCCCTGCTTCTCTTCTTACCTTTTCTTACCACTACCTTAGAAGCTCTGCTGTATAAGTAATTGTTGATGTATATGTAACTTCGGAATGTATTTCACATATATGTATATTATGTATATTGTATTCCTATAGAGATGTTATTATTCCTCTATACGGAAGTGTCGTCATTTATATTGTAAGTGTCGTAACTTATACTTGATGGGTTATTAGACCACCTTGTTGGGGTCGGCCCTGTATAAGTCATGTGGGTCAAAGGGTTATAAGACCACCATAGTGGGGGTCGGCCCAGTCAGCATTATGTTAAGTGGTAAAGTTGAGGCCAACCTAGTTGAGTAAAGGTCAAGTCAAGTTAGTGTATAAATAGAGAGTGTGTCTCTCTCATTTTACACATTCTATTCTCTCACTCACACTTGGGAGAGTGGCGCACTTGTGGAGGAGGAGGCTCTGCTACTAGGAGAAGACTATCTCTTGTATTCTGGTTCTATCATTGCTCTATCTATCTCTGAGGAAGTTATTGGGGTTTTTCACCTTTATGGTTTTCCCCAAGTAAACTCTGTGTCTCTTGTGTGCTTGCATTATTGTGTCCATGATTGATATGCTGTAGATTTGCTGTACATGTTGTTCTCTCAGTTAAGATCCTAGATTAGATTGAAGTAAATTCTGAAAATTTAACATGGTATCAGAGCTAGCCTGAAAAAAGGCATGATATGGCATGTATGACACTTGTTGCACTTACGATGCTAGGGCTTGATATAGAAAAAACCAGTCATCGTAGCACTTTCGCTATAAATCCGTTTGGAAAAGTTTTCGGATCTGAAACTTTTACAGGTCGAAGATCAGATCCCCATGTACCTTGTGTCCAAAGGAAAACCTCTAATTCGTTGTACTTTGTGATTTATGATCTGTACAATATAGGGTTTCTGCCTCTTTCAGATATGAGTCAAAATCAGGTGACCTTGGGAAAAGGTCATAACTTGGGCTAGGAAGATCCAAATGAAATTTTGTAAAAAGTGATAGGTAGCACACAGACTATACTATCTCATAAAAAGTTTTCAGAGGCCGAAGTTGAACCAATGACACGTGGCACGCCGTACAAGTTCGCTCTCCTGTATTATCCCATAAACAGGTCACGTTGTGACACTTGGCATAACTCCCTCTCAAAGAATCCAATTGAGGTCAGACCTATCGATATGGAAAGATAATAGGTTTGGATATCTCAAGAAAATGTTTCAGAGGTCGAAGTTGAACCAGTGACACGTGGCACTGTGTACAAGTTCGCTCTCCTGTATTATCCCATAAATAGGTCACGTTGCGACACTTGGCATGACTCTCTCTAAGAGAATCCAATTGAGGTCAGACATGTCGGGATGGAAAGATAAAAGGTCGGGATATCTCAAGAAAATTTTTCAGACCCTATGGATTGAAAAGTTTAGAGTTACACTAGAAACAATCAGGTACATATTTCTGTCAAAACAGAATTATTTTTTAGTACCTTCATTCATTGCTTCCGGAATTTAGGGATTCGGAGAAAGTTGGAATTTTTGTAATCGGAGACCACGGCTGGATGCTACTCATCAAAATTGAAATTTAGAGACCAATATAAGATTTTTTGGTTGGGCAAAAGGCCGAGCTTGATCAAACCCCAGTTCGGGACTTTGATCGAAAAGATGGAAAATTAGGGCTTCTGCAAAAATTGGAATTTTGGAAATCTGTGACCACGGCTGGAAGCTCCTCAGAAAAATCGAAGCTTAGAGTTTTGAATCAAATCTTTTCGTTGAATGAATCTCCGAGAAATTCAAACCCTAATTCAGGGTCCTCCCTAGTAAATCCAGAAATCTAAAAGGCAATTTCGAGGGGTGAAACTTTGCAGTTTTCAAATTCTGAATATACCAACTTGATCATCTCATCAAGGTGCATATTTATATCCTTTCGGAAGTTTGAAATTCAAAGTTTGAATTTTTGGGGTTTCTTTGACAAACCCTAATCCAGCTCTAGGACCAGTTCTTGCAAATCAAGTGGATTGGGTTAATCCCAGAAGAAGATGGATTGGTCACCTGCATAAGTGAAGAAGTTCATGTCTTAGAGGGAGATGAGGCTAAGGCCTTCCATAAGAATATTACAAACAATCTTGATAGGTATGGCTTACAGGTATGTTTCATGGTTAAGTTTATCATATGTTTGTCTTCATATCATTACAGTACAGTCTTGATTAATTATTGGACTTGTTGTATCACCTTAATAGAAGATATTCATTGATTAAGGTTTCGACACTTATGATTGTACTAATGCATTGTGATGTTGTATGAGGTTTATGTTGTTTGCTAACACAAAAGGTACACCAAGAAAGTCAAATCATGTTCTACTTCAAGAACATATGCTCATGGTGACATAAAGACAAAGATTCATCCATTTTCATGGATCACATAGAAGATCAACTTTCGAGGTGTGTATAACTTGGTTCTACAATGGTTAACTTATGAGACATGCAGGTTACTAGCACAAGTCACTGAAGAGAATCAGAGGACATTATGAGGGTATGTTAGACATAACTAGCTAGCATGCTAATCCAGGCATGTTTTTCCTATATCAAGCTAGAATCCTACCTTGTGTTAGGATCTTATACTGTTGTGTTGTTGATAATGATTATTCATGAAGTCATAGGTTTGAATAATCATGGTTGTATGCATATTATGTTTCTTACCATAATTGATGATATGACTAACCAGAAGAATCATGAAGGTATAGGTTTGAATAATCACGGGTTTTATGCATATTATATCTCTTATCTTGATTGATGATTCAACTAACCAGAAGAGTCCTATGATCAAATAAGAATATGTATGAGTAAAAGAAGACTTCCCTGAAACCTTGAATACTAATGTTTATTATTTGTGAATGATCATGAATATACATGTTTAAGATTATTGTGTTTTGATAGTATTAAGATTATACTAATAAATGTGTGATTATGTATGAGACCTAAAGGATAACACAATGATGCTACTAATAATCATGCATAGTGATTAAGGATGGATGTAAGTTCAAGGACAGGTAATCCGGGAAGCAAAGATCAAGAGGGAGCACACTCTAGTTGTTCCTGCAAGAAAGCAAAGGAGCACACTTCTGTAGTTTCTGCAAGGATGCAGATATTCAGAGGGAGTTGACCACTTCTCACAATCCACATAAGAATGGAGTTGCAGAAAAGAAGCAAAGACTGAGAGGGAGTCAATCCAACAAACAAACAAAGATAAGTATTTGAATTGTCATTACTTGCATATTTTATTGTTTAAATAATATTGTTCAATAATGTATATACTGATGTTCCTAGAATTAGGTTGTGTATTATGCATATTAGAATAGTTGCATTGATGAACAGTATACTACTAATATGCATGGGTAAGTGGCCTATGGCACTGTACAACATTCCATTGCTACTTATCTAGAATGAAACCTCTTTGATGACATGTTGGGAGTTGTGGACACTCTTAACAATGTTCTGGTAGAGATTGGAAGGCATCTAGAAAGTTACGGGATATGGATAAATGTTGTATTGAAGCATTGGCTAAGATAATTGCATGACTGTATGACATATTTCTTTATGTGTAAGAATTTGTTCTGAAAACTATGAGATGTTTTCTAATCATGCAATTTAACTTGTTGTGCAGGAAAGATCGTATGCCATCACCTACAAAAGAAGAACTACAACATTTGTTCAGCAACAAAATTATCTATTGAAGATATTGAAGTTCCCAGGATATGGGAGGAATGCCATGATCCGTCGATGATGAAGAATGATGTTTGGGATGTAGTCCCAAGACTTGAAGGGAAGTTTGTTATGAATTCCATATGGATCTATCAATATCAAGCATGCTGTAGATGGCAGCATAGAGAAATATAAAAGTGATGAAATAGAAGATACACTAGATGGATTTCAAGACAACTTTCTTGAATGGTGTAGTTGAAGAAGAAGTGTATGTGGAGCCGCCACTTGGTTCTGAGACACATGACAGGGAGTCATATATGTGCAAAAATTGGGTATGATGCACCACTTTCTAGGTATGGAGATGTGGCAGAGTGCAGATGGAATCTTCCTTGGACAAGGGAAGTATGCAGTAGAGATCCTGAAGAGGTTCGGGATGATGGACTGCGAGGGTATGGCATTGAACCTGAAGCTTCTGTGTGATGCTTCATCTGAACCAGTTGATGTCACTATGTATCGTCAGATGATTGGGTCCTTGATGTACCTGACGAACATGAGACCAAATATTTGCTTTGCGGTGAATACATTGAGCCAGTTCCTGACAGATCCGAGGAGTGTTCACCTGGTTGCTGTAAAGCATATTCTGAGGTACCTGAAAGGTACAGTGGATTATGGGCTCAAGTATGAAGCGAATCAAATGTTTAACCTGCAGGGTTATGTTGATTCATATTGGGCAGGCAGTGCTGCAGATAGGAAGAGCACATCTGGGTGCTGCTTCAGTATGGGATCAGGTGTGATCACTTGGTTCAGCAGGAAGCAGTCCTGTGTAGCACTGAGTACAGCTGAGGCAGAGTATGTTGCAGCTTGTTCAGCTAGTTGTGAGGCAGTATGGCTACGGAAGCTACTGTCTGAGTTATTTGATCTCCCGTTGGATGCTACTCGTATCTTTTGTGATAACCAGAGTTGTGTGAAGCTATCCGAGAACCCAGTGTTTCATGACAGGTCGAAACACATAGAGATCAAATATCACTATATCAGGGATATGGTGCAGAGAGGAGCTGTGAAAGCTCCTGTACATTGCGACGAATGAGTAGATTGCAAATGTGGTGACGAAGCCACTAGCCAGGGTGAAGTTTGAGTACTTCAGGGAGAGGCTTGGTGTTCTTCAGATTGATGACACTTCGAGGAAGAAGTGATGGACACATTTGTAGAAGCCATTCCAAGCATGTTGGAAGGAGGATCCTTCACATGGATGTGGATGTAAGTGCTGGATGATGAGCATCAGGACGATGCTCCAGTTACTGCTCTGTATATGCATCATGTTGGATGCTGGATATGATCAGTTGGATCATTTATATATATACGCATCATGTTGGATGTTGGATATGATCAGTTGGATCATTTATATATATACGCATCATGTTGGATGTTGGATATGATCAGTTGGATCATTTATATGTATATGTATGTACGCATCATGTTGGATGTTGGATATGATCGGTTGGATCATTTGTATGTATTTTGTATATGCATCATGTTGGATGCTTGGACCATGTATCTGTATATGTATCAGGTGGATACATTGTATGATCAGGTGGATCATGTATGGTGATATGTATCATGTATTTGTATTTGTATCAGGTGGATACACTGTATGATCAGGTGGATCATGTATGATGATATGTATCAGGTAGATACTTGGTATGCATCAGGTAGATGCATTGTATGATCAAGTGGCTCATGTATGGTGATATGTATCATGTATTTGTATTTGTATCGGGTGGATACACTGTATGATTAGGTGGATCATGTATGATGATATCTATCAGGTAGATACTTGGTATGCATCAGGTAGATGCATTGTATGATCAGGATGAATGTGGATGACGAGCTTTAGGATGTTTCTCCAGATGACTTGCAGCAGGATGTTGTAGTGATGATGATCAGGATGATCATGTATACATCAGAATGATGTATGGTGAGTATCAGGTTGATACTCTATGGCCGTGGATCAGGTTGTGCAGATGAGCATATAATTTGGCCCTGGGAGATTTGCAGATAGTCTTTCGAGGTTTTTCCTATGGCATATAATTTGGCCCTGGGATATCTAGAAAATGCTCTTTCGAGGTTTTGCTTTGGGAGGACATATAATTTGGCCCTGGGAGATCTACAGATAGTCTTTCGTGGTTTTGCCTATGGCATATAATCTGTCCCTGGGATATCTGGAAGATTCTCTTTCGAGGTTTTGTCCTATGGCATATAATATGTCCCTGGGAGATCCGATAGGTTGGGCTGTGTGCCCGTAATAAGTCCTGGGATGCTCTTGCGAGGTTTTGTGGTGACCACATATAATCTGTCCCTGGGAGATCCTATAGGTAGAGTTGTGTGCTCGTAACAGCCTAGGATGCTCTTACGAGGTTTTGTGGTGAGGTCACATATAATATGGCCCTAGGAGATCCTATAGGTAGAGCCGTGTGCTCGTAACAACATGGGATGCTCTTTCGAGGTTTTGTGATGCACGTAATAAGTCCTGAGGATTCCACAGTATGTCCAGTGATGATGAAGACCTATAGGTGGTGGGCCTACATCCAGTATGAAAAAGGACTGGCTCTGTAGAACTTCCTATGATGAGTAGATTCAGAGATTGATTGAGATAGCAGCAGTAGTGACGATGATGATGACTCGATGATAATTATCCAGTGATGATGATCCAGAGAAGAAGACTTATGCTAGAAGACCCGTGTCGAGAAATACCTTCCTCGTTAAGAGGGATTGTTGATGTATATGTAACTTCAGAATGTATTTCACATATATATATATATTGTATTCCAATAGAGATGATATTATTCCTCTATACGGAAGTGTCGTCATTTAGATTGTAAGTGTCGTAACTTATACTTGATGGGTTATTAGACCACCTTGTTGGGGTTGGCCCTGTATAAGTCATGTGGGTCAAAGGGTTATTAGACCACCCTAGTGGGGGTCGGCCTAGTCAGCATTATGTTAAGTGGTTAAGTTGAGGCCGACCTAGTTGAGTAAAGGTCAAGTCAAGTTAGTGTATAAATAGAGAGTGTGTCTCTCTCATTTTACACATTCTATTCTCTCACTCACACTTGGGAGAGTGGCACACTTGTGGAGGAGGAGGCTCTGCTGCTAGGAGAAGACTATCTCTTGTATTCTGGTTCTATCATTGCTCTATCTATCTCTGAGGAAGTTATTGGGGTTTTTCACCTTTATGGTTTTCCCCAAGTAAACTCTGTGTCTTTTGTGTTCTTTCATTATTGTGTCCATGATTGATATGCTGTATATTTGCTATACATGTTGTTCTCTTAGTTAAGATCCTAGATCAGATTGAAGTAAATTCTGAAAATTTAACAGTAATCCCCAAGAGGGACTACAATGTCTTCTTTAAACTCAGGTACCATTTCAGTAAATGATGAAGTCACAATTACTGTTGAAACCAATGAAGATGTCTGACTAGTAGTAGGAGCAAGTATAGACATAGTTATTTGGAAAATAGTTGGGGTGGAGGGGATATTTTGAATAACTGCTGGTACATAAGTTGGGGAAGGAATTGAAGTGAAGGCTTCAGAAAGTGGAACTTGGATATCATCAGCTGGTAATGAAGAAGGAGGGACTGGAGTCTTCTCATTAGTAGCTGGTGGTGATAAAATGAATGGAGATGATTACAGAGAAACAGTCGAAAATTGGATCTCTGCAATAGTAGATGGAAAAATAGGAAGTGGAACCGAGCTGGTTGGGAATGGAGCAGTGATGTTAGTTAGAGTATGGAAAAGTTGGGATATGGGGAATGGAGGTGTTACCCCAGATGACAAAGTTGAAATAATTTGAATAGATGAAAGTAGAAGTGTTGAGGTTGTGGTGTCAGCAGCAGGGGTAGTTTTAAGAAACTGATGGTATGGGACAGAATCAACCACTTCAATAGCATTCAATAAATCTATAATTGTTTGTGAAGTTTCAGTTACTTCCTCAATCACAGGCACAAAAGAATATACCTCATATTCAGCATCACTATCAATAATATTTAAGGTAGGGATTTGAGATGCAGAAGCCTAAGTTTTATTCCTTTTGGTTGGCTTGGTAACAGCCATCACTTGATCATCACAAGTTTGAGTAACTGCAACGGTCACTTGAATATTAGCAGTAATCTTAGCAGCTGCAACTACTTGAGTGTCTAGCATTGAAGTCATCTGAGCTAACTTCTGCTTTGATTGCTGTGATGCCTTCATCAATACCTTAATTTGTTCAATAGTCTTTACCTTTGGATCATCTTCCATGAGACCTTTTCCTTTATCCCCTTCACTCCAGGTCAGCATTAGTGGAGCAACTGCTTTATGAGCTTCTTTATCCTCTCTATCCTTTCTTGCTTGCTCAATGAGCTTTAGTTCCATTTTTCGGTAGCGCAAAACCTTAGTCTTAAGCTCATGTTGATACTGGATGATATGGTTTTGTTCATATTTACTCTTAGCCCTTCCCAAGACTTCATAAAAGGTATTTACTCCTTGATAGATGGAGTCATCAGGAACTTCTTCATGAACATATCCACCCTTCACATGGTTTTGCTTGAAATGGGAATCCAAAAAACCTTTAGGATCATGTCTTCTTTTGGAAACATAACCCAATTTTAAAGCAACAATTTTGTCACCCAACACTATAGCCCAAGTTGAATTTGGGATGGCCAATGGCCCAAGGTTCAAGGGGAACTTAGGCCACACCTTCCTCTTAGGACCAAATAGCTTTAAATACACACCATCGGTAACAATTTTATAGGAAACCTCTTCAATGACCAATCTGTCAGGAACTATCCTAGGTAGAAGATGTACAGTACTTCTTCCCCAAACTCTGACATATGAGAAGGATTCACACACATACCAGTCACCAATTGTGGCAATGAAGGTTCTGGCATCAACTGAGAAAACAGGAGCCTACTCTCTGAAGATTTTGAAGTAAATACTTCTAAGGAAGTGATCACAAATGTCATATATCAAAGGCATACAATTGTTCTCCCATAATGCTGAATGATAAATATGGACATAAGGAGTTGATGGAGTCCAAATCCATCCCATGTTGGGATATTGGAATTCTACACAAAATATATCAACGACAAAAGCTGAAAAGAAGAAATGTGGCTTCCTCGCAGTCGGTGCCTTCTGATATGCTTGAATGGTTCTTTTGAGTTCAAAAGACAAGATAGACGCCCAAGGGAATGACTCACTAGTCATTAGAACATGATGGGTGTTGGCTTGGTTTTGCAACCAAGCTTAGTGCAATGGGCACCTGCTAACTAGTAGCAGCAGTCTCAATAGAAATAAATAAAAAATTACTTTAAACTACATTAATCATGGATCTATGTGAAATAGATAAGCAAACAATGGAAATATTTTTGAAAGCAAAAACAATTGACAATATGTAAAAAATAATTTTGTATTAAGAATAGGGGCAAGAAAGTGCTTGCAATGGTGATACCTTCAAGTGGTGAAGATTGTTGAGCAACTTCCAAGGTGAGTAGCTCCAAGCTCCAAAGGTCTCTTCTCCAAGATAGCTACAATGGTCAAAAGCTCATGAGAGATTTTGACCGCATGAGGATAGGATGATGGATGGATGGAAAGTGAGGAGCCCCTACCACCTTTTTATAGTTTTTGGTGGTGGGGAATACCATTATGGTTTTGAGGAAACCAATGGTATTGACCAACATGGTTTAGTTATCTTTTCCCTCCTTTTTCCTTTTTTGAATATTTCTAATATTTTTATTCGCTTTTTAATATTTTTGGGAATTATGGACCCTTTTGAGGGGTTTTTATGCTTTTTGAGGAAAAATATTCATTTTGAGTGGAAAAAGGGGTGTAATAAGGTCTTTTGGTGACCTTTTGATGGCTTTAGAGGCTCAAATGGTGAAAAAGTGGACAAATGGGTCATGTGAATAAAGAAATGAGCTAGTGAGCACTTTTTGGGTGTTAGCAGATTGCCCCTTGACATGTGAGGGAAGGAGCTCATCGTATGGCCGATAGACATCATAGTTTTTCTGTCATTTTTCTGGGGTTTGGGGAAGAGAAGAGACCGATTGGAGACTGGATCCACGACCCTTGGAAGCTGCAAAATAAACAATATTACATGGCCTCAATACGAATGAGGAATAATCTCTGATAATGGACGAGGCAGGCATACCCATGCTCCTATCAAGACATATACATAACAATTAGTCCCAAGAAGGGGGACCTGAAAAATACATAAAAAATGTGCTGGTACATCATAATGGTCCAGAGGGGACATCATTTTGGGATGTACTCATGATCATAACATGACTGATCTCAATAACTGATACACTGGAATAAAGCATCAACCGTTCTGAATAAGGTCTCAGAAGGGTTGATGAACTGCTAAAACTGAAGGTGTCCAACATCTGCAGGGACTCAATGACTGTGAGCCATATCTGGGAAGTATATGTAACTATATACTCGAGGGAGTATAAAACTGGGGTACATCTGAATACTGTCGCCATGCGCAACCCGGATATCTATAGAAAAAATGTAACTAGTTGTTTCCATAAGTAGATTCTCAAATGTGGAAGAGTCAGGTGGTATCCGGGGTCTTCGACTAATAACTGAACGGACCAATGCCCTGTGCGAGTCTCAATGATGCGATCAAGGTGTTGGAAGTCGAGCATGTGAGAAACAACCATTTGGATAGGCACTGAGGACTCTTCTCGAAATGATTCGTAGGTACTCATTGTAAATGGTGATGAGTCCAAGACACAGGGACCTCTAGGTCTATCCTCTGGAATAAATTTGGTTGTCGTCGAAAGGGGGAGACCAGCAACTAACAAGGCAATGATGTTTCCTTGATAGGAGCAGGAGGTGTAGAACTGAAGTGTGGTAGTACTGATGGTAGGACTGTCATACTTGTAGGGATGGGAATTAACTGGGGTCATGGAGTGGGTAGACTCAAACTTCCTTTGTTCAGAGCATGATGACATGGTTGACCTGGAAGCGTAGGGAATTGACTTGTAGGTGTGGGGATAATAGATTTTTAAGGATTGAAGGGTATGTATTAACTGAGGGGACGAACTGATGGGTGCTGTCGAGGGATTCTCAGGGTGACATACTGCAGAATACTCTGAACAAAGGTGACCAAAATGGGGAAGCTTCCATATGAGTAGACATGATCTGTTGTGGTGCCAAGAAGCACCATTGGGTCCTTCTTCGTAGTTTTAATGAGCTCCAAGAAGGGATAAAAGTGTGCTTTGAAATGGTACTGTCCTGTGGATTTTGTGAGCCCAGGACTGTTCGTGCTCATGAGTGCTTTCATTTGTTAAGGAGTCTGAAAACGATAAGAAGACTTTGCAGTGGTTGTGAGTATTGTCCTGTTAGTTTTACGAGCCCAGGATGGTGATTTATCGTGGTTTCTTTCATGTTTAGAGAGTCTGAAAGCGGTAAGTGGACTCCATTGGTGTTCTTTTTCGTAAGTTAGTCTCCAAGGCCCGAAAAAGCATAAAATGATGCAAATGGAGAACTCTTCTAGCCGATGTGACTAGAGTATTCCTTTTTCGTAATTAGTCTACAAGGTCCGGAAAATGGGTAAACTTATACCAGGTAGACGCCCTTTCAGATACGTTTAGCGAGCATGAAAGGAAGCAAGGTTGCTCGACGATCTTTTCATTGTTTTAGGAGTCAGAAAAGAGCTTAACAGAAACTCCCTAAGTGCCTTTTTCGTAAAATGGATTGCTCGGCTCGAAAAAGGGGTAAAATTATATCGAACAAAAAAGGGATTGATGAGAGTGAGAAAAGGTCTCAAGCATCATCATGTGTGTAGAATATTGAATCTGATGATATCAAACTTGTTAAAAATGGACGACGGCCGATGTGGCATGCAAACCGAGGCGACGAGGGGGCATGGGAAAAATGCCCGAAAAATATGGAGGTGAGAGAGAGAATGATCTCAAGCGTCATCACGAGCGCGGAAAACTGAATCCGGCGATATGAGACTCGTAAAAAAAAAATAGAGGACGGTCGATGTGGGACACAAACTGAGGCAATAAGTGGCATTTTGAAAAAATGCCCGAAAATTATGGGTGTAAGAGCGAGAAATGGTCTCAACCATCATCACGGGCATGAAAATATGAATCCTGCGGTGCAAATGGTGCGAAAAACGGAGGTCATAAGGACTCTGGAATGGTCAAAGGAAATAACTAGTTTAAAAAATGGCTACAAATGAAGGTGACCCCACCAAGCCAAGGATGGAGTGGTGGGGAGAAATGATGACCCGCAGGGGCGAAATACTATGTGTATAAAATCAAATCAAATATACAAGTGACACGTGACCTAAAAAATGGTTGAGATCACGAATGTGAAAAAGTGAGCAGGGTTAATGACCCGCCCCCATATGATGTGCATGGGGTTTATGATTGTGGATCACATAAGTGTTGGTTTGAACGATGGGCTCATTGAAGTGTTGAGATAGAGGTGATGGGGTAGGGTCAAAATGATTGATCATGCCCCCTATCCCAGGTTCGAGGTAATCTATTATGTCCCCGAACTCAGAGGTGTCAATGCGGTGCAAATGATGTCTTAGAGAGGGATCAATAGGGCATTGAGCAACTGTTGGCAAGGGAGTGTACTATGAAGCTGTGGGCCGTGGTGGCATACTGAAGTGATGATATGATGATGGGGAATTCCCCTTGTGGGGTGGATTCCCCCAGTTCTCCGACGAGAATCATGACGATGATGAGTAGGCAAGGTTTTGGGCCTGCCCCCATGTTGTGGACATGTGGTTTGCTCGTTGATTTGAAAGGGTTGAACATGTGTGTCAAAGAGGTCAATGGAAGGGGCCGACCAGACAGAGGGGTATCCAGTGGAAACCGTGTAAATGGTGTTAATTTCTTCCAAGGAGGAAGATGGTGGGGGATGAATTTCCTCAATTTTAGGAGGGGATATCTCTACGTCGACATTATTCAATTCGTATAAGGCTGCTCTATAATCTGGGAGATCAGGGAAATGGTGTGAATAATGGCCATAAATGTCACATATTGCACAAGGATGGTTTGTGCGCAATGATTTATCACGAGGCTTAGGGGTTGGATCTAGTTCGACAACCGAGATGTCGGGGTTGTCGTCAAGCATTTGCATGTGTTCCTGTAATGCAGGTAATTGTGGACATTGGTGAGTCGGATGGCCTAACTCATCACACAACGGGCATTTGGGGGGAGCACGAAACATGGGAGGGGGTTTAACTACCTTGGGAGGGGGTACAGCGGTGTATGGTTGTGGGCCTCTGCCCCCGGTGGGCTTGATAAGAGGAGGGGGATTCGTAGATGATGAAGGGGTAGTGACATCGGGAGGTGGTTGACTAGTAGTGACAATGGGTTGTACCGGTTGTAGGATGAAATTTGGTGTCGGCGGGGGAATGGGAGGCGAAATATACCACATGGGTAAGCCTAAGGTTAACCCGGGGAGGCTGAGGGTAGCCATAACTGGGGCGCTTACTACTCCCGAGGGAGGGAATAGGAAGGGGATTGTGTGGATGGGTGTAACACCAATGTGACTAGGTACCAATGGTGGTTTGGGTAACAAGGGCGGTTGATTGATGGGTGTTTGTGTATTATGGGACAGGGTACATAGGTAAGATAGTTTGGGCACTGGTGACGGGGGTGGAATGGATTGGAATGTAGAAGTCATCGACGTGTCGGAGTAAAGTCCGGGTCCCATGGAGGAAATAAACGAGGTAGTTGCACCACAAACAGGTTGTTCAACCATGGGGAGAACATTTTCGGGTGCAGCGGGGGCCTTGGGATCGTAATAGGTGAGTTGGTCGACCTTGATCACGCGTCCATCATGGGGGAACATCATGGTACGAAAAATGGATGAGGAAACCGCCCGCATGGGATACATGTAGCTGTGACCAAGTAAGAGGTTATAATCAAGTTGGGCATTGATGACCTCTATGTCTATGAGCACGGTTTTACCAGCCAGCTGGACGAGAACATTAGCTAATAGACCTTGGGGTTGAGCTGAACGGCCATCGTAGGCTCGCAACGTAGTGGTGGAATGCTGGAGAGTAGGGGATCCCAACTTCTACCAAACGAATGTGGACATAATGCATGTAGAGGCACCTTCATCGATAATGCACCGATGGATGACAAGATTCTGAATGGAAACAAAAACTTGGAATGCTAAATTGGAAGGCAGGCGTGGTTCGGACTGGTCCGAATCGAATGCCATCAGTTGTGAATCATTGGGGTCAATAGCACCAATGGCAGAGAGCAAAGTCTTGCGCTGTGAAGGACATTTGTTTAAGACTTCTAAAGAAGACATGGCTGCGGGAGACTGGGCTAAGTCATCTACAATGCTGTAATTCGACGCAGCGCGAGCATTGGGGTTATTGTTGATACGACGAAGTGGGAAGCGAGGTGCTTTAGAGGCGCCATCGAGTGGAGCCAGAGGTATATGTAATGTCTGATCAGTGGGATGATCGATAGTGTTTTTGTCGGCGGGAGGGTCTTCAGGGGTGGAGCCATATTGGTTCTGACGGGTTTGGAGGTTGACATCAGCGGATGACATCATTAACAAGTGGTGGGTACCTGAATCGAACATGGGTTGATCAGGAGCGGCATAAGTGATCTGTTGTTGTGGTGGTGTGTTGCCTTGAGGGGGAGCCAACGCCTGAGTTTTCACTATGCCTTGGGTTGGTAAGGGGTTTTGCAGCACCAAAGGTTGCTGCTGAGGGGGCGGGGGGTTTGGTGGCGTCTGAGGAGTCGCTTTCCCTTGACGATGGGCATCATCAGTCCAGAGTTGTCGAGCTCGCTCCAAATGTGGGAAAGCATGTGTGTAGTGGCCATAGACCCCGCAAATAGAACAAGGATGGTTTGTTCTGAGGTTATTTTTTTTAGGCTGCTTGGGATGACGATCCGGATTCTGGTTGGGAGGAGCAGCGTTGTTATTATGTGGAGGATTGGTAGGTGGTGGACCTTGATGATGTTGTTTGGTTGTTTTCGCGGTTACGTCCTCTTCCACGGTTTTGTTTTCCACCCTGGTTGCGTTGGTTGTTTTGATGTTGGGGCTGATTGTGTTGTGTGTATACTTGCCCTTGAGCAATGGGAGGATTTTGGTTTGCCGTAGATACGGGAGCAGCTTGCGGTGGATAATAAGCTGGTGGGGCTGGAGGTGGTCCAGTTACCTGCTGGGGTTGTTGGTAACCCTGAGTTATTGGAGGTGTTGGGTTAGCTGTTGTAGCTTGCTGTGGGTAATACATTAGTTGTGGCGGGAACTGAATTGGGTTCTGGGTGGCAGGTTGGTTGTAGTATGTGGGAGGTACATATGCCGATGGCGCTTTCCCATAGCAATGTTTTGGACAAGAGGGTCCATGAGTGTGATGAGTCTGATTCGTTGGAGCGTAGGAAGTTGTCGCTCCAGAATTAGATGTAGACCTAGAGAGGTCTGGGGCATTTATGGTGCTCACCATGCTAAAAGGTTTAATTTGCGGTGTGACTTGGCCAATAATACCATCAGCGGCATGTGATGCCCCCGGCTCATCACCACGTGAAGAATCGCCTCGTGGGGCGTCTAGTATGATGGTGTAGAGATAGCCTGATTGGGCATAGATTAGGTTGAATTGCTGAGCTTTTAAGATAGCTTCTTCCTCTAACTGGGGTTGTTCGGAAGCGACATCTTTTGCTATGAGGGGTAGGAGTGATTTAAGGAACCAGTCCAAAAATATACGGTCATCCAGTTTAATTTTATAGAGGCTACGACGCTTGCGCCACTCATGGATGTGGTCCGTGATGTGGGTAGCTGTGTTTTGTCTGCAAGACAACAGTATTTCAACTCCTGCATCGTAACGTATAGGTAGCTGCAAAAACTGAAGGAAAGTGGAGGCGAGAGACTTAAAAGTATGGTGGGTCCCATGTGGTTATTCGATGTACCACTTGGCTGCAGAGCCAGTGAACGTTTGTTGCAACAGTCTTAGATGAATGGAGTCATCCACTATGGAGTTAGATGAACACCATAGGTGAAAAGACATTATGTGGTTTTGAGGGTCCTCCCCAGGTTTTCCTTCAAACTTGGGTATGTCCGAGGGGAGCTTTGTAGGCATGGTTGGTCATGTAGGGTTGTGCCTGATAGGATCGTTGGTTAGCCTGGCTAAGTCTGGTAAGTTCAGACTAGCCATGTAAGGTAAACTAGCATATGGGTGTGGCGTAGTAACTGGGACATAACTATTCATGGTGGCATTATGTAGTGGCCTAGTAGCCCCTAAATGTATGCTAGGTATTGAAGGTATGTGTCCTCCAACTGCTGTGGTTTGGTATGGACCAGCGTTTCCAAGTGCAACATGGGTTACATCGGGGTTAGGAATAGTGCCAGGAATTCCTGGGATTTGGGTTGTGGTAATGACAAGTGGTGTGATTCCTATGTTTGGCATACCCACAATAGGAGGTAGTCTTGTGTTGGGCATACCTAAAGGCGGAGTGTCCCCTATACTAGGCATGCTTAGAGGGGTTGTTGTTACCATGGATGGCATTGTAGTAGAAGGGTTTGTGGATGTATCTCCAATAGTACTGGTAAAAAGTGGGTCGTATTGTGTTCCAGCCATGAGGTTGGTTGGTAGTAATTTAGTAGGGTTTTCGGATTCAGCCTCAGAATCAGATGTGAAGTGAGGTGTGTCAGAATCGGATGACTGTATGTTTGGCCGACGGCGTGTTGAGTCAAGGGATAAGTTTCGACGTCGGTGACGTGGAGAGCCAAGTAGACTGAACTGAGGGGGTTCACCCTGAAGACGACGAGATCGTCTAAAAATTCTCAATGGTGAGAAATAAAAATTTTCAGTGTAATGTGGTGATGTAAAAAACTTGAAACCCTAATGCAACCAAGAGTACAAAAAAGGGGAGTGAAAATAAAGGCTCTCAGGCCAAAAATCAACCTCAAAAAGCACTTATTATAGCAGCTATGCTATAATAAGTGGAGGGATGCAACAAAATTGGTCAGAATACCAACAGTCAAATAGTTTCTAAAAAAAAGAGGTGCTACTAGACCAAAGGTGGGTAATGTATCATGCAAGCACCTAACTAGAAGTATTGTGAGTCAACAAACGATATTCTCTGCAAGGTGATGAAATCCAAGTTAGACAATATAGAGTGTTGAATCAACGGTTAGATATCCCCCTACCGGGAGGGACACCGGGTAGACAATCCTAAAGAGTGGCAACTAGGATACCCCGTTCATGACACGTCCAGAAAAGGTCAATTTGCTGTTTGGTCCTTTTACCGCAGTACCCCCATACAGGGATACCTCGAGAACTGCGAGAGGTAGCCTTCGGTTACTGAATGGATTTTGGTATTCCACTCAGGCCTCCGAAACCAATCTGGCGACTTCAACCCTCCTAAGGGAGAGGCCTTCCGATAAATTGGTTGTGACCGTGCCAAAAAATACTAGGGGATTTTGGTTCCCTAATGGATAACAACTATGTCTCAAATGTAATAACTGAGGGGTGTTATTGGAACACCTATCCCCTCAATTCTACCTAACTACAAAATTCTTTTAAGTGCTCCCCAAGTGGGGTTAAAAGTTGGTTGAGTTTAAGGTAAATTTTAAGACTCAGTTTTAAATTATGTGGCAGAGTGGGTGCAAGTGTGCTATTTAAACTGAAATTGATTTGCCTCGCTTGGGCGATTTTACAAATGAAAGAAAAGACGCTTCCAGTTTTGCAAAAAATAAAGGCGTTTTTGAAATGTAAATGCTTGAAAAAACTATTAAAAAATAATGGATCTTTGAAATAATTCGAAGGAAAGCAAATAACATGAATACTTCAAGAAATAAATGGATCTCTTAAAAATTGCTTGGGCAAAGTTTTGAGCAAATAAACAATAAAACTTTGATCTAGATAAAATGTCGAAAAATCTCTCTTTTAATTTCTGAAAATTTTGTAAAAAAGACTTTTAATGAAGCATTCTAAATAGTAAAAGATTTCATATGGCTGTAAAAATGCAGGAAATTTAATACTGTAAAATATGCTAAATGGGCAGAAAATACAGTAAAAAATATTTTTCAAAAAATTGGCCGAATTGAAAAAACTTGCATCGCGGGTTTCGGGAAAACAACCACGATGGGCCACGCGGGTTCTGGCCACAAAGCCGCTATGTGCAGCGCGGATTCGTGTCACACAGTCGCGATGGGCAGCGCGGGATTCAGCCGCGAAGCCGCGATGTGCAGCACGGGTATTCGTCACACAGTCGCGATGTGCAGCGCAAAAAATGGTCGCGAAGCCGCGATGTGTAGCGCGTAAATTGGCGGCGAATCCGTGTGGAAAAAAGCCGAAAGGTCGCGATGAGACGCGCGACTGTCAGGAAAAAAACCGTGAGGAAAAAGCCGAAAACGGACACCGAAAAATGAACCCGAAAATGGAAATTTCGGGCTGTTAATGGCAATAAAAGGGGCCAAGATCTAGAATAGCAATGGATCTGCTGTCTAGGATGGCATATTTATGAATTAAACTGATTAAAACTAACAAAGACTAAGATCTAAAGAAAAAATTGAGATCTAAGAATTCGAAGCCAGTGGAGTCGCCAAAAACCGTTGGCTTGGTTTTGCAACCAAGCTTAGTGCAATGGGCACCTGCTAACTAGTAGCAGCAGTCTCAATAGAAATAAATAACAAATTACTTTAAACTACATTAATCATGGATCTATGTGAAATAGATAAGCAAACAATGGAAATATTTTCGAAAGCAAAAACAGTTGACAATATGTAAAAAATAATTTTGTATTAAGAATAGGGGCAAGCAAGTGCTTGCAATGGTGATACCTTCAAGTGGTGAAGATTGTTGAGCAACTTCCAAGGTGAGTAGCTCCAAACTCCAAAGGTCTCTTCTCCAAGATAGCTACAATGGTCAAAAGACCATGAGAGATTTTGACAGCATGAGGATATGATGATGGATGGATGGAAAGTGAGGAGCCCCTACCACCTTTTTATAGTTTTTGGTGGTGGGGAATACCATTATAGTTTTGAGGAAACCAATGGTATTGACCAACATGGTTTAGGTACCTTTTCCCTCCTTTTTCTTTTTTTGAATATTTTGAATATTTTTATTCCCTTTTTAATATTTTTGGGAATTCTGGACCCTTTTTGAGGGTTTTTTATGCTTTTTGAGGAAAAATATTCATTTTGAGTGGAAAAAGGGGTGTATTAAGGTCTTTTGGTGACCTTTTGATGGCTTTAGAGGCTCAAATGGTGAAAAAGTGGACAAATGGGTCATGTGAATAAGGAAATGAGCTAGTGAGCACTTTTTGGGTGTTAACAATGGGCTATAGAAGCCCCCTCAGCTTTAAATACATAACAGTTTGAGAGACCATATAGTCTGCATAACATGGCATCCAATAGGGAATAAGGTTCTCTAAAATAGGAAACCGGGTACAAGTTATCATCCCTAGGGATGAAACTGTTAAATTTATTCATCCATGAATTCAACATTTTGTTAAAATTGTACCTGGTCTTAGAGGATTCTATGAACTCAACATCAAGGGGTTGAATAGACGGTTTAAGAGCATAAGCTCTGATGAAAACCTCAGGGTGGAAGGTAGCCAATTGTGACCTTGCACTGTCATTAAATGATCGGTCTTTAGGGTTAGCATGGTCCACAATCCATTTAACCGCATCAGTATAAGGAAAAATAGCGGGTTTGGTAGCAATGGCATGAAGATGGGAATCCCTAATTTTCTCATACGCCAGCTGGTCATTCTGAATGTCTAATAGGTCATCATTATAAAAAATTGAGTATATTTTGGACCAGTCTATCTGATAAGTTTCAGTGATTTTATCACCAGTGTCCGAGAAAATACCAAAATTTGGGTCTTTGTGCAGTAAATTCTTCTAAGCAGTTTTACAACGTGTATTGCGCGACTTGTTTGAAACTGGAGTTTTTCTGCTAAACGAATGAACAAAAATAAAAAACAATTCAAAATCTCGAAATAGTAAATAACTGAATAAGAGGAATGAGTAAAACCAACCTATTTCAGCTGAAAGTAACGAGCAATAGACACCTGGTAAAAACTTCGCAGTAAAATTCAAGCAGCAAGGTAATCTCCGAAATTAAAAATGATAAGAAAAAATAGGGAAATTCAAATATTTATTGCTTTTCGACGGGCCAAATCTAGACCGTAGGATGAAAACGAATCAATGGCTGAGATTAAATCTTGCAGGATGTAGGGTCAAGTTGTGGGAGTTTTATTTTGGAACTATGTACATTTTTCCTGTAATCCGCAATCCGCAATTGTGGGTTGTGGGATCGAAATTTAGAAAACCAACAATCAAAAGGATCCCGCAATTTGCAATCCACAAATGCGGATTGGGGGTTGCGAGAAAAAAAAGGTTCAAAAGCTATTTACAAAGTCTTCCTGCAATAAGCAATTTGTGGGTTGCGGGATGAAAACACTTCCAAAAAGAAATGATAAGCATGCGGGATGAAAATGACTTGGTGGAAAAACTCAAAGCTTCCCGCAACTTCATAAAAATAGTAAAAAAAACTAGAAATTTTCAAAGGGAAAATTCTAATCAAATCAAAACAATGCAAAGGCATAAAATCATAATAAGCATAAGGATGAAACCCCCATAATGATAAAGTAATTTAAACCATTACCTTTGTATTAAAAATCTTGGGGCTCCTGTGTTCCATTAGAACATGGGAGATGTTGTACCTACAACACAGCCTAATTGCAATTTTAAAAAATGGTAGAGGGGAAAATGGACAAGCTAAACTTCATTTAAATCACCCTATGTAATCTCATCCGCAGAATCAAGACAAATCGACGGTTAAAACTTAAACATGCAGGAAGGAAAAGAAGGGTTGCGGGGTTTTATTTCATAAATATATACATTCTTTCCGGAATCCGCAATCCACAATTGCGAGTTGCGGGTTGCGGAAATGCAAAGTGCAAAACTATTTTGAGACTCTTCATACAATCCACAATTGCGGGTTGCGACTTACGGAAACACCAAGTACAAAACTATTTTAAGACTCTTCCCGCAATCCGCAATTGCGGTTTGCGGATGTAAAAGACCACAATTATTAAAGAAGGATCAGACACCCCTTCTTTTCGTAGTTAATTCCGAAAACCTTTATCCAATAATTCAGCTATATCCATAATGGGGAACACAAGAAGGATCGACTGATCCTTCTTGCAGTGTCGAAATATTATGAAAAGAATATTGGTAGTAAGAAGGGTCGATCAACCCTTCTTGCAGTGTCGAACTATTATGAAAATATTATGGGGAATAAGAAGGGTCGGCCGACCCTTCAATTACGAGGGAATTGTACAAATAGAACACCTTGGAAGTTATATCATATAAAAATAGTTTGTTCTGACTTCCGTTTTATGACAAGAAGGATCGGTCTGCCCTTCTTTTTGTAGTTAATTGTCAAAACCTTTATCCAACAATTCAGCTATAGCCATAATAGAGAACACAAGAAGGATCAACCGACCCTTCTTGCAGTGTCGAACTATTCTGAAAAGAATATTAGGAATAAGAAGGGTTGGCCGACCCTTCATTTAGGAGGGGATTGTAACAATAAAACACCTTGGAGAAAGAGCGGCCACTCTTTCTCTGATAATTTTTCGACTTGCCAACAAAGTATTTAAAGAAAAACGTCTATAAATTTTGTTGTTAAAATGTTAATATCAAGTATCCTAGGGTGACACATGGCATATTTGATTTGGCACATTGAGTATAGCGAGGTTACTAATTTTTATTTGATTTGGCACATTGAGTATAGCAAGGTTACTAATGCGGGTTTAACCACAACACAATCAGGAAATGAAAATTCAGTGATAGTAGTTTTAAGGATCATTAGGCACATGCAAGATTACCCTGTAACTGGAATGCTAATTGAAAAATTAACATGAATTTATTGATTTATGTTAATCATTTGTAGAAATAGATAAATGTTTTAATTAAATATATTCACTTAAAACATAAAAGACACACAGATCATGAGTAAAGACAAATCCAAACTGTAGATCAATGTATGGATTATTGATTGCAAAAATTAAACAGTGTTCATAAATAATCTAAAGTGAAAATCAACATTCATCAAAGAAATTTGGTCAATTAACAAAAGGGGAATGAAGAGAAGGACTAACTGTATTACTTCAAAGTTGCAAAAAATTATAATCTCTGCATCAATCAGAGTGTCTCCAGTCTTCTTTTGTTGATCCCCCCCCACCACATGAGACCTATACCCTTTAAATAATAATTAAAAAAATAGTTACAAAAGATAGAATTTCCATAAAACAGGGATTACAAATCAAAACTAAAAGAAATCCTCAGAAGCGACTAATACCGACAATATTTTCACAAAATTCCAAAAATATTTTCATCACATGGTTTCGGGGAAGATACTGACAATCCACTAGCTATCTGTGACAGAAGTTGAAATATGCTTCTTAGAAGATTCATGATGATCGACAATGTCATCAAAAACCAAAAAATTGGGCACTTGTCCTTCCTTCAAGGGAATTGGTGGAGTCACAGGAACTTGATTAATTATAAAATCCTGGATGACTGTATCATCTCGATCAACATGTTTCTAAGTGATCTTCCTTCTCTTCCTCTGAGGGAGTCATATATACATGGATTGAATCTCAGAGTCTTCTTTTTCATTACCAGTGCTGTCATCCAAAACATTGGCTTTAAAAGGTGGCGATAGAGGTTCATGATATTGAAGAGGTTGATATGGATTGAATCTGACTGAAGATTTGTGACTTTTCTGCATCTTGTTCATAGTATGTAATTGTTAGGAGAAAATCTCTGGAAATTGAATAACAAGACTTTTTCTATAGAATATGATGACTAACAAATTGCCCATATTGGTCTTTGTGTTTAAGAAGAGCAATAAAGATCCCATAATGATTAACTGTAATGAATTTCCATGATTAAAACCTTTCGGTCTAAGAAATGCAATTATCACATCTATAACGAAATAACATATAGCATGCGCCAACCAAATTTGGATTAAGATGGAGTACAATTTTAATTATATCACGTTACTATGATTTGATGTCAAATCTAAACAACTTATCATTATGGATTAGTCGGATCAATGACTATGAATTCAAATTTGGCTGAAGGTGAAAATCGCAGTTAGGAGCCTAATTGCAATTTTTAAAAATGGTAGAGGGGAAAACGAACAAGCTAAACTTCATTTAAATCACCCAATGTAATCTCATCTGCAGGATCAAGACAAATCGATGGTTAAAACTTAAACATGCGGGAAGGAAAAGAAGGGTTGCGGGGTTTTATTTCATAAATATATAAATACCTGGCAATTGAAAAACTAGATTTATGGTTTGAATAATATAAACACCTGGCAATTGAAAAAATAGATTTATGGTTTGAATAATATACATACTTAGGAATTGAAATGTTTTGTTACAGATTTAGACAAAAATATAAATACATGGCAATTGAAATTTTCTGTTACAGATTTAGATAAAAATATAAATACATGGCAATTGAAATGTTCTGTTACAGATTTATTATTAAGACATAAAAATCAGTAGAATTTTTTCATGGCAATTGAATTTACTTCGATCTTTCAACTTTTACAGAGCTTGGGATCTTAATACATTTCACGACTACGATCTTGAGCTCACAAACAAAGACTCTTATACTACAATATTTACATTAAAAAAAATCTTACTAAGTCTACATAAAAATCAGTAGAAGTTATTCCGGGTTAAAACAGTGCAACTTCGCCGCATTACACATAGATGAAATTTACTTCGAGCTTTCACCTTTTACAGAGCTTGGGCTCTCAATAAATTTCAGTGCTAGGAGCTTGAGTTGACAAACAAAGACTCTTCTACTACAGATAATTTACGGAATTTATTTTGGCTTCAACTAGAAGCTATACTTTATTTTATGCTTCCACTAGAAGCTTCAACTAGAAGCTATGAGTCACATTAGTAACAAATCCTGGTCTTGGGGCTTCGACAGTGCTCGAAATGCCCATATATCATGGTGTGGTGAGGATTTTTCAGGGAACTATTGTCGAAATGCTCATATATCACGAAGAGAGCGACCATATGACTCAAGTATTTATGATAAAACAACAAAGGAAAATGGAACAGAGGCGGTAAAGAAGAGTGCCATGACTTCTCGAAGATTTCATTTTGCTGCGATATCGGGTATCATGCTTTAGTATTTATCTAGTGAATTGGTGAATTGACTTGGATGTTATGAATGGGGAAGGATAATTATCACAGTATGGTGGGATAGTGGTCACATATATCATTTGTACCAACTGTAGATTTTGTTGGAGTAATTGTACATGTATCACTACAATCGATGCCTTGAGAAAGGAATGTATGCTGACATGGCAATGGTTTATACAATGAAATTCTACAATGGCAGTTATCCTAATGGTGCTGATGGTGAATTATGGCTTGTATAACATGTGTGATGAAAATAATCACATCATGCTTTAGTCGAAATTATGTCACAAACACCAAGATCACCGCCATCATTTACCACTAGCGAGCGAAGAATCGAGAAGGAGCCATAAAGTCGCACGTGTGAGGGCAGGAAAGTGGAAGCGAGGGAGGTGGTATATTGCATGGGGCACGCATGCCATGTTATGGGTGCATGGGTCGAGGCTCCTCCCCCACCTACAAATTAAGACCAGAATTGAAGGAAATAAATTCTGGAAATCTGAAGAAGACAGACAAGGGTGGAAGGGTGGTGTTATGGTAGGTTGCAGTCTGCTAATGGTGTTGGTGCATCCTCTCAGTATTGCTTGATATTCCAACAGAATGATGGAATAGTCCGATGCAAAGCTTACATGTTTGTGGAATAATGACTGATTATTTTTGCAGTTGCAAGGGATGAGTCTATTGCTTCTATGTCTACAAGTTGAAGCTCCCATAAACATTTAGTATTTTATTACTCCTTCAAAGGAGATGATCTAATTAAGGATAAGGAGAATCTAAAACATTCAACGACTTTAAATTATTGTGAACTTGAATTTAAAATCAAAAAATGCAATTTCTGATTTGAAAAGTGTGAATTTCAAATCAAAAAATGCAATTGTATATTTGAAAATTGCGGTTTTCATTTGTAAATGTTCAAAATTTTAAGTTGAAAAAATCAATGTCTAAATATTTAGTCATTGTTTGAATAAACTATTCAGTTATAACATAAAAAAAATGGTTTGTCTTGACTTCCATTTTTCGACATGAAGGATAAGCTGCCCCTTCTTTTCGTAGTTAATTGTGAAAACATTTATCTAGCAATTTAGCTATATCCTTATTGGAGAACACAAGAAGGATCGATCGACCCTTATTACAGTGTTAAACTATTATGAAAATAATATTGGGAAAAAGGACGGTCGACCTCAGAATTGGTTACCTCTAATAGTGGATGGAGATTCCAGTATCCTGATCGCAATGGTTGGCCGTATCCAGAGGGGGTCAGCTGTGGAAAAACTTTCACATAACTGGAGATGAGCTGGATAACAAAGGTGTTGAAGCACGTGTAGCCTTCAAAGCAGGCATGCGATCACGTGGCTAGAAGACGATGCCTTCATATGGAACTTGGATGGGTTCGGCCCCCAAATCCTAAGCGACTGTGGCATGTGCTGTAGCCTGCATTATATTTTTTCAATATATTTTAGGAGGCCACATTGCCACCTTTACACGCATTTAATTAAATTCTACATAACAATTAAATGATGCAGGCAACGTACATTGTAACTACTTGGTAGAGTGACAGAGTAGTAGGCGAGAAGGGTGAATACCAGTTGGTATTCATTAGTGGAGCATTGTTAATGGTGAAGGTCAATTAATTGATCATTGAAGCAGAATAACTATAGCAGAATAACTAATGCATGAGGTGATTTTATTTTTGAACTTGTACTCTGGACAAGATAATACAAGTCTGTAAAGCATGAATTTTGTGGATCTTAGGTTGATTTTAAACTAAAATGGTAAGACAAATTGAAAATATATAAGTAATATTTGAATATAACATAAACAAATTTGACACTTTATAAAGATTAATCAAACGTAAAATGATAGGCAGTGAAAATTAGTAACCGTCATTAAATTTTGACTTGATAGGCAGTGAAAAGTTGAAATTCCAGGCCTGGACTCGAAGGCTCATAGCTTACCAAGCATGCGAGGCCTCGGGAAGGGATGGAACGGTTATCATTTTCATTAATGGAAAATCAATGCCTGGTACGATGAACATATCTATTGGCAGGCTTATGGATTATAAATCCAAAAAGGCGAATCGGTGCAGGCAGGTCCGAATTGAGAAAGTAGCTTGCCCTACCCTAAGAAAAGGCATGCTATGTCTGTTCCATTTCCGGATTAAGTGGTTTTAGATAGCTGGAGGTTTTTCTTTTTTATCTGAACCATCTTATTAAGCATTATGGCCCCTCGCATGCGTCTTTGCAGTCCTCGTGGCTCTAAACGGACCTCCAGGGTGAGTGGTAGGCAAAGGGGTGAAGGCTCGTCCAACCAGGTGAACGTCCCTATGGATGACCACCATTTGGATTTCCACTGGGCGCATATTTACCTAGAGGAAAATCCTATGGCTACTGAGGCCCATATCACTAATTTGGAAATCTCGTTGTAGCAGGAGGTCGAGGAACAGCAGAGCCGTCAGATTGTAGCCAACCCATTCTGGGCGGGCATAATTCTTCTGGCCTGTGAAATTTAAGCGCAAGAGCAAATTGTCAAAGACATTAAAGATATCATCGAGGGAATGAAAGTACCCCAGTAGAACGAAATGGAGAGTACGTGCACTCTGGAGACCTTAGTGGAAGCGCTCAACATACATGACTCATAGGAGGCCCGGAGCCGGGCACCGAGAACCATGCATTGATTAGGCTGGCCTTTTCTCTCTTTGCCTTGTGTCTACGGTTATATTTTGATGGAAGTACTGGTTGTTAGTTTTCTTCCTGTTCGACCTGTTGTTCTCGATTAAGCCGGCAGCTTTTTCCCTTGCTTTGTTGCTAGCTTGTTTTATGGCCCTTGGAAGGTGGTTTCTTGTCCGAGAGGTTTTGTGTTCTCAGTTTTCCTCTGTGAAGCAGTCATGCTATCTGGTGTAGTTGTTAAGATGATCTGTGTCATGCTATCTGGTTAAGTTGATCTGTGGGCGCCTGGTTTTCCCAACTCGGGAAGGGCCTAAGTGAGATTTTAGCTCACTCTGTTTGTAACTTTGTACCATTTTTGTACCTTTTTGTACTATATTTATAGAATTTCCGGCTCTGCTTACTTACAAAAAAAAAGAACGATTGGTTGACCCTTCAATTTTGAGGGAATTATAAAAATAGAACAATTTGGAAGTTGTAACATATAAAAATAGTTTGTCCTGACTTTTGTTTTTCGAAAAGAAGGATCAGCCGCTCCTTATTTTCATAGTTAACTGTGAAAACCTTTATCCAACAATTCATCTATATCCATAATGGAGAACACAAGAAGGATCGACCAACCCTTCTTGCAGTGTCGAAATATTATGAAACGAATATTGGTAATAAGAAGGCTCGACTAACCCTTCTTGCAGTGTCGAACTATTATAAAAATAATATGGGGAATAAGAAGGGTCGGTTGACCCTTCAATTACAAGGGAATTGTAAAAGTAGAACACCTTGGAAGTTATATCATAAATAATCGTTTTCCCTAATTCCATTTTACGACAAGAAGGATCTGCCGCCCCTTATTTTCCTAGTTAATTGTCAAAACCTTTATCCATCAATTCAGATATAGCCTTAATGGATAATACAAGAAGGACCAACTGACCCTTCTTGCAATGTCGAACTATTATGAAAAGAAGATTGGGAATAAGAAGGGTCGGCCAAACCTTCATTTAGGAGGGAATTGTAACAATAGAACACCTTGGAGAAAGAGCGGCTGCTCTTTCTCTGAGAATATTTCCACTTTCCAGCAAAGTCTATCACCCGTGCATCTCCTACGACGTGGAAGATTCCCTGGGTGTCTATTTTTCCGATCCATTTTGGTCCATGGATCATGATTCACCGCTTCTTTCTAACTCTATGATCCCTGGTGGCCTCGAATCCCACCACATGTCACCTTTTATGCCAGTTAAAACCACAGGAAGTCACCCACCGTTGATCTGGATCTTGCATGAATCTTGGTCGTCAAACGATGCGACTTTTACCAACTTCGTGGATTTTGCTTGCGTTGATGTTTCATGCAAGTTAGATCCACGAACAAAACCTTAGCCATAGATCTCGGCCTCGTCAGATCTGTGCCGTCCAAACCTGCGGACCTCTACCAAAAGTTCGCGGATCCAAAAATTTGTTTGCTCTGCGCATGTCGTATCAGAGAAGTAATTCTCGACCGTTGATTTGCTCCATTGGCCGTTGATATGCTCCTTAAGATGCTTATGGGATAAACCTCCCGTCTCCATCTACAACACCTCACCCAGATGATTCTATTTTGCTCAGACCACCAAGGCTTTCTCTATTCTTTTTAGAAATTGAACGTCCATTCTATTTTGCTCAGACCACAAAGCTAGTGCTAACAGTCGCAACACGCAACCACGGGTTGTGGATGCAGAAGAACACAATTATTGAAGAATATTTCTGCATCCGCAATCTGCATTGTGGACTGTGGGTTGCGGAAAGAAGCTGCGGGTTGCAGAAATAACCTGACTTTTGGAAAAACTCAGTGCTTTCTGCAAGTAACAAAAACACTCCAAAATGCAATAAAATTTCAGAGGAAAGTGTCAACATCTACCTGAATTTGAAAGTGTCAATATCAACCTTTCTAAAGTGAAAAAATCAAGTCCTAGAAGTGGCAATATTGCCTTGAAAAGTGTGTGTTTTCTTTTCGAATAGTGTGTTTCTTGACTACTTATGAACATTAAAAGCATGAATTTTAAATTAAAAAATGCAAATTTTGATTCCAAAAGTGTGAATTTCAAATCAAAAAATGCAAATCGTGATTTGAAATGTGTGAATTTCAAATCAAAAAATGGAAATTTGGATTTGAAATGTGTGAATTTCAGATCAAAAAATGCAATTTTTTATTTGAAAAGAGCAATTTTCATTTTTAAATGTTCAAAATTTTAAAGTGAAAAGTCCGATGTCTAAAATATTCACGCATTGTGAGAATAACCAGTCAATTGGCTAAGTTATAACATATAAAAATCGTTTGTCCGGATTTCTGTTTTTCGACAAGAAGGATCCGTCGCCCCTTCTTTTCATAGTTAATTGTGAAAACATTTATCCAACAATTCATCTATATCCATAATGGAGAACACAAGAAGGATCGACCGACCTTTCTTGCAGTGTTGAACTATTATGAAAAGAATATTTGGAATAAGAAGGTTCGACCGATCCTTCTTGCAGTGTCGAACTATTATGAAAATAATATATGGAATAAGAAGGGTCGACCGACCCTTCTTGCAGTGTCGAACTATTATGAAAATAATATTGGTAATACGAAGGGTCGGTCGACCTTTCAATTTCGAGGAAATTTGAAAAATAGAACACCTTGGAAATTTTAACATATAAAAATAGTTTCTCCTAACTTCTGTTTTCCAACAATTCCAATAATTCCTCTATATCCATAAAAGAGAACATAATTAGAAGGATCGATCGACCTTTCATTTTTGAGGGAATCATAACAATAGAACACCTTTGGGAAAGAGTGGCTGCTGTTTCTTTGAGAAAACGTATATAAAGTTGGTTGTTTAAATGTTGATATCTAGTATCCCATGGTGACACGTGGAACAATCATATTGTGACACGTGGCATATTTGATTTGGCACATTGACTATTAGAAATATAGTTTAATTATAATATTGGATCGTATAGAATATTTTCTCCTATGAGCAACGCTGAAATTGGCACTTTGAGTATAGTAGATCATATTTTAATATTTAGGTAGTTACTCTGAGGATAATTACTTGATTTTAAGTGCAGCGGATAAACCACTTCTAATGGCCTTTCCTTTTATAAAACATTAATGAAAATGAAAGAACACAACTTTTTGTTGACCAAGTGGAATTTTAGAAACACAACAATTTTGTTGCCTAAAACTGCCACATAGAGAAATTTAGAAACCAATTTTGTCTACTATTTAGAAACCATATTTTCTCATTGTTCCTTGACTGCTACAAGGCCCTTCTCATTTATCCTAATTGTTTCTCCTATCCATCCTTGCCTTGGTGACCATGCCCATATGATGCTATTTACATCGATCATATTTTCTTCTGCACCAACAACCCATTGTTGCTTTCTATCTAAGCATTTTTTGTACAAAACCTTCAGATCCTTCAATGCTCCTGTTGGCTTCCACCATTGCACCTCTACTTTGTAAGACCCAATAGTACTAGCATCTGAATCCTGATAAATATCAGCAATCGCCTTACCCAACCAGATTGCACAATCTGGCTCTGGTGATTGCACAATGACCATTTGTCCCTTTACAACATCCACTCTCGGAATGAATTCATCTCTAGGCTTGTTGCATAGTGGTCCAACATAGCAATCCTGCAAAGCAGGAACATTTTCCTTCAAATAGGCATCCATAATTTCATGTTCAGATCTTATAGGTTCACTACTACGAATATCATGGCTTGTCGATGGCCAAAAGTTAGTTGATGACTTATCAACACTCTCGAAGGGATTGTCCAAAGATTTAAGTACAGCCTCCCAATAATTTAACTTGGGACGCCAAAATTGTTCACCTCCCTTCTTAATCCCTTGATTCCAGAATGAAATATATGTTTCTATTCCCTTTTTTATTTCGCCAATCTCTGAAGGACTTTTTGATTGCAGATTTAATAACCTAGGTTGTCCCACCGGCAAGTTTGTGCTACCATCTGGCAATGACCGCCAGAGTTGAATAGGAGATGACCAAGCTTCATCCTGAAGTGATGCCTTCCATTGCATGGCTGGAATGTCATCCATGAGATGAAATTTAAAAAACTGGCATTTTTTTATACCGATGATTTTGGCATTTCCATCCAAAAGGTGAGGTTTCACAAAACTCTTAAAATCGTAAACTTCATCAATTAGATAAGTAACAAACAAATTTTGATCTTCACATGTCCTATACGTATCCATAATTTCTGGGAGTTAAAATATATCCGTGCACATTAGCTTTGTTGATAACCTGCCATAAGTTCCATCTATGTCTTCATGGGTGTGTCCAACCGGGAGGAATACAACTTCAACTTTCTCGAACACTCTCCTTGCTGTCAAAAGAGATAAAAATGCAAATACAAAGCGGTTTTTTTATTGCCAAAACAATTATCCATTTGCAACAACAACATGGGTGGTAGTTTTCTACTTGGAATGCATTGGTTAGTACCATCAACACACATTACATCATCTTCCATTACATCTTGTCTGTATATCGAACACTTTTCATATGAGTCTAATTGCAATAGAGCATCATGCAATTGGTGCTTAGATTTTCTGACTTTGTAGAGAAAATCACCATATTTATCAACCACTGGTTCTTCAAGACACTTCAAGCATTTAGCCAGGGATGTCACAGTGAAATTCGATCCCATCTCTAAAAATGAGAGGCTGAAATGACCAAAACCCCCAGTCTTGTGCCCATGAGTCAAAATTCCAGTCAATGATATGGGAATATTCAAAACATTACTAAAAGCTTTTGCCTTCTTACCCATCCTTGGAATGGAAGTCTTTGACTTATCCATTTTGTCATGAGCAATACTGAGACAAGTCTTCGTATTTTTCTGTGAAGTCGACCTATGCGAATAATAGAGATGGCGACAACTTGCAATATATTTATTATGAGCTTCTTGGTTTGCTTGCAACTTTTCCACCTTAGCTGGATCAATGGTCCCCTTAAGCCTATCATGTATTGTAATGCACTCATTACACCTTGAAAAGGAGTTTGATTTAGAAATTTTAACATCTAGAAAATCTTCTCTCATCACCTTGTTAAAGGAGGATCGTGATACTAGAGGAAAACCAATTCTTGCAATTTTAACATTAGCCATTTGTCGCAGCAAACCATGGGACATATTTGCAGGCAATAATTTCAAGGTCGTCCTTGTTCCATCTCCACTGATTAATCATGTAAGATGTGGAGATTTGTCTGAATTCTCTACTACAATTTTATTAATAGTAGCTACCAGTGCAATAGTGTTCTCCCTAGATTTTTCCAAGCCATTGTTACCATGCACAGCTCTCACATCACCATTCAAGAACATTATTTTATAATTGAAGAAAGTGCTATTTTTTATCCCATGGCATTTATACCATGCATTTTGACAGACGTCTCTTGTGTCTAATCTCATTGTAAACAAGCTTCTTTTTTTGTCATCTCCTTCTTTGGCCACATGAGCATATACAAAAATTTGAGCAACAATGTTCGGTGCCAATTTTTGAAAGGAATGCACCCTGATTTATTGCAGGCCTGTAAGGTACCGATCTTGAATTTCTGTCGGAAATTTTAGTTCTATCTTGCCGCTTTATGGAATTGTATGGCCTTGTTCCATTACCTTTAACATCTATATATTCACAATGGGGAGTACCTGGAAGGACCATCTGTAAACGACACTCTTCAAACACATTCCAAAAATTGACCATAACTTTGTCTGCTTTCTTTTTTAGTATAACATCCAAAGAAACATCATGGAGGTCAAGCAAATGGTTTGCATGCCATCTTATAAGGGAGCCTTCAAATACACCACAATCATCACAATTGCAGAAGACTTTATGAACTAAAATACCAAACTCACCAGCATCTAGTGCTTTGAATTTTACAATGTCTCCCTAAAAAATGGTTGACACTATTCCCCAAGCAACATACTGTGGCTTTAAAGAACATTGATGTATCAAATTAACCTTCTGTCCTAGAAACCTGACATTGTGATTTTCTCTTAATACTTTCAAAGTAGATTCAGATTGATTATTGTTGAAATTGTTTGCAACAGAAAGCAATGTTTCTGTATTAAGATCAATGATTCTTTTAATCGGCCATACAACAAAACTTCCATTGCTCAACCCTGGACAACATTCCATTCAAGAAAACACCACTTCATTCACTAGAACACCAAAGGAGAAGTCACCCAAAAATGTCCCCCCAACAAAATCAGTCCCACTCACATTTGTTACAAAACCTATGGAAATGCAATCCTTGCTTTCTGAACACTTATGTAACAACTTAACTTTTCTCATAATAAAATAAGATCTATTCTCAGTTGTTATGATATGTGCTACACTCGTCAAAGTAGAAGCTGGTATATCATTCACCTCATTCTCAGTTGTTATGATATGTGCTACACTCATTGAAGTAGAAGATAGTATATCATTCACCTAAATCTCAGTTGTTATGATATGTGCTACACTCGTCGAAGTAGAAGCTGGTATATCATTCAATTCATTCTCGCGAAGAGCGGACCCAATATGGTTAACGATCTCAGATACAGGCCATTGAATATAACCACCAATAGCCTTTGACAATGTATCTGCACCTGCCGATGGATAGGGAAATGGAAGAATTGCATTTAATTGGTAACATTTACAATGATACATCCGGCAATAATGATGATATTATGCAAAAATTTTCTTTCTGGAAAAGAGATTCCCTCATCAACTTTCAAACCATTCAAAAGCAGGTCCACACATTGTTGAGTACCAAAATCCATTTCATAAACGATATCGGACATATAAAATAATAGAACACATTGTTCAGAACAAAAATCAAGTTCCAAAGCGTTTTATGAAATATAAAATAACAGTAGGACATTAAAAATCATATTTATTTTAAACAAAGATATAACATTAAGTTATAATATATAAAAATATGTATGTCAGGACTTCCAATTTTCCTAATGGAAGGATTGGTCACCCCTTCTTGAAGAAGAAGAGAACACAAGAAGGATCGAATGACCCTTCTTGCAGTCTAGAAAGATTACCAAAAGAATACTGGGTAGAAGAAGCGTCTCCTTCCCGTTCATTTATGACGGCATATTAAAATCATATTTATTTTCATAAGCGTTTTACGAAATATAAAATAACAGGAGGACATTAAAAATCATATTTATTTTAAACAAAGATATGACATAAGTTATAATATATAAAAATATGTCTGTCCGGACTTCCAATTTTCCAAATGGAAGGATCGGTCACCCCTTCTTGAAGAATAAGAGAACACAAGAAGGATCAAACAACCCTTCTTGCAGTCTAGAAAGATTACCAAAAGAATACCGAAGAGAAGAAGCATCTCCTTCCTGTTCATTTATGACGGAATATTAAAAATGTTCAACCTACGAATGCTAGGCTGTCAATACATGTATTTCCAAAATTGTGAACAAGGGAATAATACTGATCATAGCAAGGGTCGGCCGACTCTTCATTTCCAATATAAATTTAAATATATTTAATCTACGAAGGCTATGTCGAAAATTCCCAACTTCTGACTTCCGCTGTAAATAGTAGGGACCTAGACATCATCTATGTTCTAACATATAAAAATGTTTGTCCCGACTTCAATTTTCCGAAGAGAAGGATCGACCGCCCCTTCATTTAGGAGATAATTGTGAACAACTATATCCAACAATTCACCTATATCCATAATGGCGAAAGAAAGAAGGAACTACCGACCCTTTTTGCATTCTAGAACTATTATGAATACAATACTGGGCTGAAGAAGGGTCGGCCGCCCCTTCATTTATGAGGGAATTGTAAAATTATTCAACCTACGAAGGATAGTACATCAATTCATCTATATCTAAAATGGTGAACACCGGAAGAAGGGTCGTCCACCCCTTTGTTTAGTAGATAATTGTGAAAACCTTTATCTAGAAATCGAACGATATCCAGAATGGTGAAGACGAAGAAGGATTGACCGACACTTCTTGTAGTCTCAAGCTATAATGAAAAGAATATTGGGAAGAAGAAGGATCGTTCGCACCTTCTTTTACGAGGGAATTGTACAAATAGAACTTGGAGAAAGAGCGGCCGATCTTTCGCTGTGCATATTTCCACTTTCCAACAAAATGTGAGAAGCAATGTTCCTATGAAATATGTGTTTAAAGTGTCGATATCTAATTTAGCCACTTCGAAAAACCCATCCTTGGGGGAAGGAGAAGACGCTCTTTCTCCTCAGCATCTACTTCCAACACCCCAAAATGGAACAACCTGACGAAAGAGCGACCTCGCTTTTTCTGACAAAATTTCGACTTGATAGCAAACTCTTTGTAGCAAATCGTTTGTAAATTTTGTCGTTCAAATATCGAAATCTAGTCTCCAGGGTGACACGTGGAACGTTTAGATTGTGCCAGATGGATTTTATTATTCCAGAATTGATCTGTGCTACAATCAGTGAAGTAGAAGCTGTTATGTCATTCACGTCATTCTCGGGAAGAGCAGACCCAAAAGTATATTCTGTTTGGTTAATCGCAGTTAGAATCATTCCAACTTATAATGGAATCACTATTTGCATTGTCATCACTGTTAAATTCCTTTTCCAACATAATATCTTACTTAAATTTTAATTAGCATTATGGTGTGCCTAGCAAAGCATGCATGTGTTGCTTGGAATGTGTTGAATATAATTGTACCACTGATGACAAAACTATTCATTAATGACAGTCTGTAAATTTACTTCCTTTCTCTGTTAATTGTTATTTCCAATAATGGCAGTCTGTAAATTTCCTTCCTTTCTCTGTTAATTGTTATTTCTAGTAAATCTTTTCCATTGTGTTATTCTTCATGCTTGGATGAAAGTAATATTAAATCAGAATTCATATGTTTATGATGTGGTTTACCGCATCTAAGTATTCACTAATTTTCTGCTAAAATTGATATTGGATTCATTTATGACCAATGCCCAATATTAATGGACTGTTTTCTTTTCTTCTTATCAACCTGCAAATTAAGACAGACAAGGGTATTCACCAATTTTCTGCTAAAATTCACTCAATTTTAAGAACATTTTTATCAGCTTTATCTCTTCAACTAAGTGCCTTGGTATTGTATGCAAGACTCACATGTGTTCTCATTGCATCCAACAATTTGAGTCATACACCACGTCCAACTACCCAATACATGGGACTTTTCTAGCCGAGATAGTGTATTGGCAAACAATTATACGTTAATAAATTTATTTAAAGCTATTTGATTGCTTAATTTTATTCAATTAAATTAAAGACTTAAATTATATATATTTATAAAATAAATGTAATCAATATTATATAAATTAAGAAATAAATTATCAATTTCAAATATTTCAAATAAAGTATAGCATTTACATAGATCAGTATACTATAGTGAATATTAATTGAAAATGATATTAAAAAGAAAAAAACATGTTTCAATTTTCCGAGTTCATTTGTCGTTATCTTTTTCCAACAAACCTATCCAAACGCTAAAGGATTTGCAGAAAACAATAATATGGAATATATGAAAATAATACGCTACATCACCAGACAGAAAACGTATGCAAGTTGGCGGCAATCGACATTAAACCTGCTAATTCCGTTAATTTAGCCTAGTAATGAGTAACACACGATTTTCAAATATAACGATGTGAATTCATATTAATGGATTGTAAGAAGATAACTACCCAGAATTGAAGGAAATAAATTCTGGAAATCTGATGAAGTCAGACAAGGGTGGAAGGAAATTTGAAGAATCTAAAACGTTCAACGACTTTAAATTACTGTGAACTTGAAACTGTCATTGCATTGATTTTTGAAAACCATGGAAGATATGGTTTTTAGCCCGAAGGCTGAATAAGCATGCTCTGTTACAGATTTAGATTTACGGTTTGAATAATATAAATACTTGGAAATTGAAAAACTAGCAATCGATTCTTCAAACCAATCTTACTGCTCTACCTGCCCAACACTCTTCTTGGTTCCACCTCAGCAAAAGCAAACCTCATTCCTGAGAGAAAACAGAGCTCCAAACTAGCAAACACAGAGAGTTTGAACTTTAAGTTTCAATGTAGGCAGTGGGCGGCTAGAGAAGTGTGGCGGGATATCATCACAGTATCAATGCAGAAAATATGGTGACATTAATTATCACAGTGTGGAGGGATATCATCTGTATGTCATGACACATAAACACAATCCATCATAAACGTGACATTAATTATCTGCGCCAGTGTTGATGTATATGTAACTTCGGAATGTATTTCACATATATGTATATTGTATTCCTATAGATATGTTATTATTCCTCTATACGGAAGTGTCATCATTTATATTGTATGTGTCGTAACTTATACTTGATGGGTTATTAGACCACCTTGTTTGGGGTCGGCCCTGTATAAGTCATGTGGGTCAAAGGGTTATTAGACCACCCTATTGGGGGTCGGCCATGTGGGTCAAAGGGTTATTAGACCACCCTATTGGGGGTCGGCCCAGTCAGCATTATTTTATGTGGTTAAGTTCGATCCTACATGAGTTAGGTAAAAAGGCAAGTCAAGTCAAGTATAAATAGAGTGCGGGAGGCACTCTATTTACTCACTCACTTCTCACACATGCACTCAAGGAGGAGTGGCGCACTTATGGAGGAGGAGGATATTCTGCTAGGTTGTGTCTATCTCTTATGGTTGGTTGTATCATTGCTCTATCTATCTCTGAGGAAGTTATTGGGGTTTTTCACCTTTATGGTTTTCCCCAAGTAAATCTTTGTGTCTCTTGTGTGCTTGCATTATTGTCTCCATGATTGATATGCTCTAGATATGTTGTACATGTTGTTCTCTCAGTTAAGATCCTAGATCAGATTGAAGTAAATTCTGAAAATTTAACATGGTATCAGAGCTAGCCTGAAAGAAGGCATGATATGGCATGTATGACACTTGTTGCACTTACGATGCTAGGGCTTGATATAGCAAAAACCAGTCATCGTAGCACTTTCACTATAAATCCGTTTTAGCAAAGTTTTCGGATCTAAAATTGTTACAGGACGAATATTAAATCTCCAGGTACCTTGTGTCCAAACGAAAACCTCTAATTCGTTGTACTTTGTGATTTATGATCTGTGCAATATAGGGTTTCTGCCTCTTCCAGATCTGAGTCAAAATCATGTGACCTTGGGAAAAAGGTCATAACTTGGGCTAGGAAGCTCCAAATGAAATTTCGTAAAAAGTGACAGGTAGTATACAGATTGTACTATCTCAAACAATTTGTTCAGAGGCCGAAGTTGAACCAGTGACACGTGGAACGCCGTACAAGTTTGCTCTCCTGTATTATCCCATAAACAGGTCACGTTGAGACACTTGGCATAACTCTCTCTCAGAGAATCCAATTGAGGTCAGACCTGTCAGGATGGAAAGATAACAGGCCGAGCTATCTCAGGAAAATTTTTCAGAGGCCAAAGTTGAAACAGTGACACGTGGAACGCCGTACATGTTCGCACTCCTGTATTATACCAAAACAGGTCATGTTGCGACATTTGGCATAACTCTCTCTCAGAGACTCCAATTGAGGTCAGACCTGTCAGGATGGAAAGATAACAGGTCAGGCTATCTCAAAAAACGTTTTCAGACCCTGTGGATCAAAATGTTCGGAGTTACACTAGAAAAAATCAGGTACATATTTCTGTCAAAACAGAATTATTTTTGAGTACCTTCATTCATGGCTTCCGGAATTTAGGGCTTTGAAAAAAAGTTGGAATTTTTGTAATCGGAGACCACGGATGAATGCTACTCATCAAAATAAAAATTTAGAGACCAAAATCAGAATTTTTGGTTGGGCAAAAGGCTGGGCTTGATCAGACCCTAGTTCGGGACTTTGATCAGAAAAGTGGAAAATTAGGGCTTCTGTAAAAAATGGGAGTTTTTGAAATCTGTGACCACGGCTGGAAGCTCCTCAGAAAAATAGAAGCTTAGAGCTTTGGATCAAACCTTTTGATTTGGCAGAAGAGTGGGCTTCATCAAACCCCAGTTCAGGGTCACGTCCAGTGAATCCGGAAGTTTCAAAGGCAAAATTGAGGAGTGAAACTTTGTAGTTTTCAAATTCTGAATATAGCAGCTTGATCAGCTCATCAAGGCGCATATTTCTATCCTTTCGGAAGTTTGAAATTCAAAGTTTGAATTTTTGGGGTTTCTCTGACAAACCCATATCTAGCTCCAGGTCCAGTTCTTGCAAATCAAGTGGATTGGGTTAATCCTAGAAGAAGATGGATTGGTCACCTGCATAAGTGAAGATGTTCCTGTTTCAGAGGGAGATAAGGCTAAGGCTTTACATAAGGAGATTACAAGTGATTTCGACAGGTATGACTCATCGATGTATGTTTTGAGATTTGTTCTTGATTAAGTTTATGGTATGTTTATCTTCATGTTATTACGGTTAGTACAATCGTGATTTTAGATTTGTCGTATCACCTTAACAAAATTATGAATGCATGATAGAAGATATTCATTGGTTAGGGTGTTGACACTTATAATTGTACTAATGCATTATGGTGTTGTATGAGGTTTATGTTGTCTACTAACATGAAAGGTACACCAAGAAAGACAAATCATGTTCCAGTTCAAGAACATATGATCATGATGACATGAGGATAAAGACTCATCCATTGTCATGGATCTCATAGAAGATCCATTTAGGAGGTATGTATAACTTGGTTTTATAATGGCTAACCTATGAGATATACAGGTTACTAGCACAAGTCATTGAAGAAGAACAAGAAGACATCATGTGAGTATGTTAGACATAACTAACTAGCATGCTAATCCAGGTATGTTTTTCCTATATCAAGATAGAATCCTACCTTGGGTTAGGATCTTATACTATTACTGATAATGATTATTCATGAAGTCATAGGTTTGAATAATCATGGTTGTATGCATATTATGTTTCTTACCATAATTAATGATATGACTAACCAGAAGAATCATGAAGGTATAGGTTCGAATAATCACAGGTTCTATGCATATTATATCTCTTATCTTGATTGATGATTCAACTAAAGTGCTATAGGTTTGAGTAATTATAGGTTTAGACATGTTATGCTAACCATAAGAATCCTACATAAACCTTGAATGCTAATGCTTATTATTTCTGTTTGAAATGATCATGAGTATACATGCTTGAGATTATTGTGTTTTAATAGTATACTAATGAATGTATGATTTTATATGAGTTCACAAGGATAACACAATCATGATACTAATAAGCATGCATAGGGACCAAGGATGAATATGAGCTCAAGAACAGGTAATTCAATAAGCAAAGATCAAGAGGGAGCACACTCTAGTTGTTCCTGCAAGAAAGCAAAGGAGCACACTTCAATAGTTTCTGCAAGGATGCAGATATTCAGAGGGAGTTGACCATCACTCTACACTTCACAACAGAAAGGTGTAGAAGAAGCTACTTCAGATTAGGACTCCAGCAGCTCCTGCAAGGAAGCGAAGACTCAGAGGGAGTCCACCCAACAAACAAAGAAAGATAAGTATTTTAATCATCATTTCTTGCATATTTGTTTGTTTAAATAAAATTGTTCAATGATGTATATGCTCATGTTCCTAGACTTAGGATATGTATTGTGCATAGTAGAATAGTTGCATTAATGAACAGTATACTACTAATATACATGGGTAAGTGGCCTATGGCACTGTACAACATTCCATTGCTACTTATATAGAATGAAACCTCTTTGCTGACATGTTGGGAGTTGTGCACACTCTTAACAATGTTCTGGTAGAGATTGGAAGGCATCTAGAAAGCTACGGGATATGGATAAATGTTGTATTGAAGCATTGGCTAAGACAATTGCATGACTGTATGACATATTTCTTTATGTGTAAGAATTTGTTCTGAAAATTGTGAGATGTTTCTAATCATGCAATTTAACCTGTTTTGTAGGAAAGACTGTATATCTTCACCTACAAAAGGACTACAACATTTGTTCCAGCAACAAAAATATCTATTGAAGATATTGAAGTTCCCAGGATCTGGGATGAAGAAATGGAATGCCATGATCTGTCGATCATGAAGAATGATGTTTGGGATGCGATCCCAAGAGCTAAACAGAAGTCTGTTGTGACTTCCAAATAGAACTATCAGATCAAGCATGTTGCAGATGGCAGCATTGAGAAATACAAAAGTGATGAAATAGAAGATGCACCAAATGGATTTCAAGACAGCATGGTGTAGTCATATATGTGTGCAGAACTTGATATGGTAGGATAGACAACTTTCTATCCAGCTTGGGCTTTACCAAGAATAAAGCGGATTCCAACCTTTTCTACAAGGTTGAGGAAGGAAATCCAGCGATACTACTATTTGGATGACCTGTTTGTATCAGGTGAGGATAGACTGATTGCCGACATGCAGCGGAAGCTTGCTTCCGAGTTCGAGTTGAAGAACTTGGGGATGATGCACTATTTGTTTTTTGGCATGGATGTGTGGTAGAGTGCAGATGGAATCTTCCTTGGACAAGGGAAGTATGTAGTAGAGATCCTGAAGAGGTTCGGGATGATGGACTGCAAGGATATGGCCACACCTATGGCATCGAATCTGAAGCTTCTATGTGATGCTTCATCTGAGCCGGTTGATGTCTCTTTGTATCGTCAAATGATTAGGTCCTTGATGTACCTGATGAACACGAGACCAGACATTTGCTTTGCTGTGAACACATTGAGCCAGTTCCTGACGGATCCGAGGAGTGTTCACCTGGTTGCTGTAAAGCATGTTCTGAGGTACCTGAAGGGTACAGTGGATTATGGGCTCAAGTATGAAGCGAATCAAAAGTTTAACCTGCATGGTTATGTTGATTCAGATTGGGCTAGCAGTGCTGCAGATAGGAAGAGCACATCTGGGTGCTGCTTCAGTATGGGATCAGGTGTGATCTCTTGGTTTAGCAGGAAGCAGTCCTGCATAGCACTGAATACAGCTAAGGCAGAGTATGTTGCAGCCTGTTCAGCTAGTTGTGAGGCAGTATGGCTACGGAAGCTACTGTCTGAGTTATTTGATCTCTCGTTGGATGCTACTGGTATCTTCTGTGATAACCAGAATTGTGTGAAGCTGTCCGAGAACCCAGTGTTTCATGACAGGTCGAAACACATAGAGATCAAATATCACTATATCAGGGATATGGTGCAGAGAGGAGCCGTGAAGCTTCTGTATGTTGCGACGGAAGAGCAGATTGCAGATGTGCTGATGAAGCCACTAGCCAGAGTGAAGTTCGAGTACTTCAGAGAGAGGCTTGGCGTGCTTCAGATGGAGGACACTTTGAGGAAGAAGTGATGGACACATTTGCTGAAGCCATTCCAAGCATGTTGGAAGGGGGACCCTTCACATGGCTGTGGATGTAAGCGCTGGATGATGAGCATCAGGATGATGGTCTGGTTTCTGCTTGAATATGATCAGTTGGATCATTTTTATGTATGTATGAACGCATCATGTTAGATACTGGATATGATTAGTTGGATCATTATATGTATGTATGTATGCATCATGTTGGATGCTGGATATGATCAGTTGGATCATGTGTATGTATACGCATCATGTTGGATGCTGGATATGATTGGTTGGATCATGTGTATGTATTTTGTATGTACGTATCATGTTGGATGCTGATGGATACATTGTGTGGATCATGTATCTTTGTATGATTAGGCAGATCATGTATGTTGATGGATACATTGTGTGGATCATGTATCTTTGTATGATCAGGTAGATTATGTATGTTGATGGGTACATTGTGTGGATCATGTATCTTTGTATGATCAGGTAGATCATGTATGATTGATGGATACATTGTGTGGATCATGTATCTATGTGTGCATCAGATGGATGCATTGTATGATCAGGATGATCGTGGATGACGAGCTTCTCCAGATGACATGCAACAGGATGTTGCAGTGATGATGATGAGTATCAGATGATACTTTGTGGCCATGGATCAGGTTGTGCAGGAAAGCATGTAATTTGTGCCCTGGGAGATTTGCAGATGGTCTTTCGAGGTTTTTCCTATGGCATGTAATTCGGTGCCCTGGGACATCTGGCAAATGCTCTTGCGAGGTTTTGCTTGGGAGGACATGTAATTTGTGCCCTGGGAGATCTGCATATAGTCTTTCGAGGTTTTTCCTATGGCATGTAATTCGGTGCCCTGGGATATCTGGCAGATGCTCTTGCGAGGTTTTGTCCTATGGCATGTAATTTGCTCCTGGGAGATCTGGACAGGATGAAAAAGGCCTCAGATGCTTCAGCCAGGTTTTTCCATGACCACATGTAATTTGCTCCTGGGAGATCTGGACAGGATGAAAAAGGCCTCAGATGCTTCAACTAGGTTTTGTGGTGGACCACATGTAATGTGCTCCTGGGAGATCCGACAGGTAGAACTGTGTGCTCGTAACAGCCTGGGATGCTTCAGCTGGGTTTTGTGGTGAGATCACATGTAATGTGCTCCTGGGAGATCCGATAGGTAGAGACGCGTGCTCGTAACAGCCTGGGATGCTTCAGCCAGGTTTTGTGATGGGTCACATGTAATGTGCTCCTGGGAGATCCTACAGGTAGAGATGTGTGCTTGTAATAGCCTGGGATGCTGCAGCCAGGTTTTGTGACACATGTAATAAGTCCCAAGGATTCCACAGTATGGCCAGTGATGATGAAGACCTGCAGGTGGTGGGCCTACATCCAGTATGAAAAAGGAACGGCTCTGTAGAACTTCCTATGATGAGTAGATTCAGAGATTGATTGAGATAGCAGCAGCAGTGACGATGATGATGACTCGATGACGATTATCCAGTGACGATGATCCAGAGAAGATGACTTGTGCTAGAAGAACTGTGCTGAGAAATACCTTCCTAGTTAAGAGGGAGTGTTGATGTATATGTAACTTCGGAATGTATTTCACAGATATTTATATTGTATTCCTATAAAGATGTTATTATTCCTCTATACAGAAGTGTCATCATTTATATTGTAAGTGTTGTAACTTATACTTGATGGGTTATTAGACCACCTTGTTTGGGGTCGACCCTGTATAAGTCATGTGGGTCAAAGGGTTATTATACCACCCTATTGGGGGTCGGCCATGTGGGTCAAAGGGTTATTAGACCACCCTATTGGGGGTCGGCCCAGTCAGCATTATGTTATGTGGTTAAGTTCGAGCCTACATGAGTTAGGTAAAAAGGAAAGTCAAGTCAAGTATAAATAGAGTGCGGGAGGCACTCTATTTACTCACTCACTTCTCACACATGCACTCAAGGAGGAGTGGCGCACTTATGGAGGAGGAGGATCTGCTGCTAGGTTGTGTCTATCTCTTATGGTTGGTTGTATCATTGCTCTATCTATCTCTGAGGAAGTTATTGGGGTTTTTCACCTTTATGGTTTTCCCCAAGTAAATCTTTGTGTCTCTTGTGTGCTTGCATTATTGTCTCCATGATTGATATGCTCTAGATATGCTGTACATGTTGTTCTCTCAGTTAAGATCCTAGATCAGATTGAAGTAAATTCTGAAAATTTAACAGCCAGAATTCCTGCCCACGTGGCTTCTCCACGTCAACCTACACATGCACAGTGGAAAACACCTTTCAATTACACAATCACAGCATAATTACCTAATAGATAACAACATCCAAACAATGAGTTAAGAAAAATCTGAACCAACAAATCATATGCATTCTTAAATTGCAAAGATCAAAGCAATTGGAAGACAGATAAAAAAAAGCCAGAACACGGATCACAGTAGATAAAAAAAAAAGAACACGGATTGCAGTAGATCTACAGGGTGAAAGCTAAGCACTGAGCTATAGAGCATTAAATGTGGCATCTCAGTGCTTAGGGTCCGTTGGATCTGAAAAATCTACATATTCAACGGACTCTAACCACTAAACTGCCGCATTTAATGCTTTGTAGCTCAATGCTAAGGTGTCGTATTTAAGGCTCTGGTTAGCTCAATGGTTAGCTCTCGGATTTAAAAATCAAAGCAATTGAAAGAATGTTATAGCACGTTATAGGACAGTAAGGGTCAAAGACGTTACCCTTTCATTTAACTGATGGGACATATTTACGGCAAGGGTTCATAATTATTAATTCCTTACTAATTAAGACATGATTGAAAGACTATGAAGATCAATGATGAATCGATGCATGATCCAATATTTTTTTCATGAAGAGGAATGATTTTCCTTAATAAAGTTCTCAAATAATAAAGTTATTTCAAAATATATATAACCATACAAGTCAAATGTATGAAGAGGACCATAGGTGTCTATGAAGTTTTGGTAATTGCATATCAGAATCAAGATCTGAAAAACTGAAGCAAGATCATAAATTAGAGTTTTTTTGGGTGCTTCTTGGGGTAGGTTCAGGCCTTCTAAGGGAATTGTTGCCTCCTTCCATTTTTGGGTAGAGATTTAGGGTGGTGGGGCATCCTTGTCTTTTTAGTAGGTAGAAAACCAGGGTCGGGTGTAGTTCTGTAGCGGCAGAAGAATTCATGGGATTAAGTTCTCCATCACGTTGGTGCTTATAGAACAATTTTGTATCGGTGTGGTCAAATTTTTAAATGTCTTATTCGCATTGGGAATGATTATTTAACTTGTTCTTAATACTAATTTTATATAAAAGGGTTGAAAAAGGAAATATTGATTCCCCCCCCACCTCTTCGTATTGTTGGATGAACCAACGCCTGCCGCATAGCACCCTCATTGTCGCCTAACGTGTTGTGTAGTTGATGCTCTAGCGCCTCTGCTTAATATTTTAAGTGCTTGGGCCTATTGACATAAGTTTGTAGGCCCCCTAAGGTAAGCTTAATTCCCTTATACTTTTCAATCCTTCTTTGGACTCCAAATCTCATGAACTATTTACTCGATATTTTTAGGTACTCGGGACAAAAATAATGCTAAGAATGGGGTCCCTTTGTGCAGAGATTTTGTACCTTGTCCCACTTGATGAACACCTTCCAAATTTATCTTTCACATGATCATGTATTCCATGCAACATGATATCCATTTCCATTGCATTATTATTTGTTAGATCCTTCATGGATGCAGTTTTTTGTAGTCTTTTTAGAGCAATGAAAGCATTTAGAATAGATTTCCAGATATCAAAACCTTGTGCATTTAAATGGAGTCTCATTCTTATAATCCAATCAGATCAGAATTTGATCCATAGAATAGTCGAACCCCATCTGCGGAGTAGAGACTTTCATGTTCGTCCATGTGCTATGTGCTCTAGAGATCTTCGGTCCAGCTATCAGACTCTCTTGAAGGAATTGACTCCATGATTTAATTGCACCAACTAGAAGGAGGCTCGAAACCTAAGGAAGATCCAACTCCTCGGTTTACTAGATCCATCTAGAACGAGGCTACAACCCCTTGGTTTTCATAATTTTCAACCTATAGATAAGACTCCAGACCCTCAGTAAAGTCCAACTCAATAGTTTTACTAGCACCAAATGGAAAATAGTTTTACTAGCACCAACTGGATGGAATCCCCAACTCCCTCAGATCATGAGCACCAACCCAAATGAGACTTCAATCTCTTATCCTTGCTCGATCTTGCCACCCTAATATGAATAAGAAGAACAATATGCATCCAAAGAGTGTAATCAAAACCTAGAAATAATCACCAATAGACTTAATCTATTTTCACCTTCAAACCCTTACATCATAGACCTCATAGTATATTCCAAAACCTTCGAGGTATCTCATGCCAATATCATTACCATGGAATATTCCAATACAACCACCAATAATATATATGCCATTGGAGAGTGGTTTTTTATCATTTCTCATGTTGAATATTGGAGATCATAACTTGTCCATGTTTATGGAGTGTTTACTCTACTTGCCTTAGTACCAATTTCGAGGGTGAAAGGTTCCCATTTTAATTGGGAATTGGAGAGGCCATTGTGCATTGGACCATGAGGACACATATTAAGAGGTTGTGGGACCCATTTGTGGCAAGATTCCCCACTACACTTGGCATGATTCTCTCACCAATTCGAGTTCAAGATGAAGGGTAACATACTTGGGGTAGTTTAAGAGGTATTATTCATGGCATGAGTCATGTAAGGTCGAATTGGAGTGGAAGAATAAGTCCCATGGAAGAGGAAGAGGCATATTAGAAGAATTGTGACACTTGGGCTAGATTCCCTAGCCTCTAGTATGACAACAATGATGAAGATGCTATGACACCTATGACACAAATCAGACCTGAATGCCAACATATGAAATATATGACATGTTAGGGATAAAAATAGCATCCAAGAAGGTGCACAAGGGAGATAGGGCAGCCAAAGAGACACTCATTCGAAATTAGGGAATAAGGAGAGTCACTAGGAATTGTTGGACAAGTGGCACACATTGAAATCTCTTTCCAAATTGAGTTGGAATGAATCCTTTGGAAGGAATTCGACCCATGGAGGACTTGAGAAGTTTATAAAACTCACAAGAACAAAGAAGGAGAGTAGCTTTTGATCATTTTTATTTGCATCATTGCAATTTGGAGAGCTTGTACTTTGTCCATGCTAGTGGAGTGTTTACTCTACTTGCCTTAGTACCAATTTGTGTAGTTTTCAAAATATGGGCACACCAGCTTGCTCGCCTCAGTCAATTGCATCTCCATGTCCAGTCAGAAGTTTGAAATTTCAAGTTTGGATTTTTATGGTTTCTCTGTCAAATACTAGCTAGCTCCAAATCCAATGGTACTAAGATCTAAATCTTTTATTTCCATTTGATTTTCTCATTAAGATGTCTCACCACACCAAGCCTGAGGATAAGCTTGAATGGGCTAATAAATTCTGAACATGGAAGTATAAGATTGGGTTAATCCTAGAAGAGAATGAATTGGATACCTACATAAGTGAAGAGGTTCTAGTCCCAGAGGGAGATGAGGCTAAGGCCTCACATAAGAAGAACTTGGTCAAGGCCACGAGGATCGTTGTAGATTCTCAAGGATAATATCATACCACATGTGTCATCCATAAAGACACCCAAAGAGATGTTTGAATCCTTGACCAAGTTGTTTGAAGGAAAAAACATAAATCGGAAGATGACTCTGAGGAATCAATTAAAGAATGTCAAGATACAAAATGCAGAGACGATGCAGTCACACTTTACAAGGGTCTCTCAGATAAAAGAATAACTTGAAGCCATTGAAGAATATATAGAAAATGGAGAAATAGTGATGACCACCTTGAATGGTCCTCCTAGGTCATGGGATTCCTTCATCCAAGGAATTTGTGCTAGGAAGAAGCTCATCGCATTCAATAGGATGTGGGAGGAATGCTCACAGGAAGAAGTTGGAATTGTAGCTCGAAAAGAAAACATGGGTGGTGAAGACCAGCCTCTCACATCACACACCAAGAAGAACTACAACAAGAGGGATCATCATCATCATAAGAAGGATATTTTCCCAGGAACAAAACCAACTCCCGCAAGAAGAACACTTTGTTAGAGAATCCAGTAGTTCCTGTAAGGAAGCAAAGATTGAGAGGGAGTCCACCGAACAACCAAACAAATATAAGTATTTGAATTATTATATCTTGTATAATATATGATTACTTAAATAATGTTGTTCACTCATATACATACTTATGTTCCTAGATTTAGTATGTATATTATGCATGTTAGAAAAAAATTGTAGTAAATTATGAACAAGATACTATTTATATGCAAGTAATGGGTACTAAGTGGTCTATGGTACTATACAACATTCCATTGCTACTTATATAGAATGAAACCTATTTGCTGACATGTTGGAGTAGTGCACACTCTTAACAATGTTCTGGTAGAGATGGGAGGCATCTAGAAAGTTACGAGATATGTGGACAACATTCTTGAATTATGGTGTAGTGGAAGAGGGAGTGTATGTGGAGCAATCGCTCGGGTTTGAGACACATGACAGGGAGACTCATGTGTGTAAACTAAATAAAGCCTTGTACGATTCGAAATAGGCACCCAAGACATGGTACAGAAGAATTGACAGTTTCCTGACTAGTTTGAGCTTTACCAAGAGTAAAGCAGATTCCAGTGATAATTTCCTGAAGAAAGCCTTGTATGATTCACTAGAAGGTTGAGGAAGGCAATCCAGTGGTACTCCTATTGTTTGTGGATGACTTGGTTGTGACAGTTGAGGATGGGTTGATTGCCGACACAAAGAGGAAGCTTGCTGCTGATTTCAAGATAAGGGACTTGGGTATGATGCACTAATTAATTTTCTAGGCATGGAGGTGTGGCAGAGTGCAGATAGAATCTTCCTTGGACAAAGAAGTATGCAGTAGAGATCCTGAAGCGATTCGGGATAATGGAATTCAAGGCCATGGCCACACCTATGGAATCGAACCTAAAGCTATTGAGTTATGCTTCATCAGATTCGATTGGTGCCACGGTAGGTTTTTCAGAGACAGTGTAATTAGTCCTGAGATGTACCCATCGAGGACTTGAGAAATTTATAAAAGTCGCAAGAACAACGGAGGAGAGTAGATTTTGTGATGGTCCAAGAATATCCATTTATTTGTATTCTGGTATATATAATCTGTATTTAATGCTCAAAAGAATTTTAGGTCGAAATACCAAGTGAAACTATGTAAAAATACCAAACAATGCATAAATGGTGCCATTTTCCCTATATCCTGTTGCCAAGGCTTGAAGAGACATTATTTCAAATTGTATAAGTCAATACTTTTGATTTTGTTGATGTATGGAGTGTTATTAATGTTATGAAGAAGTTTCATTAACATTGCACAAGTCCTTGGAACCTAGATCTCAAATTTCATAACCAGTGGTGAAGTTTACTAGCATTTCCCCCTAGTATGTGAAGACATGTATACAAACATCTGATTTATGGTAGTTGACGAAGCATATAGAAACTAATTGCTGATGCAATGGGGATATCATTGAATTCATTTATCAGTACCACATATTTTTTTTGAAATTTGGGAAGGTCTTACAACATTTGGGAAGCCATCTTTGTGTCCTACCCTTGGGGGTTTTGACCTCGATTTGACTAGTAAAATTTCGCAACTTCTCCTGAAGTTAAATGGGTGTTACAGAAGTATTATGATATTAGTCTACAATAACTGATGAGGTTTCCTTTTATGTATTAATACCCTTCATATACCTTCAGACCCAATTCGAAATCTTTTAAAAGAGTATTTTGGAGCCATCTACCCTTGGGGGCTTCAACATAGATTTTCCTAGTAATTTTGCCTTTCATTCTCTAATTGTAAATGCAACTGGCTGAAGTCTTTTGGAAGTTTCCAAACCTATAATAGCTGCATAAATGTGTCATATTAAACCTCAATGGTTATGAATATTTTTCAAATTGTTAGGTATTTTTTATGTTTCTACAATTTCCTCTATATGGGTTCTTGGTTTATCTCAGTTAGACATTGCTTATTATAAGTTGTAGAGAGGAAATTTGCAAATTTTGTCACTTTTCATGTCCAAATACCTTTCAAACACGTTCAGACCCAAATAAAAAGCATTTGGAGCCATTTGGAAGCATTCGAGTCATTAATAGTCTAAGGGCGAATTGGCCAAAAATTGCAATTTTCCAATTTTAACAAATTTATTAAAAAGGGACACTACATGAACAATAGAATTATGCAGCTAATATGAAATGGGTTGTGTAAAAAAACAACACCAACCTTAGATGTTATTGCTACGACATGTGATTTTGCCTTCTTTTTCTAATTTAATGTTTCATCTCAATGCCATCTTGGAAGATTGATCTTGTTGTTTAGACTTCTCTTATCTCTTATGGTCATCTCTCCTTCTTCTTCATCGACTTCTTCCCATATTACACTAGATCTTCTACAAACCCATCTACAAACAATGTCTAGAATTGGTATAATTGATCAAACAAGTGATTTCTTCATATTGTTAGCATTTTTGTCTTTATGATTTTTAAATTTATTCTATATGGATTCTTGGGTTATTTAATGTTAATATAACATTGCTTATTAATGTTTATAGAGAGGAACAATGCAAATATTGTCACTATTCTAAGTTCTCTACAAAAGGGCTCCGACTCCAAGGGAGGAGGTGGAAAAGGCGCTAACAAATTGGACGACTCACACCAAAACAAACAAACGTGTAGCAAGGTGGCGGAATTATGATGCAGACCCACTAAGAAGCAAATTGACAGTGGAAATGGGATCCCGTGCTAGAAAGTGCACGGTGGTTAAACTTGGAGAAGGTGAAGAGGAAATAAAATCGCTCATCGCAAGTTCCGAAACCACCTAAGCATATGTTTTATAAAAGGTTTGTTTGAAATTTTAAAAACTATTTTTGTCGCTTATTTTTTGGAGGAAAAGAACCCGCGGGAAACACGTCCTTGTCTTCGTCAACAGGAACAACACGCAAGAAGCTGACTTCATAGGTAGCTCGAAACCCTCAATGTTTAGATTTTGTGTCCCAAATGGAGAAAACCCAAGACCTTCTTCCTTTCAATGAAAGTTCAGATGAAAACAAGAAGCTTGTATTTGACAAGGAAAGGGATATTTTCGACCTTATTTTGTCTGTGTGTAGTATTTCGCAGTTTAAGTCACAGGGAAAGGATGTATTTAATGTTTTTGGTTCTTTTATGTACTATTTTTGTGTCAAACAAACCCTACACTTCCCCGAATTTGTTTGTTCGTGTGCGGCGAATTATTCACAAGGCGAAAGGGTAATCATTAATGTAAAAATGACCAAAATTATATGCTGAGTAAATGCGCAGACTATCCGTGAGGTTATACGTTTCCCTGAAACATTTCCCAAAATCCCTGAGTCGCTTAATGAAGAAAATTTGGCAAAGTTTTATAGAAACTGTATTCCTATAGAAAAAGACAAGTTTTTCATTACAAGTCTTGAAAGATGGTCAATCGCATGAAAACCTATCATTCCCTTTGAGTATTGATGTCTTTTAGCGAGATACCCAGTTAGTTGTGTCCTTGTTGAGTCAAATTTTAGGTCTAGATAGTGATAAGTCAATCACAGAAGTTATGTTAGGTTTCCTTCTTCAAGTAATTTCACCAGAGTCACAGTCGAGTCCGGTGTGTTGTTTTAATTTTGATGAATTCCTAGCTGAAGCGATTCATGTCCAGTGGGTGAAATTCAACCAGTTGAAGCATTTCAGATATCAGTCATATCTCCTAAAGCTGTTTGTGTGTTCAAACATTTTGGAATCCAAGTTTATTGGTACCATATTTTCTCATGACCTTCCTAAACAGGTCAATATGTTTGAGTTCACCCATAAAATCATGGCTAAAGTTTACAGAATTATTTTTAATGCTGAAATGCCCCGAGTGTTAGAAGAAATGAAAGAAAATTTGCAGCCTACACCAATAGGCCAAACATGTGATTGGTTCTTGTATAGAGAACATACTATAATTAGGGTGTATGGTTTTACTGGAGCACCATATCTGTTTCCAGCCTTTTTAATAGTGAGGGTTTTTGCCTTGGAATTTATTAGACAAAGGTTGCATTCCGAAGAAGAACATTTATGTGTTTTCAAAAAAGCATCAAATGTGAAATTCCCTCTTAAAGTTGGTCAATTCATCATTAAGAATAAGGTAGCCCTCTCTGTAGTAGAAAAATTACTGAAGATTATGGATTTCCAAGAGTCTGAAAGGATAAATTATGATCCTATGTCATGGTCAAAGGATTAACTGGAAAGACAATAATTGATAAATTGACCGATGATTTTGAAATACTTGAACAATTTGTAATGATTAAGAATGGTCTTCCAGATGCATGTTACACAGAATGCATAGAATTTGAGGTGATGGTGAAAGAAATGATGGATTATGAAACCCCAACTCAAGAGCAATGGAAAATTGTTGAAAGATTTGGGAAACCAAAACACAGGTTATGTCAGGAATAAATATTTGAGAATAGATTTGGATGTCCCATTGGTAGATTTCTTTGAAATTTATTTTTTTAGCGAAGAATTCAAAGAACGTTTTGTATAATTTTTATTTTACAAAGTAATAGGGGTTGGATCCAAGAGAAAAAAATACAGTGACGTAATATTTTTTGAAGACTTTAGTGAATAACATAAGTACAAGTATATCCGAAACAGAGATTCATATGTTGTTACTTTCTTTAGTCTTTTAATTTCTTTTTTGTAAATATATTTCATGTTACACCATCTTATCACTTTGCCTCATAGTTGACTATAATATCTAAGTAAGAATTCATTTTATTTGCTCTGATCCACACATTTAAATATTGTCAATGCTCTTTATTCCAAATTAATGCAGAATTCATCCTCGAACGAAGATTGGCTAAGTTATAACATATAAACAATATTTATCTCGACTTCTGACATCCGACAAGAAGGATCAGTTGCCCCTTCGGTTATTATAAAATTATCAACAACTATATCCAACCATTCACCTGTATTCAGAATCGTGAACACAAGAAGGATCAACCGACCCTTTTGGCAGTCTAGAACTATTTTGAACAGAAAACTGGGCAAAAGAAAGGTCGGCCGACCCTTCATTTATGAGTGAATTGTAAAAATATTCAACCCGCCTAAGCTGGGACAACAATTCCAGACTTCCGACTTCCGCAATGAATAGTTGGGATTGGTGTATTGGCTAAGTTATAACATATCAACAATATTTATCCCGACTTGCGACAAGAAGAATCGGACGCCCCTTCGTTTAGTAGAGAACTGTAGACACCTATATGTTCCAATTCACCTGTATCCAGAATGGTGAACACAAGAAGGATCAACCGACCCTTCTTGCACCTTAGAACTACTTTGAACATAATACTCGGTAGAATAAATATTGGCCGACCCTTATTGCACCCCGCATGAGGATTTCATCGCCTTTTCCGAAGACACAAATATATTGTGGATTGCGAATACCTAGATTTCTTAAAATGTTCCATCAATTCCGCTATCCCGCAACCCGCAAAGAAGATTGTGGGATGGGACAACAACTCTCGACTCCCAACTTCCACAGTAAATAGTGGGGAACAGAGATTGGCTAATTTATAACATATAAAAATATTTATCCCAACTTCTGAACTCCGACAAGAAGGATCGGTCGCCCCTTTGTTTAGTATAAAATTGTGAACACCTATATCCAGGAGTTCACCTATATCCAAGATGTTGAACACAAGAAGGATTGGCCGACCCTTCTTGCAGTCTAGAACTATTATGAAAAAAATACTTGGTAGAAGAAGGGTTGGCCTCCCCTTTATTGCATGGGAATTTTTAACAAATCCAAGGTAGCCATTTAGTTACAGTCAAAATGATTTGGTTTGGTGGAAAAGAAGAGATAAGAAGCAATTCAATCAATACTCTTTAATAAGTTTTTTTTGTTATCTCTGTATGATTTTTAGAGCTTGTTGTCTAGTAATTGTCCAAACTTAATTAAGGTTGCTATCTATTCAATGCATGTAAATTCCATTTTTAATACCATAAATATTTTCAAATTATCGAGTGGCCTTCATATACATTTGTTCAAATATTCAACCTCCGAAGGCGAGGGTGTCAATTCATGTATATGAAGAATGATGAACACTAAAACAAGACTGAGGACAATAAGGGTCGGCTGACCCTTCACTCACAAGATAAATGTATACATAAGAAAACCCCTTTCACTGGCCCCTTCGGCATCACCTTGTAAATAGGTTGAAGTCTAACCCGAAGCAAATACGGGGGTTGCAGAATCAAGATTCTCTTAACCATGGCGATGCAAAGATGTCATTACAATCTTCGTATAACGTTCTTAATTTAACATCAACTAACTAATGGGATAGAACACCAGATGTCTTCGCACTAGGAAGCTATCGTAGTATACAAAACTACACTGAATCTCTACTGTATTCACCAGTTAGCCACGAATTCGTCAAACTATGTGTTTCTTCTCCAAAATCACGCACTTGTATTCCAATTAATCAATATGAAATTACCATTCACATACATATAAATTAAGTACAACAACTCACATAAACTCGAATACAAAACATGTGATTAACTCATACACATAAACAAGAAGGATCGACCCCCGCTTCTCTAATGATCGCTCGTTCTATGATCGATCCTTATCTCAAACGACTCTGTAAAATGTGCATTCGATCTCTCATGGATAATGCTAGTATATTTGTTCTTAATCAATCAATTGATTCTGAAAATGAGGGGTTGTTCCTTAACCATCGATCATTAGCATAAACATTTGCAATTATACATCTAATATTGAAACACTAATTTATAATTATATACATTGTATGCATTCTTATATTGACTACTTAATATTGACTGTTTTGTAGATAAAGCATGTCTGCGTTGTTGAGCCTCAGTAACTACCAGGAAATCCCTCTCTTTGAATTGATAAGAGATCACTACTACCTTCAGCCATTCAGAAATGGATGGTATGTTGAGATGGAAGACCCAGATAATTTGTACCCAGATTTATATATTTTCTGCTTGAATGATGATGGAGCTCATAGTAGAGTTGGAATATTGACATATGCGGATCCCATTGAATCTGATGAACAATTGCGAGTTCAAGTTGAAGCGGTCAATGGTGAAAACTGTTTCCTTCTACAGCTTGATCTTATGGTTTGTAATTATCGACTAGATCTAATGAAAAGTGGTTCCGATCTAGATCCAATTTCCTGTGTGAAGCAAGGGTGGGTTTTTCCCTCGTATGAGGTTTCTAATCGTTCCGGAATTGATACCGAGTCATCCTTGAAGAAAGGAATTTTGTCGGTATGGAGGAAAAGAATGCAGGCTGCGAAAATTTCCTATATTGCATTACATGAATATTAGTAAGAAGCCGATAAAAGTGTGCCATGAAAGGATTCTTACGTATAACAGAAGAGCATTTCTCTAATTTATTGTAAAAGATGTGGACAAATCTTCCTTCAAACAACTCAAAGGAAGTCCTTCTAGAGTGATGATGCGGAAAGCGACTAAGAGCTTTGAAAGTTCAAAAGAAGTTCAATAAGAGAAGATCAAATTCATTTTGTTCAATGAGGACGTTTTTTCCATTGACGTAACAAGATGTGTTGTTGCGCTTCTGCACTTACAATATCGGAAGGCTGATGAGGAGGTCGTGCAAAAGATGGTTGTATCCCTTGTCCATACATTTACAACAACAATGAGAGATGCCATTCTATTGCCTTTCGATAAGGAGACCAAATTTCCCTTTCTTCCTGGAAATGAAGAAGAAATTAATTTGCCAACAATAAATTTTTATATATTGGATGGGCAGCATACTATTTCTGCGCAGCAAATAATCATTGCAAATGATCGATATAAATAGATCCATTCAAGGTATCGACATCGAACAACTCATCTTCTACATAGAGATGTTCCTCAGCACATCATCAGCAAATTATGCAAACAACAAAATTTATCAAATAAGAAATTTTCAAAGACTCCATACATTTCTCAAGTTGAAAAAGCAAGGGAGAAATGGATATCCCACGGTAGCCCATCCCGCCCTGGAAAAAGAAACATTTCAAGTGATGCTTGGCAGGTATAAAATTTTTCTTCTTATCAATCAAAGTCTTTAGATTGCTTTCTGTGTTATGAAATTATCAAATTAACTGGAATATTCAATTTTATATGTTTGCAGTCTTTCCAATCTGAATGTATGGATATCTTTGAAGTTCAAAATAAGGAGAGCCTTAAAGACAACCTAACTCTTTTTTGACATCGGATCGACTGTGGAGCAAATGGCAGTCTGTATTCGAGCTTTAAAAAAGTGGCTCCTTGACATGCTCGCCCAAGAGCATCAATCAGGAAGGTTTTGTTCCAAATAAAATAAAGAGTTATGGCTCTAATTTTTTTAGACCATTGCGTGATCTTGGTGAAGATGAATTGACCGCTGTGGCAGACAATATAATCAACGGATCGGTTTGGATGATCACATCAATGGATAAAAATGTTTGCGCAGAAACTTTAAATCAATATTGCAAACAAATCAAGGATGAGAGGTCAACCAGGCATTCGATCGTTGAATATCTCAAAGTTAATGATGTTCAAAGTGATCGATCACAGATTGTCACTGACCATAACGTCATTGAAATATATAAAATTGCACCAAACCATCTCTAGCAACTGCGCAATATTTTATGCTCTGGAAAGCAAGTAAAATCTCCGAGTAAAAAGAGAAAGAACGAATCTGAAGTGGATAATGGTACCAAAATACCAATTGATGCTAAGAAAATATTGAATTTGTATATCGATAAAGAGAGGATGGGTATGTCCATTGGCGACGTCGAAAATAGTTCATAGTTTGCTTGTCAATGTTGTTATCCTGAATCTTTGGTCAACACACTCAGATTAATTCCATTTTTTGGTGCGATAGTCAGTTTTGAATTTGTTGTTGTGGATATGTCTAATTGTGATAGTCCATGGATAGAACAAAACATGCTTGCATTTTTGTATTACTTAGAAACAAATCAAGAGGCATGTACTTGTATTTTTTTGGCTGATATGGAAAACTCTTGTATGATTTCTAAAGCTTTCACAATTTTCAGCAAGAAATCAAAAAAACATGTTACACTGAATCCTACAAAGGGACTTTATAGAGAATTCTCCAGGGACTCGTTTATAGGATTCTCTATTATACAGTATTGGAGCATTGTAGCATATATTAAGGATATTTTATCTAATTCTGAAATTGATATGGATTAGAAGGATGAGGGCCTGCTGATGATTGATTTACCTCGTCCCAAGGTTAACAAAGATAGTGCTAGAAGCCATGTGTTTTCAAAATAAAGGACATAGGAATTCTGGGATCACATAGTTTCCAAAAAGGTCTCTTCTCAAGGCACAGTTATTTCGTTGTATGCAGGAGGTAGGCTTCTTCATTTATTGATGAGGGCTCCAAAAAGAATAGTTATTTCTATTGTGGAGACAGTACAACAAGAGTTGTTTATGAACAGTTTCTATCATGAATTGGGTGTAAAAAAAGGTATTTATATTAACTTTTTCAGATGTCTTTGATTTTATTTTACTTTTCTACAACAAGGTATTTCTATTAACATTTTCAGATGTCTTTGATTTTATTTTACTTTTCTTGGTTTGTTATGTTCAATAACTTCTTCAAATTCCTATTCTACTACAGCTTCAAATAAAGAGCACACACAGGTATCGTCCAATCAAATCATACTATCTGATCATGAAAGTGAATGTGATAGAGAATCCATAAAGAACTACCAAACAAGAGCACAAACATGACAAGAGGGTAATTTTTTTTTCAAAGATCATGGTTAAATTAACTCAATTATGAAAGGGGATAGTGACCTTGAATAATTGCAAAAAATTATATAAAATGTATACCTGCAAATTTCTAGGTCAACATGTGGATCATCCACAACCAGAGCTAGCATTGACGATGTCCCTAGATATTGGCCAGCAAATCATATTAGAGAATGATGGACCAGGTGGGAGCTTGGACAATAATGAACAACGCAACAACTTGGAAAATAATGAGCAAGGAGAGACCTTGGACAATAAAGAACTAGAAGAGTTCTTGGACAATATTGAAACTAGAGAGGGCTTGGTGTCAAAATGCAGTGTCTCTAGTCATGTTGCTCACCAATAAAATGTTGGCGTACCATTGACAGGTAAAAGAAAAAGAATATTTTTTACTTAAATTGATAAAACAAATTTGTTCCGAAGTATATAATGACAAGCAATATTTCTATGCATCTCCCCATACAAAAAAGTTATTAATATTAGAAATGGAAGGTTTTCTATTTCGCAAGAAAGCCACAGAAAATGACTCCAAAAGAGAAAAAAAAAGGAAATAAAAAAATACTGGTGCAGGGGAAAGAGGAAAAAAGGGGGAAGAGATTACTAATGGTGAATTTTAATTTAAACATAAAATATCTTCATATGAGTCGCGAACACATGCCATTGAATTTTTGGATTTACTTCTTTCCAAATTCAATGTTGGGATTTGGTCATCTAAATGTAGTGTCAATGAGAGGAAGCTACTGCTTACAAAATGTTTGGTGGCAGGCGGTAAAGATAAATCATATGAGAAAAAAAATTTATTTATTTGGTTTCGAGAGAGATGTACCTACGATCAAGAAGAAATACAGTAAAAAATATGCAGAGTGTGTGGACGGAGTTCCAATGAAAACTTCGAAAATTAATACATCAATGATTATTTTGGAGGGTGATGGTGAGAAAGCACTTCCATTTAAAAACTGTATTTTGAGTAAGCCCTTTATTGAATCTCCCCTTAGGACAGATACTGAATTGGTACATGGACTTTGGAAGCGTTTTGGTAAAATGCATGAATTAGCTGATATCAGAACCTTCAATGGATTCTCCCAGTTGAATCTTGGTTGAGTGACAGCCATCAAATGTAACCTATCATTGCCTATTTCTAGATGTAATCTATCATTTCCTATTTTAAATCATTCAATGTGTTTTCTTTTTTTTTCGCGAGACGTTTCTATTTTCGTCTGAATGTAACATATTATTAGTTCAGTGTGATGCTTTTATTAAATCAATTGAAACTGTGAAATTTTGGGTGACTTTTGTATTATTCTTTGGAAATCAACATCTTCATGTACAGTTGCATGGTTGTGACCATTAAATTCATGAACAAAGTGTTGTTGTTGTTGATATATATATAGTCACTATTCTTGTATGCAGTCAGGATATCACCGCAAAAGAAACTATTGGTCCTGGGAGTAGAGGGATTGCTCTTTGGAGTTCGGATGTTATCCAACATTGGAGATTCTTCAAAACAATGTCATTTTTTCCATAATTGCTATCGTTATTATACACGCATGTTCAGCCTCGAAATTATCAGTGTTTCCAGAGAGCATTTCGGTGTTGTTATATGGTTTTCCTCGCTCAACAACATGGAAATTAAAAATTTCCTTGGCGTATTTGAATGGCTGAAAAATGAAGAGTTTGTATTTATTTGGGGTCGAGAGCAATGTAAACTTAGTACTATTTATAATCACTCAATGTCTGCATACTATAATGTTGGTGAAGTACAAAACATATACAAAAAGTCGTTCAAGGATGTACTTATCCAATATGGAGATATATATAAACAAACAAACATGTTGTTTATAGATGAAGGGAAATATCAATTAGCAGACAATTGCAAGGAAAACTGCTTGAAAATGCCAAGTAGTTGGAAATTTGACGGTTCACAAGAGAGAGATATAACTATAAAAACAATGTTGTGTTGTTTGTTGAATTATCTCGGGCCTTGTTAAAAAATGGGGCATTGGTTAAACACATTGAATTTGAAATGACCGTCATATTATACAAAAAAAAATGCATTTAGTGATTTGTATATTTTTTACAACTCTTGCATTTAATTGATGTAAGTTTTATTGCACAACTCTCATATTATTTATGGACATCGTACCATGTATCTGGTAATGTGTTTCAAAAATTGTTGAACATGAAAGCAATATACTTAGAAACATTGAACCATAATATTTTATTGACTGGGTTATGTATGTGTGTTTTGTTTGCAGATAGTACTAGAAGATTTGTTTCTATTAAACCATTGATAATTTTTTATTTCAATGGCGTTTTGTTACACGCATTGCATAGAAAATAGAAACCCAGATTGCGACGAGCAATGGACTTCGAAACATCAACAAAGTATTATTTTATACGGCCAGGCTTAAGGGAATTTTTTGACAAATGCTTTAGTATTTTTTAGGTTGGCATATGGACATCTACTCAACGAAAAAACATTGACGAGTTTTTGCCTAGATTATTAGAAAGAACATGATTGAAAAGGGAACTATTTAGATTAATTTTAACACAGGAAGATTGTTCTTCCGTAGCCAGAGAGGGTTTTCAGGGTGATGGAAATCCTTATGTATTTCGCAATCCTTTGAGTATAGTCTAGGACACTTTGATCCATGGTTGGGATCGGACAAATACTGTGATTGTCGATGACTCCAAAGAAAAACAGGCTTCTAACGAGGAAGGAAACTATATTATAACAAAAACTTATACTTACGACAATGTCAAGGACACATTTTTGTTAGATCAATTATGGCCTTGCTTGCTGCAGCTGAATGGCGTGAACAATGTGAGGCCAATTGCGAATAAAATGAAAATGGAAGTATTTTGTTAAATAATATACTTGAATGTTTGTTTTTACTAGTATGTTCAATTTCACTGTGATTATAATTCTTGTAAAGTGTCGAGTTTGGTTTCCGAAAATGCAAAATCAAAGTTTGAAATTGCTAAAATTTGTTTTAAAATTTCAGGATTAAGTATTGGACGTGTAAAAAGTATCCTTCCAAAAGGGCAAGTGGCAATCTTCCCTTAGCAAATCAGATGAATCGGGGAACCATCGAAGGAGAGAACTGGGGAAACTCTGAACCTGGAGAATTGTAATGTTTTACAGTCTTAAAAGAATTTCAGTTAGTTTCTCTTTTCCTTTCTTTTGCTGTGTATAAAGTTTCCTTGATTCATTTTGGTTTTTCATACATACATCTAGTACCTCTGTTTAAATTGTATTGTTAAATCATAAAATATATAAATCTGTGTGCTTGTTTTATCATTCATATAAATTTCTTTACTTTAATCATATTGTTTCACATTCTGCAATTACATAACAGTCATTGTCATCATATTAAGTTAATTTGCTAAGTTAAGTTATTAAGCATCTAATTAACAACTCCTTACTAGGCTTATGCCTATCATTATAAGAACATACAGTAGGCATCCATCTATCAATGAGGTTGTGACATGGTGTTCTTGTTTATCAGTCTGTGAAATGGTGTTCTGCTGCTAGTCCTCTACTTTGTAGGTTAATAATTCTTTGTTGTACTCTAGAAACACTATCATTAGAAATTTTCAGTATTTGTTTAAGTGAAAGGAATCCTCTAGTAGGTGATATGATAAGGATATCCCTTCTATTTTCCTACTGAGGTGCAGGTGTACCAAGAATTATAGTCGGTTGTGGGACTATTTTCCGTTCAGAGTAGATGCCTGTGACTGGATACGAATGACAACCGATGATGGGAGTGTTGGAAAGTACAAAGCAAGATTTGTTTCCAGAGGATTCTACCAAAAGGAAGGTATAGACTATAAACAATAATTTTATCCCGGGGAAAACCCTTAGAAGGGAGAAAAAACTCCAGCCAAAAAATATTTCTTTTATAAGATATCAGGTTCAGATTACATCATCATCATAAACTTCATCTTTGTTATGCTAGGACAAAATTTAATAGCAGAAGTAACAACTTACAGGAGAATTGAATGACAACCTTGAACTCTGCTCACTAATCCTGTGTTTTGTTGCTGCACATACTACTCCTCTATTGCAATTATTATCTTATGTTCACTACTGCACATGCTATTCTTATAGTGCAATGGAAAGAACTCACATCAACTTAAATAGCAGACCTCACATCAACTTCAACAACAGACCTCACATAAGCTTCAAGAGCAGACCTCACATTGACTTAAACATGATACCAAATTATTGAGTGAAATAATGGGAGGGATGGCTCCTATTTTTAGTTTGGGTTTGTTGCCCCAAGCAACCCCCCTAAAAATATGACACATGTCACTTGGCATGCAAAGAAGCCCCCTATATATGACACCTGTCATTTGGCATGCAAAGAAACCCCTCTATATGACACCTACCTCCTCCAACCTATCATTTAGCATGCAAAGCAGTGCCCTATATATGATACCTGTCATTTGGCATGCAACGAAGCCCCTATATATGACAGGTGTCATATATAAGGGCTACTTTGCATGCGAAATGATAGGTGTCATATATAGGGGGTTGCTTTGCATGCTAAATGATAGGTTGGAGGAGGTTTATGAGTATTCTGTTTAGGCATATTTTACTTCAGGCCCTCCTTCTAGTGCCATTTGTTGAGGCCTCGAGTGTGTATGTGTTGGAATGGGTTCCAAAGCTATCAACAGAGGGAGAAAACCCATCCAGAGGCTTCATATAATCCTACGCAAGTATTACCCTATCCTCGAGCTATTTGGGATGGTGATCTCCCATGGATACAAAGGCCTCAGCGGGAACTTGTGGTTTTGATCCTAAAAGGATTTGTCTTCCATCGAACGAAAACAAAGTGTGTTCAGTCTAAAAAAAATCTACCTAGGAAGGAAAATCTAAGCTAAGTTAGACCTACTCTAAAAGGTGTCTTGTTTAAATGGAGATTAACTTGATGTGAAAAAAAATAAGTACATTCAACCACTTAATAGAAATGTGAAGAAGATCAATTCCTTATTTGCTTAAGTTACAATCAATCATTTAAAATTAACTGAATGCAATATTAAGTGTTTAAGCTCATTCAAGATTAACCTATAACCAATATGTCAATTGAAAATTTAACATAGATTATAATTTACTGTAAATCATTTGCAGAAATCGATAAATATTTTAGTTGAAGAAATTCAATTAAAACATATTGCATACACAGATCTAACATAAGGAAAAATCCAGATTAACAATCTCTGCATGAAATAATATTTGAAAAGGATTAAACAACATAGATAATAACCTGAAGTAGAAATCAATATTTACCAAAGAAATTTGATCAATGAACAAAAGATGATACAAGAGAATAACTTTACTGTATTAATGAAAGTCTGTAAGAAATTACAAGCTCATCATAAAATAGAGCATCTCCAGTCTTCTTCTATCGACTCTACCCCAAAAATGATCATCCCTTGCCTAAGAGAGATATACCCCTTAAATAATAAATTACAAAAATAATACAAAGGATAAATTCCCCTTAAACATGGATTACAAAATCAGAATATTCTATTTAGTGAGGAAATCTACCCACTTGTCCCAAACTTCTATCAATTCATCTATATCTGGATAATGAGGAGATTCGAGCCCCAGCTGGACATCACAAATGAATCCTTCAATCTCATTTTTGTCTATTTTATGCCACGTGTGGATAAACATATAGAGCTTGGCCTCCAAGGAAACAAGTTTCTTAATAAACCAATCCACGTCTTCAATTTGGATATGCTCAATCTGCAGGATTTTCTCCTTGACTTGATCACAACGGGCTTCGACCTGTTCTATCATCAATTTTGGTGGATTTTCCCCCTCGATGAGCCCCATTGCAGGGAATTCCAGTATCTCCATGAGATTGTTTGAGGCATACCATCTTCTTCTGCAAAGGGCTTGAGCTTGGTTGATAGTATCTTGTACCATGTCAATAACATTCTCTGAAGCTCGCACAACAGTTCGGATCCTTATGAATTTGAGGCAGTCCAACTCAGGGATATCAATTGGCTTATCTTCAATATACTTATGCCAATCCATGACGTCTTCTAAAAATTTAGAATCCTATTTTGTTTTCTCTACTTGCTAGCCCAAGGTGCCAACCATTTTGTCAAAGACAATGTAAGTCTCATGGGTTTCACCCAAGGTAGTAAATAGCTTAGCTAGAAGATGATGATGCTCCAGGTTGACTTGATTGGCTAGGTCCTTGAACTCTTTCTATGAAAACCTAGAAAACGCAGAGGAGGCTGCACTTGCAGTTGCATCCTTTAGCTATTGTTCAAGCACAACTATCTTTTCAGCATTGGCAGTGTCCAAAGCTTCAGCATCTTGCAATTGGACTTGAAGAGAAACATTATATTCTTGAAGGTCTTCAATCTTATTTTCAAATTCTTTTCTCAGTTCATGAATGTTAGCTTCATGTTCTTCATTGGCCTTAACCAGCTGCTCTTGAAGTTTCTTGATCTCCTCCTTCTTGACATGAATTTCTTTATTCAGTGTGATTACTGAATCAAAATTGGCACTTGCAAAAGCACCCATGGCAGCAGCAGTATCCGGTGCTTCTTGTTGTATGTCATTTTATTGTTGGGCCCAAATGATTTGATTAGGAAAGGGGCCCTGCAACACATCCTGATCTCTTCCCCTTTTGTTACCCTTCTTCACCACTGCCTTAGCCTTTTTGCTATAGAAATAATATCCAAGGGAGGTTACAATATCTTCCTCATAAGTAGCTACCAATTTAGTTGAAGATGTAGCCACATATCCTATTGCAATTATTGGGGTTGTCTGAGTAACAGTGGTATTAGGTGTTGTCATAGTAATTTGAGAGGTGTTAAGTGGAGAAGGGATAACTTCAGGGACTGAGGGTAAAGATGTTGGAGTAGGGATTGAAGTAAAAAATTCAGGAAGTGAAAAGGATGCACTGGCAACTAATGGTGAAGAAGGAACAACTGGGATTTGGACATCATTGGCTGGTGGTGATGAAATAGATGGTGGTGGTTGCAGAGAGACAGTTGAAGACTGGATCTCTAAAGCTATTGATGATGGAATGGAAAGTGGAACTGACAGGGTTGGAGATGGAACAGTACTGGAATTTATTGCATGATATAATTGGGATATGGTGGATGGTGGTGTTACCCCAGAAGATAAAGTGGAAAGAGCTTGAATGGATGAAATTAAGAGTGCTGAAGTTGTGGTATCAACAACGGTAGTGGTTTCAAGAGATTGTTGATCTGGGGAAAGATCATCCATGACTATGGCATCCAACAAATCTATGATTTCCTAATAAATTTCAGTTTCTTCCTGCACCACAGTCATAGAAGGAAGTGTTTAATCTTCCACATCATTGTCTTCAATAGTAAGAGTAGGAATTTTAGAGGCAGAAGTTTAAATTTTCTGTCTTTTAGCTAGTTTACTCACAACAATCACTTGAACATCACTAATCAGGTTGGTTGTAGAAGCCACTTGAATATCAGTAGTGGGTTTGGGTACTGCAACCACTTGGGTATACAGCACCGAAGACTTCATCTGTGCTAATTTCTGCTTAAATTGATGAGATGTATGCATTAAGATCTTTAATTCTGCAATAGTTTTCAACTTCGGAGTATCCTCCATAAGGCCTTTGCCTTTGTCTCCATCCGGGTAGGTCAGCATCAATGGAGCATTGGCTTTGTGAGCTTCCTTTTCTTCCCTATATTTTATTGTTTTCTCATCAATCTTGTGTTCCATGTTTCTATAGCGCAAAAACATGGTTTTAAGCTCTCGTTGATACTGAAATATATGGATCTGTTCTTCTTTGCTCTTTTCCCTCAGCAGGACTTCAGAGAAAATATTAACTCCCTGATAAATAGAGTCATCAGGGATGTGTTGATGTGTATAACCAATCTTCATATGCTCCTGTTTGAAATGAGTTTCCAGAAATCCTTTGGGGTCATGAGTTCTTTTGGGAGAAAATCCCAATTTCAAAGAAATAATCCTGTCTCGCAGTGTTGTAGCCCAAGTTGAAGTTGGGATAACCAAAGGCTCGAGGTTTAAAGGGAACTTAGGCCATCCCTTCCTTTTGGGACTAGTGAGCTTAAGGTAGACACCATATGTAATAGTATGATAAGATATCTCCTCAAGTAACAATTTGTCAGGGACAACTCTTGGTAGAAAATGTACAGTACTGCTTCCCCAGACTCTAATGTAAGCAAATTATTCTCCCACATACCAGTCACCCAATGTAAGGATGAGAGTTCTGGCATCAAGAGAAAAGGCAGGGGCATCTTCCCTAAAAATATGTTGGTAAATTGCACCAAAGAAATGGTCGTAGATGTCATAGAGAAAGGGAACAAAATTGCTTTCCCATAAGGCAGAACAATAAATATGAACAGAGGGTGAGGACTTAGTCCAACTCTACCCCATGGCGGGATACTGAAACTCTGTACAAGAAAACATCAATTACAAACACATAGAAAAAGAAGTATGGCTTCCTTGTAGTTGTTGTTTTCTGATATTTCTCAATGGCTATCTTTAACTCTGCTGATAAAACTGAAGCCCAAGGGAATGACTGCCCCATTGTTAGGACATGATGGGCAATAGGATCCCATTCAGCTATGAATACTCAACCATTAGGGAGACCATAAAGTCTACAGAGCATGGCTTCCAGAAGAGAATAAGGCTCTTTAAACCAGGAAATTGGGTATAAATTATCATCCTTGGGCATGAAATTTGCCGGTTTGTGCATCCAAGACTTCAGCATTTCATTGAACCTAGTCTTTGACGACTCAAGGAATGCAACATTGAGGGGTTGAACAGCTGGTTTTAGGTCATAAGCTCTGGTAAAAACCTCAGGGCGAAAAGTAGCCAATTGAGACCCTGCACTATCATTGAAAGAGCAGTCTTTAGGGTTAGCATGGTCTATAATCCACTTAAATGCATCAGTGTAGGGAAGGATAGTAGGTCTGGTAGCTATAGCATGGAGTTGTGAATCCCTAATATTTTCATAGGCGGGGCGATCACTTTGAATATTAGTTAGGTCATCATTGTCAAATATGGAGTAAATTTTGGACCATTTCATTTGGTATGTCTCAGAAACCTTATTGCTAGTGTCAGAAAGGATGCTGAAGTTTGGGTCTTTGTTCAAAAGATCTTTCTGAGGATTTTTGCAGCGAGTGTTGCGAGACATGTTTGAAAAACTGGAGAAATCTGATGAATAAATAAACACCAATAAGAAAAAAAACTCAAAATAGAAAAAAAAAACCTTGAACAATTGAACAAGAAAGTGACACGAAGCCAACCTGTGCAAGCTAGAAAAAATGGTGAAAACGACCCCTGGTAAAAAGTCGCAAAAATGACCCCTGGTAACAAGTCATAAAAATGACCCTTAGTAAAAACTCGTGAAAACGAACCTTGGTAAAAACTCACAGTAAAATCCGAACAAATGCTGAAAAGGAACCCTGGTAAAAACTGGCAGTAAAATCCACACAGTAGGCAATTTTTGAAAATGATAAGAGAAAACATAAACAAAATCAACATATTTATTAATTTTGTTGGGTTACATCTGAGCCGTAAGATTTATGGGTGAGATCTAATCTGGGGAATGAGGAAGACAAGTTGCGGGAGATTAATTTTCGGAAATATATACAACGTTCCCGTAATCCGCAATTGCGGGTTTCGAGAGAACAACTCCAAATAAAAACAAAACAAAGTGTCATCACTTCCTATGATGTTAGTTATCTCTTTGAGGCTCACACATGTGAGATTTTGGCCTTACAAAATAGAGATCAATTCATGTATACCCAGAATGGTCCAGACCGGAAAAATATAAATCATAAGAAGGGTCGGCGATCCTTCGTTTAGTAGATTGTTGTGAAGAACAATATCTAGCAATTCACCTGTATCCAGACTGGTGAACACAAGAAGGATTGGATGACCCTTCTGGCAGTCTAGAACTAGTATAAAAATAATAATAGGTAGAAGAAGGGTCGGCCGCCCCTTCATTCATGATGTAACTGTGCAAATATTCAACCTACAAAGTATAGGCTGTCAATTCATGTATATCCTGAATGGTGAAGATTACAAAAATACTAATCACAAGAAGGGTCAACCGACCCTTCATTTAAGGTGGAAAAAATGGCGAAAATGACCCCTAGTAAAAACTCGCAGTAAAATCCACACAGCAGGTAAATTAAGGTTTCCATATATTCAATGCATGTAAATTCTATTTTGAATACCAGAAATCTTTTTAAATTATTGGTTGTCCTGCATAAACTTTCGTCCAATTTAAAGTCTTAGCTCATTTGATCTCATGGAGGAAGAATATACCTTTGGAAGTGGGAATTTTTCTTGCATGCATTGGAGCAAGCTTAAACCCCTACATTTGCTTATATATCAAAGATTCAAAATGATTATAACTTTGTTCCATATGTGTCATGTGACTTTCCATTGTAGCTCTCTTATCTGATTCTTTGAAGTTTTCTTTGAGCTAGTTGTTAAGTTATTGCATCAGTTTTGTTGGACTTGGTCCCAGATAGAATGTGCAGTCAACAAGGTGCTAGAGTTTATTTGAGTCTATCTAAATTAACCAAGGGGGCAAGGGGGAAACCGAATCATGCAGTACTTAGATTCCCGTGCATTCCATTTTGTATATTATCTATCCTTTCCTATCATTCTTGTACCTCTAGCAACATTCTTGCACCTATAGCGATAAAGATATTTCTCTGAGCCGTCCATCTTGCATGATCGATCTGGTACCATTGATCTTCTTCCTTGCTTAGCCCCACAGCCTTCCACAGTCTTAAATCTCTCAAAATCCACCTTTCTTGCACCTTAGATCTGCGTAGTTATTATCAACTGTCGATCTGGCCCTTGGTCTCATCCTTACCATCCAAAGGTCCGGCCTTTACCGAGGTTCACGAATTTGGAACGTGTCGATACTCCGTGCATGTTCAATCTGTGAACTAAACCTCCGTCGATGATGCCTTTCCCCGCTAGATCTACACTGTCGAAACATGCGGTCCCTACCAAAACTTCGCAAATGTGAAAAGTCCATTTCCTCGCGCATCTCAAATCAATGAAGTACCTATCATCTGTAGATTTGTCCTTCCACCCATTGATCTAATTTCCAACTTGTTCGCGGGCTAGCAACACTTCGCCCATGCTTAAACCATCCTGTCTTACTTTTGAAAACAACGCTTGTGGTCGTCGATCTCCGTTAAGCTTCTGTAACTGTCGATATCCGTCAAGCCTCTGGCAGTCTAGAACTAGTATGAAAATAATAGTGGGAAGAAGAAGGGTCATCCACCCCTTCATTTATGAGGTAATTGTGCAAATATTCAACCTACGAAGTATAGGCTGTCAATTCATGTATATCCTAAATGGAGAAGATTGCAAAAATACTAAGAACAAGAAGGGTTGGCTGACCCTTCATTTAAGCTAGAAAAAATGGGGAAAACGAACCCTGGTAAAAATTGCAGTAAAATCCACACAGCAGGTAATTTTCGAAGATGAAAAATAATAAAAGGAAACAAAAACGAAATCAACATATTTATTAATTTTTTCGGGTAAAATCTGGGCCGTAAAATTAAGAAAAATCGTCGGCTGAGATCTAATATGTGGAATGCGGAAGATGAGTTGCGGGGGTTTAATTTTTTGGAAATATATACAACGTTCCTGCAATCCGCAATTGCGGGTTGCAGGACTACAACTTGAAATAAAAGAAAACCTAAGTTTCCGCAATCCGCAATCCACATTGCAGGCCGTGGGTTGCGGAAATGCATGTCGCAAATCCATTATTTAAACAGTTCCTGCATCCACAATCATTTATAACTAGATAGCCACTTCAACAAGCTATAGCATGATATGATGGTGCGTGCATTTTTATCAAACCATGAATTATGGCGGGCACTGTCTCAGAGCAGTTTTGACTACTTTTTCCATACTTTGTTAATTTCCAAAGTTTCACAAATTTGTCATACTTTTCCAGAATGATGACAAATAGAACCAGAACACCATCATGTATCTTTCTAGCCTCATCACACATTCCATGTCATCATAGATGCCATGTCATCACTTCCTATTGTGTGAGATTTTGGCCTGCCAAAATAGAGATAAATTCATGTATAACCAGAATGGTCAAGACTGGAAAAATATAAATCAGAAGAAGGTTCAGTCGACCCTTTGTTTAGTAGATAATTGTGAACACCAATATCCAGCAATTCACCTGTATCTAGACTGGTGAACACAAGAAGGATCGGATGACCCTTCTGGCAGTCTAGAACTAGTATGAAAATAATATTGGGCAGAAGAACGGTCGAACACCCCTTCATGTATGAGGTAATTGTGAAAATATTCAACCTACGAAGTATAGGCTGTCAATTCATGTATATAATGAATTTTGAAGACTACAAAACTACTAAACATAAGAAGGGTTGGTTGACCCTTCATTAAAAAGAGAAATGAAAATTGTTTTAATCTATGAAGGTTAGGACAACAATTCCCCACTACCAACTTCCTCAGAATATGGTAGGGACCGGGACATTTCCTATGTTATAACATGTAAACAATATTTATCCTGACTTCCGACTGCCGACAAGACGGATCGGTTGCCCCTTCTCTTAGTAGATATTTGTGAACACAAATAAATGACAATTCACCTGTATCCACAATGGTGAACACAAGAAGGATCGAACCACCCTTCCGGCATTCTAGAACTATTATGAAAATAATATTGAGCAGAAGTAGGTTCGGCCACCCATTCATTCATTTGTCTCGAGCCTCATTCAAAAATGGGGTGTTGGTTAATGACATTCAACTTCAAATGAAAACAAACCGAAGTTTCCGCAATCCGCATTGCGAGTTGCGGGTTGCGAAAACGCATGTCGCAAATCCATTATTCAAATAGTTCCCTCAATCCGCATTGCAGGTTGCGGAAACACAGAACAAAAACATTTACAATACTCTTCCTGCAATCCACAATTGTGGGTTGCGCGTATCAAATCCCCGATTATTGGAAAACATTTACAACCGAAAACTAGAATGGTCAATCATGGAAAAATACTAAGGCTAGGCTGTAATTTCATGTATAACCAAAATGGTCAATAATGGAAAAATATTAAGCACAAGAAGCTTCAGCCAACCCTTCGTTTAGTATATAATTGAGAACACCAATATCTAGCAATTCACCTGTATCCATAATAGTGAGCACAAGAAGGATCAGACGACCCTTCCTACAGTCTAGAACTAGTATGGAAATAATACTGGGCAAATCGCATGAATGGGGGGAACCATCGAAGGAAAGAACTGGAGACACTATATACTTGGAGACTTGTAATGTTTTACAATCTTTAAAGAATTTCCGTTAGTTTCCATTTTACTTTCTTTTGTCATATGAATCAAATTTTATTGATTCATTTTGTTTTTTCATACATGTTGATGTATATGTAACTTCGGAATGTATTTCACATATATGTATATTGTATTCCTATAGAGATGGTATTATTCCTCTATAAGGAAGTGTCGTCATTTATATTGTAAATGTCGTAACTTATTCTTGATGGGTTATTAGACCACCTTGTTGGGGTCGGCCCTGTATAAGTCATGTGGTTCAAAGGGTTATTAGACCACCCTATTGGGGGTCGGCCATGTGGGTCAAAGGGTTATTAGACCACCCTATTGGGGGTCGACCCACTCAGCATTATGTTATGTGGTTAAGTTCGAGCCTACATGATTTAGGTAAAAAGGCAAGTCAAGTCAAGTATAAATAGAGTGCGGGAGGCACTCTATTTACTCACTCACTTCTCACACATGCACTCAAGGAGGAGTGGCGCACTTATGGAGGAGGAGGATCTGCTGCTAGGTTATGGCTATCTCTCTTGGTTGGTTGTATCTTTGCTCTATCTATCTCCGAGGAAGTTATTGGGGTTTTTCACCTTTATGGTTTTCCCCAAGTAAATCTTTGTGTCTCTTGTGTGCTTGCATTATTGTCTCCATGATTGATATGCTGTAGATATGATGTACATGTTGTTCTCTCAGTTAAGATCCTAGATCAAATTGAAGTAAATTCAGAAAATTTAACAATACATACATCTAATAACAATGTTTTGTATTGTTAAATCATAAAACATATAAATCTGTGTGCCTAATTTATCATTCATATGATTTATATGCATGTTATGCACCAGTCTATTTCTTTCCTTGATTCATATTGTTTCACATTCTGCAAACACAATGTAGTCATTATCGTCATAATTTAATTTGTTAATTAGCTCATCATTGATAGGACATTCACATTCTTTTTAATCCTTTGAATAAAATAACACAGGAATATTTACTCTTGAAAATATGCATCAACTCTGTTCGAGAATATTATTTCAGAATTGAAGGGCTCAGTAGAAAACGAGTATATCTTCACGATTTCCAACCCTTACTACATTGCCAAAAACAACATCTAATCCCTTGAATAAAATAACACTAAAATCTTTAGTCTTGAAAATATGCATCAAATCTACTTGGCCATCTTTATTCAAAATTGAAGGGCTCAATACAAAATGAATATCTCTTCACGGGTTCTAACACTTACTATATTGCCAAAAAATTTCTTTTATACATTGTAAAACCTTTCGGGGTATAACCTTAATTGCTTCATAACTAAAAATTGAAAATTATAAACTAACTACTACATTCCATTTCGGTCAAAATTTATACAATTTCCAAAATTTCTCAGAATATAACATTTGATGTCTTTCTATTGGTTGTAGCTGCTGAAATGGCTTCTTTCTCAAACAGTAGTCTTCAAGTGTGCAAGGTGTACTTCATTTTCCCATATCTCTCCACTGTCTTCCATTGCTCTGTAGAAGATAACTCATAACTAGTCATCTCCTTGACCATAACTTCATCTCTATGTGCTCTGCAATGGAAGTTGGAGGAATCTTTTCAACTATCATGGCTAGCTAGGTTAGAATTTCAAAGTCAAGGGAGAGTTTCTTAAGTATAATTTTCCTTGTTAGAACATGAGTCAAATCTTGAAATTGCTCATGGTTCCTCCCGATGTTATATAGTAAATCCTTATAATTGTCTTGGGAAATTAATTCATTATTTTCATCCCAAAAAGAAGGCAGTCCCTTTTGTATTACCTTTTCAAATCCCTTTTTGAATGCTTCAACTTTTTCCTTCATATGTTCTGCACTAGCCTGAACATTCTCAATGTGAGAATGTTTGCCAAGGACTCTCCTAGCCCAAGTTATGACTCTTACCCTATTTTCGATAGCCATTGCTTTCAGATCACCTTCTGTTAGAGCATTTAAGAAACTTATGGTACCCTGGGTTGTATCTTTTCGTATCTTATCTAAAACGTTTCTCATTGCTTTACAACTTTGTAAGCTATCATTTTCTATGGCTTCCTTTGTCTTCATCAAATCTAAATAAGGCCTCAATTTTTCAGCCTCATCGATGATTGAATCCCAAATCAAACGCTTTGCACCTTGCAATGCTAGTTGTACTATCACTTGGTATATCATCCTCTGATTTCTGCCTACCAAATCTTTATTGTTTTTTGTCAACTCTTTTATTTCATTTTCCTCTTCTAGTATTTGTTTTTCTTCTTTTAGATCTATGATCTCCACCTCTTTCAAGCTAACTTGGGACATAGCTTGAACTATATCATCTGTGCTTGCTTCTTTGTTTCCTTGATCTATTCCTTGCTTCTCTTGTGTTGTATTTGCAAATTTGGCCTTCAGATCTTCAATTTCAGTCTTAAGACTCGATCTATCTTTCTCCCAACTTTCCTCTTTTTCCTCAAACTTGAGAAATTTAGCAAGACTGTCATCCAATTCTCCAAATAAAGTTTCTTTTTCTTGTTCTAACACAGTTAATTCAGAGGCTTGAATTATCCGAGTTGCTGGAATTCTAACCTTTTGCTGAAGTAATTGGATATTCTTTTCTTTCTCAGCTAAAATCTTTTTAATTGCCTCCCCTCTATTTGGTTCATCATTGCTCTTCACCAGGTCATCTTGCAATATTTTTATTTGCAGCTGATAAGCTTTGTTCTCTATTTTCTCTTGCCTCAACTGGATTTGCAGCCTGTTCACTATTTTCTGTAGTTTTTCCACTGTTAAAGTAGCTTTCATCATGTCAACATAAATCACCTCTCCAGTCTGTCTGTGTAGGTGAATTTTATCAAGGACTATTATCTTTTGCAAATTCAATTTCATTTCTGTGACCTTATCATCAGACGATATGGCCAAATTCAAAGTATTTTTTTTTTTCTGGATCTCTGCTAGTCATCAGAGTAATTTTTGAATCAACAACATTCCTTACTTCTGGAAAAAACTTATGCATTGCTTTTGCTATTGTTTGTCTATGTTTTCCATATTTTACACATATTTCATCTCTTGAATGAAATTTTCTAGAATCACCTACAGCTCTTGCCTCGTCAAATTTGTATTCCTGTACTTGAATTCTTGGCCCTTGGTATTTTTCTTTCTTCATTCCCTTTTCTTTTTTAGATGCAACTACTTCATCTTGTTGGCTTGCTTTTAATCTTTTGGCTTCTCTTTCTTCCTCCACCTGCATATCAGTACTTTCATAAAAACTTCTTTTACTTGTTGCATCAACCTTTCCTGGGGTAGGTACCATCTTAGGTACCAACTCAGCTGAAACTTTATCCAAGGTAGAAGGATTAGTGTGTGAACTTCCCGAAACTTATGTGTATGATTCATATTGTAGTAAATTTTCCATCTTCGCCAATCCTTCAACCTCTTGGTGATCAAAGGCTTTATTTTTGTTCTCTTTCCTTTTGTCAGAAATAACATGACAATGATCATAAGTAATAGTTGTCGCTTTCCTAAAACTCAATGATTTTAAATGTTTTTGTGCAAAAGGGAGAGAATTCTTATTCTTGATGATAAAAGGACCAATTTTTAAAGAGAACTTTATATCTGTAGCTTTCTTGAAATGTAGAAAATGGTCATTTTCTACTGTAAATTTTTCTCTGATAAACTCCAAAGCAAAAACTCTCGAATTCAAAAAGGATGGTAGAATATAGGGCTCCCTAACAAATCCATAAAGTTCGATTACTGTATATTGCTTCCCTAAAAACCAGTCTCCAATTGCTTTTTTGGGGCTTAATTGCATCAGGGTCTTCATCTCTAATAATACTCTAGGAAAATTTTCTCCAAACATCAATCTGTATACTTCTGATAAAATAAAATTCATAAAATTAAACATACTGTCTTCCACTGTTTCTGAAAACACTGATTGTGGGAAATGTAAATCTTTTCAACTGCTAAACAGGAGCATTTTCATCATATGTGTCTAGAATCTGAAATGTCTCGAAGTGTGTAAATTCACTAACTGAGAGTGGATGTTCCGAGCCAAGAATTCATCAAATTTAAGGTAGGGTACTTGACTGTAATCCATTTCTGGTTTAGCAACACTTAATCTAAAAAGAAAACTTAACTGGACCTTTGTGACCATGGAATCATCATCAAACCCTAAAAACTGTGAAATGAGTGACAAAACTAACTGTGAATTTTCATCAAAGAAATTAATGTCAAGTGGATAGGGGGTGTTATCAATGGCAAGTCCAGGTTTCAGACAACTGGTCATGAAGGTTTGTTTGGTCTCAAGGGATGACTCTCTGTACTGGCTAACTAGGGATTCTTTGGAAAAATCTTCTTGGTGGTGGGAGGAAAATAGGGGTACTGTTAGAGCTTTCCTAACGGTAGATGCATTTACACGGCAAAGAATTTTCTTTCATGATGAATCCATAATGACTCTTTGACTTTGAGAACAATTTACTGCACACCACAAAATGAATTCCGGAAACCCTGAAGGTTATTCGAGACAGAAATGGATAAAACGAGACTTATAAACATTGTGCACATCCAAATTTTGTTTACATAAACCCTCCAACTTGCTTTTGATTTCTGAAACTGAGAATTTAACCATTATGGGGTCACGAATGTCACTATCTCTGTCCACTAGGGTTTCTCCTATCCTCATAGTTTCAATGTTCTGACAGACGGTTTCACTACTTCCTTCCATTATGTAAACAATTCTAGTTACTTTCATGAGTTAAGAGGACCTACCTGGCACTGACAGGATGAATAAACTATGCTCTGCCGCTTTCGAGCAGCACACACATGTTCCAATCCTCCACCGTTCGCAACACAAAAGTCAATTTTTCACGTGCCCTTCTCTTTTATACACCACCAAAGGTAGTTTCACAACGCGGGATGGTGGTTTTCCTTACCGCTTTCTCTGATTGCAGAATGATGTGGAGACAACACGTGTACATTGGTATGGTATTTCACAACCACTCAAACCTCCATTACGCCGGGTAGGATGGCGGTGCAGAAATATTATGGAACGTCGATCTAACCGCCCTTTTATCATTCTCCCATGAGTTACAGCGAGAATTTTCCCATCATGTGTCTTTCCATCCTCATCACACATTCCGTGTCATCATACATGCCATGTCATCACTTCCTATGGTGTCAGTTCTTTCTTTGAGGCTCACACGTGTGAGATTTTGGCCTGCCAAAATAGAGATCAATTCATGTATAGCCAGAATGGTCAAGACTGGAAAAATACAAATCACAAGAAGGGTCAGCCAACCCTTCGTTTAGTAGATAATTGTGAACACGAATATCCAACAATTCACCTGTATCCAGACTGGTGAACACAAGAAAGAGCGGACGACCCTTCTTCCAGTCTAGAACTAGTATGAAAATAATATTGGTCAGAAGAAGGGTCGACCGCCCCTTCATTTATGAGAAAATTGTGCAAATATTCAACCTATGAAGTATAGGCTGTCAATTGATGTATATCCTAAATGGTGAATAATACAAAAATACTAACCACAAGAAGGGTCGGTCGACCCTTCATTTAAAAGAGAAATGAAAAAATATTTAATCTACGAAGGTTAGGACGACAATTCCCCGCTACCAACTTCCACAGTATATGGTAGGGATTGGGACATTGCCTAATTTATAACATCTAAACAATATTTCTTTGGACTTTCGACTGTCGTCAAGAAGGATCAGCTGCCCTTCTTTTAGTAGATAAATGTGAACACCAATATCCGACAATTCACCTGTATCCAAAATGGTGAACACAAGAAGGATTAAACAACCCTTCTTGCAGTCTAGAACTATTATGAAAATAATAGTGGGAAGAAGAAGGATCGGCCGACCCTTCATTCATTTATCTCGACCCTTATTCAAAATGGGGCATTGGTTAATGAAATTCAACTTGAAATGACCATCATACTATACAGACACCGATTCATTTGATAATTTGTATATTTTTTACAACTTCAAATGATCATCATAATTATCATATCGGAACACCGCAAAAAACAATTTCAAAATTGGCAATATCAAAAGAAAAAGTATGGTTTTGGAACCTGGATTTGGCACTTTTGGAAACGGATTTGGCAGTTTCAAAACCGGTTTGGTCACTTTTGGAACCGGTTTTGGTACTTTTGGAACTGGTTTTGTCTTTTTAGGAACCAGGTTTGTCACTTTTGGAACCTTGATTTGGCACTTTTGGAATCTGTTTTGGCACTTTCTGAACCAGTTTTGGCACTTTTGGAACCTTGAATGGGAACTGGTTTTGGCACTTTCGGAACCAGATTTGGCACTTTTGGAACCAGTTTTGGCACTTTTGGAACTCGGATTTGGCACTTTTGGAACCGGATTTTGCTTGATTTTGGGGTTTAGAAAGGCTATTTTTGACCCGTCTTCAAAGTGACTTAGATTGGAATAAGTCCAAGTTTAATGAAATTGGCGTTCTAGGACCATAGTCTCATGATTATTAATTAATGATTGTTGGTTCAAGCAAGGTTAATGATGATTATCCAAGTTTGTTAGGATATTAATGACCAATTCCACTACTTGGTGCCCATTTTTTGTCAAACAGTGATTAAGGCTCCCTCATTTATGGCCACCGCCCTAATTTATTTCCACTACTTACCTGAGGCATTCCCTTATCCCTTGTTTTGTGGATTTGGGTTTGACTTGAGGTGCTCATTAATTGAATGTGGCCATTTTTCCTCCTCCTTGGTAGTTTTGGCCTATCCTAGGCCATCTATACTCCACCAATATATCCACCACTCATGTGATACCATCATTAATGTCCTCCCATGACATCCCAATGTTCATATTACACATTCGTGATCATTTGAGGTGATTTGAGAGACTATTGGTCAACCTAGGGGGGATTGAGGTCCAATGTAAGATAGCCATTTGTAGCTCATTCTAATTCCTCCAAAGGCTCACAATTTTTCTCAAATGTAATATAATGGGTTGGGTAGTAATAGAATTACTAGCTATTTGCATCATTTTTTTGTATATTGTGCTTCTTTTACATTGTTTTCATGCATACTTAGCCAAATTATTGATTTAAGAGGAATTCTTTAGCTAGTATATCCTCTTGTGATTAGAATTTCACATTATGAATTCTTTTATGCAATGTAAATATGTGTTGAGGCATTAATATTGTTAGGAAGGGAGTAATGATCTTATGTATTAATTAAACTTTATCGATTTCAAGCATACTTAACAAGACCTAGTTGAATAATGACATTGTTCTTTTTAAAGATTCTTTCACATGTGAGTTAAATATATGTACCATTAATATTTCTTCATTTTCATGGATGAATAATGTAATTGAAATTGAACTTTTAAATTGTAACTACACTTTGAATTTTCAATTGAAATTACACATTAAATTTGAAATTTGAAATTGTAATTGAATTGCAATGTGTAAATTGTAATTGAATTGTAATGTGTAGACTATAATGTAATTGTAATTTAAATTTTAAATTGTAATGTAATTGAATTTTAAATTTTGAATTTGCAACTATAATGTAATTGAAATTGAAATTTTAAAATGTAACTACACATTGAATTTTCAATTAAAACTACACATTAAATTTTAAGTTGTAATTGAATTGCAATGTGTAAAATGTAACTGAATTGTAATGTAATTGTAATTTAAATTTTAAATTGCAAGGCAATTCAATTTTAAATTTTGAATTTGCAATTGTAATGTAATTGAGATTGAATTTTTATATTGTAATCAATGTACATTAAATTTGCAATTGAATCGACAAAACATTTGTAACTGTAATAACTATATCTAGATGTAATATAAAAGATGACCGATTTCAAATCAAGATACAAAATACACATGAAGGTCAATATGATAAAATATACAAACTATATAACAAAATATCCAAAGTCCATATATGTGTACATATATACAACAAAATATCCAAAACATAAAAATGTATACATCATCAAGACATTGGTTGCTACCACCACCAGGCCCTTGATCTTCCCTGTGACCACATTCACTTGCAGTAGACCCCTAGTCTTGAGGCGGTAAACTATGAAAGAAGGCCTCGATCTCAACATACTTTGAAAGTTAAAATTGTGAACTATGTAAGTTAGCTATATTTTGACCAATCTATAATATTCAACGAGACATGAAAAAATTTAATGGATGGATGTGAAACTCGGCTAACTCAAGTTAATGGTGATATATGGCACCTAGGTTGGAACCTAGGTCAATGGGCCCTCATCAGGACCACATGGATGAGATGCATCCCAATCATCTGAGAAAGTGATTGCAACATTAACTCTCACCTGTAATGATGCTTGTGTAAGATTCCATTACATGTAATAAGTTAGAAATTAAAAATTAAAACTAAAACATAAACTATAATTCAATAATTAAAACATAAAGTATAAATTGAAATTACTAAATGTGAATTGAATTAGAACATAAATTAAAACTTACCTCTGTGTATGCGTCTGGTTGGTCATGACCTTGGTTGTACTCATGTTTATCATCTCGAGCAACGACCTTGCCTCTGTCCTGTACAATTTAAAATTCAAATTTAGGATCTAAAACATAAAATCTCAAATCAAGAATTAAAACATAAATTATAAATTGAGATTAATAAACACAAATTGAATTGGAACATAAATTATAAATTACCTCGACGACTGTGTCTGGTGGGTTAGGATGGGTGAATGGACCTCGCAGACGACCAATAACTGATGGCTCACTACGAAAGATCTCATCCATGACTGTGGTCCCCTGCATGGAGCAATAAAATCCACCCCTTAAGTATTATTGAGCATTCAATTTACGATGTATAATATGATGTAACATGAAATCATACATAATTGTACAAAAATATACCTGTCCTAGAATGTTGCATCTACGATACAGCCTAAAGTGTGCATCTTGAGCTAACCGAGCATACCCTTGTAAGGCCTCCTCATAAAAAAAAAATTAGTAGATCATCGTCCACCCACTTTATCTCTGGTTGTGGAGGTGTAGGGGGTGGTTTGGATGTCTCTCCCTGCACAACAACAATAGCATTTCCCATGGAAGTGAACAACGAGTATGCAATCCCCTTCCTGGACTCTATAGTAAGATGGGATGGCTGGGCTGCATCCCCTGACCTGATAACCATCCTATATAGAATTGGTACCAACCTCAAAGGGGGTGGCACAAAAGCGGGGTCTCTACGAGATTCAGGACGTTGGTAGCTGTGTCCCCTACCGGCACCAAAGAATTCAAATCCAGTGCTGGTGTAGTTCGAGTGCGTATCTAGAAAAAAATATACATATATATGTTTTTCAAAGTAAAAAGGGACCTATTCATGGTGGGGGAACATGCCCCATAGTCCAATGAATCTATCATAAACATATGGTGTCGTGGCCTCAATCTTAAACTCCTTAAGTCTAAGCGGTTGACTGGTAGGGTGATTAGGAGGGATGTCGAACAAATTTCCCTTGATGTCATGCCCTCTTGTGGTGGATTTCACATTGTCCTATTTATGGGGACCCATAACATGTATTCTCCTCTGGCATGTAAAACTCCAGATGTCACTAAGAGGTCCCACTTTCTTATAGAGGGACAACATATCATCAACTGCTGGTAACATCATGAACAATGAGCATCTGGTAGGAGAATCCTCCATGAGTGTGCAAACGCATGAGTTCACTCAGTCTCGCTGGGTGGTAATATCAACAAGGGTGATATGGGCGACCTCATCATCATATGATACTCCTGATGCACCTACAATCCAAAAAAACAAAAATGTTATTGAAAATATACGTTATAACTTGCAAGTGAAATTGAATGCATTCTATATTACAAATTTACTGAAAATGTATCTAAAAAATAAATATGCACTTAATGTACCTGTGTCCTAGCGCACATCCTCCTCCTCGGGATCTAGATGTATATCATCGGGATGAACCGATTCACTATCTCTTCCATTGCTGCCACCAATGGCAGTTGACCCCGGTGTCTCCTCGCTCCTTGGTGAACGAGAACACTGACAATGGTCGTCTCGTGGGGCCACCTTGGATCCTCCTGTGCTCCACCGAGCACAAAGCAATGAAAGTCTCTCTTGAGAACTCTCTACATCACATTCCATTGTGACACACTTAATCACTTTTATATTCATTAAACTTAAGAGCATGTGCTAAGTATAATTAATTACATCGAATCATTAACATAGGAAAATAATTATTTTAAATGAACTTGATGCTAATTTATTTTAACATAGGAGAATCATGCTGGGTATAACATAGGAGATTCAATTTCAATTTGCAAATTTCAATATCGATTTCAATTTGCAAATTTCAATATCGATTTCAATTTCAAATTTCAAATTCAAATTCAAATTCAAATTTCAAATTCAATTTTAATTTCAATTTTAATTTCAAATTTCAATTTCAATTTCAAATGTCAATTCCAATTTCAATTTCAAATGTCAATTCCAATTTCAATTTCAATTTTCAACTTAAAATTTCAATTTCAAATTGCAAATTTCTATTTATATTTCAATATTCCAATTCTAATTCCAATAACAATTCCAATTTCCAATTTCAATTTCAATTTTCAAATTCCAAATTCAAATTTCCAATTTCCAATTTCATTTTCAATTTCAATTTCAATTTCAATTTCAAATTTCAAATTCAAATTTCAAATTCAAATTTCAATTGAAATTTTTCAATTTCAATTTCAAATTCAAATTCAAATTTCCAATTTCAATTTCAATTTCAATTTCAAATTTCCAATTCCAATTTCAACTCAATTTCAAATTTCATTTTCAAGTTTCAATTTGCAAATTTCAATTTCAATTTCAACTTCAATTTCAACTTCAGTTTCAATTTTCAATTTAATTTCAAATATCAATTTCAATTTCCAATTTCCATTTTCATTTTCATTTTCATTTTCAATTTTCAATTTTCAATTTTCATTTTCATTTTCAATTTCAATTTTCAATTTAAATTTAAATTTCAAATTTCAATTCCATTTCCAACTCCCAATTTCCATTTCAATTTTCAATTTCAATTTCAATTTCAATTTTCATTTTTATTTTCATTTTCAATTTTCATTTTCAATTACATTTTCAAATTCCAAATTTCAAATTACAATTGCAATTTCAATTTCAAGTTCAAGTTCAAGTTCAATTCCAATTCCAATTCCAATTCCAATTCCAATTCTCAATTTCCATTTCCATTTCCATTTTGAAATTTCATATTCAATATCAATATCAATTTTAAATTTCAATTGCAATTTCAATTCCATTTTCATTTTCATTTTCATTTTCAATTTTAAAATTGCAATTTCAATTTCAATTTCAAATTTCAAATTTCCTTTTCTATTTGAAATGTCAATTTCAATTTCAATTTAATTTTCAAATTTCAAATTTCAATTTCAATTTCAATTTCAATTTCACAATTTCATTTTCTTTTTTATTTTCATTTTATATTTAATTTTCAAATTTCAAATTTCAATTTCAATTTAATTTCAAATTTCAAATTTCAAATTCCAATTTCAAATTCCAATTTCAATTTCCAATTTCAATTTCATTTTGATTTCGATTTCGATTTCGATTTCAATTTCAAATTTCAATTTCAATTTCAATTTCAATTTGAATTTTCAATTTAATTTCAAATTTTAATTTGAATTCCAATTTGAATTCCAATTTCAAATCTCAATTCCAATTCCAATTCCAATTCCATTTCCAATTTCCAATATCAATTTCAATCTCAAATGTCAAATTTTAAATTCAAATTCAAATTCAAATTCAAATTCAAATTCAAATTTCAAATTTCAAATTGCAATTGCAATTTCAATTTCAATTTCAATTTCAAATTTCAGTTTCAATTGCAATTTCAATTTCAAATTTCAATTACAAATTTCAATTGCAATTTTTAAATCTCAAAGGTTTTCAAATGTTTTTTTTTAATGTTGTTGGTTCTTGTTACATGGTTATATGACCTTATTGAATTTTATTGGAAAAAAACCAGCAACGTTTCTATTGTCGGTTTTATTTTCAAATGTGTATTTTTTTTTTCAGAGGATTGAAAAAAAACGGGCAGCATTTCTACTTGCCAATACACATTTTAAAATAAAACCAACAGCATTTGGTTAATATAAACATAGATATTTAGAAATCGAATAATAAAATAGAACTTAAAATTAAAATTTAATATATATTTAACCTAATGTAATTGGTTTTGTTACACATGTTTTCACTCGATGTTTTCAATTAGTTTTCACATGGTTCTTGGTTTTATATTCAAATGTGTGTTCTTTTTTTTCAACCATCCTGGCATTCTCAGAGGATTGAAGGATTGAAAAAAATCGGGCAGCATTCTGATTGCCAATACACATTTTAAACCGACAGCATAAATGTTGCCAGTTGATATAAATGTATATATTTAAAACTTCAATAAATAAATAAAACTTAAATTTAAAACATATTTAACCTAATGTAATTGGTTTTGTTACACATATTTTCACTCAGTGTTTTTTCAATCAATTTTCACATGGTTCTTGGTAATTGATAGGTTCATAAGTATACAAAAATTAGGTTTTAATTGTTTTTTTACACAATTTGGTTAAATTTATTGAAACAAAACGGCAACATAAATGTTGCCAGTTTTATTTCCAAATATGTAATTTGACAGCATTTTTGCTTGACAATACACATTTAGAAATAAAACCGACAGCATAAACGATGTCAATTGATATAAACTTAGAAAAAACAAATAAGAAATTAAATTTATTAAAAAAAAAAAATTGAGGTTTATGGTCCACTTACCTAGTGGAGTTGATGACTTGGTGCATTGGTGAGGTGGTGATGGTCTCAGGTCCTCAATCGAGCTTCTACTTCAATCGCATTAGCCCGAGTTGTCTTGTGGGTTAGTACTTTTTTTGTTTTTGTTTCAACAACTCGATCGAGCAATACCTCGACCGAGAGTTTAACCCAGCCCTCGATCGATATTTTAATAGCTCGATCAAGGTCTATGTTAAACCCTCGATAAAGTTATTTTTAAGCCCTCGATCGAGGTATTTTTAAACCCTCGATCAAGGCCTTGAAAATACCTCGATCGAGGGTCAGTTTCAAAAAAATTTGGCGCCCCGCTTGCAAAAAACCATGAAGCAAATTCATGGAATCACCCTCATCTAAATATAAGGATGATTTTACTTGCATTTTGGGTTGCAAGCATTGTAATGTCCCCCATTTTGACCCTTGTAATATTTTGGGCTATAATGTAAATAATGTATACATATTATGTATGATTCGTAGCGTGGAGCTCAAGGACAAGGCCCCACTAGTGAACGCTCGATCTAGAAGAGGCAAGTATTTGAAATTATGTTACCCATGTGCTAGTGAACCATGGGAATTGTAAATATGCATTTTAGTATAAAAGCCCACAACTAGCTATGCAATGCAACACGAGATGGGGGCATGATGTTACAAGAAAATTGGGAGGGAAATATTCAAACCCTTGAGCCAATGAAGTCAAGCCAAGTGTCAATGAGAGAACCCATCAACCATCAACTACCCATGTTGAATTTGGTGCCCAATCATTCATTTCTCCCAAGAGTTGGGTGACGTAGTTAATGCCTTGGGGATTGGGGAGGGATGGCTGTCCAAATTCGAGTATGGGAAAGCCACCCTCATGGAAAATTGTGTTTCTCCTTCTTGGGCAAGAAAACACCCACGAATTTCCTTCCCAAGCCATTATTCATGATCAAAATTCACTCTCTCACATTTTTGAAGCTTGCTAGGCGTTTCTCTCATGGAGTACGTTGTAATCCACTGGTTTTCAACCTGAGAATCCCGTTTTTGTGATGGCTAGACTATGGGGAAAGAAGAGAATCCATTGGGAAAGTCAATAGATAAGTTTGATAGCTTGTTGTTTCCATTATTGTTGTAAAAATGTTTTTGAATTTCCAGATTTGGTTTCATTTGTGGAAAAATCGTTTTTGTGAACCCGGCTGCTATCTCCTATCTCAGAAATCGTTTTTGAATGTTTCCATCAATTGTGTGACTATTTATATGTCAATTTCGGGTGCCAACCTGTCACGGTTTTGCCCAAAATTTGTTTTGGTTCCTTGCTGCCAGTTAATGATCGTGTGAAGGTCGTTTTGGCCCTTGAATGCCCAAGCATTTTCCCTCTCACACAGTCTGATCTAGATTGGGCTTTTCCCATCACGTTTTTCACCAATCTCCTGCATTTTCCATGCCTAGGAACTCGTTTTTGTATTGCACAATGGCTAGGAGGAATGGAGCCACGAATTTGGGGTTTATGGAGGTCGTTTTTGTCCCTTGAGTGCCCACAAACGTTTTCTGGAAATGGTTTTGCTCTCCCAGGGTGATTACCCAATTACCATTTTGTTTTTGGTTGCCAAACGCTTTGTCTCCATGCCCAGAAATTGTGATTTTGCTGTTATGTGTGTCCATGCTTAGTTTTGAGTTGTTGTGTGTAAATGAATGTTGGGGTTGAGATGAGTATCCATTGCTTTGGGCTGTGATGAGCTTGAGAGTCCCCTTTTCCTTGTGGATATCATGCCCAACTCGGGGGTGGTCTTTGAGTGCTAAAATAATACAGGCTGGGCAAAGACCTACGGTTGGGAGGAACATTGCAGCAACATAACTAGTTTTTGGGGCCATTTCACCATAAAAATAAGTGACTTGTCGTCTATGTATTTACTTCTGCAATGTTTAGATTGATGACTGCTTTTGATATATTGAATGCATGTGAAATTATGTGTGTGGATGAGTTTATCTCCGTTATGTATGTTTGTTGAATTTACATCTGCACACATGGGTTTTTAATTGTATGAATCAAATGAATGGGCTAAGTTTGCTTAAAAAGCCCCATAGTTTGGCATCATGTTCCCTTCCTTGCCTTGGATGGATGGGTGGGTACGTTACAATTGGTATCAGAGCTTAAGGTTGAACACTACGACTGTTGGGCACTTCATAGAGATATAACTCATTTCGTGTATGTATGTAGTATTTGAAGTTAAAATGAATTAGAGAAACCTGAAGATCTCATGGATTCTATTGATTAGAATGGGAAATCATTTCCATGACTGTTTTGGGGATTCTTGCAAAACTATTGCATTAATTTCATGCTATGAAAGTGAGGAAGGAGGGAAAAATCCCTTTTCAGGTTGAATGCTTGCTTTAAATTGTTTCCAATGCAGTAGCATTCGGTTTTGTCTTTGTTGATTGTCTCATGAAGGACAAAATGAGGCACAACCTCTTGTTATCCTTATACTATTTTGTTGTTTTATTTTGGCATAGCAGAGGTGCAAGTTCTTGGCATTCTTTTACTATTTTTATGCGAGTTTGATCTGTAGTAGCTCACCTCTGTAAAGAAACGAAGGACACATTTCCAGAAGAATTCTAATTGTCTTTGAAAATTTGCAAAGAATTTTCTAACTGTTTTTTCTGAGTTTTCTGCTAAGGCTGTGGTGGCGGAAAAAAATAGGTTAACTTTGCGCACGACGCGGCGGTGGCAATTTTAAGGATAAAATCTATGATGTGCACGGCGACAATTTTAAGGATAAAATCTGCGATGCGCACGGCGCGGCGGCAACAATTTTAAGGATAAAATCTACGATGCGGGCGGCGCGGCGGCGACAATTTTAAGGATAAAATCTGCGATGGGTGCGGCGTGGCGGCGACAATTTTAAGGATAAAATCTGCGATGCACGCGGCGCGATGGTGGCAATTTTAAGGATAAAATCTGCGATGCGCGCGGCGCAGTGGCGGAAATTTTAAGGATAAAATATGCGATGCGCGCAGCGCGGCGACGACAATTTTAAGGATAAAATCTGTGATGTGCACGGCACAGCGGCGGCAATTTTAAGGATAAAATCTGTGATGCACGCGACATGGCGACGACAATTTTAAGGATAAAATCTGCAATGCGCGTGATGTGGTGGTGGCAATTTTAATGTTAAAATCTGCAATGCGTGCGACGAAAATAACCTTAAGATCCACGACAAGGGCGGCGAATTTTAGCTTAAAATTCCGCGACACGGGCGACGATTTTTAAGCTAAATATTCACGACACCGACGACAAAAATAATGATAAGATATGCGACACCAGTGACCATGTTACCCTTAATATTTGCACCAAACAGGGAAAAGTAATGGGAGTAAGATCCCATGAAATTGGATCAGCTATGATGTGGAAGAGGAAATTCCGTGCTACAATGAGGGATTGGAAAGGGAGAATTCCTTAACCCCTGTTTTGCTATCATATTTATAATTATGAGATTTTCATGCATATAAACTATGGCATAGGAATGTTGAAAATGAAAAGAGATTACATAGATGAATATGCACTAGATGGCATATCAATAAACATTACACAGTGCATGTGAAAATGTTTTGCGTGCATATGATATTGTATGTTGGTAAAATAGTGAGGTTTCACATATGCAATGAGCCAATTGAGATAATTATGGTGGCTGCTAATAATTAGTTGTGTCCGCATTGGTTGTAGGACAAATACAATCAAAACATGGCTAAAGAAGTTGATGACGTTGTTACACGTGACCAACGACCTTATGAAGAGAGGATGGTGCAACAATTCCATGATCATGATGTTGGCAAAAGGACTGAGTAACCTTGGTAAGAGGCCAAATGATCAGGTAACATCAAGCGATATTAATAACAACCATGCAGGTAATGGTTATTTGTACTTAATTGCATGGATGTTGAAAGAGGATTTGGTGAGATCCCTTCAACTATGTTTTGAACTATGATGATTTGGTTTGCATATGGTATTGAGTGCTCGAATGGGACTGTTAACCTACCAAGTATGGTGAGGTATGGGTAAGTGAAGGAAATGATCCTTACACCCTATAATTGCTTAGAAATCTCAATGCATTCATATGAAATTATATCATGCCATTTGTATATGTCGGTTGTGAGTTTAACAACCAAAGCAAGTGAGGATTTATGGTCATGTGGTAAATGTGCATGCATATGTGCGGGTGCACCTGTTGAGATGCATTGTGTGAATGCATGGTTGATATATATATATATGTGTGTGTGTGTGTGTGTGTGTGTGTGTTTCAATGCAGTTAGATAATAGAAGAAATGGTGGGCTATTGTTAATCCTGATACGATTTCATGAGCTACTATGAATGCAAGGGAAAGACTGCATGAAGAAGATTTCAGGTAGATTGTTTTGGGCATGGAAAATATGGGTAAGTCCATGATGAAGATGGGAATCTACCGCGAGCAAGAGCCAAACGATATGAGAACAGACTCATGGCTAAGCGAATCAATTTCCATAAAGGACATAATTGCAATTCATACTTGAATTTAATTATCAATTCCATTGACTGATTAGAGAAATCAGATTTGAATTTTATTGTTAAATGCTGCTAATTGTTTGGCTATTTGATAAATGTGTCAGGAAGACACATTGCAGGAAGACTAGGAGTGATGGCCTGCAAAAGCCAAACTAGATGGGAAACACCCCATGCTTTGGAAATGGGTTTCAGGTGAAACGCCATTGATAATATCTCAGGCAAACCGCATGTCGGTAAACCATGAGAGTGAGATGGTAAAGCTATGCCCAGAAGGCATGTGAGATACATATGCAAAATGAATGAGTATTATGTGACCCTAGACAAGAACATGCATGTCTAAATTATTAGGGCTAATATGTAGAGCATGCTCTATCTTATTTATATCATTGCAGACTGCTTGAGTATGATTAGGGCCTACATGGCGCACATCAGAAAGGGGGTGCACACCTTTTCTGGTGTTGGGTCATGATAGGGTTTTCAATATTGACTACACCCTAAGGGAATGGATGCATTCCTGGTGTTTCAATACTTGATAGTGAATGATATGGATTATGGGTACAAAATTGAACAACAATACTGATGAGCTTGCTTATCCTTCTTGTGTTGTCAGCCTACACAGATGCAAATTGATACTGCACATTAAGAGGCAAAGTGAAGAGGGTATGTAAAAGGACTGTATAGGAATTGGTAACCTTTCTATGCTCACATGAAATATTATCAGAAGGGATGGACAGGCCCAAAGAGCTTTGTAATAAGAAGAGGTATCATCATTGTGTGAGTGGGGTCATGCTAACCTGCAGTCAAGAAAGTCACCTATAAAGTTCCTAAAAGAAACCACCGATTTGCACTAGAGAAGGAGTGATGTCCTTGTATGAATGAAGAGTTGTGTGTGTGAAGGGTTGTGGTGTGAGAAGGTGTGGTGACATTGGTGAAGGCATAAAATCTCTATTGGGACAGCAGTAGGAGGGTGGGCACCAAGACTGACTGAAAACCCTGAAATTCCTATGGATCCATAGTAGAGCCTTGACCTATAATGGTCAGGTGGCGTAGTTTCCTTCCATTGGTCGATGACCCAGACAAATGTGCTGACTCGGAAATGGAGAGGGCCAACCAGGTGTGGGACTGGTTGGGAACCACCAAATTATTGGTAAATCCAGTCGGCGTGAAGGTGTACTGGTGAAGCATTAACTACATCCAAGTCCATAGGCGATCCCAAGGCTTGTAAAGCAAAGCAGGATCCTGTGGACCAGAGGGGAAACACACAATACACATAAGTATTCAGTTTCATTTATGTCTTATTTGGAATAATGAAGATTTCAGGTATAAGTCTTCTAACAACAAAGGTGATACACTGATGTTTCTTTGTTGGAAACCTTGTTCATTGTAGGAAAGAAAGACCCTGAAAGCGCTATAAAATTACTAGTAATCTAGAGATTAAATGAGTGGGAAATATGAAACTATTGATAAATCCAGAGAGTAACTGGTTGGGAATTCACTACTTAATATTGTGAAATAGCATGTATGCTGGCCCAATACCCCTTAAACAATTGATAAAACCAGTCAGCGAACTGGTCTGGCATTGTGTATTCGAATGATTTTGGAGTAGCCTACATGCTGGCCCAACATTCATAATTGTGTCCATGGGAAATCCAAGGTTCGTAAAGCAAAGAAGGATCCCGTGGAATAAAGTGAATACATCCAATACATACAAGTATTTGGTTATCTTGTAGCTTCTTGCTTATGAATATACGTGTATATATGATTTGGTTATGATTTCTCAAACTCTTGTTTAGAGAAAAACTTTAAGAAATAAACTAAACATGTGAATTGATTCAATGTTTGAGTGTAGGTATTGTTGGAAGCAAGGACTAGGAAGGCATCATAGGGATGCATATGGACATATGACCATCTTAAGGAGCTCAATATGAGTAGTAATAAAAGGTGGTGCTAGTAAACATGAGTGGGTCCTAGCAACCAGAGGTTATGTAAGAAGAATGGGAAGGGATACCCAAGTTGAAAAGCATTAGACAGACCTTAGACACTAAGTTTCATAGCCAATAAAGGGAAATTCAAGCATTCACATTAAAGTGAAAGAGACTAAGGAGCATGAAACCATAGTGATGGCATAGCTCCGTAATAAAACAAGACTGAGAGGGAGAAACTCTTACTCTTCTCTTTCCTTTTTATTGATGCATTTATAAAATAAAGAATTGTTGAATGCATGTCATGACTAGAAGAAGAATGTGTTTATTTGCTTGAATTAAATCGTGAATGCTAAAATAGTTATTTCACTGTGAAAGGATGAACATGAAAGAGTTCATATGTATGTTGGGAAAGCATGAAAGTGTGGAAGTCTCATGAATAAAGCATGGACGTTCCATGTCAATGGGGAAATTAATTGACTAATTTTAATGTTTATGTTATGCTTGGCCTAACAAAGAATTGCAATAATGAATTTCACAGGTGATAAATTGAACGCAATTGGTTGCAGCTAGCACAAGAAAGTGTTGCTAGTAAGAAAAGTGTGGTCAGTTGTGCCCATTGACCATGGCAGCAGACCGTGGGCTATTAGAGTTGGCTGAAAGTCTTCTTCAAACAATTGTTAGGACCCAAGAAAATCTTGGAGAGATGCTCAAGCTATAGAGGCAATAGAATGAGATGAATCACAAGGTTTTGTAGGACTCTATTCGCCTGCAAAAAGAGGTAAAAAACATTCTGGGAGCAATCAGTAATGGAAAGGAAATTGGATCCATGAAAAAGCATTCATCCAATCGGCCAATTAAAAAAACGTTCCAGGTGGGAAGACTCAAAGTAATTTGAGCAGGAAAGGGTAAAATAACCAATGAAATGTTGGGGATGTGGAGGGAATCATTGCCTCCGTGACTTCCCAACAATGGAGCATCAAGAGGGTAGCCTCCATAAAGTTTCCATACTTGTAGATCAGTGGGAAGGTCAAGAAAGGGAAGGGATTGTTTTGGAACAATGCCCTCATGCAGAGATAGAAGGCCCCGGCCAACAGGAATAGTTTGTGAAGGCCAAAGGACTTGATCCCGAAAACCCAAGAAAAGGGTGAAATGCAGGACAAACTTGCCATATTTTGTGAATTTTGGACATGTATATAGCGTGTATGTATTCCTAGGTATTGGAACACCGAGGACGGTGTTAGTCCAGGGGAGGGGAATGTAATGTCCCCCATTTTGACCCTTGTAATATTTTGGGCTTTAATTTAAATAATGTATACATATTATGTATGATTCATAGCGTGGAGATCAAGGCCAAGGCCCCGCTAGTGAACACTCGATCTAGAAGAGGCAAGTATTTGAAATTATGCTACCCATGTGCTAGTGAACCATGGGAATTGTAAATATGCATTTTAATATAAAAGCCCACAACTAGCTATGCAATGCAACAAGAGATGGGGGAATGATGTTACAAGGAAATTGGGAGGGAAATATTCAAACCCTTGAGCCAATGAAGTCAAGCCAAATGTCAATGAGAGAACCCATCAACCATCAACTATCCATGTTCACTTTGGTGCCCAATCATTCATTTCTCCCAAGAGTTGGGTGAAGTAGTTAATGCATTGGGGATTGGGGAGGGATGGCTGTCCAAATTCGAGTATGGGAAAGCCACCCTCATGAAAAATCGTGTTTCTCCTTCTTGGGCAAGAAAACACCCACGAATTGCCTTCCCAAGCCATTATTCATGATCAAAATTCACTCTCTCACATTTTTGGAGCTTGCTGGGCATTTCTCTCATGGAGTACGTTGTAATCCACTGGTTTTCAACCTGAGAATCCCGTTTTTGTGATGGCTAGACTATGGGGAAAGAAGAGAATCCATTGGGAAAGTCAATAGATAAGTTTGATAGCTTGTTGTTTCCATTATTGTTGTAAAAATGTTTTTGAATTTCCAGATTTGGTTTCATTTGTGGAAAAATCGTTTTTGTGAACCCGGCTACTGTCTCCTATCTCAGAAATCGTTTTTGAATGTTTCCATCAATTGTGTGACTGTTTATATGTCAATTTCGGGTGCCAACCTGTCACGGTTTTGCCCAAAATTTGTTTTGGTTCCTTGCTGCCAGTTAATGATCATGTGAAGGTCGTTTTGGCCCTTGAATGCCCAAGCATTTTCCCTCTCACACAGTCTGAGCTAGATTGGGCTTTTCCCATCACGTTTTTCACCAATCTCCTGCATTTTCCATGCCTAGGAACTCGTTTTTGTATTGCACAATGGCTAGGAGGAATGGAGCCACGAATTTGGGGTTTATGGAGGTCGTTTTTTTCCCTTGAGTGCCCACAAACGTTTTCTGGAAACGGTTTTGCTCTCCCAGGGTGATTACCCAATTGCCATTTTGTTTTTGGTTGCCAAACGCTTTGTCTCCATGCCCAGAAATTGTGATTTTGTTGTTATGTGTGTCCATGCTTAGTTTTGAGTTGTTGTGTGTAAATGAATGTTGGGGTTGAGATGAGTATCCATTTCTTTGGGCTGTGATGAGCTTGAGAGTCCCCTTTTCCTTGTGGATATCATGCCCAACTCGGGGGTGGTCTTTGAGTGCTAAAATAATACAGGCTGGGCAAAGACCTACGGTTGGGAGGAACATTGCAGCAACATAACTAGTTTTTGGGGCCATTTCACCATAAAAATAAGTGACTTGTCGCCTATGTATTTACTTCTGCAATGTTTAGATTGATGACTGCTTTTGATATATTGAATGCATGTGGAATTATGTGTGTGGATGAGTTTATCTCCGTTGTGCATGTTTATTGAATTTACATCTGCACACATGGGTTTTTAATTGTATGCATCAAATGAATGGGTTGAGTTTGCTTAAAAATCCCCATAGTTTGGCATCATGTTCCCTTCCTTGCCTTGGATGGATGGGTGGGCACATTACAATTGCTTCCGCTCTTTGTAATAAAATGATGGCATGGAAGTGATATTCTTTGTAATTGTTAAAAGTAATATGATATATTTTTTTCTTGGAGAAAAAGAAGTGAGACAATAATTTAAAAATAAATAAATAAATAAGAAAGATTAAAAATAAAAATAATGTGCATGGAAATTAACTTTGGTCTATTAGACATTAAAAAGGAAAGGAGTCACTTGGTTTTCTTTAGAATTTTATTTATATGCTCATAAAGCTTTAAGAGAAGCATTCATAAATCACCATAGCTATGATGAGTTAGAAGGTTAGGAAAGTCAAAATTTTAGAAAATGTTTTGAAATTGCACTCTAATGTGAGTGTATGCAGGACATTCTATGAGAAAGTGAAGTTCATCTTCAACCCTCTTTGTGTGACAAACATGACAAACTCTTTCATCCCGTAGTGCTTTAGGAGCTCATGAAAGTTTGTTCATATTTTAGCAATATCGATTTTCTTCTTTATACTAGTTAAAATAGAGAGATACTTTTTATCTTCTAGATTAGGGTTAATCACCTCCTTATAATATATTAATTTTTTATTATCCTCTAACTCGTGTTTTACGAAACCAAAAACTATGGCTCCAAAAACCACTTACCACCATTCCCAAAAATCACCCTTCTTATTTCTCATGAAGTGGGTTCCATCTATCCATACAAAAGGTCAAACATGTAGGCCTTTCACAAAACCTTCACCCTTTGTAATTCCAAACGACCATTACATGTGTCATTTCCTTGTCAATTTTGGCACTCAATTTGTGGCTTCCAAAACCACACTTTGTGCTCTAAAAACCATAATAGCATAATTTGGTTGTATTGACCTTTCATGTACAGAAATTCCAAACAATTCAGAATTCGTTGAATATTCGATGTAGGTGTAATACGAATATGAGTTCCTACTAGTGGAAAATTGAACTTTAAAACCAATTAAAAAAAAAAAAATTAATTATTTAATAATGATTTAAATATAAATAGCATTCAATTTCATACTTATAAAAATAATTATTAATAACTAATTGTTATCTCTCACATTGGTTGTATCCCACTTCATTGAGATTTTATATTTATGTTTTTAAATAGTAATTTTGGTTGTAAATAACATGTCTAAAAATAAATGAATGATTTTTAATGTACATTTATGTTATATTCGTGTATATTTGATTAAAAGTATTATATATAAGAAGTCTACTTTCGTATTTTATTTGTATTAGATTTTTTTGTTACATATTTTTTTCTGTATCAAATTGCATTCCTATATGTATTCATACTCTAAGTATGTTATTATTCTAAAAACCACATACAACCAAATCCAAACACACCTTCCTCTTTGAATCATCATGGGTTCCCTTGGACATGTGGTTCACATCTATCTATTTCGGAGCTTGAACCCTATTGAACTTTAACACCCACCTTTTCCTCCAAAATTAGAATCCACTAGGACATGTGGCATTCAGATAATCATTTTGGAGATTGATAAGAGGTTTATTAATACCATCATCTGAGCCTCTGAAAACCACCAACACACCTCTTTAAAACCACCTTATTCCCCCTACCATCGATTTTACTTATACATGTTCCCTTAGAGGAATTTTTATTTCCATTCTCAATCGATTCACTCTAATATAATTAGAAATGAGCAATTTAACAAATCCAAACTTCATTGTTGGTAATTTTACTAGAAAAATCGCCAAATACTTTTATAAATTAGATAAAATCCTTAAAAATTTGAGTATTTTTACAAAAATAGTTCAAGTTAGTTCAGAATAAGACATAGTTGTTCATTATTCATCAAAATTAGCGGTGCAACAATTCCCATAAACATCAGGATTAAATGTTGGTTGTCTCTACCGGGCTTCCAGTTTTTTCCAAATAGTTGAATTGAACCAGTTGTGTCCTTTGATGTCATCATTCCCACTTGCATCATTGCCTACGTGCTTGCTTGGATCTGTCTACAATAGATGCACATCACATGAAGGAAATATACTCAGACACTTTTTCCAACTGATATAATTATATACAAAAATGCAAGATGTTGAAGTAAAGATAAGAAACATGCGCCTTTTAGCAATGAATAGGAATCACTAGTCAGATGTGGTGGGAATTCAATGATTTTATCAATGAAGGGAGGTTGAAAAACAAGCAAACGGTTATGCTCATACATGAATTAAATTTTTTATGCTAACATTTAAATTATATTAACTAAAATCTCTTGTTGATCCGTTAATTCACACAGTTGTATCGGAAACTAACAGGTCGACATTTTGGTTTAATGAAAAACATGGGCTAACAAATCCCATTTTAGAAATGAGGACATGCACCAATGTCACACCACTAAATATGCATGCATTTATGTTGAAATGGATTTCATAAAAGGGTTCCAAGTGAAATAAATTTAGTTTCCAAACATTGGACAATGATGGATCTGAAAGTTGGACCATGAAAATATTTTCCTCAAATGTAAGGCATGATATGAAACATGGTACATTGTAGCTTATTGCCTTAATATACATAACAAATATTGATATGGAAACTCCCAACAAAATTCTACTTGGTGGGATGGTGCAAATGAATAAAACTAGTTGATATCTCCTTTGAGTAGCTAGGATCCACAACAAATAGTCATATCCCCACAGAAGGAATCCTCAAAGGAAGTTCCCAATGAAACAGTTGAGGATAAGCAAACTATTAAAAAAAACTAACCTCAAATGAATCATATGAATGGGGTTGAGGTGCACAAGTTTTGGTACATCCAACGATGAAAGGGACAGCGACAACGGTAAAGGACCAGTCGCGGAGTGGATAAAGCGGAAGTTAAGTGGATAATGCGGAGTAATTGATTGATTAATTAATAAGTTAATGAGTCACTCTGCGAAGTGGACCAATTTTAACGGCCAAGTGAGCCTATAAATAGGAGTAGAATTGTAATCCTAAGGGAATCCTTTTGATCGATAGAATTGCATCTTGGTAGCATATTTTTGTATATTTTGGATCGGATCCTAATCCATGTTTGACATTGCATCTGATATGACCTTCGGTGTCTTTTTCCTGTTTCATCATGATGTCGATCTGTGGATTTGACTTTGTATTGGTTCTGCATATGTATATCCCTAATTCTGTGATGTAACACAAACCGTTGAGTAATGAGAATGATCGTTTTGTCTATGTCTGTGTCTTTTTTTATTTGTTGCAGCATGATTGAAAAAGTGTGTTGCAGATATTTCTCCCTACGGATAGGTAGAAACTCTCTTAGGATAAAGCAAGATGCACTGACTCTATGCTAAGACAAAAAGGAAACAAATGCTACCTTGAGTTCCTGAACTAATCTTCACAACAAGAGTAAATGCATTCAGAAGAGATGAAAGACGTAACTCACCTTCCAATTCGACGTTTGTTTCGCTTCTAGCTCTTGATCCTGAAGCTCCAATGTAGAACCTATTGAAATCAAACAAAGAACAAGCATGCAAGCTTCCAAATACCTTGAAGCAAAGATTAAGTTCAAATCTAAACTAGATACATTTCATATCAAATATCCATACAATACACATGAAATGGGAAAAACAAGACAAGTTATCTTTTATTACAAACTTGAAGAGTGCTTACAAAGGTTGTTTGATATCCAAGCCAATCCTCTAGCTCCAAGTGATTCCTCTAGCTATCTCTGCATAAGTCTGAAGATCATAGGTTTGATGCCCCAAAAGTCCCCCCTTTGGCCCATGGAAAGCTTCTCTCTTATAGCATGTGGGAAGATTAACCAATAAGAGAGAAGTGTGGATATATGGAGGGTTTAGTGGATCAGGCCATCTAAACAAAGAAGGAGTTAGGATCGAACCAAAGATGGTAATCCCAACAAAATCTCCTCGAAGGTCGAAATCCCAAAATACAAGGAAAAAAGGCTAATTTTAGACTACTGTGCCCCTATAACTGAGCATAACGTGGTAGTACCGCACCCCAGAGAAGGAGCAAAGCACGGTAGTGCTGAATATCGCACCCCTGCAAATGTGCAGGGAGTAGTAGTGCTCACAAACAGTGCTAAGTTGGGCTGGCAGATGGCAGAAAAAGGTTTTTCTTTCAGCGTTCAGTCAGTGTTTTTCACTCTGAATGTTCAAATGATCTTTAAGGGAAACTGTTGTTTAGGTCGATAATGCAAGGATGCGACACTAATACGTAATGTGTAATATTGAGGTATAACAGATACCCCCTAAAGTGTGAGGTCAGAAGATATTGATGGCCGAAAGACTTTACAAATATGGTTCGGAGATAGCATCAAGGGGAGAAACAAGGAGCTGAAACAGAAACAAAATGTCAGATATACCACCAAGGCGGGCATTCCCATGCTCGGAAACAAATGACTCAAAGCATGGCTACCGACCAATACATTGCAGATCCATGAGTACTGATATGATATAGATTGTAGACAAATCATGGCTACTATGAACAAGCATAGATCCATGAGACAATAATGGCACAGCCACGACCAATACATAAGTGGATCTATGTGACAATATAGAAAAATCTCCATTGCAACCTGGATGTAATCAAAATACAAAAGGATGTTCAGGGTCTTCTACCCGATCGCAAACGATACGAATCTAGCATGTGATTACAAGGTGTTGAAGTCGAACATGGTAGTAACCATTCGATTACCGGTCAATGATGTGAACCGTTAACAAATGCGAGGGAAATCACCAATAATTACAATGATCCCCAAGGTATCTATAGTACATTTCAACGAAATGTGAATAAAGGAGTTGATTTCGAGCATCCGAGAGATCATTCAATCAGAGGTCAATGATGAAAACCTATTGTCAAACACGAGGAAACCTGCCATTGAGGCATGCAGGTACCAAGGTACTACTGGTTGACTTCTTAGCCTAATTCCTGGATAGTGATTTGGTGTCGACAGGAATAGACTTGTCGAAGGTGGGCCATAATGATTCCCACATCACCGACATGAAATCAGAACGAGAGATAGTATGGACCGATGAAACAATAGAATATGTACTGACACAAAGGGAAGGTTTGACATGAAGTGGAGGTGGACCCAAGGTAATAACCATTTGAACATATAACGGCATGAAACAGAGCTTGGCAGCAGGGACTACTTGAAAAGATAGAACCACAGGAAGTGTGAACTCATAGCAATAATGAGGACGCATGATCATAATGATGACACTATCAACAAGACTGACTACCCAAAATAGACAAGGTGAGGATGCATGCCATGTTCAAAGGTGACGCCTCACAAGCTGCCAACAAGGTAAACTTGACTCATTTTCCCATTTTCCCCCCGACATGATGGACAAGTACCTCTTTGTTTTTTTACGAGCTTGAGGAGGATAACAGATGCTCGGTATAGCTCATCTCATAGATGAGTCCAATCTCACATGTTTTTCGAACCTGAGAAAGGAGGGGTTCGTCCCAAAGTGGGCCCTTCAATGTTGAATTTTAACGAGTCCAAGGAAGGAAAACTCGGTCGTCATTTCATGTTTAGAGAGTCTGAAAAGAACTAAAGAAGACTCCAATGGTCCTTTTTCGTAAGGTTAGCCTCATCCCCCGAAAAAGGGTAAAACAACGCGGGAGAGGACTCTTCTGGTGATTGGCTGGAGTATTCCTTTTCCGTAAGTAGTGCCCCCTAGTCCGAAAAAGGGGTAAACTATCACTAGGGAGACGATCATTCAAATCCTTTTACAAGCATGAACGAATCCAAGGAAGGAAAACTCGGTCGTCATTTCATGTTTAGAGAGTCTGAAAAGAACTAAAGAAGACTCCAACGGTCCTTTTTCATAAGGTTAGCCTCATCGTCCGAAAAAGGGTAAAACAACACGGGAGAGGACTCTTCCAGTAATGATTGGCTAGAGTATTCCTTTTTCATAAGTAGTGCCCCCTAGTCCGAAAAAGGGGTAAACTATCACTAGGGAGATGATCATTCAAATCATTTTACAAGCATGAACGAATCAATTTCGCTTGGCCATCTTTTCCTATTTTAGGAGTCTGAAACGAGCTTAAAGAGGACTCCATGTACAACCTTGTCATGGTTTATGACCAAGTACGACAAAGGAAAAGTAAAATCGGCATAGTTCCTTTTCCGTAAATAGTCTAGCGAGGCAGGATAAAGTGATAAACCTATACTCGTTAGACACACCTTTTTACTCCAATTGTTTAACGAGCACGATAATGGTATCAAAAGCACTCGAAATATTTTTCATGTTTGGATCCAGAGCACAAAAAAGGAAAAGTAAGCTCAAACCACTTTTCATGTTTTAACCAGAGCACGAAAAAAGTGAAAAGTAAGCTCAAACACCACCTTACTATTTTTAACGAGCTCGAAGATAGGTTGGAAGAATGCTCATGATGTTTGCTTCATTTTTTAATGAGCTTATAACAAAAAATGAACTATGCTCAGAATAATTTTCATGGTTTAATGAGCTCGAAACCTAAAAAGGAAAGTATGCTCGAAAATGTTCCCAATGGTGAACTTCTTCCCGTCATGAAATCCAAAGGTTGGTACATGCCCCCAGCATGATTGCTAGAAGTAAGTGACTTAGCTCCAACATGGTGTGGAGAGGTGATCGAGTTGACTTCAATGTAACTTCTAGAGGTTGAAGACATGCCCCCAAGCTTCATTTCATTCGCTTAAAGTATAGGTGGGTGAAAATAAGGTTCAGGTACTAAGTCTACGAGGAGACTTGACTCAAAGGGAAAGTATGTGTTTCATTTTTTAACGAGCTTGACACAGGAGTAGAACATTGCTCAGACTACTGGTTTGACTTTTTAATGAGCTTGAAGCCAAAGGTAAACTCTACGCACGGTTAAGGCCCATTGATGGGTTCCCTCCCAACATGATGACCAGAGGTTGGTAAATGCCCCCAGCATGATTTCTAATGGCTAAACATGCCCCCCAAGCTTCGTTTCGTCTGACTACTCTTCTTCCTTACCTAAAAATCCTGGCTACTAATCTGAATGTGTTCACCAGGGGGGTTAGGGAGAACCAGGATCAAGTGACCCAGGTAGATGAAATGAAGGTTCAAATCCTAACTCTAGCGAGAGACTCGAACAAATGGAAGGGAGATCTATTTCATTTTTACACAAGCTTGAAATAGATAATAACAATGCTTGAAATGGTCCTTTTTATTTTTTAATGAGCTTAAAAAAAAAAGGAATTATGCTCGAAGGTAGTTTCATTTTTATGCAAGCTTGAAACCGAACGTAAACTATGCTTGGGATTGGTTTCGTTTTTACACAAGCTTAAAACCAAAAGTAAACTGTGCTTGAGGGTCAGTTTCATTTTTTAATGAGCTTGAAATAGAGAATAAACTATGCTCGTGGGAACCTATTTCATTTTTTAACGAGCTTGACATAGAAAGGGAACTATGCTCATAGTGATGGTTGGTTTCATTTTTACACAAGCTTAAAACCAAGAGTAAACTATGCTTGAAAGGATGGTTGGTTTTATTTTTACACAAGCTTAAAACCAAGAGTAAACTATGCTTGAAATGATAGTTGGTTTCATCTTTACACAAGCTTAAAACCAAAAGTAAACTATGCTTGAGAAAATGGTTTCATTTTTTAATGAACTTGACATCGGAATAGAACTTTGCTCCAAGGTCCCCCCCTTAGGGGGAAGAAACCACTAAAACATGTGGAACATTTAGGGAAGTCTGGTGACTAGGATTCATGCGATGAGTGGGCATCACAAAGGAAAGTTGATCGATGGTCACAACATTTCCATGATGGGGAAAATACATCACTCGAAAGAGTGAGGACACTATAGCCTTCATTGCATACACATAATCACGTCCAAGGAGTAGATTAAAATATAAGGGACCTTGGATGACCATGACATCAATACAGACAGTTTTCCCTCCCAAAATGATAGGTAACTCAGGAAGGGACCCTAAAGGTCCAGTAGGCCTTCTATTGAAATCCAGTATTTGGTCAGTGACGGGCACAGGCTGAGGAGAACCTAAGGCTTTCCAAGTAGTTGATGATAGAATACTAACAGAAGCTCCTTCATCAACTATCGTATGAAAAATTTCTTTATCAGAAACTCCTACAGATATTTGAAAAGGAACACTCAAAGGAAGACGAGATTCTGTTAAACCATTCCAATCAAAGGAAATAACCTCAGTACTTGGAGGGGGTCTCGCGGAAACGGATAGGGTTCCCCCTTGCCAAGGACATTCTGAACCGATAAGGAAAACATCAACGGTTTCCAATTCACTCTCGCTGGGAAGATAAGAATGAGATGAAGATTGTGTCAAGATGACTGCTTCAGTCTGGACTTTCTTCAATGAAAGAGCGGGATCGAGTGGAGATGACAGCGACTAGATCACTTCACTCTCAGGAAGGAGAGTGGGATCAATTGCAGATGAAATTGAATTGATCACTTGGTCAACCAATGGGGGGTCGAGGGACAACTTACTATTGTTTGTTGGAAGCACTAGTTGAGAACTAGTAATATCTTCCAACCATCGTGAAGCTTCATCCATGCTTAGATAAAGAAAAGTACGGTGCATGCCCTTGCATATCAAACAGGGATATAGGAATTTACCCTTCTGACCCTTCACCAAGGGGTCACTGGTTGAGGGAGTGTCATTGACATGATGGTCAAAGGTCGACGATACAAGTGGTTTGGGTTTTTTAGACCACACTTCGGATACATGTGAAAGATTGGGGCAATCCTTGAGAAGGTGATCACCCTTACAAAGTTTGCAAGGGAACTTGGGCTTACGGGGTGTTTTCGTAGAATGAGTGCCATTAGGGGCAACCGGTTTATGCTTGGTCTCTTCCTTATCCTTATTCTTCTTAACTTTCCTTTTCTTCTTCTTATCCTCCCGATTACTAACACTATTGCTTTGATCGGGCGAGGAAGAAGGAACGGAAGAAGATTCATCCGACGAAGAAGGGGAAAGATTAGTTTGGGATTGACTCTCTTGTGGTGGAGAGTTAACATTCGAAACATTGGGTGCAATCAGAATTACCGGATTGAATAACCATACCGGTAATCCTATGGTTAATCTAAGAAGATTTAACGTGGCAATAAAGGGAGGACCAATATCTCCAACTGGAGGAAAAGTAAAAGGTACCCCTTGAAAAGAGGTCTCCGGATGGGTAGTCCCAGAAGGAGCATGGGTGCATGGAGGTAGATTCTCCATGAAACAAAACTAAGTGATGTGGATGAAGCCTTGTTAAAAAGAACTCAAAAACCCTTAGGCAACCGAGCGTGCGAAAGGGGAGCTAGGAAAAGACAAGGCTCACAGGCCAAAAGGACATGCTCAAAAAACTATACTGAGACCGCTGCCACAATAAGCAAGTTGTACAACAAAACGGCCAGAATGCCAACAAGTATCCCTACAAAGAAAAATACCCTCTAAAAGATAGCAAGCAAAACCTCCTAACTAAGAGCTGGAGACCTCAACAAATTGTATCCTTCGCAAGGTGATGAAGTCCAAGTTGAACAATACAAAATGAGAGACCAATAATGGAAGGATATCCCTCTATCGAAAGGGATCCCGGGTAAATATCCCTAGAATAAAAGTCACTAAGCTACCTCGTTCATGACATGTTGGAATAGGTTTTCGGCACTTTTTCCTTATCACCCTTGAATTACTATGAATACAAGGAAGACAATGATCGATGTTTCCTTAGGGCTAAGTGGAGTGTGGCATTCCACAGATTCCGTTCGGTTCTCGATCTCGCGGCGTTTTAACCCCTGAAAGTTTAAAACAGTCAGGAGGCCCCTCCACAAATTGGTGTATGACCATGTCAACAAATACTAGAGGATTTTAGTTCCCTAAAGACAATGACTATGTCTCAGATGAAAAACGACAAGGGGGAATTATTTTGATACCTATCCTCGGTGTCCTACCTAACTACCAAATTCTTTTGATTTCCTCAAGTGAGGTTAATGTTGGTTTAGTTAGGGAGATTAATTTTAGAGGCTGTCTTACACAATCGGGTTATGGAAGTGCAACTTGATGGTGTTGTGACGACTCAAACCATGTAAAATGAAGATGAATCGAAATGAGCCTTTCTCTTCGATGAACACTAGCTAGAGTAAGTAATAATTGTTTTCGTTCCCAATATGCACAACCCAATGCACATGCAATTTTATTTCTTTTCAAAATGATAGAAAGAAGTAAAATATGTACCCAAGACTAACCCAAAGTAATGAAAAAGTTCTTCATATGAACACCAAACGTAATGATTCTAATCCATTTCCTATCTTTTTACACTTGAAAAAGACACATCCAATCTATGGAAAGCAGGATTCCACAAATGCTTCCAATCAGATGCAAGACAAAGAGAAGAACCTAATAATATCGTCTAACTCAAATGCACATAAACATGAAACAATAATTTCTTCTTCTCATGAATGTAATACCAAGAATGTCAAATGATTAAATTAAAGCAAGAAGAATACCTATGTGTTTCAATTTCATGAATATGATAAAAGAACGACAAGATCAAGCTTCTCTTTGAACTAAAGCGAAGGCAAGGAATCAATATTTTCAAATAATAATTAAATAGGATGTAAAGGAAATAAGATGCCAAGCAATCTAAACACACCAAACCAAAAATGATCTCAAAACCTTAATATGGGTCAAAACAACTGTAGGATGCACGATTCATGGCCCCCCCCCGGCCATAAGGAGGAATTTTGTTTCAAGAATAGAACCCATTTCGCTTAAAAATGCAAGCAAAACACTAGTGTTTACTCAAAGGGCCAACATGGATCCAAATCTCGAAAAGACCCAAAAATTACCAAGCAAACCAAATAAAAACCCTTTCCAGGAACTACCGCGGGCCTGCAAGCAACTGGGGAGCGGTACTGATAGACTACCACGCTCTAGACAGTGGTTAAGGCACGGTACTGATAGAATACTGCGCTCTAGACAGTGGTTAAGGCGTGGTACTACTGCTCTGTAGGTGGTTACGGGGGTGCGGTAGTGTGTGAACAGGGGGAAAGAGGCAGAATTTTGAGAAAAGATTTTGACTTTTCAAGGGTTTTCCAACCCAGAGGACTTACTGATCTGTAATAGAAGTCTAATGCAGAGAACAGGGAAGTGAATGAGGGTGAAAGAACCCAATTCTTACAATCAATGAGTGAAATTGAAAGCAAACTTCACAAGCAAAGAAAATGGATTCAAGTCCCCAGCGGAGTCGCCAGTTTTTGTTGCAGATATTTCTCCCTACGGATAGGTAGAAACTCTCTTAGGATAAAGCAGGATGCACTGACTCTATGCTAAGACAAAAAGGAAACAAATGCTACCTTGAGTTCCTGAACTAATCTTCACAACAAGATTAAATGCATTCATAAGAGATGAAAGACGTAACTCACCTTCCAATTTGACGTTTGTCCCGCTTCTAGCTCTTGATCCCGAAGCTCCAATGTAGAACTTATTGAAATCAAACAAAGAACAAGCATGCAAGATTCCAAATACCTTGAAGCAAATATTAAGTTCAAATCTAAACTAGATACATTTCATATCAAAGATCCATACAATACACATGAAATGGGAAAAACAAGACAAGTTATCTTTTATTACAAACTTGAAGAGTGCTTACAAAGGTTGCTTGATATCCAAGCCAATCGTCCAGCTCCAAGTGCTTCCTCTAGCTATCTCTGCAGAAGTCAAAAGATCATAGGTTTGATGCCCCAAAATTCCCCCCTTTGGCCCATGGAAAGCTTCTCTCTTATAGCATGTGGGAAGATTAACCAATAAGAGAGAAGTGTGGATCTATGGAGGGTTTAGTGGATCAGGCTAGCTAAACAAAGGAGTTAGGATCGAACCAAAGATGGTAATCCCAACAAAATATCCTCGAAGGTCGAAATCCCAAAATCCAAGGCAAAAAGGCTAATTTCAGACTACCGCGCCTCTATAACTGAGCATAACGCGGTAGTAACGTACCCCAAAGAAGGAGCAAAGTGCGGTAGTGCTGACTACCACGCCCCTGTAGATGTGCAGAGAGCGGTAGTGCTCACAAAGAGGGCTAAGTTGGGCTGGAAGATGGCAGAAAAAGGTTTTGCTTTTAGCGTTCAGTCAGCGTCTTTCACTTTGAATGTTCAGATGATCTTTAAGGGAAACTGTCGTTTAGGTCGATAATGCAAGGATGCGACACTAATACGTAATGTGTAATATTGAGGTATGACAAAGTGTCATCGTAGTATGTCGCAGCATGGTTAAATATGGTGTATGAATGAATCTGTTATGTCGCAGTTGTGTTATGTATTTCAGGTCGGTTAGATGTGTATCAATAATTTGTTATTACATAGATCTAATTAACATGGTCTAATGCGAATGATGTTTATGCTGATGTCCGGACTACATTGTGATTGAGTGCGAAGGATGCATGTTCTCTTATATATGTGGAAACATGGTTCCTTCATCCCCCCTTAGATATCTCGGGTGAGACCTCATTTACTCTACGGGTGTTGTTGGAAAGGCTAAACCCTTTCTGGGTCGATGTCTATGGGAGATTGCATTGAGTTTTGTTGACACTTGTGCGAAGTGAACCCCTGTTGACAGATCTATGTCAACAAATGGTTCTATTTCCAGGACCCTAGTGTGAAAAGGAGAGAGGACATGTTGTGGCATGCAACAAAGCCGGAGATCATAGAATGGTTCCATAAGAAGATGTGTGAATTTGCTGAGGAATAAAATCGAAACCCTGGATGGTAGAAAACCAAGTGGTTGCAAAAGTACATCTACTATGATATCCACGAAGTATTCTTTTGTGGATTTCCTATATTGCTATATGGATGGTTGGCACAACTAACTTTTTAGAAGAAGAATTTCCAAGGAGGTGAGCCTGAACACTAGACCCTGGAACTGATCCAGCAATTGATTTGGGTTAACAACAAAGCTTCAAGGGCTGCCGATGTTTGGGTAGAAATTTTTTTGGAAGGATACATTATTGAGTTTTTTGTCGACATAGTGAAATCATTCAGCGACGCAGAAAGGAAATTCTTTAAGGGAACCAGAGGAAGGTATCTATTGTCGCTACAATTGTGGATAAAAATGCTCATTTGTGAAAAAGGAATATTGAAGATGAACTTCGACGAGTAAAGATCGGGTGTGCGGAGGCTATGGGTACTGCGCAAATGTGGGTCTGATAGAATGATGTGGGGTATATGGATATGAGCTACGACGAAATTGTGAGGGAATCTATGGAAGATTATGATCGCCTGAGAAGTGGGGTGAGGTTCCGGCCGGAGAAGAAGAGGAAGAATGAGATAGAGAGTAATAGAGAGTCCGAGTGCGACCGGAACAGAGAATTGTGAAATGAAACCAAAAGGGACTAAGTGACCCTACTATGACAAAGAGGACAAACAGGATATCCCTAAACCTAAGGAAGGAAAGACGCAAAGCTACAACATACCCACAATCTTGTGCACTACGCCAAACTTTGGAGGAAGAAACACAAGCTCTTCGCAGGGTTGTCATGCATGTCAGAACAGTAGTAAGAGTAGCGGATCTACAAAAACCAATAGAAAACCAAGGATGGCGGGCGATGATGTAAACATGACTCTTTTTCAAGGTAATGGGACCGAGGATCCCGAACAATACTAGTTATTATGTGAAGCGGTGTGGAAAGTGAAACAAGTACATGACGATGATATTAAGAAAGGACAATTGGCGACGACCTTTAGAGGTCGTGCATTGGATTAGTATATGAAGTTTGTACAAGTACCTACAGGGCATCCATGGAAAAACCTAGCAGAAATCAGAGTTGGATTGATCGACGAATTTAGGAAACCGAAATCGAAATCGCAGTATATCACAGAGTTGAAGGAAATAAAGCAATTCCCTAATGAGTCGATATGGGAGTTTGATCAGAGGTACAAAACTCTGATGGCTAAGTAATTTTTGGAATGAGTGACATACAACATAAGGAATGGTTTATTGCAGGATTGATACTGCAAATTTGAATGCCGCTGATGCAATAGAAGATCATATCCCAGGAGGAAGCGTTGGAAATTGCGATGAAGCTCGAAGCTTCGTCGATTGGAAAAACAGGGATTGGCATGAGCTAGATCCAATTACAGCTAGCGAACTTGACTATCCAACTGCAAGATATCAAGAAGGGGAAGGAAGTTCATGAATATTTATGGTGTAGTTGATGCAACTCTGAAGGACATCATAAATATTACTGTCCTGAATTCCGTGAATATTTACAGTCTGGCGCACCAAATTCGCTCAATTAAGGAGGAATTCCCTAGTGTCGAATTTGTCAAACAAGGGGACATCGCCCAGAGGAATGTGTGTACTTACATAAGGTTGTGTCAAAGCCAGATAATATTTTCTATAACTTCTATCGATCTGTTGGTCATGAGGAGAAAGACTGCAGAGCATATGATTTGCTCCAAGAAATAACTGCGGATACTTATTTCATGAAGGGAAACGAGAAAACTCCTACACAACCACAACCAAAGTACAATCAACTATAGTCATAGTATAATCAACCGTAGCCACAGTATAATAAACCACCATTGTAGTATAATCATCTGCAGTACAATTAACCGTAGATGTAGTACCATCAACTGCAGCTGTAGTATAATCAACCGCAATACAATTGAGCACAATATAATTAGCCACGAGGAAGATTCAAAGGAGGATTTCGGGGTGGTTGTGGCAGAGGTTTTGGTCGCAGAGGAACCTTTGGTTGAGTTCGAGGAATGGTTACATGCTATAATTTTGGCTAGATCGAACATTATCAGAGAGATTTCCCAAATCCAACCCTGCAGTGTACCTATTGCAGCGCATCGGATCACAATGTCGAAGATTGTCATCAGTTAATCGCGAAGTGGCAGACTAAGAATGCACCACAACCACAACCAAATCCGAATGTAAATCAAAACTAGAATCCTAATCCAAATGTGCAGAATATCTCAACTAATATCATAAGGCGACCAGTAAATGTCGCAGTGGTAACCAGAGGAGGAGCTGCGATAGGAGAAAATAGGCCATTTCCTAGTGTTCGACCTACGAATCAGAAGCAGGTACAATTTGACGTCGAAGCAGAAAATGAAGTGTTTCTGGAGGCACGAGATGCACTGATCAAGAACAATGAGAATTCACCGCCTATAATCAATAAAGAACCTATCTATGAGATGTCATGGATTTTTGATACGACAAATTCGTAGAGGTCACCAGGGAAGGTTAGTACTCTAAGAAATTTTCTAGAAAGTTGCTTGACATTAGCAAAGGATCAAGATGCGCTGGTAGAGATAGCTATCCTTTTGTATCGACAGGATGAAGGGTGACATGATCAGACAATAAACCGTTTGCACAGGAAGAATAAGGGAAGAGAAATGAGGATGAATGCCCAGATTGGCGCATATGATGTGGATTCTATCATCTTGTATCTAGGATTGGATGTGAACATCCTAACTAATAAAACCTGGGAAATGATGGGGAAACCGTAGTTGGTATGGTCCCCTGTGCAGCTTTGATTGGATAATGAGAGAAAAGTTACACCAATCGGTCGATCTCCTCATCTACATGTCAAAGTAGAAGGACTAAAGACATACGTATATTTCGACGTCATAGAGATAGTCGAAAACAAAATCCCATATATTGTGTTGTTGGGAATAGAATGGGAAATGGAAAATCAGGCCATCATAAATTTTTTTAAAAGGACGATGTCTTTTGAGAACCGTGACATGAGGGTCATCACCTTGTTTGATCCACTTGAAGGGAAAAGATATGTCGAACCAATGAGGGATGATTTTATAGAAGGATGGGACAACGTCTTCAATGTTTCATAAGATTACATCAATCCCATCATCGATGGAGAATTGGGGTGGTGAAGTATCAGCTCGGCATCATCATACTCTGAGGAGGCACTAGAAAATTGGAAGAATCGATGGCATGAGGTATCATTTAGAAAGTGTGCATGAATCACTCAATCATTGAGATGGGTAGAGACAGAGGTTTGTGATATGCCAACATACGAAGAATTACCTAATCTAGAAATCTTCATCCATGAGCTTGAATACAAAGTATCAGAACCACAACGACTGTTGGTGCTAGAAGAAGCATTGAAGGATACTCCAGTAAGGTGGTGGATTTTGCACAAGTCATCTATAATGAATTGGAAACTATGTCGACAATTGATGGAAGTCAGATTTGGGGAGAATAAATGCTACTACAAGAATAAATATAATGGAAGGGGTGATCCAAAGGATCATCTGGGAGAGTTTCAAATCGCATGGGGAATGAGGCCGAAGCAGGAATGGGTTCATGTGTTCATCCATACATTAGATGAAGTACCACTGAGCTAGTACATCGAAGCAGAACTGCGATGAGGAACAACTACGTGGGAAGAATTGACCACTAGTTTCAGTCATACTTTCAGCTTCGCTGATGAGAATACTTTCATCCACAATGCACTGCAGGAGATCCACAAAATGGTGCTTCAGACAGTTTGACATAAATACCAATGGGACTACAATGTACTGTGACACCGGAAATGATGATGGAATGTTATAATGTGTCGGGAGGACCTGACAACGAGGAAGATCCCAGATCTGTCTATGTAACAAAGTCAGAAGGAAGTTGCGATGTTGAAGCACCAAATATGCCATTCGACAAATTCCAACAGCCATTACAAATTAAGAAGGTCAATATTAGGCCGGCAAAAAATCCCAAGTGTGCTAGTATTGGATATTATTGGGATGATTCAACAATTGGAAAGGTCACCGACCTACTACATGAATTTCAAGATTTGTTCCCAATAAAGTTTTTTGAAATGAAGGGCATTTCTGGAAACCTGGGTGAGATGAAGATCCCTCTTAAACCTGTTTCTAAGCTAGTAAATCAACGACTGTATAGACTGAATCCCAGATACAAGGAGCGAGTGAAGGCCGAGATATAGTGAATGTTGGATGTAGGGATCATTGAACCTATCAAAGAGTTAGAATGGATCATGCCAATGGTCATTCAAGATAAGAAGACCAGCGAAATTCGAATTTGCGTTGATCTAAGGAATTTAAATGATGCATGTCTTCATGATCCATTCCCCATGCGCTTTACTGACGAAGTACTTGAAGGTGTTGGAGGCCAAGAGGTATACTCATTTATAGATGGATTCTTAATATACCACCAGATTAGGATTTTGAAAAAAGATCGACATAAAACTACCTTCGTGATAGAATGGGGCTACTTTCAGTACACAGTGATGTCATTAGGTCTCAAGAATGGCCATGCAATCTTTTCAAGGCTAGTCGTCATTGCGTTCAAAAATTTCATTCACAAGTTTTTGGCGGTATATACGAACGACTGGACCGTATATGGTTTGGTTAAGGACCACGTTGCAAACCTCAGGATGATGCTGGAAAGGTGTCGACAACATCATATTTCGTTGAATCTAAAGAAGTGTATTTTATGTGCACCATTCGGTATCCTATTGGGACATATTGTATGCAAGGAAGGCATGTTGGTTGACCCAGCTAAGATTGCGATCATTGTCGGACTATGAGCACCAACAGCGGTGAAGTTGTTGAGGGCGACGTTGGTACATACATGATACTGTAGGAAGTTCATAAGGGGATATGGAGCAATTACTGCACCCATGGAGAAACTATTAAAGAAGGATGCAAATTTTGAGTGGAACGGCGAGTGCCATAAGAGCTTCGACATACTGAAGGAAAAGATGGTCACAGCACCAATATTAGTCTTCCCTGATTGGAAGAAATAATTCCATGTCCATGTAGATGCTTCGTCAGGAGCGCTGGGGCTGATATTAGCCCATCCTGGAGAAGGGTTGATTGACCATCCGATCGCATTCACAAGCTGTAAATTTTCCACCGCGAAGAATAATTATACGACGACAGAAAGAGAAGGCCTGGCGATGGTATATTCATTACAAAAATTCCTACACTATCTTCTTGGAGGACACTTCAAGATGTTTAGTGACCACTCAACGTTAAAGTACTTGGTCAATAAGCCTGTGTTGGGGGGGAAGATTTTCCGGTGGTTTCTGCTATTTCAAGAATTTGATTATGAGTGAAGCCAACACGAATGAATACAAGACTCGATCATGTGTCGAGGATTGACTCAGGCGAAGAACCAAGGAGTATCGATGAAGGCTTTCCTGATGCACAACTATTTAGGATTGGAATGGTCGATGAAAATTACGAACAAATTGTTCAGTTCCTGGATACAGGAAGAGAACCTAAGGAGTTCACTACCAGTTAGAAGAAATAGTTAGTCGTTAGTTTTGTTGACTTCCAACTAATCACAGGACAACTATACAAGATGGGGCCAGATGAAGTTCTTCGTCAATGCATCCTTCTGCACGAACAAGAAAGAGTCTTGGCGAAATATCATGATGGGATCACAGGAGGACATTATGGAGGGAACGCAACCGCCAGGAAGATAATTAGGGCTGGATTATGGTGGCCAATAGTGCATGGTGATGTAGCAGATTATGATAAAAGTTGCGATGTATGTCAAAGGACATGGAAACCGTTGGGAAGAGATGAGATGACACTAGTGCGTCAGTTGACATTACAACCCTTCGACAAATGGGAAGTAGACTTCGTGGGACCCATTAACTCACCAGTAAAAATAACAGGTTCAAGGTACATAATTACTGCAACCGATTACTTGACGAGATAGGCTAAAGCAGCAACGGTGAAGGATTGCACAACTACGACAACAACAAGGTTTCTCTTCAACAATGTGGTCACCAAATTTGGGTGTCCAAATATATTGATGAGTTATCAAGGCACATATTTCTTCAATCAAACCATCGGATAAATGACTGAGGAATTTCAAATTCAGCATCGAAGGAGTACCCCATATCACCCACAAGCGAATGGCGCAGTTGAAGCGCTGAACAAGATATTGGAGCACACGCTCACTAAGGTGTGTAATACAAACTGTGATGACTGGGACTTGAAGATTTCATCGGTATTATGGGCTTATAGAATGACATGCAAAATTTTGACAGTTCAGATCCCTTTCAAGTTGGTATACAAACAAGAAGTAGTGATGTTGATGGAGTATATTGTCCCTAGTCTGCGCATCGCATCAGCGATAGGAATGAGCAACGAAAGAGCCATTAAAGAAATATTGGTGCATCTACTACATCTTGAAGAAGATATCTTCATAGCAGGATTTCATCAGCAAGTAGAAAATATTGAAAAAAGGAATGGCATGATCGCCACGTAAAGGCAAAGAACTTTCAGCGTAGAGACATGGTTCTGCTATATGACAACAAGTTTATGAAGCACCCAAGTAATCTCCAGATGCATTGGTTGGGTCCATACATAATCAACTTCATTACTGACGGAGGTGAAGTTCCATTACAAAAGTTATATGGAACGCTATTGAAAAATTGAGTGAACGGGAGCCAGCTAAAGCCCTATCGGGATAGCCCGGTGCACATCGATTGAGAAAGCGAATAAGTTGACATGAGAAAAAAAATCAAAGTTCGGGAGTCCATCAACAGCACTGCGACAAGGATCAAGTTCAAATTTTTGTCGATGGAATAGCGACGATATTCGAAACGACGATAAGGTTTGGGGCCTGTTGACATCTGGTGAACTACGAATGGGTCAAATCGGGTAATAAATGCAGCAGTTAAGACGCGGTGGACGATGAGGCAAGTGGATGAAGGCACATTTAATGATCAATGAGTGCGGAGGATTTGGAAATAATTGACCAATATTGAATCGATGGATGGGAAGTGAGAAACCAAAGCTATAAATGCACGCATAGATGGGCAGTTTGACTCATTGTGCATTGTGTGAATTGGTGAAGAAATTCTAGAACATAGCCGAGCGAAGAGTAAGTTCAGAGATTTGTGATGGCACACGTAATTTCCAGCACGTGTACATAGGAACGACCCAAGCCAACGACAATTGTCCATGAGAAACCGAAAATTCCCTCAGTGACGATATTCAAAAATAAGAGAAGCGCTAGTCGGCTGGTGGATACTGATCGAAGAACAAAGAATACTTGCATCTCGTCATGGGGTGTAGTTGCAGCAGGAGAAGCGGGCACATCAGAAGTCACAGAGGAAGAAAGAAAACAAAGAGGAGCGTAACAGGGTCTGACAATAGCGGACATACCGGGGTATGTGTCGTCACAAAGAAGGGGCTCCGGCAACAAGACTTGGCAAGAATGCCAAATACACCATATATGAGCGAGAGACACCGAAGGGTGTCCGCACCATAGGAGATGTATTGCAGCAATTGCAAAAACTACAATAAAATTATCATGATATCTTGGCATAACCGTAGTGCACCCAAAACACATTCGTGGACAAAATGCACGAAGATGGAAGCCCCATCACTAGAGAACCAGTGCAATGGGAATTGGGGTTGCATCGCTTAGGTTTGTTATCCGTTATTCGCATGTCGCATTTCAGGCGATCGACGAAAGTAAACGCATGTATAAAGAAACTTCTTGTATGCTTTCACAACGGATGCTTATGGCTTGATACGAAGATCCCAATCACCGTCGAATTGATCACGCAGATTACTGGGTTACCCAAATCGGGGGTAGACCCATTATAGTACTTCGAGAGGAAGGATAATGACAAGAAGCTAGCTATGAAGATGAAGGCAAAGTATGGGGTGGATAAAAACACTCGAGGATATTTGATTGACACGATCAATGATCGAGCTGTAAGGCTTGTGGTGAAGTTACTGGAAATAAATCTCGTATGGAAGAATCATCCCAATCAATGCATGTCAGGGGTGATCACATCAACGGAACAGTGCGCAACAGGATTTAAAATGAATTGGTCATTGTTTCTACTCAATGAGTTTATGGAATATGCGGTGGTAGTGTAAGAGAAGGGTAATCCCTTCACATACTCATGGTTCCTATTGTTGATTGCGCTAGTCGCATGGATGGAGCCGCCGCAATATTAGGGTATGGAGACAGAGATAGAGAAGGGGCACGATACCAGAATGTATGGGTATTAAACGAAAAGGAGAGGAAAAAAGGTAACAACATCCAATTCTTCATTTATTTAGAAGAATTGCGCATAGAAGCAATGAATATTATACCACTGACGGAGGCTGTAGCGAATAAATATAGAAGGATCACAAGGCTAGTTGTGGGGCCTCAAGCGATACTTATCTAGGAACGTTGATCCAGAGAACTAATGGATCATGACACAATACCATCTGAGTGAACAAGAACTGGACTCCATAATAGCGGAATGGAAGGATGAATAGAAGGCTCCAGTTGGAAAAGATCAACTGTCGAACATTGAGGATGGGCAGCCGACAGATGTGGCGAAGACATAAGCAAAAAAAAAAGAATCGGATGAAGGTGTGGATGACCATTAATAATGCACTGCAAGCCATGATGGGGAATCGACAGATACCCAGACAGATTCGGAGCTAGAGGCTCAACGACAGGAATCCAGAACAAAGCATCGAATGGAGACAGCTGAGGGGAGTACTACTGTCGATCTCCCCTACAAACAAATGAATCAGCCGCTGGAGAAAATAACAACTGTGGTGGAGGAGAACCGTGCAAAATTCACATAGCATGCGACATAATACTTTCACCAAGTGTCGTAGTTGTTGCATATGTTGAGCACTGTAATTATCAAAACTAGGCTGCAGCCAGGAACAAAGCCAAGTGCATCAGAAGGCAAGGTTGAGGTGGATATTGGCACTTAGCGGTGGATCGTATAGGTGTTACCTAGTGTGATCATGACAAGAAACGAGGACTTGGATGCGATGCTGCGAGGACTAGACACCATCAGCGTAGACTTAAATATGTTGTCGATGTTTATGCTACATCGCACTTACACTGAGGTGAGCGAAAAGATCAATGACCGTGAATCATCAGCACATGATCAAATGGTCAATTATAAGCAGTAGGTACGAAGCATTGAAGTGGAGGTTGAACGACTTCGTGAAGAAAAGGAGGCGATAATGACTAAAAGAATGAAAGTAGTGGAGGACAGAAAAAATTGGAACATGGCATGTGAAGACGCACCAGAAATAGGCAAAGACATGCTTGCAGAAGTAAAAGCATTGAGGTTGGGTGCAGTCATCGCAGATCTCCAGAAAGAGAATGAGGAATCGCATACAAGGGCGGTTTCGAGCACACCACCTGAGCAGGTTGAGGAAAGGAAGAGTGCTATTGAGGAGGCCATGAAAGAGATTGTGGAAATGGAGAAAGAAGCACAGAGCATCGCAGAAGAAGTGTCGCAATTTTGGGGAAGTCTCACGCAAGATGAGCAATTTCACCAGCTCAATGTGCAATTTGGCGAGGCAGAGTTGTAATTAGAGGCATTGAGGGGATCGCTTAAGGCAATACCCCTACTGGCGCATATAACGAAGGAGAACGAATTAAAAGAGTTACAACATCGCATCAATAAGGTGCAAATGAGGCAAAAAAGAAGAATAGTGAAACTAGATGAGCTGCAGATGAAAGCAGATAAATTGGTGATCAAGGCGATGCCGGTAATGACACAGCTAAAATAAAATATGGAAAGTGTAGCAGATAGGACGCAGGCACCCAACAAAGAAGGAAGTTGAAGACTACGCAATGCTCAAAGCTGCAGCCAAGGAATCAGTCGAACGGATCAAGGAATCCTACGACAAGTTCAAAATGCAGGTGAATGCACCAATAGAATCTGACTGAGGTGGATTGAGGGCGAGCCACAAGTTTGTGTTGGGGTCCTGATGGAACGGGGTTGAGGCACACAATTTTTGGTACATCCAACAATGAAAGGGACAACGACAAGGGTAAAGGACCAGACGCAGAGCAGATAAAGCGAAATTTAAGTGGATAGTGTGGAGTAATTGGTTAATTAGTTAATTAGTTAATGAGTCACTCTGCGAAGTGGACCAAGTGTAACATCCAAGTGAGCATATAAATAGGAGTAGAATTGTAAGCCTAATGGCATCCTTTTGATCGATAGTATTGCATCTTGGTAGCATCTTTTTGTATCTCTTGGAGAGGATCCTAATCCATGTTTGAAATTGCATCTGATATGACCTTTGACATTTTTTTCCTGTTTCATCTTGATGTCGATCTACGCATCTGACTTTGTATTGGTTCTGCATATGTATATCCCTGATTCTACGATGTAAGATAGACCGATGAGTAATGAGAAGGATCGGTTTGTCTATGTCTGTGTATTTTTTTATCTGTAGCAACATGATTGAATAAGTGTCATTGTAGTATGTCGCAGCATGGTTAAATATGGTGTATGAATGAATATGCTATGTCGCAGCTGTGTTATGTATCTCAGATCGATTAGATGTGTATTAGTAATTTGTTATTTCATAGATATGATTAACATGGTCTGATGTGAATGATGTTTATCTCGATCCCAGGACTACATTTTGATTGAGTGAGTATGATGCATGTTCTCTTATATCTTTGGAAACATGGTTCCTGCATGCCCCCTTAGATATCTCGGGTCTGACCTCACTTGCTCTACAAGTGTTGCTGGAAAGGCTAAACCCTTTTTGCATCGATGTCTATGGGATATTGTGTTGAGTTGTGTTGACACTTGTGCTAAGTGAGCCCCTGTTGACATATCTGTGTCAAAAATTCATCCGAGTTGACCCCCTATCTCCCCAACGGTGACAAGGACTCTCCTTTTGTAGGAAAATAAGTCAAATCCCCTACCTAATTCGAAAGAAATATCTTCCTAATGTAGTGTGAGCAAGACATATCAAATAGATGAATCAAAGGTAGAAAAGAAGTTTTGGGATGATCTGCCAAATTAGTGAAAGGAATAAATATCTAATACAATTAAGGAATAACAATTAAAAGGGAAAGCATAATAACAATTAAGGACACCTATCCAATACTTAAAAGGGAAAGCATAATAACAATTAAGGACAATAATACTCTAGTGTTACAACATTTGATGACAAGGAATAAACACCAAAACATACTTTAAACATGTATTGCTTCTACATTGTTTATCTCCATAGTTTGTGTACATATATCATATAAATCTCAATAATGAATATATGTTGTTTCTTCTTAAGAAGATTGAGTAGATTTTAAATTTATAAAATATATTTTGGAACTCCATGCAACTGTAAACATACAAAATGTTCAAAATTTAAACAAAAACTCTCTGCAACTATTGTCCAAAACATACTAGCTTTTTCCTGAATGTATTGATTGCATGTTGAGCTTATATTGTTCATATCATGCATATAACTATACAACATGATGCACTATCCTAAGAGAAAGATACATGTAAACAACATAAAGTAAATTTAAACAAGACCAATTTTGTGCTCACTATGGGCCTCCTCCATTAACAAGTCTTCTCTCTCCATACATTGTTTTCCGTAGGCCATCTATTGTTCATTGAGAGCAACCAATGTGTGTTGCACCATGTCCTCTTCAACTACATGATCTTTCACTCAACCTATAAAGACATTTGGAAGGTCTGCAATGGATTTAGAGTTCCATGAAAAAACAATATGATGTTATAATTCATTTTAGAGTAAGTGGCTAGTTTGTCATATTTTAGAGACAAATCCTTGTGGTTAGATTCAATGTCTTCCTACTTGGATTCTTATCCCTCCATATGGCTTGACATTTTCCTTAGTATTATGTTTATCTCATCATTATAATATTCAAGGATCCCCCTTGAACAAGAGAGATTTCCATTTCAGGAGAAAGAGCCCTATCTACCAGAAATCCCAATTTCTTACCTATTTCTTATCGTTATATGCATGGATTCTTAAAAAATAAAATACTTCCCTACCATTCTTCAAAAAACTAAAGAAGAAAACCCATTCCAATTGTTTCCATATCTCAAGAAAATACTAGGACAATGATATGATGACTTACCAACTCCCTCGATTCATTGGTTATAGATGATAAAGATATGTAGTTGGCTTCCACATAGGAGAAGTATTGGGTTTCCTGCACACTAATAAGAAACTTCAATTCACACACATATAACATGGATATATCAACATAATCATCACATGCATCAATTAAACATGTTGCTTTCTCAAATACAAGAGAACACTTATCTTTCAACAAGAATATCTTAGCAACTAACTGTGTAAGAGTGATTTTCCACCCAACCATAGGCACTCTATCCAACATATACTCTTTCTACTAAGAGGCCACCCCAAGTTGGGCTATGAGGCCACTGGGGCAAAGGGAACACCTACAAGCCTCTCTCTCTCTCTCTCTCTCTCTCAGTACACAACCCATTCTGCTTTCTATGCTTAGCCAAATTCTCATATAGATGTCTACAAGGATCTCACTCTTCCATCACAACCTTGGCTCCAATAATACCTACCCCACAAAGCACCCTTCTGGGCCCAGGACTCCCCTTTACCGATCCATCATTCTATTTGGTTCAATCCATCTTGCTAAGTGTCCTTTACTGATCCATCATTCTCTTTGGTTCAATCCATCTTGCTAAGTGCTTCCAGTGTGTTTCTAGAGAACCACTTATAGCCTGAATTCATGGATTCTCAAGCATATGTGAGTAGAAAAATTCAATGGGTAAGGGTTCCTACATTTCCCAACCTTTGTGCTCACCCAAAACCATCTATTTCCCTTCAAATCTGCAGTCTTGTCTCTAAATTTGAATTTTGGGTTATACACAGTCTAGTAATTAGCCATGAACAAAAATGGGGAGCTCTGTGTATTGTAGATGTTCATGAGAGAATGATAATATATATAAAAAATGAGTGTTGACTCCAAAGGGATATGAGATGATGGGGAAATACAACTAGCAGAACTATCACAAAAGCGCATTCATCCCCATGCTTCAATAACTATATGAGGTGACTTTTCCCACCAACCTCACACATGCAATCATTTAAAGCACATGGAAACAAATGGATGAGTTATAAGGTTGACACTTGGAAATCAAAGAGTTAATCTCCCATAGGCCCCCTTTCCTCTTCCCCTTTGGTGGAATCATAGCCCCTCTCGTTCTCTTTACACAACCATATTGGACCATTTTATTATTTATGCAACATAATATTTACACATATTTTGAGTTGGCATGGCAAGCCAACCATACTATCAAAAATAAAATATATACATCATACATGCCTAGTCATTCACTAGTTGAACCTTGGCCTTGAGATCCGCACTAGGAATCCATACTAACATATTTACATCATTTACATTATTTTTATTAAATACATTCCAAGTCAAGATTGGGGATATTATAGTGGTGATTTGGTGGTTGCAGTTTGTATTTGCACTAGATTAAAAATAATTAAGGAAATGCCATGAAATGATTATGGAAATATTTGAAAGGGGTGGCTTCATTCACACGCATCCAAATTAAATGAATCAAATGTCTAGTTAGAAGTTCTCTTTTCTTAAAAAAGCAAGCCTCATTGGTTATAAATTCAATGACCATCTGCACCACACATCAGTAATCTATTCAATGTTTGTTGCACGGTGTCCTCCTCAACTATGTGACCGTTCACTCAACTTGTAGAGACATTTGGAAGGCCTACGATGGATTTAGAGTTCCATGCAAAACCCAAGATGATGCTATAATTCATTTTACAGCCAGTGACTAGTTTGTCATATTTAAGAGAGAAATCCTTGAGCTTAGATTCAATGTGTTCCTACTTGGATTCTTATCTCTCCAATTGGCTTGACATTCTCCTTAGTATTATGTTTATCTCATCATTGTTATCTTCAAGGATCCTCCTTTGAACAAGAGATATTTCCATTTGAGGAGAAAGAGCCCTATCTACCAGAATTCCCAATTTCTTACCTATTTCTTGTAGCATATATGTATGGATTCTTAAAAGATAAAATACTTCCCTACTGTTCTTCAAAAACTAAAGAAGAAAAACCCAATCCAATTTTTTCCATGTCTCCAAAAAATACTAGGACAATGATATGAAGATTTACCAATTTGCCTGATTCCTTGGTTACAGATAATAAAGATATGACCTCCAATGCAATAATTTAGAGCTCCAATACCTTTCTATCACATACCCATTAACATTTTCCCATTGTCAAGGCTATGGGGTACTTAAATTCACATCTATGTTTTTTCCTTTAATGTTACCAACATCTTAATAGCTTACTGTAAATATTATTAGCAAAAGCAAGCTACAAAAACCTTAATTATTTAACTACAATACCAAACATGAATTCTACCTTCCATACATCCATAACTATAATGATTTAATTCCATGCACATAATTGAGGAATTTGAAAAAGAATCAAATGCATAACAAAACATAAAATAAAATTAAGGAATTTGAAAAAGAATCAAATGCATAACAAAACATAAAATAAATGGCATTCAATAAACATAATTATAAACATGACATTTAAAGACACATTCAAACACTTAAATTTATGGAAGTATTCCTCCAAATAGCTACAAATGAAGGCTTCTCATTCAAGTCTTAGGCAGTCTGTCACACTTTTATACCTTTATGGAAGAGGCCACCCTTGAGTTGAAGTTATGAATCCACAACTATAAAATCCTCAGAAACATTTATAGTTGGTATTTTAAAATTTAGCAATATTATACAAGGTTTCTATTGTTATAAGAATATATTTTCCCTACCAATGATTGAGGTACGTTCCCACATTCCAATGAAGTAAGAACCACTTCAAAAGATAAGGTCTCAATCTTCCTTCGGATAAAAAAGAAAGGCATAGAAGCTCCAATTGCAAAAGAAGGTTTATAGTTTTCATTTGATGGGAGGCAACCAATAATTATATTGCTAGAGATCCATGAAATGAGGAGAAGGCTAAATCCCTCACAACTCCATAACAATGCCCACTCAAAGAATAGAATGGTCTTCCACATAATATTTTTCAAACGGATTTTAAAATTGGGGATTTTATCAAGCTTATCCATGAATTGTCAAGGTGCCCTACAATCGGAGGCCAGCTTCAATGTAGCATATATGGTGAGTTTCAAGTTCAATACATCGGAGGGGAATAAAAAAGAGGGGAAGTCCCAACATTGTCCAACGTTTAACTAGATTTTGGCCAAAACTAATAAGAAAATATGGCCAAAAAAATTCCAAATTGTCTAACATTTAGACTACTTCATTCTAAAGATAGTCTCTTCTCCTTTGTTCTCTAATGGGATGAGGATTTTGAACCTATTTTGGCTTTGCAGAGAGAAAGGGGAACCTTGTTGGTTTAAATTGCTAATTGCCTAGGGCTTGAAGATTACTTCCCCTCAATAGAAGGATATTTGTCCCTAGAGAGCTTGGAAGGAACTTGTTTCTCTTTCCGTTGTAGTAAATTGAGCAATATTCTGATATTGATATCATGCATTGCACTTGAATAGTAAGTTTTCATATTATAGAGCTTGAATGAAGCTCCCTCCCATGACACCAGTCTCAACCACTTCTAGTATACCATTCTCTAAGTAGACTTCTACAAATCCTAGTGCAAGAAAATTTCCATACTTTGGGTTCAACTTGATTTATGAATCTCTTGATGGAGTTACAATTATCCAACAAGGATTTATCATCCCATAATGCCAAACCAACACCAAAGAGTGATGGGGATGTCTAGTTGAAAGGAATAATAATTATGAAGGAAAAAGTTAAGGGATAAATTTGATTATTTGTATAATTTTCCTTTTCTATTTAAAAATTGATTTGTAATGTTTATTTTTTTTCTTAAATTAATTCATTTATATCAATATATAAAATAAAATTATTTTATTAAAAAAAACACCAAATATTTTCAGAAATTTGAATGTTTTTACAAAAATTGTTGGTAGTCTTTAGGATAAGACATGGTTGTACATGGTTCACCAAAATTAAGAAAATTAGCTTTGCAAGAATTCCCATTGACATCAGGCTTAAATGTTGGCTGTATCTGCCGAGCTTCCAGTTTCTTCCAGTCAATTGATTTGAACCAGCTGTGCCCTTTGATGTCATCACTCCCATTTGCTCCAGTGCCTAGGAGCTTGCTTGGATCCGTCTGCAGCAGCTGCACATCAATTGAAGGCAATATACTCAAGACACTTTTGCCAACTGATACAATTATATACACAAATGCATGAATTTGAGGTAAAGATGAGAAACGTACGTCTTTTAGCAAAGATTGGGCATCACTGGTCAGATGTGGTGGGATTTTAATGATTTCATTTTGTGGTCGCTGCAAAACAAACGAATGGTTATGCTCAGATGTGAATTAACCAGTGCACACTGACATCTAAATCCTGCCTCTGTACAGAAGATACTTACATCTCCAGCGAACATTTCATACAGTAGTTCTCCAACACTCCTCCAATCCTCAATCATTTCAGGATTGGATCGATCCGACTCACCAACTTTCTTTGCTAGCCCAAAATCAATCAACTTAACCTAAGATGTTACAGAATGGGGATTAGCAATTGTGATATTCTGGAATACGAATAGAAGACTCCATGACTTTGAATTAACAGGGGTATACACAAATGATTTGCATTTACTAGTCAGGACGCATCCACTTACATGGCCCTCAGAGTCTAGAAGAATGTTGTCAGCTTTAAGATCCCTGTGTGCAATCCCATTTCGATGAAGGTATGAAACAGCAGAAATGATTTCGGCAACATATACCCGAGCCAAATCCTCACTACAACATTTACACATTTATATTAGACAAATAAACATGAAGCACATTTAGAGAAAGATAACTGAAGCATGAGAATATACCTGAAGCGCCCTTTTCGTTGAAGATGAAAGCTGAGTTCCCCACCATTTATAAAATCCATTACAAGATAAAGCTTTTGTTTTTTCTGAACACATTACAACAAACAAAGTCTAATCAGAAAGGGTGATTTGTTTGATTTTTGGATAATGGAAGATGAGGGCAGTAAAATAGACAACTAATATGCAGCTTTGCAGTACCAAAATGGAATTAAAACAGTCATAACAAGGATTCAGAGAGACATGAAATAGCACCTGGAAGAAGTATCTGAGCTAAACAATAAAGGGATGCACAATCTTTGTCAGAATATCCGTTTCAGCTTCAGCAGCGGAACCAGTCTGCAGAATTTCGTCCTTCTTGTTAACTTTCATAGCATAAATCTCTGATGTTCCTTTTCTTTTAACCTGGAACACCTTACCAAATACACCTTCTCCCACCACCTTCAGCTGCTCAAAATCTTCAACTCCAATGTTGTCAGATGCAACTTGAGGTTTTTCCAATACATTCCCTTCCACACCTTCCTCTTTCTTATCATCCAAAGCAGCCTTGCTCAGCTGCCCTCCAAGATTGAGTTCAAATGATATGCCAAATAAGTTGTAAGTCGGCCTCTTTATTGTTTCAGGATCCTCGAGGCAGGGAATTTCTTGGAAATTCTCTGTTGAATCCACAGCAGGACCAATTATATCTGAAAATTCAATCTCCTCGTTGAATCCACTGGATTGAGAATCCAATGGGACTCTTATAATGGAAGACTTGGACGTTTCAACTTTGGAAACACCAGACGCCCCTGCAGAAACCATTGCTACACATTCGTGGGACCTGTTGGGTTCTCTCTCTGATCTATACTTTGCAGTTATTCTCGCTTCCGTTAGTTCTCATTCAGGTGTCGGTAAATAGCACTGTAAAAATGATACTCCTCGTTCACAACCATATCAACTTTTCATGTGTTTTTAATTATTATTAATAATAATTAAGTTATAATTAGGGGTATAATTTGTCGGCTGAGTTGTGTTTCGGAAGGAATATAAGGATTTGGAAATACTTTTGGTTTAAAAGTCAAAGCTTTTTGAATTTGCAATAATGTTTTTATAAAGGTGTGAAAAAACATATATTAAATTTATTTTTGTTATGTGGAAAAGTTGCATTTTACAGTTTAATAGGGGGAGGTGTGTAACTCTTTTAGTGCTCATCCTCTAGTTGATATGTGTCATTTAAAAAAATATATATATATTATAAAAATAACATGTCCTTTATTTAAAACATTTACAACAACCTATATATAAAATTACACAAATTAGATAAGTTAAAAGACTTTCTCAACATTTGTCCTTACATTTAACAAGATTTGATCCCTATGCTTAGTAGATCCCCTTTAAGATGGATCTATACTAATGATAATGAAAGATATACGATAATAAAAATATATACTTTGTTTTTAGAATATGAGAAATAGACTTTTCTCATTGATGAAGAAAGCTTTGAACAAGACATAAATCCTTACAATAAGGATTTAAATTATCCAAAACATTGAAATGAAATTTAAAATCAAAACTATCGCCCCTCTCATTGAATGAAATTTAAAATCAAAACTATCACCCCTCTCATTGAATGGGATGAGAGTGTCATTTAATGCTTTTAGTTACCTATAAATTGGAGCAGAGGACATAGATGCCGAAGAACAAAGGACTTAGAACACAAAATTTACTTAGAACAAAAAATTTATTTAGAACTATGAAATTAGAGTTTTTTTTCAGCAAAAAAAAAACGTAATTGCTATTCAAATTGAATCAAATAGTACAATGATAGATCTAGGTCTGATCCACATGATCCCAAAAACCTATACTCGAGGCATAAGCGCCTATACAATATATTCAAAAGTGAAATCCATCCACCCAGAGATTTTTAGGATATACAAAAACATTTTCCATAAAAAAAAACATGATAGAGCAATACTAACTTATCCAAAAAAATAGCAAACCCCCATATCCAAAGTGTTTGAGTTCATCCATTCTTCCCACACTAAGTGACCTTCAACTCCTTCCAGTGCCTGCTTTGATAATTTATCAGCCAGATCATTATGTTCCCTATATATATGTTCAAAAGAAATGAACTCATGCTTATCAATCTCAAGCCTTGTAACACCAATGACAGAGAGCTAAGACATTTAGCTGGAAATCTTCAGTTGCCCATTTGATTGTTACACGTGAATCACCAAATACCTTCAGGTCAACTAAACCAAAAATGTTCGCAGTCCTCAGAACACACCACAAAGCCATTCATTTTTCCTTCATATTAGTCCCCTTACCACAATTCAGCCGAAGAGTAAAGTAATGGTCATCATTTAAATATACCACTCCACCTGCCGCACAAATACCAAACTGTGTAGCACCATCAAAGAAGAGAACATGTTGTTTAACATTAAAGTAGAACTGATTGATCCTAGCTGTAACAAGCTCATCATTACAAGTTTGTTAATTCTGCACCATCTTTAGAACAATAATCACACATGCCATAACCTCTGGTGTTTTACCCTGGAAGATAGTGCAATTACGAGCATACCAGATAACCCAAGAAACATATATAGGTAATGAAAAAAATAACTTACAGCCTGTATACCAGCTGAGTAGACACTGATCAAAATTACCAACATCCCAAGAATTACCAATTTTCAACTCTACACAGCATAAATTCCAGAAATCCCTCAACTATGAAATCAGAGTTATGAAGAATATAACAATACAATGATTAAATCCATTTTAGTTGTTATCTATACTGTGCATTTAATAGACAGGATTTACGTTGTTGTGAGAGTTACTGTGGTCATGGTTGTGGATAGAAGAATACATGCATGAAATATTAATTGTAGGTTGTATTACAAGTATTGTAATTGTTACGGGTAGGGTAGGAAATTCAAATGATGGACACTTGTCGAAATTGTCGGTTTTAACCAAATTCCAGAAGGTTTTTCACATTACAGGTCAATTTGTGACGGTCTTGCTGAATTGTTAGCCGTATTTGATAGTTAAATTGGCTTGTGAGTGACAATTCACCTGTCAAATTCCATCACTGGTTACAAGATAAAAGGAATATTGGAGCTTTAATGAAGCTAACTAATTTTGGTTGTAAGTTTGGGTAGGACTGTTTTTGGGCTTCTTCCATTGTTCTAAGGAAGACTTTTTACTTTTAATTTACATCATTGAGGTTAACATAGTTCTTTTTGCACCTTTATTCATGTCAAGGATATTCATCCATGATCTCGGTTGACCCCACATCTTTACATCATATCAGAGTAGGCACTTCCTTCCTTGTTTGTTTTCTGAACATGTGTATACCTATCCTTTCTTTTATGAGTGAGTGTTTTTAGTTCGCTAGTATGGTTGTGTTTGGTGGAGTATTGGATTTTTGGCTCTCATAATTTTTTGATCTAGATGTAGTTATGTGGCTCGTTGTTTTTAAGAAAACTCCATGGACACATCCTTTGTTGGATACCTCCTCTACCCACATCTACATATTGTTGTTCAACATTTGTGGGGGTCCTCTCATATGCCAATCCATGATCCAGGTTAATCACTAGATCGTTACATTGTATCAGAGTTGGTACGAGATGGTACAACCCTGACTCTCTCATTAGAGGGGCTATGATCAAGCCAACATCTACATTGTGATGACTATGCTCTTTCCATTTTTCTAGTTATTCCTTGGCTCTTAGTGTTCTTGTTGCGTTGTCACTTTTAGCTCTGTTGTTTTTGATCTAGAGATTTGAGATTCACATGTGTATGTGCATTTCTAAATGGAACATTAGAGGAAGAAGTCTATATTGAACAACCAGAAGGATTTTAACTTTAAGAAAATGAGAACTATGTATGCAAACTTAAAAGGGCATTGTATGGTTTAAAGCAAGCACTGAGAGCATGGTATGCGAGATTGAACAAATATTTGCAACAACAAGGATTCAAAATGTAATGTCCCCATTCAAATAAATCACTAGAAGGAAAAATTCCACGAAACTACTAGTTCCCTAGGTTGGGGTGGAAACATCTAGATTTGGAATAAGGGAGCTATAAAACCCCAAATGTACATTAGCATGACAAAATATATTAAAAGGGGCTAAATAAATATTTATAATAGGAAAATAAGGTGGCACTTAGTTATGAGGGCACATTGGTGGTGTGGGACCCACACAAAACAAGATTCTCCATGCCACATGGCATCCAAATCTCACCCATTCGAATCCAAGATGGAGTCTAATGTTCTTGGGGGATTTAGAAGGGCATTATACTTGGCATGACTCAATGAGGGTCTAAATTGAGTAGAAGAGTAACTCCCATGGAAGAGGAAGAGGCATCTTATAGGTATTGAGACATTTGGGCTAGATTTCCTAGCTTCTATGAGAACAATGATGAAGATGTTATGACACTTATGACAAGGATCAGACCTGATTGTTGACACTTGACCTATATGACATGTCAAGGATAAAAATAGCCTCTAAGAGGGTGCACAAGGGAGTTATGGGAGCTGTTGGTGTCCATTTTGTCACCATTTTTTATCATCAAATATACTCTGAGTGGCGTTATTTTCACTATTTTGATATAATAAATCACTCTTCTTTCCATTTAGACCATCAATCAGACACAAGTATGATCGCATTTACATATCATGTGAATCTTGGCTAAATATCATTATTTCCATGGTTTATTAATATTAATTTAATGTTTTTTGACTCACTTGGCAAATAGATTTCGGTTTGCAGGTTATGGGCTTTAAACGGACCTCCGTTTAGACTCATGTTCACATTGCAAATGTTTAGTCGCATCCAGCCCGTCATTCAGCCCACGAAATCGTCCTTTGGCATATTCCATCCCATTAAAGACAAAGAAAGAAATACGGGTTCTGTTAAGCAACATGGTGGTTATGGTTGGGAGTCCCTGTTCTAGAAGATTCGCTTCCCTGCTTGCTCAGTTCGATAGGCATATGACTCTCCCCATGCCAACACTCTAGAAGATTCGTTTTCTCGTTCGCTCAGCCTGCTAGCACACTCTCATGCCCACGTCGACGTTCCAGCAGCTCCATCCTCCTACGCTTAGTTTGCCAGCACATGCTTCTACCCACGGTTAAACGAGACTAACACGTAGTTGTTCGTATCAAAGAGAATCGGCGCCATGGAAGCAGGCAGACAGCCTTTGTGTTGTCGCCAACCACCAAGCAGCCATTGTATAATCATAAAGACTTCTATTTTTAGAGAGGTCGACTATGTCAACCCTCTCTCCCATAATTTGTAAACCTATATAAAGACATTTCCTATGCAAAAACACAACATCCATATACATACACGCTATCCGTAATTTATAGAACGTTGTGTAATTTTCTTGGTTAATGGAAGTTCCTGAGTACTGTTGTTGGTGGCTAAGTTGATTTAGTTTCAATCTCTAATTGCTAGGAAGGGCCCCTCATCAACCAGAGGTTTTTATGTATTTTTGTATTTTCCTTTCTGTAAATAAATAGTTCCTTTTCCAGTATATGTAATTAATTATGTTTTCCTGTATATGTCATTTCTTTATTTTTCTGTAATCTTTATTTTATTGCTAACTTAATTTGCTTTTCCAGAAGTGATAATGGTCGACCAAGCATAGTGTTATAGTTTGCTTTTAGTCTTTTGCAATTAGATAGAGTTTAATTAGTTGTTGTTTTAGGTTTAGTTTATAGTTAGAATTATTTATGTTAGTTTCTTTCCTGTAGCTGTAGGTTAGTTTTATTCATGTCTCAATTTTGTTTAATTGAGCCATAGAAATAGTTTATTTCTTTAATGATTAGAATAGGTTACTTCTTGCTTCTAAATACTCTATTCGTTGCTTCCCTTGCACCTTAGGATCATATGCATCAACCAACTAGTAGTTAAGATCATCCAAATTGCTTATTTCCCTAGTTTAAATCGTTTTCCTCCATCCGGACTGTCATTCGGACAGTCATCCGAATTGTCATTCGGACCTCAATACTTTTGCATTGTTTTCATGCTTATTTAGAATCCAGTTTCTTAGGATTTTTAACTATAATGTTCCTTGCACGTGATTAGCAGTCTTAGATGTAATTAAGATCTTGTTTTACATTACATAGAGTTTTAATTAAGTTTTGTCATCGTTCTTAGTTCCCATTTCTTCCTCTTTAACTTTGCTTTAACTGTTTTTCAAATTGTATCTTTTATGATTGATTTGCCAATAGGTTACTGTTTTAGAATTTATTGGTTTCATTCTGAGTGCAGTTTATTATATGTTTTTAAGATTTATTTCGGATTAGAATTAAGAATTTCATTCTCCAAGATATCTTAATTTTGATAGTTTCTTCAATAAAACATAGGATCAATTTTTCCCCTTCCACATAGATAATGAAGATATTCATGAAATAGAGTTTGGTTTAGAAATAAATATCTTTATCAAGTTTTCTACTTGTTTCTATGTAAAATATCTTTATCAAGTTTTCTACTTGCTTCCAAATCAAATTCAATCTAAATAAATATCTTTATTAAGTTTTCTGCTTGCTTTTAGATTTCATTAGTTTCATACTATTTTGATTATGGATAGAAAATAGGTCATAATGTTTAAATTTAATTGTAATTGGTCTCTTTGTAGTTTACATCTTTTTGTCGAAATTAGGTTAGATTTACTTCCATTTTGTTTTGTTGTTACATTCAAAAGTCATTACGATACATTCACTCCAGTTCCTATATCACATTTGACGTACAACATCAAAGAGAATGGAATTAGATACTTTAGTGTACTTTTGAAGTATTAATTGAATGCATGAATAGTTGTCAAATTCACTAAGTAGTTTGTATTTTTTGTTTTAAGTCAAGTAGTTTTCATTTTCATAAATAATAGTTTGCTTTTTTATTAGTATTTGTTCTTTTCCCATTGTTTAATCATAGAGTAGAGTAGTATAGCTTGATATTATTCTGATCTATTGGTTTAACTAGGTTTTATTAGTTCCTTCATTGTCTTTCTGAAGTTTGACTCGGTTTTTCATTTTGAAAGATCTTTCGATCTTTACTTTATTAAACATTTCTAAGGTCCACTGAGCCGAAACTTAGGTCCCATTCTACCTTAACATATATTGTGCCACAAATCTAAGATTACCAACCCTGGTTGATAATTAAATATTTTGGTGATTCTTTAAGACAATAAATACACCTCAACATTTTGGCATCGTTGCCGGGGAGTTGTAGATAGGTAGAACTCTCTTTTGAAACTCAGTTATAGATTTTGAATTCTTCCCTTTGAAACTTAGAAATAGGCTGGTGGCAGGTGAGCAATAAGACGAGAGGTAAGAAACTGCACATCTGTTATAACAAGCATCCCCAAAACCCAGCAATAGTAGTGATGTAGTTAGAGTTTATTTCAGTGATAGTTTGTTTTCATGAATAGGTCTAGAGACTCAAAAGATAGATTTATTAAAACTAGTCCTCCTACTAAAATTCCTACTAACCTATACGGGGGGTGTGCCACCCCAACTACTAACTCAGCAGAAAGGTATCAAAAAACACCTAAAGGGGATAGTCCTATTTGGAAGGAAAAGGAATTCCTTTCTGGAAACCATTTAGGGGAAAACATAGGGACATTAGAACAGTATGTTCATAAAGAAATTCCTCTAGAAGAACCTCAATCTCATATTGAGACTGAACTTAGACAAGAGGAAACTCAAAGGGATAAAACTTCAAAACCTCCCAACCCTCCATTAGTCCAAAAACCCAAAGACACTACTTTTTCAATAGTAGGTGGTCCAAATTTAGTAGATTTTGTTGATCCTGCACAAGTAGACGCTCTTTTTGAGAATTTTGTGAACATAGTCATCTCACAGATTGAGACAACAATGGTAGGACCTTCAAAACTGGATTCCCACATAGCTGGTAATTTTCCTCCAAAAAGAAGAATACTCTTCCTAAAACAGAACGTTGGGACACCCCATATTCACTAAGAAAGGAGCCACCTAGGTATTCTCTCTTTGGCAATCAAATCTTCATGAAGGATGAAAATGAAGATCGTGTCCAACAAGATGAAGGAGAAGGAGAGGTTAAAACTGAAGGTACTTTTGGATTCCCTATCTTAGACACTGCACAAGATGTAACTATGAAAAATATCCCTCCCTCCTCACTACCGACCTTCTATGGGAAGAGTAGTGAGGATCCAGATAAATTCTTATTTGAGTTTGACATTTTTTTTAGGAGTTACAACTACCTACAAGATGGCCAAAAGCTAAAACTTTTTCCTACCACATTAAAAGATTCCTCTCTCTGATGGTTCATGGGGTTAGGAGAATCTAGTATTAGAACTTGGGAAGACATGAAGAATGCATTTATATGGAAATATCAGGATTACTGTAAACCTAAGGACTATCACAATGATATTTTTAAAATAAAACAACTTGAAGACGAGAGCCTAGAAGACTATCTTGAAATATTTAACTATGTGTTACATAAATCTAAATATAGTGATATTCGGGAAGATGCGGTAAGAACACTCTTCCTCAAGGGAATCTCATAAGAATTCATAGAAAACCTTAATCTCATGGCAGCAAGAGACATCTCTCATAAGTCTTTTGCAAAGATTTGTGAATTATGTAGGAATTACTCTAGGAGTAGAGGGAAAAGTGGAAGACACTTTTGAGAATCTTATGCTAGGAGCCCGAAAGGGAACACATCCAGTCCTGGTGAACTTACAAGGGTAGAGTTGGGAAACCTATTGGAAAATTTCAAAACAGATATCTTAGAAGCCATGGGTTCTCAATTGGATGCACTATAAGCTAAAAAGAGGCAAGATGAAGAGCGTGTAGCAATGAGTGTTTTATGTACTAGGTGTAGAACTAAACATCCCCAACGAGAATGTCCATTGAATAATGTTTCAGTTTGTCACCTTTGTACAGAAGAACATCCAACTAATAATTGTCCATCGTTTCCTGGGTTGCAAGCTGTATACAAGAGTGGAAACTTCGGTGAAACATATAGGAGGCATTGGAAACCTAGATATCAACCATCATATCAAGATCCATCATCACAAATTCCACCCTATTACTATCCTTATCAACCTCCTCAATAATGGAACACTTCAAGCTGAAAAAATTGGCCACCGCAGCACCATCCTCAGAATGCTCAACAACAGCAATGGCCGCATGGATGGAGAGGACAATCCTATACTCAACCACCTCCTCCTATTCCTAACTATCCCTACCCACCTAATATTCAGTAGCTATTTCCTGGATTTGTACCTGCTTCACTATCCCCTATCCCAAATCAACCTCACCATTTCCAGAATATGAATCCTCCAAGACCCACAATATTACCTACACAACCGATACTGAACCCTAACAACAAAACAACCCAAGCTCTTAATAACATTGGGTTGTTACCTCTTCCATCATATGCCATTTCGACCGGACCAATACATGAGATTCAACTGCGGTCTGGAAGAGTTTTGCAAGATCAACCCAAGTCATTAGTTGTTATCCGAGAAGAGAATGAAGAAGAAAACATACCTAGTGAAGTTTTGAATGATGCCATTCTTGAAGATGTGTTTATTCCTAAATATTTAACACACAACCATCCACATAAGGAAGTAATTATAGGAGAAAAATCACCCCCATATCTGGAGCGTCTAGTAATAGAAAAACCTGTAACTTATCCAGAGTATGATATCATTAACAAATTGAAAAATAATTGTATTAAGATCCCTTTTTTACAAGCCATTAAGGATATCCTAATATATAGTAAGGTAATAAAGGAACTCTATATTAAAAGACCAGGGAGAAAACAAAAAGACCCTCTGAAAATTCATGTAATAGGTGAAATGTCAGATTACATAGCAAACCAACCTAGAATCCCAAAGTATTCAAACCCAGGAAACCCTGTGGTGACTGTTATCATCAATAACACTGCCATAGGAAACACACTTATTGATCTAGGAGTTGCTATCAACCTGGTGACTACCACAGTTTTAGAAACTCTCAATTTAGGACAGTTCCTCCACCCTACCCCAACAATGCTAGAATTAGCAGATCGCACTATGGTGCATCCTGCGGGATCTTAGATGACATCACTGTATCGGTAGCTTCATGGGAATATCTCGTGGACTTCATGGTCATTGAATCAAAAGACCCTTCCAAAGGTCACCCCATTATTCTAGGAAGACCTTGGTTGGCTACTGCCAATGCATTTATAGGATGTAGGGATGGAGAGATGATTATCTTTGTTGGGTTATCTACAAGAAGATTATCTTTATACCCACCAGCTCAACCAATAACTGAGAACCTATTTTGGTTAGATTTTCCTTTCGGGGGTGAGAACTTGGAAGAACTTTCCCTTGTTAGTGATTTCTCCTGGGCACTTCAAGAACAAAATACCAAGAATGTGTTGAACCAATTTATCTCTTCCACAACATGTATAGACTTTCCTCAATATTTTTCCCAATTTGACCAAATATTTGGAGATGAATTCCAAGGAAACATGAGCCTCTCAACATTTACGAGTACACCCTATGTATTCGCAATCGAAGAACATCTAGGATCCTATACCATACCTTGTGAGGTTAGTTCCGACAAATTTCTACATATAAATGCAGTTTTAGATGAGAATCAGCAAAAACAATTACTAAAAGTTCTCAAGAGTCAAACTGGAGCATTTGCATGGGAGTATACTGATATGAAAGGTATACACCCAGATACTTATATCCACCACATTTACACAGACTCAAACATACCTCCTGTTAGGAAGCCCCAGATAAGAATGAATCCATCCCTAAAAGATATAGTAAAAGATGAATTACAAAAACTCCTTAATGTTGGTTTCATCTACCCAATTTCCAACAGTAAATGGGTGTCTCCTTTGGTGGTAGTTCCAAACAAAGTCACATGGAAATGGCGTATCTATGTTGACTTTCGAGAACTGAACAAAGCCACTCTTAAGGACTACTTCCCTTTACCTTTCACCGATCAGGTGTTAGATACCTTATCAGGGAAGCAATACTTTTCTTTCCTTGATGGGTATAGTGTATACAATCAAATACTAATAGCACCTGAGGATCAAGACAAAACAACCTTTACTTGTTCTTGGGGAACATATGCCTATCGAGTGTTACCATTTGGCTTATGTAATGCACCTGCTACTTTCCAGTGTGCAGTTCTAGGAATCTTTGCTGACCTTATACATGATTGTGTAGAAGTTTATATGGATGATTTTACAGTTTATGGTAATACCTTCCAAGAATCCCTTGATAACCTTGAAACAGTTCTTATTCGGTGCCACAAAATGAATTTAGATCTTAGTCATGAAAAATGTAAGATGTTACTAACCGAGGGCATAGTTCTGGGACATCATGTCTCTCTTCAAGGTATCAAGGTAGATCCTGCCAAGATAAAAATAATTGTTAATCTTTCTCCTCCAAAAACTCCAAAGGAAGTAAGAAGTTTTCTTGTCCATGCAGGCTATTACAGATGTTTTATTGAAAATTTCACTAAGATAGCCGTACCTATGTTCAAACTACTCATGAAGGACACATAATTTCAATGGAGTGAACCTTGTCAACATGCCTTTGAAACTCTGAAAGCAAAGCTATCAGTAGCACCAATACTTAGGGGACCCAACTGGTCCCTTCCTTTTCATATATCCACTGATGCTTCTGACATAGCTATAGGGGTAGTCTTAGGTCAAAAAGAGGGACAAAAATCACATGCCATTTACTTTGCTAGTAAAAATTTGACTCCTGCAGAATCGAAATACACTGTTACTGAAAAAGAGTTTTTAGCTGTAGTCTATGCCATCAACAAGTTTCGTCATTATATCACAGGATATGAAATTTTTATACACACTAACCACTCTGCCATTATATTTTTGATGAATAAACCAATCACCAATGGCAGGGTGACTCGGTGGCTTCTTTTGTTGCAAGAATTTAATATCACCATTGTTGATCGTCCTGGTCGAGAGAATGTGATAGCATATTTTCTCTCTTGAATTCAAATTGACGATAATGCCATCCCTGTCAATGATAGCTTTCCAGATGAACATTTGTTCGTTGTGTCTATTTGAACCCCTTGGTTTGCGGACAAAGCCAATTATTTAGCGACTGGAAAGCTACCAAACCATCTCTCCCCACCTAAAAAACGTACGATCATAGTTCATAGTTCTAACTACTCTTGGGTGGACAATGACCTCTTTCGTATTGGTCCTGATCTCATTATTAGACGATGTGTATGAGAGGATGAGATGGCAGAGATCCTTCATGCATGTCATGGTGGCCCTTGCGGTGGGAATTTTTCTGAAAAGAGAACAACATACAAAGTGTTGAACTCTAGGTATTATTGGCCAAGCATTTTCAAAGATGCTGCCAAGTATGTCAAGGGGTGTGAGAGTTGCCAAAGAATGGGTAGACCTACGTCATCCGATGAGATGCCTTTATAAACCCAAGTTATGATCGAGCCTTTTGAGAAATGGGCTCTAGATTTTTTTGGGCCAATTTCCCCTATGTCTCACATGAAGAAGTACATTCTAGTCTGTACAGATTATGTCACCAAGTGGGTAGAATCCAAAGCTTTATTCCGAGCCACAGAGAAATCTATGGTAGAATTTATATATGAAGAAATATTTACTCGATTCCTAGGGAAATTGTAACTGATAAAGGATCTCAGTTTACCTCCAAGTTGATGGAAGAGCTTAATGAAAAATGTGGTATTAGACATTGTAAATATTCACCATATCACCCGCAAGCCAATGGTCAAGTAGATTCCACCAACAAAGTATTAGAAGCCATCCTGACTAAGACTATCCAGTTACACCACAAAGACTGGGCAGATAGGCTCCCAGAAGCCTTGTAGGCTTATAGAATAACTTGGAGGAACACCATTGGCCATACACCTTATGAACTTGTTTATGATAAACAAGTTCTTCTACCTATTGAATTTCAAGTCAAAACCTTTCGTATGGTTGCACAATTAGCTAGGTTGAATCTAGAAGAAGCACAGAGACAACGAATCCTGCAAATAAATGAATTAGATGAGATTAGGAAAGATGTTATTCAACGCACAATCTTAATACAAAACCAACACAAAAAGTGGCATGATAGATACATTAAACAAAAACAATTCAAAACTGGAGATTGAGCATTACTTTTTGATTCAAGGTACAAAATTTTTAAAGGAAAATTAACTACTCGTTGGATGGGTCCATATGAAATTGTTATAGCTTTTGATAATGGATCTGTTAAAATTAAGACAATTGATGATTCACAAATTTCTTTTGTTGTAAATGGACATAGACTTAGACTTTATCATCAACCAATATCTAAACAATATTTTGTACAGAATTCCTTACAACAGGAGGAAATGGAGCTGGTAGAAGAGGAAGTCATTCCTCCTCCTAGTTCTTGAAATTATTTTGGGTTATCTTCCTTTGTATATATGCAATTTTTATTTTTTTTCAATAATAAAGAGTAATTTCTAACCATTGATTGCATCTTTACAGGAAATTCATTTTTATGATTAGCTTATGAAATTTTTTCAATTAAAACAAGAAGACTCTTTTCCCTTTTTCTTAAACTTCATATGACTTTTCTTTGTACATATGTTTTTGTTTTGAATAAAATTGAATCATCTAACAAGTGGTTTTGCAGTTTGATTACAAGAGCCTTATAATCATCTCATGAAATATTATCTGGAAAGGGAAGTGCTCTAAAAAGAAATACTTATAGTTCTCCTTCTCTTTCGATTATTGTTGAAAATTGAAAATTTATAATGAAAACTAAAGCATTCTTGATATCATTTTTAACCACTTTCTTTTATGATTCTGTATATGGTATTTGATTCAGACACATACATTTCCGATTTATCATTAGAATAGTTGCTTAAGACCTATCATCATGATTTTCAAAAGTTATATCTTACACCTATGGACTACTAGTTCATCCTAGACTCATTGTCAAAACTTGTCTCTTAATCACTTTTAAAAGGTAGTTGAAAGTGAGTGATATTTTCTACTTTGTGGGAAACATTACTGATATTTTATGAAGAAGATGTATTGATAGGTCAAAGAACAGCTTTAGGTTATTATATTTTGACATGATATATGATCTACGCCATTTTAAATAAAATTACTCATAAGGTTCGCTCTAAATATTGAATTATGTGTTTAACAGTCTTAGCACACTCTAGTTCCAACCGACTTCCTTACTAAACATATCATTATACAAAGCAAACATGCCGAGGTACTGAACAGGCTCACTGGCAGCGGGTCCATGCTAAGTAAAATCTTAAACAAGGAAACTCGGTAAATGCAAGTAAGCCCGTCGGGCTACTGAAGAGGCTCACTGGAAGTGGGGCTATGCTTGCATGGTACCAAGATAAACCTGCCGGGGTACTGAACAAGCCTGCTGGCAGTGGGGCAATATCGGGTAAAAGAGATCTGGTTAACGCATTGCTATGCACATGGCTAATAAAAAACCTGAGTATACAGACACATGTTTAGGCCAATTATTTATACTGTCATTAGAGAATGGTTGTAAGTTGGACTTGGACCCTGTCATTTAATTCAAAAAATACCTAGGATATGATTATCCTAGAAATGGGACCCATAACTATAGAAATCTTGCAACCTCTAAGGTGAACCTTACCTATATTCTTTGGATGACAAGAGATATTTTAAATGAGTCATGGATGACTAGTTTTTCTATGGCATTTTTCGCATCTCTTACACTATCATTCTTCATATGGTCTTCTTAAGCACTGTTGTATTCTTTTTTATGAATGTACATATCTGAATCATCTACATTTATTAGTTAATATTTTATTTTCTTACGCAAATTATCACAGCATTTTAGAAGTTATTACCTAAACCATGTATTGAAAGTATTTGAATGTTAATCAATTTTTCTTTGATATCTTGAGGACACGCCATATTTTTGGTTTGAGGAGGATCAAAATTGTTTTTACTTTCTAAATATTTATAAATAATAATAAAAAAAATTATTTATCTCTGAAAAAATGATAGGTTTCTTTCAGGAATAATGCGAAATAGCAAAAGGAGGATTGTCCTAATGAATGACAAATAAAGAGGAACGCAACTGAAATATCTAGAAAAACAAAGTTTATAGCATCTTTTGTGCACTAACAGCCTCATAAATTCCCTGCAAAATCACCTTCAGTCAGCATCAGCAAGTAGGTACAGACAAAAGTCTATATGAAGGGTTGAATGACGGGTTGAATGCCGATCCGAATGAGGTGACAAATGAGGCAAACGAACAATGATCCGAATGGAGTGCCGAATGAAACCATAGCTTATAATGGATTTATTAAATATGCCAAGGTGTCCAAATTTGAATATTATTGATAAATCTAATTGGCTAATTATGTCAGGAATCAATCAAATGTCAATTTCGCACATGGTCTCATTCTCTTATCCATCCCACCTCCATTAAACGAATGGATTATGCATCATTTCGATCTTCAGAATCATTACATGACCACCATATGGTCTTAATTATCCTATCGTATGATCTGCCATAATATTAATCGAGTCATCATGATCTCTCACGTGTAATCTATGTCTATAATTTCATTTTGAGAATTACATTCAACCTGTCCAAAGTTTGACTTTGGACACAGTTGAATATATTATAACCACACATATTCACTAACTCACGCATTTCTATGTTGGCACTCGATTCAAGATCTTTGAATGGAAATCATGATCTATTAAGCATGCTAAGTCCTCGTCTACGATCGTTCAACCATTCAAATGGACTTCAATTTCAACTGATGACTGTGTGAATTTCTCTCCATTCCTATGCACTTTCTCTCCTCCAATTCCTTCTTATGGTTGAGTGATAGTCATCAAATGTAACTTATCATTGCATCTTTCAAGAGTGGGAAACACTAGATGTAACCTATGGAGATCTTAAATCATTCAATGTGTTTTCTGGTTTTTTTCGGTGGCGTTGTTATTTTCTTCTGAATCTAACATATTATTAGTTCAGTGTGAATATTTTATTAAATCATTTTAATCTATGAAATTTTGGGTGATTTTTGTGTTGATGTATTTGTAACTTCGGAATGTAGTCACTTGTATATTATATATTGTTTTTGTATTTTATTGTTGTACCTCCGACGAAGATGTTTTTAATCCTTCGGTAGGAGAAGTCATTATTGTACTTGAGTCATGTAAAGTCATTGAGGTCCATCCTCCCATGTATGATGGGGCATTAGACCCCGGAGTTGTGTCTTTCATGGGTTATTAGAATCCCCTAGTGGGGTCGGCCCAGTGTCAAGTGGTAATAGGTTACTAGACTCTCCTAAGGGAGGTTGTCCCAGTTAAGGTAAAAGGCAAGTAAAGGTAAAGTATAAATAGAGAGGAGCACCTCTCTATTTATCCATTCACTCACACATCCAACTCGTATAGTTGAGAGAGGAGTGAGCACAAGTGGGAGAGGACTAGCTGATGGAGACATCTATATTTTAGGGTTTCAACTTTGTGATTTTGTATTGGTGCTTATTCTATCTCTGAGGAAGTTGCGAGGTTTTCTCCTTTATGGTTTCCCCAGTGAAATGATTTGTGTTTCTTGTCTCTTGTGTTTGATATGTTTTACATATTGTTCTCTTAGTTAATATCCTAGATCATATTGAATTAAATGAAGAAAATATAACATGGTATCAGAGCTAGCCTGAAGGAAGGAATTGTATGGCATTTACGACACTTGTTGCACTTACGACAAATTGAAAGCTAGGGCTTGGTTTAGTAAAAAATAGTCATCGTGGAACTTTCGCTATAAATCGGTTTTGGCGAAGGTTCAGGATCTAAAATTTTTACAGGCCAAATATTAGACACGGATGTACTCTGTGTAAACATTTCAGCCTCAAATTTGTTGTACATTGTGAAATATGATCCCTACAAGTTAGGGTTTCTACCTCTTCCAGAATGCATCCCTAAACAGGTGACCTAGGCACAAAGGTAATATCTCGGGCTAGGAAGGTCCAAATGGAATTCCATAAAAAGTGACAGTTAGGGAATGGACTGTAGTTTCATGAGTCTTATTTTCAGAGGCCGAAGTCAAAACAGTGACACGTGGCACTCTGTACACGTTCGCTATGTTGTTTCATCCCATAAACAGGTCATGTTGCAACACTTAGCATATCTCTCTTATGGAAAATCCATTGAAGCTCAGATATATGGGGTTGGAAAGATGACAGGTTAGTATACCATATGCCAAATTTTCAGACCCCGAGGATCCAAAATTTCAGAGATGCACTAGAAACAATATGGCATATCTTTCTGTCAAAACAAAATTGGATTCTGAGCATTTTCTTTTTTGGCTTGTCACTACTGCGGGAAATTAGGGATTTTGACAGAAGTTGAATTTTGGAGTGCTCTTAGCATAGGATTTCTCTCCTCAACAAAATAAAAATTTAGAGACCAAGATCAAATTTTTTGGTTGGGTGAATCTCCAGGAAAGTCAAACCCTAATTTGACTTTTGAACCAGAAAACCAAATTTTGACAGAAGTTGCAGATCCAAAATTCGCAGGTCATTTTTGAAGGGTCAATTTTTGGAGTTTTCAAAATCTGAGCCCAAAAGCTTTCTCACCTCAGTCAATTACATCTCCCTGTCCATACATAAGTTTGAAATTTCAATTTTGGATTTTTAGGGTTTCTCTGTCAAACCCTAGACAGCTCCAGGTTCAGTTTCAGCAAATCAAGTGGTAAGACCTAAATCTTTTATTTCCATTTGAGTTTCTCATTAAGATGTCTCACCACACTAAGCTTGAGGATAAGCTTGAAGGGGCTGATAACTTCCGAGCATGGAAGTATAGGATTGGGTTAATCCTAGAAGAAAATGAATTGGACTCCTACATATGTGAAGAGATTCCAGTTCCAGAGGGAGATGAGGCTAAGGCCTTACATAAGAAGAAATTGGTCAAGGCCAAGAGGATTATTGTAGATTCTATCAAAGACCATCTCATACCACATGTGTATTCTCTAAAGACACCCAAGAAAATGTTTGATTCCTTGACCAACCTGTTTGAAAGAAAGAATATAAATTAGAAGATGACATTGGAGAACCAATTGAAGAGTGTGAAGATCCAGAATGGAGATACCAACCAATCATACATTACTAAGGTCTCTCAAATCAAAGAAAAACTTGAAGCTGTGGATGAAGTGGTGGAGAATGGATAAATTGTGATAACCACTTTGAATGGCCTACCTAGGTCATGGGACTCCTTCATCCAAGGATATTGTGCAAGAAAGAAATTGATTTCTTTCAATGGACCGTGGGAGGAATGCTCACAAGAAGAAGCTATACTTGTGGCCCAAGAAGAAAAGATGGGAAGTGAATACCAAGCTCTCACAGCACACACCAAGAGAAGTAAGTTCAAGAGGGGGCATCCTCATCACAAAAAGGGTAAACACCACCACTAGAATCAGAGGGGGAACTTTGGAGGATCCATGAGAGATCATTCTCACATTCGATGTTATACTTGTGATGAGAAGGGACGCTATTCCAGAGATTCTCCCAGGAACAAAAGTAGCTCCCACAAGAAGAAGAACGACAAGAGAAGACATCATGCTCACACTATAGTCAATGATGAACCTCCAAGGAAGAGAACCAGGGAAGACAATGAAGCTTCTTTTAGCGATGAATAATATGTATTGTAATGAAGTTTTACATGAAAGGAGTAGAAGAAGCTACTGCAGAGTTGAACTCCAGAAAACAAATAATCTATGGAAGAACCTCTCATCCATTTTCAGCATTGGTTAAGGTGCACACTATCAGAGACTCCAGTAGCTCCTGCAAGGAAGCAATGATTGAGAGGGAGTCCACACAACAACCAAACAAAGATAAGTATTTGAATTGTCATTTCTTGTATCTATGATTACTTAAATGATGGTGTTCAGTCATGTACATACTTATGTTCCTAGATTTCGGATGTATATTATTTTAGAAAAGTTGCATTAATGAACAAGGTACTACTAATATAGCAATGGGTAAGTGGCCTATGGTACTGTACAACACTCCATTGCTACTTATCTAAATTGAAACCTCTTTGCTGACATGTTGGGAGTAGTGCACACTCTTAACAATGTTCTGGTAGAGATGGAAGGCATATAGAAAGTTACTGTATGAATTGTTGAGATATTGTAGCTTCAAAGAATATTATATTTGTACTTTATTATTCTGAAGATGTTTCATTCCTCCGTGAAGATATTATTATATATCCGGAGATGTTTACTCCTTCGTCGGAATGTGGTAACTTGGGTTATTAGACTTCCCTATTGGGGGTCGGCCCTGTATGTGTTATGTGGGTCAAAGGGTTGTTAGACCACCCTAGTGGGGTTGGCCCAGTTAGTTGTAATGGGGTATTTAACCCAATGGTTAAATACGAGCCTACATGATTTGTGTAAAAGAAAAAGTCGGAGTAGTGTATAAATAGAGGAGGTGTATTCCTCATTTAATACACACACACTCACTTGAGAGTGGCGCACTTGTGGAGGAGAGGTCTACTATGGTGGAGGAGGAGATCATGTCTTTGGTTTGCATCTTTGTATATTGCTGGTCATCTATATTGAGGAAGCTTTGATGGGTTTTCTACCCCATGAGGGTTTCCCAAGATAAATCTGTGTCTCTTGTGTTTATGTTGTGCTTGTTGTTTCTTTAGTGATCTTGTATATGCTATTATTGTGAAATGGAATGTAATGCTGCTATTTTCTATATTAACATATTAAATATTAACATGGTATCAGATCTAACCTGAAGGAAGGAAAGGTATGGCACTTACGACACTTGCTTTACTTACAACAATTTGAAAGTTAGGGTTTTATATAGCAAAAACTAGTCATCGTGGAACTTTCTCCATAAATCCATTTTGGCAAAGGTTTAGGATCGAAAACCTTTACAAGTAGTATATAACATCTCCAGGTATCTTGTGTCCAAAGGGAACCCTTCGATTCATTGTACTTTGTAAGTTATGATCAGTATAAGTTAGGGTTTCTGCCTCTTCCAGATCTCAGTCAAAATCAAGTGACCTAGGAAAAAAGGTCATAACTTGGGCTAGGAAGCTCCAAATGAAATTTTGTAAGAAGTGAAAGGTAGTAAACAGACTGTACTATCTCAAGAAACATTTTCAGAGACCGAAGCGGAACCAGTGACACGTGGCACACCGTACAAGTTCGCTCTCCTGTTTTATCCCATAAACAGGTCACGTTGCGACACTTGGAATAACTTGGGCTAGGAAGCTCCAAATGAAATTTCGTAAAAATTGAAAGGTATTACATAGACTGTACTATCTCAGGAAACGTTTTCAGAGGCCGAAGTTGAACCAGTGACACGTGGTACGCCGTACAAGTTCACTCTCCTGTTTTATTCCACAAACAGGTCACGTTGCGACACTTGGCATAACTCTCTTTCATAAAATCCAATTGAGGTCAGACCTGTCGGGATGGAAAGATGACAGGTCAGGCTACCACAAAAAAAGTTTTCAGACCCTGTGGAGCGAAAATTTCGGAGTTACAGCAGAATCAATCAGGTACATATTTCTATCAAAATATAATTATTTTTGGAGTACCTTCATTCATGGCTTCCAGAATTTAGGGTTTCGAAGAAAGTTAGAATTTTTGGAATCGGAATCCACGACTGAATGATACTCAGGAAAATCAAAATTTAGAGACCAAGATCAAATTTTTTGGTTGGGTAGAAGACCGGGCTTGATCAAACCCCAGTTCGGGATTTTGATCGGAAAGATGGAAAATTAGGGCTTCAACAAAAGTTGGAATTTTTGAAGTCTGTAACCACGGCTGGAAGCTCCTCAGAAAAATAAGAGTTTAGAGCCTTGGATCGAACCTTTTGATTGGGAAGAAGGGTGGATTTCATCAAACCCTAGTTCAAGATCCTGTCCAGAAGATCCAGAAGTTTCGAAGTCAAATTTTGAGGGGTCAAATTTTGGAGATTTCAAAATTGAAGCATGCTAGTTTGATCAGATCAAGAAGACACATCCTTCCATCCATTCAGAAGTGTGAAAGTCAAAGATTGAATTTTTAGGGTTTCTCTAACAAACCCTAATCAAGCTCCAGATTAAGTTTCAGGGGGAGTTGAGGCTAAGGCCTTACATAAGAAGACTACAAGAAGTCTCGACATGTATGTCTTAAGGAGATACAGGTATGTCTTGAAATTTGATTCCTGATAAAGTTCATAATATGTCTGTCTTCATATTATTTATTAGTGCAATCTTGATTAATGTTAGAATTGTCTTATCACCCTAGTAACAGTATGAATGCATGTGAATGATAGAAGACATTCATTGATTAGGGCCATATGATTGTACTAATGCACTGTGGTGTTGTATGAGGTTGATGTTGTCTGCTAACAAGATACAGGTACATCACGAAAGACAAATCAAGTTCCATGACCATGATAACATGAAGACAAAGACTCATCCATAATCTTTGATCACATAGAAGTTCTACTTACAAGGTATGTATGACTTTGTTCTATTATGCTTAACCTATGAGATATGCAGGTTTCATCATAGGATCTCTAAATCATTGAAGAGAACAAAGAAGATATTGATTAGGTATGTTAGACATAACTAAGCAAGTATACTAATCCAGGTATGTTTTCCTATGTCATGTTAGAATCTTACCTTGTGTTAGGATCTCTTATATAAGTATTCTTGGTATGATTGGTTACGCTTATTCATAAATTTATTAATCAAGGGTTTATGCATATTATGTCTCTTATCTTGGTTGATGATTTAACTAACCAGATCAAACAAGAATATGCATGAGTAAAAGAAGACTTCCCTGAAACCTTGAATATTATCTATAATCATGACTATACATTTTCAAGATTATTTAGAACTATAATGTTCTGATAACATTGAGAATATATTAATGAATGTATGTTTGTGTATGAGATCATGAGGATGACACTTGAGCATGCACAGTGGTACAAAATGAATAGAAGTTCAAAAGACATACAGAAGATCAAGCGGGAGGCAACCACACAAACATAAAAGATAAGTATTTGAGTTGCTATTTGAAATAGTAAATGATATTGCCTATAATAGGCTGTATGCATATTTGTATTCCTAGAATATATCATGCTGAGTGTAAACATTCATAGAGCATTGAACAATATACTACTAATATGCATATCACTGGTAAGTTGGACGAACATTCCATTGTTGCTTGTCTAGAATGAAACCTCTTTGCTGACATGCTGAGAGCTGTGCACACTCTCAATAGTATGTTCTGGTAAAAATGGAAGGCATCTAGATAGCCACTGTATGCATACAGGATATGGAAAAGTGTTGTGCCAAAGTATTGGTCAAAATAGTTGCATAACTATGTAAATGATATCTGTATGCATAATAGGTTATCATGTCAACATGATTTCATGATTATGAAGTATTACTAATCATGTACCTAATTTTGATATGTAGGAAAAGATCATGAAGAATGATGAACACTGAACAAGTGATGGATGTTCAACAAAAGATTTACAAATCAAACACACTATAGAAGGCTTGTGGCTAGAAGATTCTCTTAGAAAGAGGAAGAGAATCATGATGAGATGTTTTCTCCAAGTGGCTAGATAAGACCATTATCTTTATGGTGTAATTAAAGAAGAAGTGTGAATCAGGTTCTGTATGGGTTCCCAGGATCGATAATCAATTGATGAGCTTAATGATCACCATGGGTGATGTGGATCTCAACCTTTGCTACAAGGTTGAATATGGTTTCTATACACATATGACATGGATGCAAGAAGGAACTCACCACAAAGTTCGAATGATATTGAGGCTCATATTAGTAGACCCATCTAATGAGAGATGGCACAGATAGATATGCATAAGATCATTCAATGCAGAGTGTGAATGATGTTCAGTCACAAAGGGAGAATTGACAGTTTATTGATAAGCTTGGGCTTTACCAAAAGTAAAGTTGTTCCTAACCTTTACCTTAAGGTTGTGGATGATGAACCTATCATACCATTATTGTATGATGATGATATCTTTCTGACAAGGAATGAGAAACAGATCATGAAAAGAAAGAAGAAGATGGCTGCAAAAATGAAAATGAAAGATCTCAGATTGATGCATTACTTCCTAGGTCTGGAAGTATGGCAAGGCTCAGAAGGAATCTTTCTCAATCAGGGAAAGTATGCTGAGAAATATTAAAAGGACTTGATGTGTTGGAATGGCCACTCTCATGGATTCCAACTTGAATTTGTTAGCAGATGACTCATCAGAGTTAGTGGATATCACTCTATACAGACAAATTATTGAGTCATTGATGTGTCTAACGAATACTAGGTCATATATATGCTTTGTTATGAACACCTTGAGTCAGTATCTAGTGGAAAACTAGATGTGTTCACCTGTTAGTTGCAAAGCATGTGATGTGGTACCTAAAGGATACGATAGACTTTGATCTATGTTATCTTAGAGATCATGACTTCAGATGGCTACACAGATGTTGATTAGGCAGAAATTGTATCAGACAGGAAGAGCACATCGAGAGGATGTTATTGTCTGGGATCAGCCATGATCTCGTGGTTTAGTAGGAAGCAATCTAGTGTGGCTCTCAGCACAAGTGGAATATATGGCTGCTTGCTCTGCTAGTTGTGAAGCGGTATGGATTCAGAATTGTTTGACATAAAAATGGACCCAACTGTGATCCTATGTGACAAACAGAGTTGTACCAAAATGGCAGAGAATCCAGTATTCCATGATAAGTCAAAGCACATAGAGATCTGACATTTCTATATACAAGATATGGTGCAGAAAAGAATTAAAGTTCGAATTTGTAACAAGTTGACAATGTACTAATCAAACCTCTACCGATTCGATGTACTAACCAAACCTTTACCTCAAGTAAATTTTTCTGAGACAAACTTAAGATAGTTCAGAAGGACCCTCCTCGAAAGGGGGAGTGATGTGATCACTTATGATGAGATTGCCCGCATCGACAGTGAGGTCGATGATGTGGATACCTATATTGGTGATGCTGACAGAGAGGTTGGTGGATGGTCCTTAGACAGGGTCTAAGGTGAGAAGAGGGATTGCATCATCCTTGAACATATGTTCTAAAAGGAACCGTAGACAGGTGTCTCCGAGAAAGAAGAGGGATTGCATCATCCTTGAACACATGTTCTAAAAGGAGCCATAGACAGATGTCTTCGAGAATGAAGTCCTTCTTGGACATGTGAGGATTGGATCATCCTTTGACTTCAGTCCTAAAGTGAGCCGTAGACATGTGTCTCCGAGAAAGAAGAAGGATTGCATCATCCTTGAACATATGTTCTAAAAGGAGCCGTAGACAGATGTCTTTGAGAATGAAGTACTTGGTGGACATGAGGGGATTGGATCATCCCTGGACTTTAGTCCTAAAGAGATCCGTAGATGTATGTCTTCGAGAATGAAGTCCTTGGTGGACATGAGGGGATTGGATCATCCCTGGAATTCAGTCCTAAAGAGAGCCATAGACATATGTCTTCGAGAATGAAGTCCTTCGTGGACATGTGAGGATTGAATCATCCTTGGATTCCAGTCCTAAAGTGAGCCGTAGACATATGTCTCCGAGAAAGAAGAGGGATTGTATCATCCTTGAACACATGTTCGAAAAGAGAGCCGTAGACATGATGTCTCCGAAAATAAAGTCCTGAATGAACAGGTGGGGGATTGTATCGTCCTCAGACTCTGGTCCCAGAATTGAGCCGTAGACTGGGTCTCCGATAATGAAGGGGATTGTATCTTCCCCGGACTTAGGTCCCAGAATTGATCTGTAGACTGATGTCTCCTAGAATTGAAGATAGGACTGCATCGTCCCTGGACCTCGGTTCAAAATGTACGTGATGGGATTGCATCGTCCCTAGACATGAGACTTGTCTTAAAGTGAAAAGGACTGATCATCCTGGAACTTGATCGGGATTGCATCATCCCTAGACATGAGACTTGTCTTAAAGGTACGTGTGAGGACTGCATCGTCCATGAACTGTGTTCAAAATGTACGTGATGGGATTGCATCGTCCCTAGACATGAGACTTGTCTTAAAGTGATAAGGATTGATCATCCTGGAACTTGATCGGGATTGCATCATCCTTAGACATGAGACTTGTCTTAAAGGTACGTGTGAGGACTGCATTGTCCATGAACTAGGCTCAAAATGTACGTGATGGGATTGCATCGTCCCTAGACATGAGACTTGTCTTAAAGTGATAAGGATTGATCATCCTGGAACTTGATCTGGATTGTATTATCCATGGACCTATGTCCTAAAGAGAGTGGGATTGATCATCCTGTAATATGATCGTGTGTGTTGCAGGGTATGCTGCTATGTATTGATGATAGATGTATTAGTGAGAATACATGCTAGATGTATTAATCAGAATACATGCTTTTGATGATAGATGTATTAGTGAGAATACATGCCTTTGATGATAGATGTATTAGTGAGAATACATGCTTTTGATGATAGATGTATTAGTGAGAATACATGCTTTTGATGATAGATGTATTAGTGAGAATACATGCTTTTGATAATAGATGTATTAGTAAGAATACATGTTTTGATGATAGATGTATTAGTGTGGATACTAATACAGATGATCCAGATGTTGTAGATCGAGATGATCCAGATGCTGTAGATCGTGATGATCCATATGCTATAGATCGAGATGATCCAGATGCTGTAGATCGTGATGATCTAGATGTTGTAGATCGTGATGATCTAGATGCTGTAGATCGAGATGATCCAGATGCTGTAGATCGAGATGATCCCAATGCTGATGATCGTATGATGACGATGCTGATGATCGTGAGGATCCAGATGTTGATGTTGTTGTAGCTATTCGAGTGCTGCAAGAGAAAAAAACTCAGTACTGAAGATGTTGATGTTCCAATATTGAAGATGTTCCAGTAACTGCTTGAGTTACTGATGATGTTGAGAAATCTTCCAATTATTTATAGATGTATCATGTATGATGTTGATGACTCCTTGCTCGTGCAGATGTTGTTATAATATCCTTCTCGTTAAGGGGGAGTGTTGAGATATTGTAACTTCAAAGAATATTATATTTGTACTTTATTATTATGGAGATGTTTCATTCCTCCGTGAAGATCTTATTATATATCCGGAGATGTTTACTCCTCCGTCGGAATGTGGTAACTTGGGTTATTAGACTTCCCTATTGGGGGTCAGCCCTATATGTGTTATGTGGGTCAAAGGGTTGTTAGAACACCCTAGTGGGGTCGGCCCAGTCAGTTGTAATGGGGTATTTAACCCAATAGTTAAATACGAGCCTACATGATTTGTGTAAAAGAAAAAGTCGGAGTAGTGTATAAATAGAGGAGGTGTATTCCTCATTTAATACACACACACTCACTTGAGAGTGGCGCACTTGTGGAGGAGAGGTCTGCTATGGTGGAGGAGGAGATCATGTCTTTGGTTTGCATCTTTGTATATTGCTAGTCATCTATATTGAGGAAGCTTTGCTGGGTTTTCTACCCCATGAGGGTTTCCCAGGATAAATCTGTGTCTCTTGTGTTTATGTTGTGCTTGTTGTTTCTTCAGTGATCCTGTATATGCTATTATTGTGAAATGGAATGTAATGCTGCTATTTTCTATCTTAGTATATTAAATCTTAACATGAATACAGAATATGGATTAATGTTGTATTGAAGCATTGGCTAAGATAATTGCATGGCTGTATGACATATGTCCTTATGTGTAAGATTATTATTCTGAAAAATAAGAGAAGTTTCTAATCATGCAATAGAATTTGACTTGTAGGAAAGATCATGTACAACCACCTACAAAAGAAGGACAATGACATTTGTTCCGAAGAACAAGTGATGAAGTTCAAGAAAAACTACCTATTAAATATATTGAAGAATCTGAAGTTCCCAGGATCAAGGATGCAGTAATGGAAGGATGCCATGGGATGTGGTCCTAAGACCAGAAGGGAAGTATGTTGTAACTTCCAAGTGAGATCAAGCATGATGTAGATGGTAGCATAGAGAAATACAAGGCAAGGCCTATGGCTTGTGGCTTCTCCCCAAAAAAAGGGATATATTATGAAGAAACTTTTGCACCTGTAGCCAGATGGATGTCAAGACAGCTTTATTGAATGGTGTATTCAAAGAAGAAGTGTATGTGGAGCAGCCACTTGGTTTTGAGATATATGACAGGGAGTCACATGTGTGAAAATTGAAGAAGGCCTTGTACAGTTTGAAACAAGCACCTAGGACGTGGTACAGCAAGATTGACAGCTTCCTGACTAGTTTGGGATTTACCAAGGGTAAAGCAGATTCCCACCTTTACTAAAAGGTTGACGAAGGCAATCCAGTGATACTCCTACTACATGTAGATGACCTTTTTGTGATAGGTGAGGATGGGTTGGTTGCTGATATGAATAGGAATCTTGTTGCCAAGTTCGAGATGAAGGAATTGGGTACGATGCATTACTTTCTAGGCATGTAGGTGTGGCAGAGTGTAGATGGAATCTTCCTTGGAAAAGGGAAGTATGCAGTAGATATCCTGAAGCGTTTTGGAATGATGTACTGCAAGTCCATGGCCACACCTATGGCACCAAACCTGAAGTTATTGAGTGATGTTTCATTAGAGTCGGTTGATGCCACGATTTATCGTCAGATGATTGGGTCCTTGATGTACTTGACGAACACAAGACCAGATATTTTTGATTGCTGCAAAGCATATTCTAAGGTACCTGAGGGGTACGGTTGATTATGGGCTCAAGTATGATTAACCTGGAGGGTTATGTTGATTCAGATTGGGCAGGAAGTGCCATTGCTAGGAAGAGCACTTCGGGGTGCTGCTTCAGTATGGGATCAGGTGTGATCTCTTGGTTTAGCAGGAAGCAGTCCTGCGTGGAACTAAGTACAGCCGAAGCAGAGTATGTCATAGCTTGTTTGGCTAGTTGTGAGGCAGTATGGCTAAGGAAGTTATTGTCTGATTTGTTTGATCTCTAGTAAGATGCTACTTGTATATATTGCGACAACCAGAGTTTTGTGAAGTTTTAAGAGAACCCAGTGTTCCATGACAAGTCAAAGCATATCGAGATCAAGTATCAATATACCAGGGATATGGTGCAGAGAGGAGTAGTGAAGCTCCTATATGTTGGGATAGATGAGCAGATAGCAAATGTGTTGACCAAACCACTAGCTAGGGTGAAGTTCGAGTACTTCAAAGAGAGGCTTGGTGTTCTTCAGATCTAAGATACTTCCAGGAGGAAGTGACGAGACACAGATGCAAGAGCCCTTCCAAGCATGGTTGTAGGCGGGTCCTCCCCATGGCTGTGAATGTAAGTGATGTGTGATGAGCATCTAGACGATGCTCCATCATGAACATCCGTATGATGTTCCATATGATCATGATCCATATGATCATGAGCATCCGGATGATGCTCCATGGCCGTGGATATCTTGCAGGTTGTCCAGTAGCATGTAATCAGTCCTGGGAGATCTTGCAGTTTGTGTAGTAGAAAGTAATTAGTCCTAGGATGCTCTTTCAAGGTTTTGCTTGTTCGCATGTAATCAGTCTTGGGAGATCTTGTAGGTTGTGTAGTAGCATGTAATTAGTCCTGGGATGCTCTTTCAAGATTTTTCTTGTTCGCATGTAATCAGTCCTGGGAGATCTTGCAGGTTGTGTAGTAGCATGTAATTAGTGCTGGGATGCTCTTTCGAGGTCTTGTTCGCATGCAACCAGTCCTGGAAAATCTTGTAGGTTGTGTAGTAGCACGTAATTAGTCCTGGGATGCTCTTTCAAGGTTTTGCTTTTTCGCATGTAATCAGTCCTAGGAGATCTTGCAGGTTGTGTAATAGCACGTAATTAGTCCTGGGATGCTCTTTCGAGGTTTTGCTTGTTCAAATGTAATCAGTCCTGGGAGATCATGCAGGTTGTGTAGTAGCACGTAATCAGTCCTGGGATACTCTTTTCAGGTTTTGCAGATGCACATAATCAGTCCTGAGATTCCACCGGATGGGCTGCTTGCAGAGATGATGAAGACCTACATGGAGGCTAGGCCTACATCCAACATGAAAAAGGGTTGGCTCTGTAGAACTTCCTATGACAAGTAGAATTGAGAGATAGCACCAGTGATCGAGATGACGAGTATATTAGCAGTTATGATGATAATCCAGTGATCTAGTGTTGATGATCCAGCTCTAGTATTGAAGACTTGTGCCTATATGTATTGATGCCCATGTCAAGAGAATACCTTCCTAATTAAGAGGGAGTGTTGATGTATTTGTAACTTTGGAATGTATTCACTTGTATATTTTATATTGTATTTGTATTTTATTGTTGTACCTCTGACATAGATGTTTATTCCTCCGGTAGTAGAAGTCATTATTGTACTTGAGTCATGTAAAGTCATTGAGGTCCATCCTCCCATGTATGAAGGGGCATTAGACCCCGGATTTGTGTCTTTCATGGGTTATTAGACTCCCCTAGTGGGGTCGCCCCAGTGTCAAGTGGTAATGGGTTATTAGACTCTCATAAGGGAGGTAAGCCCAGTTAGGGTAAAAGGAAAGTAAAGTTAAAGTATAAATAGAGAGGAGCACCTATCTATTTATCCATTCACTCACACATCCAACTCATATAGTTGAGAGAGAGGAGTGCGCACAAGTGGAGGAGGAGTGATGCTGGAGACATCTATGTTTTGGGGTTTCATCTTTGTGATCTTTTTATTGGTGCTTATTCTATCTCTGAGAAAGTTGCGGGGTTTTCTCCTTTATGGTCTCCCCGGTGAAATGCTTTGTGTCTCTTGTCTCTTGTGTTTGATATACTGTACATGTTGTTCTCTCAGTTAAGATCCTAAATCATATTGAATTAAATGAAGAAAATCTAACATTTTGTATTAATCTTTAGAAATCAAAATCTTCATTTACATTTGCATGTTTGTGATCATTAACTTCATGAATGAAGTGTTTTTGATGTGGTTATATATATAGTCACGGTTTTTCTATGCAGTCCGGATATCACCGCAAAAGAAACTATTGGTCCTAGGAGTAGAGGGATTTCTCTTGGGAGTTCGTATTTTATCCAACATTGAATATGTTTCCAAACAACCTCACTTTGTCCATAATTTCTATCATTATTATGCACGGATGTTCAGCCCCAATATTATTAGTGTTGCGAGAGAACATTTTGATGTTGTTCTGTGGTTTTCCTCACTCGACAACATGGAAATTAAAACTTTCCTTGGTATATTTGAATGGTTGAAGAATGAAGACTTTGTATTTATTTGGGGTCGAGAGCAATGTAAACATAGTACTATTTATAATTACTCAATGTATGCATATTATAATGTTGGTGAAGTACTGTACATATACAAAAATTCGTTCAAGGATGTACTTATCCAATATGGAGATATATATGAAAAAACGGACATGTTGTTTATAGATGAAGGGCAATATCATTTAGCAGATAATAGCAAGGAAAACTGCTTGAAAATGCCAACTAGTTGGGCATTTGATGGTTCACAAGAGAGAGAAATAGCTATAAAAACAATGTTGTGTTCTATGTTGAATTATCTCGTGCCTCTTTCAAAAATGGGGCATTGGTTAATTACATTCCACTTTAAATGAATGCCATATTATACAGACAACAATTCATTTAGTGATTGTATATTTTTACAGCTTCTACATTTAATTGATGTAAATTTTACTGGAGAATTCTCATATTATTTATGGACATCATATCATGTATATGGTGATGTGTTTCAAAAATTGCAGGACATGAAAGAAACATAATATTTTATTGACTGGGTTGTGTGTGTATTTGTTTTGTTTGCAAATACTAGAAGATTTGTTACTAGTAAACTATTGATTATTTTCGATTTCAATGGAGTTTTGTTACACGCAGTTCATAAAAAAATAGAAATCTAGATTGCCACAAACACCGGATATCGAAACAACCACAAAGTATTATTTTAAACGTTGAAGATTTAGGGAATTTTTTGAAAAATTATTTAGTATATTTGAAGTTGGGGTATGGACATCTGCACAACAAAAAAACGTTGACAAGTTTTTGCCAAAATTATTACAAAGAACAAGACTGCAAAGGGAACAATTTAGAGTAATTTTAACACAAGAATATTGTTCTTGCATAGCTAGAGACGGTTATCAGGGTGATGGAAATCCTTATGTCTCAAGCCTTTAAACAAATTTTGGGACATTTTGATCCATGGTTGGGATGTTACATATACAGTGATTGTAGATGACTCGAAAGAAAAACATGTTTGTAATGAGGAATGGAATTGTATTATAACAAAAACGTATACTTGTCAAGATGTCAATGACACATTCTTGCTAGATCGATTATGGCCTTGCTTGTTCCACCTGAATGGCATGAGTGATGTGAGTCCAATTGTGAATAAAATGAAACTGAAAGTATTTTGTTAAATAATACACTTGAATGTTTGTTTGCACTAGTATGTTCAATTTCACTGTGATTATAATACTTGTAAAGTGTCGAGTTTGGTTTTCAAAAATGTAAAATCAGAGCTTTAAAGTGGCAAAATCGGTTTTCAAAATTGCAAATTTAAGTATTGGGCATAGTGTCAAAAGCAAGCTACAAAAGCCTTAATTATTTAACTACAATACCAAACATGAATTCTACCTTGCATACATCCATAACTATAATGATTTAATTCCATGCACATAATTGAGAAATTTGAAAAAGAATCAAATGCATAACAAAACATAACAAAGCATAAAATAAATGGCATTCCATAAACATAATTATAAACATGACATTCAAAGACACATTCAAACACTTAACTTTATGGAAGTATTCCTCCAACTAGCTACAAATGAAGGTTGCCCATTCAAGTCTTAGGCAGTCTGTCACACTTTTATCTCTCTATGGAAGAGGTCACCCTTGAGTTGAAGCTATTATTCCACAACTATAAAATCCTTAGAAACATTTATAGTTGGTATTTTAAAATTTAGCAATATTATACAAGGTTTCTATTGTTATAAAAATATTTTTTCCCTACCAATGATTGAGGTACATTCCCACATTCCAATGAAGTAAGAACCACTTCAAAAGATGTCTCAAATTTCAATCTTCCTTCGGCTAAAATAGAAAGGCATATAAGCTCCAATTGCAAAATAAGGTTTATAGTTTTCATTGATGAGAGGCAACTAATAATTCTATTGCTAGAGATCCATGAAATGAGGAGAATGATAAATCCCTCACAACTCTATAACAATGCCCACTCAAAGAATAAAATGGCCTTCCACATAATATATTTCAAACAGAGTTTAAAATTGGGGATTTTATCAAGCTTCTCGAAGAATTGTCAAGGCGTCCTACAAGTGAAGGCTAGCTTTGATGTAGCGTCTATGGTGTAATGTCCCTATTTTGACCCCATTGCATTAAATTGTAAATGATGTAATATTGTTATATAATCGTGGTGAGGAGATCAAGGCCAAGGCCCCGCCATCGATTTATTGATGCATATGGTTTACGTGCTAGCCAGGCACAATGGAATTGCTAATATAATGTAAATATGCATTTTAATAAAATACCCACAACTAGCTATGCAATGCAACAAGAGATGGGGGCATGATTTTACAAGGAATTGGGAGGGAAAACATTCAAACCCTTGAACCAATCAAGTCAAGCCAAGTGTCAATGAGAGAACCCGTAAAACCCTCAATTACCCATGTTGAATTTTGTACCCAATCATTCATTTCTCCCAAGAGTTGGGTGAAGTCCCTTGGGGAATGGGAGGTGTGGCTGTCCAAAATTTGAGTATGAATATTGTTTGAGGATCTTCGAGGCAGATATTTTCTTGGAAATTCTCTGTTGAATCCACAGCAGGACCAATTATATCTGAAAATTCAAATTCCTCATTGAATCCACTGGATTGAGAATCCAATGGGACTCTTATAATGGAAGACTTGGACGTTTCAACTTTGGAAACACCAGACACCCCTGCAGAAACCATTGCTACAGGTTCGTGGGACCTCTTGGGTTCTCTGTGTGATCTATACTTTGCACTTATTCTCGCTTCCGTCAGTTCGCATTCAGGTGTTGGTAAATAGCATTGTAAAAATGGTACTCCCTCGTAAAAATTGTTCACAACCATATCAACTTTTCTTGTGTTTTTAATTATTATTAATAATAATTAATAGTTATAAATAGGAGTATAATTTGTCAGCTGAATTGTGTTTCGGAAGGAAGATAAGAATTTGGAAATACTTTTGGTTTAAAAGTCAAATCTTTTTGACTTTGCAATAATGTTTTTATAAAGTTGCGAAAAAACATATATTAAATGCATTTTTGTGATAACGAAAGATTATATTATATGATCATAAAAATATATACTGTATGTTTAAAACTGCAATACAACGATCATGATATCTTGGCATATCCAGATTATATTTTTAAAAATATATACTGTATTTTTGTGATAATGTATTGCAACGATTGCAAAAACTACAATACAACGATCATGATATCTTGGCATATCTAGAGTGCACCCAAAACACATTCGTGGACAAAACACATGAAGATGGAGACCCCATCACTAGATAACTAGTGCAATGGGCATTGGGGTTGCAACGCTCAGGGATGCTATCCATTATCCACATGTCGCATTTCGGGCGATCAGCGGAAGTAAACGCATGTATAAAGTAGTTGCTTGTATGATTTCACGATGAATACTTATGGCTTGATACAAAGATCTCGATCATCGTCGATTTGATCACGCAGATTATTGGGTTACCAAAATCGGGGGTAGACCCATCGCAATACTTCTAGGGGAACGATAATGACAAGAAGCTAGATGTGGAGATGAAGGCGAAGTATGGGGTGGAGAAAAAAACATGAGGATATTTGATCGAGTTGTAAGGCTCACGACGAAGTTACTAGCAATCAAGCTCATAAGGAAGAATCACCCCAATCAATGCACATCAAGGGTGATCACATCGACAGAACAGTGCGTTGCAGGAGTTCAAATGAATTGGTCACTGTTTATACTCAATGAGCTCATGGAATATGCAGTGGCAACGCAAGAGAAGGGTAACCCCTTCACATACTCGTGGATCCTATTGTTGATTGCATGGGTCGCATGGATGGAGCCATCGGAATATCAGGGTATGGAGATAGAGATAGAGAAAGTGTGTCGAGGGGCATGATACCAAGATTTATGGGAATCAAATGACAAGGAGAGGAAAAAAGGTAACAACATCCAATTATTCATTTATTTAGAAGAATTGCACGTAGAAGCGGTGAAGATTCCATGACTAACAGAGGCTGCAATGAAGAAATATAGAAGGATTGTGAGGCTAGATGTGGGGCCTCAAGCAATATTTATCTAGGCACGCATGGATCCAGAGAACCAATGGATCACGACACAATACAAGCTAGGCAAAGAATAATTGGATCCAATTGGAGAACATCAACTGTTGGACCCTGAGGATGGGAAGTCGACAGATGTGCCAAAGACACAAGCATAAACAAAATAATCAGATGAGGAGGATGAAGGTACAAATGACCAATCGTGCATCGCAAGCCATGATGGGGCATCGACAGATACCCATACAGATTCAGAGATAGAGGCTCAAGGACAGGAATCCAGAACAAAGCATCGAATGGAGACAGTTGAGGGGAGTAGTATTGTCAGTCTCCCCGACGAACAAATGAATCAACTGCTGGAGAAAATCATGATTTTGGTGAAGGAGAACCGCGCAAAATTCACAAAACATATGACATAATACTTTCAACAAGCGTCGCAGCTATGCTGATGTTGAGCACTACAATCGTTGAAACCAGGCTGCATCCAAGAGCAAAGCGAAGTGCATCAGAAGTGCGCAGGGTCGAGGTGGATATTGGTACTCAGTGGCGAATTGTACAGGTGTTACCTAGTGTGATCAGGATAGGAAATGAGGACTTGGATGCGGCATTGCGAGGACTAGACACCATCAGTATAGAATTAAATATCCTTCTGATGTTTATGCTGCATCGCATTCACACTAGAGTGAGCAAAGAGGTCAATGACCATGAATCATCAGCACATGATTAAATGGTCAACTATAAGCGACAGGTACGAAGAATTGAAGCGGAGGTTGAATGACTCCGTGAAGAAAAGGAGGCGGTAATGACTGAAAGAATGAAAGCAATGGAGGATAGAAAAATATTGGAAAATGCCATCTCCATGGCATGTGAATATGAACCAGAAATAGGCAAAGGCATTCTTGTAGAAGCAAAATCATTGAGGTTGGGTGCAGTCATCACATATATCCAGAAAAAGAATGAGTACTTGTAGACAAGGGCATTTCTAAGCACACCACTAGATCAGGTTGAGGGAAGGAAGAGCGCTATTGAGGAGGCCATGACAGAGATCGAGGAAATAGAGAAAGCAACACAGAGCATCGCAGAAGAAGTGTCGTATTTTTGGGGAAGTCTCGTGCAAGATGAGCAGTTGCACCAGTTCAATGTGCAACTTGGCGAGGCAGAGGCGCAATTAGAGGCAATGAGGAGATTGCTTAAGGAGATGCCCCTACTAGCGCAGATGGTGAAGGAAACCGAATTAAAAGAGTTACACGATCGTGTCAACAAGGCATGAACAAGGCAGCAAAGAAGAACAACACAGCTAGATGAGCTGCAGATGAAAGCAGAGCAACATACGATCGAGGCAATGGCAATAATGACACAACTAAAAGACAATATGGAGAAAGTGCAATAGATAGGAGGCGAGCACCCAACAGAGCGGGAAGTTGAAGACTGCGCAACTCTCAAATCCACGACCAAAAAAGTAGTCGATCAGATCAAGGCATCCTACGACGAGTTCAAAATGCAGGTGAATGCACCAACAACATCTGGCTGAGGTGGCTCGAGGGAGAGCCACAAGTTTGTGTTGGGGGCTTGTTTGCACGGGGTTGAGGCGCACAAGTTTTGGTACATCCAGTGATGAAAGGGACAACAACAAGGGTAAAGGACCCGTCGCAGAGAAGATAAAATGGAAGTTAAGTGGATAGTGCAGAGTAATTGTTTGATTAATTAATTAGTTAATGAGTCACTCTGCGAAGTGGACCAATGTAACGGCCAACTGATCCTATAAATAGGAGTAGAATTGTAATCCTAAGGGCATCCTTTTGATTGATAGTATTGCATCTTGGTAGCATATTTTTGTATCTTTTGGAGAGGATCCTAATCCATGTTTGACATTGCATCTGATCTGACCTTCAATGTCTTTTTCCTGTTTCATCTTGATGTCAATCTGCGGATCTAACTTTGTATTGGTTCTGCAAATGTATATCCATGATTCTGCGATGTAAGACATACCAATGAGTAATGAGAAGGATCGTTTTGTCTATGTCTGTGTCTTTTTTTTTATCTATCGTAGCATGATTGAATAAGTTTCATCGCATTATGTCTCAGCATGGTTAAATATGGTGTATGAATGAATATGTTATGTCGTATTTGTGTTATATATCTCAGATCGATTAGATGTGTATCAAAAATATGTTATTGCTTAGATCTGATTAACATAGTCTGATGCGAATGATGTTTATGTCGATCTCTAGACTACATTGTGATTGAGTGCGAATGATGCATGTTCTCTTATATCTGCGAAAACGTGGTTCCTGCAACCCCCCTTAGATATATTGGGTGAGACCTGACTCGCTCTGTGGGTGTTGCTGGAAAGGCTAAACCCTTACCGGGCCAATGTCTATGGGATATTGTGTTGATTTTTGTTGACACTTGTGCGAAGTGAACCCGTGTCGATAGCTCTGTGTCAAAAATTCCTCTGAGTTGACCCCCTCTCTCCCCAATGGTGACAAGGACTCTTCTTTTGTAGGAAAATAAGTCAAATACCCTACCTAATTAGGAAGAAATCTCTTCCTAATGTAGTGTGAGAAAGACATATCAAATAGATGAATCAAGGGTAGAAAAGAAGTTTCAGGATGATCTGATAAATTAGTGAAAGGAATAAATATTTGACCTAGTTACACCTATCCAATACTTAAAAGGGAATGCATAATAATAGTTAAGGACAATAATACTCTAGAGTTACAACATTTCATGACAAGGAATAAACACCAAAACATACTTTAAACATGTATTGCTTCTACATTGTTTATCTCCATAGCTTGTGTACATATATCATATAAACCTCAATAATGAAATATATTTTGTAGATAAAACTCTTTGGAGTGAGAAAATAAGTCAAAGTGTAACTCTTATGGGAAATAACTCCCTTATCTAGTCTTGGCCACCTTTTTTTATTACATTCTTGTAGGTTGTGGATTTTCTAATATGAATTTAATGGTCATTGTTTCTTCGTAAGAAGATCGAGTAGGTTTTAAATTTACAAAAGAGATTTTGTAACTCCATGCAACTGTAAACATACAAAATGTTGAAAATTTAAACAAAAACTCTCTGCAAATATTGTCCAAAACATACCATCTTTTTCCTGAATGTATTGATTGCATGTTGAGCTTATATTGTTCATATCATGCATATAACTATACAACATGATGCACTATCCTAAGAGCAATGTACATGTAAACAACATAAAGTAAATTTAAACAAGACCAATTTTGTGCTCACTATGGGCCTCCTCCATTAACAAGTCTTCTCTCTCCATACATTGTTTTCCATAGGCCATCTGTTGTTGATTGAGAGAAACCAATGTTTGTTGCACCATGTCCTCTTCAAATACATGATCTTTCAATCAACCTATACAGACATTTGGAAGGTCTGCAATGGATTTAGATTTCCATTGTGGTTATATTCAATGTCCTCCTACTTGGATTCTTATCCCTCCATATGGCTTGACATTTTCCTTAGTATTATGTTTATCTCATCATTATAATATTCAAGGACCCCCCTTAAACAAGAGAGATTTCCATTTCAGGAGAAAGAGCCCTATCTACCAGAAATCCCAATTTCTTACCTATTTCTTATTGTTTATATGCATGGATTCTTAAAAAATAAAATACTTCCCTACCATTCTTCAAAAAAATAAAGAAGAAAAACAATGTCCAATTGTTTCCATGTCTCAAGAAAATACTAGGACAACGATATGATGACTTACCAACTCCCTCAATTCCTTGGTTATAGATGATAAAGATATGTAGTTGGTTTCCACATAGGAGAATTCTTGGGTTTCATACACACTAATAAGAAACTTAAATTCACACACATCTAGCATGCATATATCAACATAATCATCACATGCATCAATTAAACATGTTGCTTGCTCAAATACAAGAGAACACTTATCTTTCAACAAGAATATCTTAGCAACTAACTGTGTAAGAGTGATTTCCACCCAACCATAGGCACTCTGTCCAAGATATACACTTTCTGCTAAGAGGCCACCGCAAGCTGGGCTATGAGGCCACCAAGGCAAAGGGAACACCTACAAGCCTCTCTCTCTCTCTCTCAGTATAGAACCCATTATACTTTCTATACTTAGCCAAATTCTCATATAGCTGTCTACAAGGATCTCACTCATCCATCACAACCATGGATCCAATAATACCTACCCCACAAAGCACCCTTATGGGCCCAAGACTCCCCTATACCGATCCATCATTCTCTTTGGTTCAATCCATCTTGCTAAGTGATTCCAGTGTGTTTCTAGAGAACCACTTATATCCTGAATTCATGGATTATCAAGCATATGTGAGTAGAAAAATTCAATGGGTAAGGGTTCCTAGATTGCCCAACCTTTGTGCTCACCCACAACCATCTATTTCCCTTCAAATCTGCACTCTTGTCTCTAAATTTGAATTTTGGGTTATACACAGTCTAGTAATTAGCCATTAACAACAATGGGGAGCTCCATGTATTGTAGATCTACATGAGAGAATGATAATATATATAAAAAATGAGTGTTGACCCCAAATGGATATGAGATGATGGGGAAATACAATTGAACTATCACAAAAGTGCATTCACCACCATGCTTCAATAACTATATGAGGTGACTTTTCCCACCAACTTCATACATTGAATGAATGATTGGGTGAAACAGTAAAAATGGAGTAATTGATTCATTTAAAGCAAATGGAAACAAATGGATGAGTTCTATGGTTGACACTTGGCAATCAAGAAGTTAATCTCCCATAGGCCCCCTTTCATCTTCCCCTTTGGTGGAGTCATAGCCCCTCCCGTGCTCTTTACAAAACCATCTTGGACCATTTTATTATTTATGCAACATAATATTTACATATATTTTGAGTTGGCATGGCAAGCCAACCATACTATAAAAAATAAAATATATACATCGTACATGCCTAGTCATTCAAGAATAATATTTACATATATTTTGAGTTGGCATGGCAAGCCAACCATACTATCAAAAATAAAATATATACATCATACATGCCTAGTCATTCAATAGTTGGGCCTTGGCCTTGAGATCAGCACTAGGAATCCATACTAGCATATTTACATGATTTACATGATTTTTATTAAATACATTCCAACTCAATATTGGGGATATTATAGTCTTGATTTGGTGGTTGCATTGTTTGTTGCACTGTGTCCTCCTCAACTGCATGGTCGTTCACTCATCTACATGATCGTTCAAATATTTTTAGAAATTTGAATTGATAGTCGTTATGATAAGACATGATTGTACATGGTTCATCAAAATTAAGAAAATTAGCTGTGCAAGAATTCCCATTGACATCAGGCTTAAATGTTGGCTGTATCTGCCGGGCTTCCAGTTTCTTCCAGTCAATTGATTTGAACCAGCTGTGCCCTTTGATGTCATCACTGCCATTTGCTCCACTGCCTAGGTGCTTGCTTGGATCCGTCTGCATCAGCTGCCCATCAAATGAAGGCAATATACTCAGACACTTTTGCCAACTGATATAATTATATACACAAATGCTTGATTTTGAAGTAAAGATGAGAAACGTACGTCTTTTAGCAAAGATTGGGCATCACTGGTCAGATGTGGTGGGATTTTAATGATTTCATTTTGTGGTCGCTGCAAAACAAACGAATGGTTATGCTCAGATGTGAATTAACCAGTGCACACTGACATCTAAATCCTGCTTCTGTACAGAAGCTACTTACATCTCCAGCGAACATTTCATACAGTAGTTCTCCAACACTCCACCAATCCCAAATCATTTCAGGATTGGATCGATCTGACTCACCTACTTTCTTTGCTAGCCCAAAATCAATCAACTTAACCTAACATGTTACAGAATGGGGATTAGCAATTGTGATATTCTGGAATACGAATAGAAGACCCCATGACTTTGAATTAACAGGGGTATACACAAATGATTTGCATTTACTAGTCAGGACGCATCGACTTACATGGCCCTCAGAGTCTAGAAGAATGTTGTCAGCTTTAATATCCCGGTGTACAATCCCATTTCGATGAAGGTATGAAACAGCAGAAATGATTTCGGCAACATATACCCGAGCCAAATCCTCACTACAACATTTACACATTTATATTAGAGAAATAAACATGCAGAAGCACATTTAGAGAAAGATAGCTGAAGCATGAGAATATACCTGAAGCGCCCTTTTCGTTGAAGATGAAAGCTGAGTTCCCCACCATTTATAAAATCCATTACAAGATAAAGCTTTTGATTTTTCTGAACACATTACAACAAACAAAGTCTAATCAGAAAGGGTGATTTGTTTGATTTTTGGATAATGGAAGACGAGGGCACTAAAATAGACAACTAATATGCAGCTTTGCAGAACCAAAATGGAATTAAAACAGTCATAACAAGGATTCAGAGATACATGAAATAGCACCTGGAAGAAGTATCTGAGCTGAACAATAAAGGGATGCACAATCTTTGTCAGAATATCCGTTTCAGCTTCAGCAGTGGAACCAGTCTGCAGAATTTCGTCCTTGTTGATAACTTTCATGGCATAAATCTCTGATGTTCCTTTTCTTTTAACCTGGAACACCTTACCAAATACACCTTCTCCCACCACCTTCAGCTGCTCAAAATCTTCAACTCCAATGTTGTCAGATGCAACTTGAGGTTTTTCCAATACATTCCCTTCCAAACCAGGCTTGCTCAGCTGCCCTCCAAGTTTGAGTTCTTGGAAATTCTCTGTTGAATCCACAGCAGGACCAATTATATCTGAAAATTCCAATTGCCCACTGGAAGACTTGGACGTTTCAAATTTGGAAACACCTGACGCCCCTGTAGAAACCATTGCTACAGATTCGTGTGAAAAGGCTGCTCAATATCAGAAGGATTTGAGTATTGGCTACCCAAGTTTTGGATTGAGTATTGGGTTCTCTGTGTGATCTATACTTTGCAGTTATTCTCGCTTCCGCCAGTTCTCATTCAGGTGTTGGTAAATAGCACTGTAAAAATGGTACACACCGTCCTAAAAATTGTTCACAACCATATAAACTTTTCTTGTGTTTTTAATTATTATTAATAATAATTAATAGTTATAATTCGGGGTATAATTTGTCGGCTGAGTTGTGTTTCTGAAGGAAGATAAGAATTTGGAAATACTTTTGGTTTAAAAGTCAAAGCTTTTTGAATTTGCAATAGTAAAGTTGTGAAAAAACATAATTAATCGGAGTTATGAAGAATATGACTATACAATGGATTTCTTTTCTTGTTTTTTTAATTATTATTAATAATAATTATAAGTTATAATTAGGGGTATAATTTGTCGGCTGAGTTGTTTTTCTGATAAGAATTTGGAAATACTTTTGGTTTAAAAGTCAAAGCTTTTTGAATTTGCAATAATAAAGTTGTGAAAAAACATATATTAAACAAGTTGTCTAAAACTGCTACATTTCGCCTAAGAACACAAAATTTACTTAGAACAAAAAAATTATTTAGAACTAAGAATTTACTTAGAACAAAAAAATTATTTAGAACTAAGAAATCGGAGTTATGAAGAATATGACTATGCTATAATTAAATCCATGTTAGTTGCTATCTTTAATGTGCATTTAATAGACTGGCTTTATGTTGTTGTGAGAGTTATTGTGGTCATGGTTGTGGATGGAAACTTATCAAAATTGTTGGTTTTAATCAAATTCAGGAATGCAGGCCAATTTGAGGTCTCCATCACCAAGATAAAAGGAATGTTGGAGTTTTAATGTAGCTAACTAATTTTGGTTGTAAGTTTACTTAGGACTATTTCTTTTTGGCTTCTTCCATTGTTCTAAATGGAAGACTTTTTACTTTTAATTTACATCATTGAGGTTAACAGAGTTCTTTTTGCACCTTTATTCATGTCAAGGATATTCATCCATGATTTGGGTTGACTCCACATCTTTACATCGTATGCTTGTTTTCTAAACATGTGTATATCTATCCTTTCTTTTTTGAGTGAGTGTTTGTAGTTCTCTGGTATGGTTGTGTTTGGTGGAGTATTGGCTTTTTGGCCCTCATAATTTGTTGATCTAGATGTAGATATCTAGCTCATTTTTTTAAAGAAAACTCCATGGACGCATCCTTTGTTGGATATCTCCTCTACCCACATCTACATATTGTTGTTCAACATTTGTGGGGTCCTCACATATGCCAATCGATGATCCGGGTTAATCACTGGATCGTTGCATTGTATCACCACTAGTACAACCCTGACTCTCTCATGAGAGGGGCTATGATCAAGCCAACATCTACATTGTGATGACTATGCTCTTTCCATTTTTTGGTTCTTCCTTGGCTCTTAGTGCTGTTGTTGCGCCGTCACTTTTAGCTCTGTTGTTTTTTATCTAGAGATCTGATATTCACATGTGTATGTGCATTTATAAATGGAACATTAGAGGAAGAAGTCTATATAGAACAACCGGGAGGGTTTTAACTTTCATAAAATGAGAACTATGTTTGCAAACTTAAAAGGGCATTGTATGGTTTAAAGCAAGCACCGAGAGCATGGTATGAAAGACTGGACAAATATCTGCAACAACAAGGATTCAAAAGAGGAGTTTCAAATAGTAATATTTACATTAAGGTGGAAAAGGATGAAATTATTATTACAGTAGTATATGTTGAGGATATTCTTTTTGGAAGCAACAATAATGACCTAAGCCTAAGGAATTAGTGAAAGCATGCAAAATGAGTTTGAAATGTCGATGTTAGGAGAATTGTCATTCTTCTTGGGACTATAGATTGTGCAGTTAGATAAAGGTATATTATATCCCAATCCAAGTATGTTCATGATATGCTCAAAATATTCCAAATGGAAAACTCCAAGCTAGTAAGCACTCCAATGGTTACAGGTTCAAACTAAGCAAGGATGACAAATCTGCAAAGGTAAATAAAAAATTATATAGATCCATGATAGACAGCTTGTTGTATGTAACTGCGACTAGGCCTGGTATCATGCAAGCTATTGGTGTGGTAGCCATATTTCAATCTGGACCAAGGAGATTCATCTTCAAGTAGTAAAAAGAATACTTCGTTATTTAAAAGGGACCTTGGAATTTGGCTTATGGTATTCAAAAAGTGAAAACTTTAGTTTACTAGCATACTCTAATGCAGATTGGGCGGGATGTATTGATGACAGGAAAAGTACTAGTGGTTGTGCATTCTTTTTAAGAAAAGGTTTAGTGTCATGGTTAAGTGAGAAATAATACTATGTTTTTCTATCCATTGTCGGAGTTGAATACATTATTGCAACCGCTTGTTGTACATAGGTTCTCTGGATAAAGCAAACCTTGTAGGAAATACAAGTTTTAATGGACCAACCAATGTCAATATTTTGCGACAATAAGAGTGCAATTAGTATATCCAAAAATCCGGTAATGCATTCAAAGACAAATCATATTTCCATTAAATATCACTTTCTGAGGGAATAGGTCGAAAGTCAAATTGTGAAACAAGAATATGTACCGACAAAAGAACAAGTAGCATATATCTTTGCAAAACCACTTCCCAGATGAACTTTTGAAAGTCTTAGACAAAAGCTAGGAGTATTATCAGTACTGGACCAGTAAGGGGTCTAGATGAAACCCTTTTCCATTGATGTCAAAGGGGGGTAAATGAAGAAAGGGAGAGTAGCAATGACGATAGGGGGAGGAAATAATAAGTAATCAAAATCTTGCAGTAAGGGGGAGCACAAAAGTAGAAGAGTATAATAGTAGAAGCGTCAAAGCATGATGACGAAGGGGTGTTTCCATCAATGACAAAGGGGGAGATTGTTGGACTTAATGTTGTCATTGATGTCAACACCCCTTCATCATCACACTTTGATGCTTCTTCTATTATACTCTTCTAACTTTGTGCTCCCCTTTACTGCTGGTTTCTGATTATTTATTGTTTCCTCCCCTATCTTCATTGTTATTCCCCTTGTCTTCATTTATGTCCCTTTGACATCAATGGGAAATGGTTTCTTGGAATGGATGTTGTCATCAATGACAAAGAGATTAATGTTGATTAGTAATGATTAGGGTTTCTTTCCATGACGAAGGCCCTTGTTGCCATCAATGAAAAAGAGGTATATTGTTGGACTTAATGTTGTCATTGATGTAAAAACCCCTTTGTCATCACACTTCAACATGGAAGGTTCTCAGAACATTTGTGCAAACGTTGGAATGCTAAAGTGACTAATGATGACGAAAATATATCTGGGGAGAGCGAGTGGTTCATATGCATTGTTCCTCTAAGAAAGAATGACATTTTTTTGAGAAAATAGAACTTCTAACCATTCTAACTGACATTCAATTGATTTAATTTGGATACTTGTGAATGAATCCATCCCTTTGAAATATTTCCATAATCATTTCATCGCCTTTCAATTAATTATTTTTATTCTTGTGCAAATCGAAATTGCGACCACCAAATCACCACTCTAGGCATGCAAGAGAACTTTAATTTTCCAAAAGAAAAGAACAAACTCCCAAGAAATGTGCAAGAGGAATGGCAACATGCATGAAAGGGAAGAGGTAGGGTCTTACATCCCCCCTTGTGCCTCCTTTCACCTCCCATATTTAGTTACACTCATGTCAGATCAACAATTTAATCCAAATTTAATGTTAACATATTATGAAGGTGAGATAATAGGAATGGAGATTATATCTAAAATATGACAAACTAAACATTGACTCTAAAATGAATTTTAAAATCATACTGATTTTTGCTTGGATCTTTTAATCCATTGAAAACCTTCCAATTGTCTCTACAAGTTGAGAGAAAGATCATGTAGTTGAAGAGGACATGGTGAAAACATTGGCTATTCTCAATGAACAACATATGGCCTATGGAAAACAATGTATGGAGAGAGAAGACATGTTAATGGAGGAGGCCCATAGAGAGCCTAAATTTGGTCTTGTTTAAATTTACTTTATATTGTTTACATGTTATGTAGTTATGTACATGATATGAACCATATAAATTTGGCATGTAATCAATATATTCATGAAAAAACTATTATGTTTTGTACAACAATTGCAGAGAGTTATTGTTTAAATTTTTACCATTTTGTATCTTTACATTTGCATGGACTTCCAACAACCCTTTATAAATTTAAAATCTATTCGATCTTTTTAAAAATAAAATGACCATTAAATTCATAGTAGAAAATCTACAACCTACTGGAATGTAATAAAAAAGGTGGCCAAGGCTAGATATGTGAGGTATTTCCCATAAGAGTTACACTTTGAGTTATTTTCCCACTCCAAAGAGTTTTATGAACTTAAAAATTTATTCATTATTGAAGTTTATATGATATATGTACACAACCTATGCAGATAAACAATATAGAAGCAATACATGTTTAAACTGTGTTTTGGTGTTTATTTCTTGCCATTAAGTGTTGTGACACTAGAGTATTCTTGTTCTGAACTATTATTATGCATTCCCTTTAAAGTCTTAAATAGGTGTTACTAGGTCATTTTTCTTACTTTCACTAATTTGGTGGATAATCCTGAAACTTCTTTTCTACCTTTTATTCATCTATTTGATCTGCCTTGCTCACACTACATTAGGAAGAGATTTCTTCCTGATTAGGTAGGGTACTTGACTTATTTTCCTACAAAGGAAGAGTCCCTATCACCACATGGGAGAGTGGGGTTTAACTTGTAGGAATAAGTGTTGTAGATGACTCATTTGAGGTTGGTGTTTGTTTAATAGGTTTCTTATCCTCAATTGTCTCATTGAGAACTTCCTTTGAGGATGTATTTTGTGAGGATATGACTATTTGTTGTGGATCCTAGATACTCAAAGGAGATATCAACTGGTTTTCTTCATTTGCACCATCCCACCAAGTAGAATTTCATTAGTATTTTCTAGATCAATCTTTCTTACATAGATTAGGGAAATAAGTTGAAACGTACCATGTTTCATAGCATGCCCTACATTTGAGGAATATCTTCTCATGGTCCGAATTTCATATCCATGTCCAATGTTTAGCAACTAAACTGATTTCACATGGAATCCTTTTATGAAATCCATTTCAACATAAATTCATGCATATTTAGTGTTGTGACATTGTTGCATCTCCTCCTTTCTAAAATGGGATTTGTAGGCCCATGTTTTTTGTTAAACCAAAATTTTGACATGTTAGTTTTCATTACAACCACTAGAGTTAATGGATCCATGGGATGTTATTAAACCATCTCACGATTCTTGAAGGAGATGTTGATCACCAATTCAACAATCTCCCCCTCGACATCGACTAAGGTACTTCGAACCAATCGAGCATACTCAAACCCATGACTTTTTGGCTCTAATACCAATTGTTGAGAACACACTTATATTGAGAGAGGGTGTGGGTGGGGGTGAATCAATATAATACATTTTTTTCTTTTTCAGACACTTATCAACCTTAAGAAAAAACTCACATATCATATCTCTTAACTAAAAAAAAGGAACACAAGCTTTACATGGAAACCTTTTTGGGAGAAAAACAAAAAAAATTATCTTTATAATTCTTTGTAGGCACTGACCTATGGTTACAAATATTTGTAGGAACCAACCAACTAGAGACACCAATATCCATTGCTACAAACCATGGTATGGACCAACCTACTCTTACAAATATTTGTAGTTACACCAATCTACTGGAGACACCAATCCCCTACGCTAATAACCAACTTAGTAAGACACACCAATCCCCTCTGCTAAGTACCAACTTAGTAAGAGACACCAATCTCTTTGTTTGAGCAACACCAACCTTCAAGTTACAAAGTTTTTCTTTAGTACATATAACTTCTTCAAAAGATGACAACATTCAGATTTCATTTATTGAGTCTTATTGCTACTTTTGAATTCACCAAGTTTGACCAAAATTTGAATTTCCAAATAATATTTATTGTAGTTTTCCCAAAGCTTGTTGTTTTTTGCTTCGTCCTAGGAACAAACTTGTACAACATGCCATGCATCCAATTTTTCAAATTTTGTTTTGAATTTTTTAACTAAGGTACTGCAATGGGCCTCCTTAGATCCATGAAGATTTCATAGTCTTAAAATTCCCATAAAAGAAGTTATAGAAAATATACCAAGTTAACATGTTCGAAACTTATTTTAGGATCATTCAGAAACACTAAATTCTATATGGTATATATAATAAATTATGGTGAACCAAAGTATGCAATTTTTACCTGAAGTACCTTTGTAATTCTATATGGTATATATAATAAATTATGGAGAACCAAAGTATGCAATTTTTACCTGAAGTACCTTTGTATGTATTCTCAGATCCATGAAAATTTCATAGTCTATATGGTATATATAATAAATTATGGAGAACCAAAGTATGCAATTTTTACTTGAAGTACCTTTGTATGTATTCTCAGATCCATGAAAATTTCATAGTCTAAAAAGTTCCAGAAAATAAGTTATAGAGAATATTCCAAGGTGACATGTTTGAAACTGATTCTAGGGCCATTCAAAAACCCTAAATTCCATGGGATGTTTTGTAGAAATTATATAGAACTAAAGTTTGAAATTTTTACCTAAATTACTTATGTATGTCTCCTCAGATCCTTGAAAATTTTAGTCTTCAAAGTCCCAAAAAAGAGGTTATAGTTAAAATGTCTAATTGATTTCAAGATCATTTGGAAACCCTAACTTCCATAGATCATATCTTACAGAGTATAGAAAACCAACATATGAATTTTGACCAAATGTACTTAGATATCGCATCTCCATATTGTCAAAATTTCATGTTTTGAAACGTCCTAGAAAATAAGTTATCACAAAAATATAAAATCGACTTGTTTGAAGTTGATTTCACGACAATTCAAAAACCCTAAATTCCACAGGGAAGATATCAAAAAGTATAGTGAACCAACATATGAAATTTTGAGCACATGTACTTATACATATCTCCTCCATTACCTCAAAATGTTATGGTATGAAACATCTCAAAAAATATGTTATCACAAAAATGTCAAGCTGATCTAAAACTGTTTTCATAACTCTCCCCTTTTGGAATTATATTCAATATTTGCTCATCCACTTCTTCAAATGCTACTACATTTTTCTCACACACACTTTATCTCAATACTTTCTCTTTTTTATACTTTATCATATCTCTTCATCAAGGGACATGTGCATTTACAAAGACATATCACCTATTAATTAATTCCATTTTTTCACTTTTCCAAATTCCATGGGAAAATACCATGGGCTTCAAAACCCGTGGGTTTGGAACCACCATTTCACATTTTACTCTTTTGTGTGCACTTTGTTTTTAATATACTTGTAAATCTATATATAAATCAATCTATAGATGATCCCCGTTGCTTGCAAATGCCTTAGCATAACATTAATAACAACATGTTCAATGTAACATCTTAATATGACATTAATGAAAACATTAATCCTTTGACATCAATAACAATAATTCAAACAATCTCCTCCTTTTTCATTGATGGAAATCCTACAATGTAACACATAGTACACCAAGTATAGAAATAATTTTCCCCATGTATGAAACCGTCCCATTGTATGTAACTCACCCCCTTTGACATGAATGGAAAAGGGATGCTCCCCATAAGCTTGTGTTTCTCCTATTATCTACACTACCTACCCAATCCACATCTGTATATTTTATTAGAGTAAAACCTTAACCTTATATTGAGTACCACAATCTGAATTCCAAGCTTCCCTTTAGATATTTGAATATTATTTTCACTGCTTGCACATGAGTTTCTTTTGGTGTAGCTTGAAACCATCCAACCAATCCAATTTCTTGTGTAATGTGTGGCATTGATGATGCCGCATATAGTAGGATACTAATCATTGACCTGTACAATGTTTTATTTGCTTCTTGAGATTCATCACATTTTCTCAATTTACAACTTGTGACCATGGGTGTGATGACTAGTGTACAATCTTCCATTATGAACTTCTTCAACTTTTCCTTTATATACTTGGTTTGTGAAATGAATATGCTTTTTTCGAATTGAGAAATCTATAAACAAAGAGGAAATGACAATTCACCAAGAATGGACATCTCAAATTCCTTTTGAATTTGTATTGCAAACTCTTGGCACATTTTGTTCATGCTGCCTCCAAAAATGATCTCATCACAACAATCAACTGATTTTCTCTTATTGTCAATATGTAGAGAGTATTGTGACAAACAATCCAATATAATCAATCTCTGTCAATATAGATAGCCTCTATATCCAATGTAAGCAGTAGTACATCTCCAACAACAGTCAAACATGGTTTAATCAGTATTAGTTCAAATCCAAGTCGATTTAACAAGAAACAATAAGACATTAGTTGGGATCACATATCAACAAATTCAAGTATTCCCCCTTGAGTGATTAATAAATAGCAACAATAGTTCTTATTGAGTATTCCATTCAATAGATACTTAGTCGAAATTCTAGTCGACTATCACATCAAGTCGATCCTTAGTCGATCACATCCAAGCCAATCAAAAGTAAGTAAGAGGAACACCACATGGCTATAAAACCAATGATACAAAATGATATGAATTACTCAAACATATGGTCAAATCATTTTATGACCATCCACCAATCCAAATACAATCTATCTTAGTAGTCTACACTATTCCATAATTCTATCTTTCACGTCTCTTCTACAAAGATCTGAAACATGATTTCCATTCCTTCGACTTTTATGGTAAGGATGATGGTAGGGCACATACACTACAAGGAAAAGGCCTTGTACTGGAGGTTATAAGAAAGGTTTTTATTGTTACAAGATTGGTCAAAATTGTCAAGAAAACCTCCGCAACTACCTCCATCAATGGTACCAGATATTTTAGTAGAGGTTTTTATGGAAATTTATTATAACTTAAAAAAATCAATGGTTGGAGGCTTTTGAGAAGTTTTTTTTATTAGTGCACTTTATTGAACCAAATGCATCGATGCTAATAAACACAAAACACATCGGTGCACTTATACCAAAGATGAGCATTGGTCCGCCTTCACCATGGAAGAGCACTGGTGCACCTTCATCGTAGAAGAGCACCAATGCAAATTCACCAAAGAGAGCACTAACATTGGTGCACTTCAATCAAAGAGGAGCACCAACACTAGCACACCTTCAACAAAAAGGATCATTGACACTAGTGTTCCTTCACCAAAGAGGAGAACCAATGCTTTTTTACCCAAATCCACACTGGTGCACAAAGGGTCAATGAGCACTAGTGTGCCTACAGTAAAGAAACATAGATGCACTTATACCAAATATGAGCACTGGTGCACCTTAACCAACAATGAGCATTGGTGCTTACATACCAAATAGGAGCATCAATGACAAACAAATAAGTTTTCGAGTACACAAACCTCATGAACATGCAAATAAAGGGAGGTAATTTAATAAATACATGATTATTAAAATGTAGTGAAATAGTAAGTTTGATGTTGAATATTCCATGTATTAGTTATTACCATTTTTTATTAATAAATCTCTAATTTACAATTTAAAAATGAAATACTTGTCTAGTACTAAACAAAAATTATAATTTTGATTGCTTGAAATCAATTTTATAGTTAAAAGCATGTGAAATAAGACATTTCCCTGGATATGAGCGTCACCGTGATACAAGGGGCCACGTGCAAGACACGAGGAGGGAACATGGGAGAGGAACCTTGACCTAGGCGCTCGTAACGTGGCACACACGCCCCATGCATTATACCACCTTCCTGCCCTCACACCTGCGGCTTTATGGCTCCCTCCCGATCCTTCGCTTGCAAGTCCCTTCATAGGCTAGCTGGCTGCGACTCTGGTACTTTTCGACCTCACCTTGGCCCTCTGCGCATTCAAGACGTCCCTCACCTCGTATCTTTGTACCATCAATTCGGATCCCTGTAATTTAATATGGCTCATGCGAACCAGGATAAATGCTCCTTAAATGGGCCAGTGGGAAACCATGACTGCATTCTATTTGCTTCTCCTCGACGCTAGTTCTGTTCTATGCACCCTTGTGCTCAGCTATGTATTTTTTTGTGGACTCTCACTGTGCTCTCTACCATGACCAAGCCACGCGGACTTTCTCGACAGGGTAGTGGGAGCCAAAGCAAAACCCAGTTCCCTCCTGTCACTAGTGATGGATTTGACATTGGCATCTCCTTCGCTAGCCGTAATTTGATTTATGAGTGGGAAGAGAAGCTTGTAGTGGATCACCTGGCCTCAAGAAATAATGGAGGCAACATCAATCATTACTGGATCATCAAAAACATGCTTGGTAAGCTACTGGATGACTTGCTGGGTAACTGGGGCTCTGCCAAAAATAAGATGTTGGCCACCAAGGCCAAACTCATCGAGATGGATGAATGTTAGGAAAACCTTGATGCCACTTTCTCTTGGATCCAACATGTTCTCATGAGCTGGAGCCCAGTCATGGAAGACTCTGGTGGCAAGGGTGATGGCGGTGGTGTCTTAGGCATCCCGAATATCAATGGTTTTCCCTCGGAAGGGACTAAAACTGCTACTACTCCTGATCCTTTCATGGTCATTCCTATTCCTGCTCATGCATCATCGGCGGCTCCTCCTATGCAATTCCCGGTCCCTTCCACGATTGGATCTCCGCCTTGCAAGAGGATCTGCAGCCATGCAGAACGTAACCTTCTCGATGCTCAAAAAATGGATCCACTCCCTGTGAAGTTGCTAGAGGAGGACTTTCTGGGGGGATTCCCCATTTTGTAGGAATTTCCTCATGAATAATTGTTTCCATGTCTTCTCGGTATTTCGATGAGAAGACCGGGTCTCTCTACTCTGTTCAGGTTTTTTGTAATAGTTGTCTAATGCGTTTCTTGTATGATCTCGCTCATACTATTGTTTTGGCCATGGCCTTGCCATAGGAGGCAGTTTTTTTGTATAACTCACAAGTTGTTCTGTAATACTCCTGCTAGTTCTATTTTTTTTGTTCTGTCGGGATGGCTCCATTATCCTAGGCCGCTTCAGGGGTCTCCTCGCTATGTAATTTTATCTTTCACTCTTAATTAATATACTGTGCAGACTTATAAAAAAAATATGAAATAAGACATTCTCAATAAACATGAAAATAATATTATAAAAATGTATAATAATTAATATTGAAATGTTAAGCATTACAGTTTATAGCCATGCAACACTAGTATGCCTACACTAAAGAAGTGCCAATTCACTTATACAAAAAATTAGCATTGGTGCACCTTAACCAACAATGAGCATTGCTGCCCCCATACAAAAGAGGAGCATTGATGACAAAAAACAATATGTCATGTATAGAAACCTTGTGAATGTGCAAATAAAGGGAGGTGATAATAAATACATTCTTATTAACATGTAGTGATATAATAGCTTTAATTTCAAATATTCCAAGTTTTAGTTCTTACCCTTGTTTGTTCATGGATCTCTTATTTACAATTTAAAAATGAAATACTTGCTGAATATTAAACAAAAAATATAATTTTGATTGTTTGAAATAAAAAATTATAGTTCAAATCATATGAAATAAGACATTATCAATAAGCATGAAAATGTAAAATAATTAGTATTGAAATGTTAAGCATTAAAATTTATAGTAATGATGATGAAACCTCCTATACAAAACCATGGTGAGTGTCAAAACACTCCATTTACCACTTAATGAGTGGATCTCTTGTAATCACAAAACCACTCAATTGTTACATGCAATACAATAAAATAGCCCTTTAGGGGTGGTTTTGGCTTGCGGGGGTCTTGGTAAACCCCCCCCCTTAAAGTTTTTTCAGACCTTTGGAAGCGGTCTTTTAAAACCACCCCTAAAAGTCATGGAAATTGAACTTTTGCGGGCGTTTTTTTTAAATCCACTCCCAAAAGTCCTGAAATTTGACTTTTGGGGGTGGTTTTTCGAAACCCCCCTAAAATCCCAATTCTCATAACTTTTGGGGGTGGTTTGTCAAACCCCCCCTAAAAGTCATGAGAATTGAACTTTTGGAGGCGGTTTTTTTGGAACCCCCCCTTAAAAGTCATGAGAATTGAACTTTTGGAGGCGATAGTTTGAAACCCCCCCTAAAATCCCAATTCTCATAACTTTTGGGGGTGGTTTGTCAAAACCCCCCATAAAAGTCATGAGAATTGAACTTTGGGAGGCGGTTTGTTTGGAACCCCCCTTAAAAGTCATGGGAATTGGACTTTTGGAGGCGGTTGTTTGAAACCCCCCCCTAAAATCCCAATTCTCATAACTTGTGGGGGCAGTTTGTCAAAACCCCCCTTAAAATTCATGATAATTGAATGTTTGGAGACGGTTTTGTGAAACCCCCCTTAAAACAAATGAGAATTGAACTTTTGGAGGCGGTTTATTGAACCCCCCCCCCCTAAAAGTCATGCAAATTGAAATTTTCGAAGAAGTTTTTTGAAAACCCCCTAAAAGTAATTTATGTACATGGGTTAGGTGTGTCACATGGGTTCAACAATTCATCTCATCAAAACATTGGATCTAAGTGCACACAAGCTATTGTAGTGGTAGGAAGGGTGCGCATCATCATTCAACACCATATCCCATTAGAGCTCTACAATTGAGGCAGTCGTGCTAGGTTTTTCACATCAAAGATGGTTCTCACACTCCAACTTTGCATGATCCATGGTCAAAATAAAAACTCATGTGCAATAACATTATCCTTTATGGCTAATGGGCCATGTGTAGGGCCCTAATCACCACATGATTCCTACACAAGGAATATTTAGCTTGCAAGTGGGTATGGTGGCCATTTCAATATTTACAACATCATGGATGGTTCTTGAAGCCTAATCCATGGTGTCCATGGTGTTAGATAAAAATCTAGTTTATAATGATTGGTAGTTACCTCAAGGTCTTGTGACCTATGGGTGTTTCTCTGTACCACCACATAGGCCATATGTAAGGAAGATTGAGCTTTTGAGTAACACATTCTCATTTTTTTTAGTATTTTCATGTTGTGGATGGTTCTAGGAGCCTATGTTATGGTCTAGGGACAAAATGTAGGTTCTTAGGCAATAAAAATTTACTTTGAGACTCATGGGCCATGCATAGGGACTTGAGTCATCATAAATACCCTAGATAGGGAATATTTTGTTTATAGTCTAAGTTCTTGTGTTTATTTTTGCACTAATTTTGGTTTGATAAAATCCCATACAATGATCATTCAAACCTTGATGTCAAAGTCTTTGATCTAAAACCTTCAAATTTTATTGTGTTAGTGTGTTGATTTGGTGCAGTAGGCATGCTAGTGATTGGGTTAGGGGGTAGTGGGTTAGGGTTAGAGGGACACTGCCTTAAGGGGATATTTTCCACAAATTCATAATGTGGTAGGATTTGGGGATTTTTTGGATTAGAAGTGAGGCACCTAAGGGATCATTGGGTTAGTGGGAAAGGGGTTATGGTTTTGTTGGTACTAGTGGTTTATAAGTTTTCGTGTTATTCTGTTTGGGGCTAGATTTTAAGGTTAGGTACGAGATGAGGGGGTTAGAGGTTGAAGCTTCCTATGTGCATGATTCATTACATGGATCAAGTGTGCCAAGTGCATGGGCCGATTACATGGGTTGGTTGTGTTAGGTCAGTGTCTAATTAGTGACATTATTTATGGTGGCCATTTCAATATTTGTAACACAAAGGATGGTTCTCATGGCCAAGACTATGGCATGTGAACTAAATTTAGGGTCTAATGCCATATGAATTTTACATGGGGTTTATGGTCCATGCTTGTTAACCTAGATTACCACATAAGAATCTCTAGCCTACATGTGAGATTGTCATGATCATCATTGTCACCATTGTCGATGTCATTGTTGTTGTTGGTTTGTCCATGGTTATGTAAACCGATAAACCAACCATGGTTTAATATTTATAGGTTATGTAAACCAAAAGTGGTTCTCATAACCTAAATAATGGTCCATGGTTAATAAGTTTACTATATGATTCATGGTCCATGTGTAGGGCCCTACACATAATTAATTTACCTTACAAGCAAGATATTGTGGCCATTTCAATATTTGTAACATTGACGATGGTTCTCGTGGCCTATACCATGGACTATAAACTAATTTTAGGGCCTAATACCATATTAATTTGCTATCGGGTTGATGGTCCATGCATGTTAACCTAGACCACTACATATGACCTACATATGGAATATCTAGCCTATATGTAACAATTCCCTCCGTTGCTCTTGAGTGATGATTAAGGCCTTTCGACATCACATAATCTCTAAAGAGTGAATCTAATTTCAACTACAAGTGGGATATGTTGGTAATTTTTAGATCTGTAACACCAAAAATGAAAATTTTCCTTCCAATTTCAACATGCTAGTAATTTTCATTCCATCACCCTTTCTTCTCATTGTTTTCCCCTTTTTGTCACAAGGGTGACTCAAGTCTCCGCCTCCCATTCCACGACTAAAAAATACTCCATTATTTCACATATACACAACTAAATGGAGAAAGTATTCATGCACTGCTAAAACACCAGAAAAACCCTGAAGAGATCCGAAAAGCTTTTGTACTGGACGCATCCTCCATTGCTCCACTCAGTTCTAAAGTGGAATCATAATTATTTACTTAAACAATGTATTTAATAATTTATTGAATTTATTAGCTTTCTTGTGAATCCATATAAATGTATTTTAATATGTGATGTGCCTAGCCTTGTACTAAATGTCTAATTAACTTTTTCATCATGGGAATGAAATCAAAATCAAAATAATGTTTAGGAATCCCGCGCCATTTGGAAAACGGGTTCCTGCCACTCCATTTTGTGATATTTTTTAAGAAATTGGTTCAATCCCGCGTGATTTGAACAAACTGGTTCTATGAGCACTTGGTATCCTTCATCGATTGCACTCTGGGCTGGCTCTCAAACCAGGGGATCCTTCATACTGAGTGCTCAAACTACATTCCGATCTGGGACTGGCATTGCCATAGATTTTAGCACTGGGGTTGGCTTGCAAACTAGGGGATCCATTCAATTGGCATGGTAGAATTGAAGAACCTTGAAAGGTCAAGGTACGTCCTCATATTTTCGTGTAGTCTTGTTTATTCTAACCCAGTTTTAATGATAAATGACTTGTTGATATTTTCCTTTGGTGCTATAAGGTAGAGTGAATCATTAGTGTCGTAAGGTAGAGTGAAAGAAAATTAAATAGACTATAACAAATAGACAACCAACAAACAAAGATTGATGTATTTTCCCCAATCTTAGTAAGTTTTCTATTTTATTTTTATTTTTTGATCACCAATATTTAACTTATTATTTTAGCTTATCTTACTTTGTCTCATTCATTGGCAGGAAGAAGAGAATTCTACATTTGACATAGCTCCTCTTGTGCATCCTTCCCTCTTGGCTAGTTAAAATTCCTTTGTGAGCGGAATTACAACAAGAGATTGGCAAAGTGGGGGACTTTCTTTATTTTTTGCACCATCTTTTCATGTTTTCTACCTTCATTAATTGTGGAATTGTACTTAGGTACTGAGTCTTACAACCATTTGTCTTGTTTGGATCATTTATGTAAATATTTAGCATTTTCATCTCCCTTAAAAAACCACAAATCTCTACTCATTATTCTCCATAAAACTCATTTTTTTGTGAGTAGTTTCCTTTTCGGATGTTCCAAAGCTCTTAACCTTGCTCTTGAAGGCCCATTATGATTTCCTCAAGATCATGTGCATGTACTCTTGCAATTTTGTTCTCAATTGTGATTAAGGGTCATTCATCATTCCAATGCTTGTTGAATACCTAGGGCGATACTACACTCTTGACTTTTTAAAGTTTGGCAACAAATTGAAGGCTAGTTGACTCCCTTAAAGAACCATCATAACTTTTCCATTTAACTTTGTTTAGGTTTAGGAAATCCTCATTTTCTAGCTAAGGGGACTTCAACTTAAATGGATTGGGGAGCTTACAATCCTCTTTTTCAATCTAAAGCATAATTGGAAGATGATCTAACTCCCCTCCTACCTCCACCCAAGACCCAATCCTTACCAGATCATTCACAATAACACCACAAACTTGTATATCCTTTTTGCAACTCTTGGATCCCATGTTCTCATGTTCCTCATGTAAGAAAAAATTTAATTGGTTCCACATCCACTAAACCAACCTCCTCAATCTCCTTTAGGAAAAAACTTTGCAGAGGATCTACTTTGGTCGCATTCCCCCATTTATCAACTCTCTTAATAGTGAAATTTAAGTCCCCTCCCATGATAACTATCCCATTTTGTAAGAAATCATGTGCTATTAGCTTCTCCTAGTAGGCCACCTTGTCCTCATGAAGTCCATGGTCATTGGCTACAAAAAAATATTTCTTTGACTACATATAATACATTCCTATACCTGAGGCAAATGGCATGTGATTAATTAAACTCCAACCAACATCCAATCCACTAGATCTCCATACATAGTATTCAAATAAGAATTTCCAATCCTTCATGATGCTAGACAACTCTTCAATAAATTTTCCCCTTCCACCATTTTCTCTTGGACCATAAAAACAACATGTTTGTGGGGGCTTATTAACCTAGAAGGGAAATCATTTTTGAGGAGATTCCCAATCCCCTTGTATTAAAATACCTAATAATCATGGATAATTTCTTTATAGGGATTACCTTGCTTTAAGGGCTATATCTTATCCTAGTAGGCCACCTTGTCCTCATTAAGTACATATTTATTGCATACATACAAATATATACTTGACTACATAGAGTACACTCCTATACCCGAGGAAAATGACACATAATTAATTAACCTCCAACCAACACCCAATCCATTAGATCTCCCTATAGAGTACTCCAATAAGAATTCCCAATCCTTCATGATGTTAGACAACTCTCCAATAATTTTTTCCCCTTCCAACATTGTCCCTTGGACCATAACAACATCATGTTTGTGGATGCTTATTAACCTATAAGGGAAATCGTTTTTTGAGGATTTTCCCAATCCCCTTGAATTAAAAGACATAATAATCATGGAGAAACCCTTTACAGGGCTTGCCTTGCTTCAAGGGCCCATTTCAAGTTCCAATGCATTTCTTGTTGAATTTATCTTTGGGATATATTCTAGGCCATTGTTAAATGTGCTTTCCTTCACCTTCCATTATTAGATCCTTCCTTTGCTACATCCAAATTTAAACCTTCTTTAGTACCAATTTTGTTGAAATCCATAGTAGGTTGCATGGATGTTAATACGTATCTAGGATGATCTAGCTTATAGGAGCCTCTACATCAGTTGGAGGGGTAGAAGTCAAAATATCCCCAATGTTCTCCTGATTAGCCACAATCCTATTTAACCCCCCATTTACGGAACGCATCCCCCCAAATTTTTTAGAGTAGGTGGAATTTGACCCATACCCCTTTTCCCTTCTTCCCTTTTCTACATTTCTTAGTAGACAAAGCCTTGTACACCCAACTTTGATAATTGATCACATGCTATATAGTTGGGTTCCAATTAATTATTATAGAGGCAGTAAGTGAACGTATAGACCTACTTGATGATTGAAGAGGCTGATCAATAGATAAGTCATCAATTTATATCATGTCATGGTGCGAGTTTTCCCACATCCATCCCCCCTTGTGCTTGGGATTACCAATGTTCAACATTTTTAGTTGTCATCCCATTGACATCTACTCCTTTCAACGTACTTCCTTGGGGTCTTTGATAACAATCAAAATCTCATTTAATTTCAAGTTTTCACCCCTATTTATTCTCTACCCTTTCCCCCAAGTCCCTTGATCCGAAATATGACATTTCCTCCATGCATTTTGAATTATTCGAGCTTTTCCTTCTCCAATTGTTTTTGGAAAATTTGAGTGTGGAATCACTTGCTAGATGATCATAGGTATGACACCTTGAAAATCACAACAGAATATTGACATAGTACAAGGTTTGGACATACTTCCAATTCCCAACCTCTATTTCATTTTCCTTTGGGAGTCCCTCTTTTAGATCCACCTCCACCAACATACACTTTACTATTCAAGAATTCATCCTTTGATAACTTTCATCCACCTCTATAAAGCTCCCTAGACTATTTCTGATAGGTTTGAAGATATCGAGGGACCAAAAATCTAAAGGCATACTTGACATTTTTATCCATATAATATGGATTGTAGATCTCTTTGTTTGAGAATCTCCCCGACTTCATTAACATACGCTGAAAATGGTTCGAATGGGTTTTGCGCAGAGGGTTTATATGGTTTGGAGTTTGATACCTTCATTTTCCCACTGAGCTGCCATGGGTCCTACCAATTGGATTTGAAAACTATTGTGGCATCAAAGATACTTTATTGGGTTCAGATAATTTGAGCAAAAAAATGCAGAAAATGAAGAAGAGTGCGCTTTGGGAGATCCAGAGTTTAAATCGTTGAGAGCTAAGGAAGATAATTCAAGGGATGTTGATGAATCGAGGGATTTGGGCATTGGAAAAGAAGGAAATTGTGGTTTGGAAGATGAGGAAAGTGTGGAATTGAAGCATGAGAGTTTGAATAATAGGGTTTTGGGAATGAAGGTTGCGTGGATGAGGGATTTTGGGATGAATATTTTGGGTGCGAGGGTTTGTGGAAGCATCAAGAGGATTCACTGGGATAGCCCACTACTCCTTGGTCGATTACAATGGTTGTTTCTCTTCTGGGGATTGTGATTCTGTGGAGGAACTGGAAACACGAATTCTGGAATGACAAGCATCTAAGGCTACCACTTTATGCTAAGGATCAGGTATCTTGAATTTCTCATTTTATGTCTATAGCTACTTAGTTTTTAACATGACTCGAGGCCTACATGATCTGTAATACCACTTCTATTCAAATCAAAAAGGAAAATTGAAATTAATCAAGATTTAGTCAAATGTTTGAGTCCGTGTTTGAAAATCCGAGTCATGAAATTTCTTAGTTCATTTAGTTTTTTGCTAGAAAATGTGCGTTGGAGAGAAAAGTATGGTTGCAACTATTTTTTTGTTTATTATTTAGTATGTTGTCTCACCCCTAGAAAAAAATGTTTTTTTTATATTATACACATGGGTGTTTTTCAATTTTCAATTTTGTAAAATGGCTGTATGAGATTTTGATTACGAAAAACGAATTTGTAAATAGTCATTACACCGAGGTGGCCATATAGCTCAATTGGAAGAGATGTGTTGTGTATGTATTTGCACTTGGGATTTTTTTATCCCTATCTGCAAGTTTATAGATTCAAGGTTAAGATGGACCTATGCTATTTTATAGTCCAGGTCAGTTAGGGTGATCCTTTAACTCTATCTACAATTGTAGCAGTAAATTGAGTATAGATGCTGCAATGGGTGTATAGGATATTGAGTGAGAACACTAGCCCAAATCCTTCTTAACCAGAGTCTGATACATCCAAGCTTGAGGATGCATATGTCCCTCACCATATTTGCAATCATGTATTTGAGTAACCACTGGCTATCCAATGATGATTGAAATACCAAGTGATGACCTATAGTGTTTTGTGGGTCAAGGGGGAGAAAAGATGGAGGATCCTTCAATTACCTACATATTCTTCTTTATCCTCTCTAGAGTTTACACTTTCTATCTAATGATAAATGAATGGTTAGCGTCATAAAATATACAGTATGCATCAATTGTTTTTTAGCAACAACTTTTTCTTAGTAGCTAGGTATTTTTTTTTCCAGCAGGCATTTGCCTAGCTTCTTTAATGCTTTTGATGGATTGGCTTATGTAGGAGGTATCTCCTTATGTTTCCCTCTATATCCCTTCATTTTTTTTATTCAGATGGTCAGGGAAAGACTAAAAGTTTTCTTCACTCCCTTTACTATCTAGGTCCTATATGGTCTAGTGCTTTGCTTCTCCTTTCATCTTATCTACTGGTTTCATATGTAGGATGAAGAGAGCTTTGTTTTAATTTCGTTCTTGTCTATTTAGAAATGTGAGAGATGAGCTGCAAGAGGTTTACTATGGGATGTGGATTGCTGAGGTTGGGAATGCCAAACAATAATGAGTGATTGTTTTTCCCCTTCAAGAAGTTTCCAAAAGGATGCACCATGTGATTCCTTCTCTCTCCAATTAATTTTAGCAGGGTCTAGAATTTTCCTGCTCACTTGTATTTGTAGCTTTTCACCCTAATGGAGATTGTACTAAGAATTATTGCAATCATATTAGAGGTATCCTATCCTAACCTCTTAGCAAATGATGACTCCAACCTACCCATCCAGATTGTGTCTCACTTTTTTGCTCGAGCCACCCACCTCTGCATGTGCTCCATTATCAATATGGGTTAGGTGGATCTCGTTTCCCAGAGATCACAAAAAACATGATGGGAAGCATGATTATCATGCCTTGTCCCTCTATGGAAACCAAGTTATTTTGGTTCTAGCCATCTTCAATATTAAATAATCTAACTTTCGAGCTTGTTGAGATTCACATCTTCTAGTAGTTCATGCTAGGTCAATATTAGGTGTTCTTCTCCCAATCGACCTTAACACTAAATACAATTTTTGGTAATCCTTGAGGGGAACATGGGGGTGAGTTTGGGTCCAAAATTGAAAAAAAATACACATGGGTCATGAAATCCTTGTTCCAGAAGTTCAAAATCTTCCTCTTGGTGACCCCATGGCTAGCTCAAGGTGTCGGGTAAAACCATGCGGCAATGTAACTTTGTCAATGTTATGAACCTGAATGAGAATCTGGAGGTGGGATTGGGACCATAATTAGGTTATCACTAGAAATTTTCAACCCATACATGCAGGATTCCCCCATGGATACGTTAAGGTGCTAGATGAAGCATGTGATATTGGAACCTTGACTGAGGGTGTGAACTCTTCACTTCTCTTTGCTAGTATCTGGTGATCTAGATTGCAAATATAACATGTGTGGTTATGACTCATGCTAGTATTAGATTCAATTGTGTATTAGTTACATGCATCCTAGTATAGTTTTTTGTGATGTAAGAAATTTCCCATATAATGAAACTTATTCTTCTTATTACAACTTGGTGCATGTTATCTCTTCATGGAATTTATAATAGTGAAAAGTAGGTTAGCATGTCATTTTTCATTGTCTAAAACAGGTTAGCTTATGTCATCCTTTTTTATTCAATTTTAATTTTGTTCATGCTAATTTAGTATTTGTTTTTCAATTTAATTTTTTAAATGAAAAAGTTATATATATATATATATATATATATATATATATATATATATATATATGACTCCTGATAGTGAGTGATCCAATTACAACAAAGAGTGTTGAGTTCATGTCATCTATTATAGAAAAATTGTTCAAAGCTCAAACTATATATATATATGACTCCTGATAGTGAGATATCCAATTACAACAAAGAGTGTGGAGTTCATGTCATCTATTACAGAAAATTGTTCAAAGCTCAAACTTTCAACTAGACTTCACGAAGTTGGACAAAATTTAGATTCCATAGAGCTTTTTCAAAAAATAGCAATTCATACCTATATCAGCTATACATCAGAGTTATGCCAAGATAGCACATAGTTGATAGGAGTAGTGCATGGATGAACACCGTATTGGCAGATTAACACATCCTCCACCAGTTTTTACAGGTTGTGAACAACCCATCTCTTGAAATCCTTATCTACTTTCTAGTTTCCATGAGTAATTTATGTCCAGACTCTTTAATACTGATGTCATATGGTCTAGGAAGTTCATTACCACTTGCTTTGAATTATCCTATCATCTTTGCATTCCTCTCCTGGGAAGCAACATAAATTCGTTTATGTGTACATTGTTTTTTTTCTTTCCCTTCATTGTTTTGACCACATCTTTTGAAGGATAGTCCACTAAACAAAGGCAGCACCATGTACATGAATGCTTCTTTGGTTCTCTAGCTTATTCTTGTAATTTTGAATGTTGGAACTACATGGACCACAAGATCACCATTGAACCTTGTGTGGAATTAATTATATGCAATGCCAAGTCCGTTTGGAGTCTCGACAGGCTCTAGAGCTATTGCACATAGAAAGTGTTTGTATATTGACATAAGAAAAATCCCCTAGTTTTGACTCATGATTGTACTTGATGAAATGTTCATGGGTGTTAAAACTCTATAGGAAGTATCCCTTTGGGGAAAATTCAAGGAACTAGCACTAGGATATTGCAGTGGTCAGAAATAAGTGCCAAAGGAACGACAACAATTTTATTTTGTTTATCCTATTTGTTTCATTAAGCCTTGAAATTGGCAGAATCACTACCGTATTGGTCTCTGTTAAATTTATGTCACTTACTTGAGTACAATTTAGTCTAACAACCTAATAACTCAATTGTGGGAAATATGAAATACCTAGTTGTATGGGAAATAGATGGTATCATGGTACCTGGGATGGTCAATTGAGGTTTTTCGTCTATATGATGAGTGTTTGTTAGATTATAGGATATTACTTTCATAGTTTAAAGTAATTCCAAACCAAAATTGTCAATCAACAAGAGAGGTTGGTTTCCATTTTCATCATTGATGCTTATGGGAGGAACAAATGGAGATATATTAAAGCTAATTTATGGTTTATGTTTCACCTCTTTGACAAAATATGTATATAGAATATTATGTGTTAAGTGGAAATTCTTGCGATACTGTTACTGTTTTTTAATGTGCATGAAATTGTTGTGTTGGGAAACCCAATGAAGACAACGCATGACTTGAAGTTAAAGAACAATTGGTTGATATTTCCTTGTTTGTTGAATAACAGTTTCTACCATGTCATAAAGGGTAGAGGCACTTAGCATTAAGGAAAAAAGGAAAATGTGAAAGACACTGCTGCATTGTTTTCCTTCCACATAGACCATTGTAGTTCTGAACCATCATTTTGAGGTTCTAAAAAATAATGGAAGCTATCTAGTTCGAAACGTTCAAAACATTGAGAGGATCTTAGTTTGTTGGAGAGCATGCTCCTCCCAGAGAGGGACTGTAAGATTACTTGTTTCTCTAATTTTTTCTTCGTCTTCAACCTAGGAAATCAGTGCCAGAGGTCACCCTTCAGCCATTAGTGTTGCAGTAGTAGAGACTGCAATGTTGAGAGAGGGTGCACCTGTGAAGGAGAACACATTCATAAAGGATGGTGCATCACCTTGGGAGTTGCACCTTCCAAATGTGTTGCATCATTGCAAGAGTTACACTTGCAATGTAGGAATATCACTATGGGGGCTACACTATTAAATCCTTGAACATTAGGATTCTTTTTGCATTGCTACTCTTTACAAGTGTAGTTGCTTTAGTGAAATGATGACATGGTTGTTTGACTTCCTTCTATGGGGTTGTTTGGCTTATTCTATGCTCCTGAACCTGGGGGTCACAACCTTCTCTGGTGCTCAGCATTATTGAGGTTGCAGTATTCTCAAGTGTTGTTGGATTGGGGAGAACTAGTAGGGTGATTCATGGTTGGGTTCCATGGTGATTGCAAGTTTTGTATCCAATAACTTAGGGACATTATCTTTGCAAGTCTTGTAATATTAGGGATGATTATTTTTGTTAGGTGTCCAGTCTTGAATCAATTGATTGTAGTTGATATAACGATTGAAATGATGTTCAATCCATGCAATTATCAATGAACACTTTGTCTTCCAACTCATCGATGTCAAGGATTGACACTCTCATGAGCCTTTCCAATCAACTAAGCAATAATCACCAAATCTGTTGTACTTTGCATCCTCCCATGCTTCTGCAACATTTGATTTTGAGCCTCCTTGAATTGGTCTTGTTGGGTTCCATAGTCTTTCCTTCAAAGGTTTCTACAACTTTTCCCCTTAGGGGGTTTGGTCTCCCACAACTTTACCTTATGGGGCATCTTCAACTTTTCAACTTTGGTTTGTGGGTTCCAAAACTATGTTGTGTTAGCTCTTGGAGTGTTAATACATTTTTACCTATTACCCCTCTTACATCAAAGATTCAAGTATTAACACTCCAATACTATAGTTTAATGTAATAAAGTCACAATATGTTGACGTGACTTTAATAAAGAGTTTTTAATCATACAAAGTGTCATTAGTTAAGAATAGTTAGGTGAGGTAGATACTAGATACTATAAACCACCTTATGAATAAACATATGAGGGTATATCCCTCATTGTATATGGTGACTTATTGAATAATAATGTAATTCTTCTTATCTGTTAGCTCGTGTATCTTGTCAGAATTCCAACATGGTACCAGAGCGGAAAGATATAGAGTTGTGAGGTTTATTCAAATTCTAAATGAATGGAAAGATTTGAGGTTCAAATTGATTCAAATTTGTGACGATTGGAGTTCCTAGACAAAAAGGGCTTCAAGAGGCAAATTCACAAGTTAATGTTCAATTGAAACTATAAAGATTTATTAGTTTGTTCAATTCCTATGTTCATAACTTATAAGAATATAATGAACTAAATAAAGAAGACATGAAGCTTTGTATTGGGAAGTTGACAAGATATCAATGCCATACCAAATAATGGGAAAATCTACATATGACATACATAAAATGAAGGCATAGATGAGATATATATATATTTCCAAAGAATGTTGATATGTAGAGATCTAGGACAATGTTTAAGAGAGACACATAGACAAAAATGATATGTAGAGAGAACATGAAAACCAGAATCACCTATCAAGAATGTCCCACCAATACCCATGAAACATAATAATAGACTCCAAGAAGAGCACAATTCAACTGTGAACAGTGTTAAGAAATGAACATGTCCAACATTAGCAACCTTTATGAATTCACAACTTTCCCCTACGAAGTTTATAATTTCTAAGGCATCTACAAATTTGGCTTGTGTGTTAAAAAACTATGTTGTTTTAGCAACCTTTATGATTCCACAACTCTCAATGTTGGATTTGTATGGGTTTGCGACATTGGTTTGCATCTTACCAACATTGAAGCCTTTCTGCAGATAAGAAAAGTTTCACTTGCAGGGCCTTCATGGGTCTACAACCCTACCTTTTAGTGCTTGTAACGTCTTACATTGTGCCACTCTATGCATCATAACATATTTTTGCAATTATTTTCATGGGTGTGCAACCCAACCTTGTGTTGCAACATTCTTGTCATTGCAACATTTATTTACTAAAAACCTTTTCTTGTGGTCTCTCTTATCTTATCTCAGGTCCACAACCTGATACCTATGGTTTTGTAAATATCTACACTTTACGATTTTATTGCAAAGTTCCTGTAGGGTCTTCATGGCACCTGCAACATATCTGGAACTTTTTCTCCTACTCCTCTTGGTCTGCAACCCGTCCTTGTGGGTTGCAACCTTTTTATCATTTCTTTGTTGACTTTTATGTGGTGCACAAATTTTTCTTGTTTAACCTTTCACTGCTCACATCTTTGTCCACTTTGCATCTTTATCTGCATCACAATTTTGTACAACTCTTGATTTCAATTACATAGGCCTCAATGACTTCTGGATCCAATACACGTCAAACCTTCCCTCTTTCAAGTTGATGCTCCCAGTCAGCTTTCTGTTGAAGCAAACTTGCTTTGTACATGTTATTGAGTATAAAACATACATGACTTGGAAAATGCCATGACTCTGTCATATCCTGTGCTCATCTAAAAAATAATAGTTTCTACTAACTCCCAAAATTTGTTGGAGCTCACCAACAGTCCCCTCAAGGCATCACCTCTGAGTTTCATCTTGAGAGATTTAGCCAATGATTGGTGCCACTTTTGCGCCAGCATACTTGCCACTCCTGATTCAGATCTCCTGGTCACTTCCATAAGTTGGATAACACTCCAATTTATCCAACCTTTGAGTAAAATCCTATGGATGTACACCTACCACCCTTGCATCAACCCCAGTGGTCACTTCCACAAGTGAATCAACCACATACCAGATGCATATGAGATTGTGAAAGAATTTCAAGAACTTTGGACATGCCCGGTGTTAACACCTGAAATAATCTAATTCCAAATATGATCTAGGGAAGGTACCAATGTCACCTCATACAATCCCTTTGCACTTCAGGCTAGTGCTTGCTAGCTTCAGGGGGGAATCCCTAAGTGATTTGAAATGAAAATCTATCTCTAATCCACAAAAGACCCTATAAGTCTGCAAATTACCTTGCTGTAATTTATAAATCAGACCTGACTGTTGCTAAGAAATTGATGGGACAAGAAACTAAAAATCAAATCACCACTTAGTTTTATCAATCTGCCTTGATTTTGGTGCCAATCTGCTGACTGTAATTTTATCAATCTAGTGATTGCAATTTTCTGAAAGAATATCTTTTGTATTTTGAAACTAAAAGGTTGTTTTTATTTGAAACCTTCTTTCAGAATAGGCGATACTTTGAGTTAAGTAGAGTTGAATGTTGTATGATACTATGGTCTCTAGCCTTCCCATATTGCCTCTTATACTTTTGGATATTTCCATTAGATGAGGTATTCTGAATTCTTTCACAAAAGTTCTAATTCAATCCATAAATGATGTTAATGTTCTTTCAATCCATCCAATAACTCATCAAAAAGTGCGATAGCATATCATTTCTTAAAAGTCTTCTTGTTCAATTCTCGGTAATCTATGCATATATAAAACGATCCATTTTTCTTCTTCACAAACATGTTTGGGGATGCAAAAGGAATATTTCTAGGTGCAACATGTCCTGAATCCAATTACTCTTTGACTACTTTCTCAATTTCATCTTTAAAGACCTTGGATCTGGTCCTTCTCTGTTAGTAGTCCATGGGTAAAATTCTTGAAGATATCTTCAAATTAATCAATCAGTTGTTATACCTTTTTACATCTTGTTGATTCTTATTCCATAATTTAATATGTAACCCTTCATTGTATTGCACTCAAACATAAACTAACTACTTTCTCAATTTCATCTTTAAAGACCTCAGGATGGTAGTAAGGAGGAATGACTACCAATTTAAACCTTGTCTCCCACTTGATAATGTGATCTGGTAGCCCATGAGGCAAGTTCTTTAAAATATCTTTAAATTAATCAATTAGATGGTGTACCTCCTTGGGTGTTGTTATTCCACAATTTTAAGATGTATCCCTTTCATTGAATTGCACTCGGACATAAACCCTAGCTCTTCCTTACCAATTTGTTTGATTGTCGTGTGGGCGGAAATTAATTTGTTTGCACCAAGCTACAAACCTTACCAATTTTAAGATGTAGCCATCTCATTGTATTGCACTCAAATATAAATCCTTGCTCTCCTTTACCAATTTGTTTGATTGTCTTGTGGGATGAAATTAATTTGTTTACACCAGGCTGCAAACCTTTTATGGTTAATGATTTCCCATGTTTCCATGCCATCAAAATCACCTAGCACTAGCACTTTCACTTGGCCTCATCCACAACCTCTTAGGGGGGGAGGTGTTAAACTCAAGTCTCAACATTAACAAAAGTTCAATCACCTTGTAACTTGTTTGTAGACCACACACCCATGGGATTCTACTTCATATTTATGAGGACCAAGAAATAATCTTCTTAGGTATAGGATTCAAGTTTATGAAAAAATGCAATTACAAATTCTTCCCAAGTGGTTATCTATGGGTGGCCACTAACCTCATCCTCCCCTCCATCTTATGCTCAACCATCTGTTTCCAATCAAGTGCTGGTCCCTCTTGTGTAATATGGCGGATGGAATTATCTGATTATTTTGTACAGGGTTTATCCTAAAGAAATTGTCATGAGCAGAAGAAAATGAAGCTTTTGCAGGTGTCCCACCATGAGGCCAACAAAGTAGCTCTGATACCACTGTTATGAACATAACATTATAACTGCTAATAAATTAACTGGAAGATTGCTACCATAACTAGAAAGGAAACCTGTACTGAAATCTGAGCTAAAAAATGGGAAACTTACAACTGAAACTAAAACATGAGTTTTCTGGACTGAAATTGGAAAAGTGAATTTCTAATAAGAAATTTGAAAAAAAATAGTAAAGAGAACAGTACTAAAACTCTGTATAATAGACTCATACAGTCACTTTTTATTATTTCACAGTTACATAAGATAAAGTAGCTTTCCTAAGGAGGTATGGGCACCAAATCAGGCCTAAGTATCAAAGATAGTATGGGTGCTGCACTTGGTTAGGGAATTATTCTCTCATAGATTAGCTGTAGAAGGGATTCATAAAAACAACTCCCTAAACCCTGGTACAGGTGTTAAAATAGATTCTTATCCCCCTAAAATTAGGCAAGATAACAATAGGATAAGATAAGAACAATTCTAAGAATAGTCCTAGATAAGATAATATAAGGTAATTTTATTAATGCTCAACAACTGACCACAAAGGTAGGTCAATGGGACTAAAAAGATCATGTAAGTTACAAAGAGTGAGTGCCGTAGCAACCCCTAGATAATGCTGAAAAGCAAGAGAGAATGAAAAAAGAGTGCAGGATAAATAGGTGTCCAGCCAAGCAAACCACTAGGTATAACTATAACGAAAAGATATATATATATATATATATACACTACCATGTATGTTTATGGTAGAACTCTTAAGCATATTATTGCTTAGAAGTTTTCAAAAAGCTTCATAGCCTCCTTTTACAGATCGTTAAATCACTACATGGATTTTTGACATTTGGAAGAGCTGGATGATGATGACCTTATAATCCTCACATTACTGACTTTCTCTATAAAGGTGATGAGATAGGATGTTGCACTATATTATAAAAACTATTAGATCTAATCTTAAAGTTATGCCAGGAATTTGAAAAATGAGAAGCTACTCACAGAGAATAGCTCTCAAATTTTGAAATGGGTTGTGTGGTTAGAAAAAAAATTGATTTTAAGGTCCAGTATAATCCTGGTTATTAAAAATATTGATGTTTCCTTTCAAAACAAATCTTTTTCCCGGACAGCTACAATAAGTGTATTCTAATATAATACTTTAGTCACCTTTCTGCTTTGCATATCTATGCTAATAGCCATAGATTGTTATGGCTATCATAGGATTTAATGCTCACCCAATTGATTTCTCTTTTTGAAATTAGATTTATCTTCTTGTTTACAACTTAGTGGTATTGATTTCCTAGCTTTTGCATTAGAATTTATAGTGATGGTTTCTGATACCGAAAGGCATCATACTTCACAAATTACAAGATTTGGCACAACATATTCATTCTACATATCCATCCCATATCCATTTTAGGGACAAATTTATTTAGGGTATGTTTCCCAGTTGATTGTTGTCTGTACCTAGAGCTGATATAGCTCCTGGCCACTCCAAGAAGAGAATTTAGCGATTCCCATGAAAAGTCCTTACCAAAAATTAATTGTAAAATGCAATCAAGTGAGCTTGACAATATAATGTTGGGCACATTTTGAAAACCTAATGTGTAGTCGTCCAGTATTACTTGTATGTTCAATATTTAAAGTTTGTATTTGATCATGTATGTAATTTATCTACTGGTTTGAGATGAAAGGGTGCTTGACTGGTATATATTCATTTCCTTTTGGTTACCAATATATGTTTCCTACTGACTTGGGAAGATAATTTAATTTTCATTGCAGCAGTTTTTATCTCCTATAAAAGTTAGGCCTTCCATTCCACGTTCATTTTTCCATTCCCTGTACTTGTTTTCGCTGTAACTAAACGATGCACAAACTTGATCATATTTACTAATCTTACACTGTAGTGGTGCACTTAACAGAGTAGCTTCTATTTTGCAACTCTTTCATGTATGTACCATATATGTTTATGGTAGAACTCTTAAGCATATTATTGCTTTGAAGATTTTAAAGAGCTTAATGGCCTCCTTTTCCAGATCGTTAAATCACTACATGGATTTTTTACATTTGGAAGAGATGGATGATGATGACCTTGTAATCCTCACATTAGTGAATTTCTCTATAAAGGTTTTGAGATAGGATGTTGCGCTATATTATAAAAACTAAGTGGCCTTATACCTTTTTCTGGAAATATTTATTTTTCAATTAATTAATTTTTTAACAAAACTGTTGCAAACCCAAAAGAGCGTCATCTCTTGGCCATAAAGCAACTTACTTAAGGTTATTGCAGAAGCATATTTTTCCCAGGCCTCACTCTAGATGATGGAAGAGAATCCATCAAAGACCCAGATATCATCCCTAGAATTTGCTCTGCTAAAGTTGTCCACTTTAAAGGGAGAATAAAAAAACCTCATGAAACAAGATAGCATGCTACAAAAAGAGAGATTTGTTTTACTTTCGGAAACTCCCACTAGACATAGCTGGAATCTACCTATCCAGCGGTAGGGAAACACCGAGTTGTGCACCATCCACCGGAGCACATATATTCTCTCCGCGTACAAGTAAATATTATCATATGGCTTGGGATAATGGAAATCCCATTTAATTAGGTATAAGCGCTAAAATCATTCACGATCTTCAAATTGAGTGACCGAAGATGCCAAGTTATCTCTCCCTGGAAAGAAACTACTAGCGGCAAGGTCAACCCTTACCTTTCGGACAATTGGCGATCCCCGCACTAAAAGCTATTTATCTCCAAGGCCCCAAGTTAACACCCCATAGTAATCCATAAAGTGGTAACATAAGGAATTTAAGCTCCTTCTCCTTTCAGTGTCTATCTCAAGCTTCCCCTGCGCATATTCAGGGAGGCTATCAATAAGAAATTATTGTAATTTTCCAGCTGTCCAACCTAGTATTTCTCCGATACCTACATATATAAAATTATCATTATTTTATCTTCGCCACAATCACTCTTACTTTTGTTCCTACCTATCTGATAAATCCAATAAAGAGCTGCTCCAAAAACTTTAAGAAGAGGGCGGTTCAAGGAAAAACAATAGTACAGGACGCTACCCTTAGTATTAGTCTTACAACAGTACAATATGTTACCCAACATTTGAAAGCTATAGGATGGACAAATAAATAAATCTAGGTAGTTATGTTTTCATGTATATAAGGTGGGTATAATTGAGGGATGAAATTGAGTTCCTAAATATAAATGCATTTTAAGCTTGGTTCAATAAGGTCATAGAGTGGTGTCCCTAACTGCTATACAACAATTCTAAATAATAAATATGCAAAAACTTGTGATAAATAAGCATACATAATTCATTCTTGGGCCGTTAGTGAACAACTAAGAATGATGATTTATTATAAATAATTTTTTATGGTTGAGATCAGATCATACAAAAAAACTATAACAGTAAATGAATAAAATAAAGTGTGGATAAAGGAATGTGCCTTAGGTGAATTAACATCAAAATAGGTGCATAAAACCATCAAATCTACAAATAACCATGAGACCATTAAGCCAATAGATTCTAGGAACTAGGAAAATAAAAAAAATGTAACTGATATTGATATCATTAAAGAGATTGTCTGCATCATAGTGATTTACAAGGGTTGACTACAATGGTTCCGGAGGCATGCATAGTTGGTGGTGGACCTTCAAAAGGTGGGTGAAAAAGCAATGACTATGTGTTGCTACAAGCTACCCAATACTAACTATGTCCAACCCGAAAAGTAATGACTATGTGTTGCTACAAACTGCCAAATACTAACTATGTCCAACCCCCATACTTCCTCCCAAGCCTATATATGTAGAATCTCAAATGCTGGAGGCCAACTTGCCTTAGTTTCTAGAGAAAGTAGGAAAGAAAGGCTGCTAATTTGTACAACTTCTTCATGGCCTACAATTAAGTAAATTCATTTTTTTGGTGGCTTTTATTTGTTGTTTTAAAAGCCATTTTTGCTGTTCACTTTCTGTTTTAAACAATTCTCTTTCCTTCCAAAATGATTCACCTCTAGCACTCTAAATTGTCTAATTAAAACTCGGACTTCATTGCCAATTGTGGCCTTTGCTGTTTTTACTATTTTCCTAACCTTTCAATTGACTTTTTACTTTCTTACCATTTTGAAAGATACTTTTATTTCAATATAAATCGTAACTTCATACCCTATAAGCTTACTCAAAACCATTTAATGTCACAACTTGAGGTTGAGATATCCTAGCATAGCAGGAAACTTAGAAGTCGCATGGCTGTTCATTGTTGGCCTTCTTCTTCCATCAAAACATAACTGGCATTGAAAAAACAACTACAAAAATGTGAATCCACATGCTTAATCTCATTTTGGCGTCATGACTAAGTACTGCTTGAAGTATATGCATAAACAACTTCCATTTTTTTCCCACATACGTATTGCATCATAAGCTATTTGCTATGCCATTTCATGCATAACTTTATATGCACCTACCAGAGAATCCGCCAGTACTCAACATAATTCACTTCCATTCAACAACATGCACTTGGAAGGAAACTTCTAATCATGTTTCCTTTATTTGATTTCTATTTAAAGTAGTAACTCCAACCATCCTTCCTCTTCTCTGAAAGTGAACTTTATGAGAGGTATACTATTCCCTCATAGCATGGATGTGAAGACAAATTACTCAATCTTTCCTGCCAATATATGGGCACCCATCATCCACAATTCACATAGGTGGATGTTCATGGAGCTAATTTCTTTATTCGTACAGTGCTAGCACAAAATAAAATATGTAAAGAGGACTGCAGTTACTCACTGACCGCCGAGACCCCAGGAATTTCAGATGTCACAGAATTGCTAAGAGGATGAAATACCAATGGAAATGAGGCGATCTTTGGCTTGCTAACTTACAATTCTATGCCTTCTCATAATTCTTCCACAAACTCTAATTCAGCGCTGATGTTTCACTATAAATCCCCTTTAAACCAAAGGAATCCCTTTAAAACTGATGGGAAAGTGTTGTCCTAAGTGTTTCATGCACAAAGAACTACAAATATAATCCTTTAATTATAACTGTGTAACGTTCTGTAGTTTCATGTTTTACTCAGATGATCATCATGCAACACTTCTCATTTAGTGAAGATCACTGTTCTTGTAGTAAGAAACCAAGGGGCGGATCTATCTTGAATGAAAGACTACCAAATATAGTTTTCATCATCGCTGATTCCTGGGCATCATCTTATGTATCTTTGATGTGTTGTTTACCTAACTGTTCACACCATTAAACCTTGTACAGTGGATGCTATTAATGATCCACTCCAGCGTATCCCTCCTTAAAAAATATATTAGACCTATTTTACATTGCATTCAATTCAGAACAGCAAACCAAAAATTTCCATTAACTCTGCAAACAAAAATGATGAAGCCGACCTCTTTTTTGCTAGAACCAAGCAGATGGTAATTGCGAAGGTAAGGAAAATCATGTCTATGTCCAGCAAATTATCAAGAGACATATAAATTCTTAATCAACTTCCATAACTTGACCATTCCATCTTGCTTGACAAAATAAGCATGGGATTCTATAAAACAAGGTATACTAAGCCATGTAGGTTCATCCCATCAGCCATTAAAGAGGACCCAAATAAAAGGAGGAGAAGGTGATTAAATAAAGGCCTATGAAATAAAGTCTCAAGCTCATATAGATGCGAAGTGAATCCCATTTTAAGTTGTTGGCCTTTATTATAAAATTCCACAAAAATTCCTTTCTTTAAAGGAGGCTTGGATTTGGCAAAATTTGGCATATCCATGCATTCCAACTAACAAGGCGAATTTAGTGAGTTTTCTTATTAAATTAAAGGGAATTGTGGCCCACCTAATCACTAAGTTGAATTACAACCAAAATACTAAGTCTTATGCAAGAATACTAAGTCCAATGAAACTAAATCAACTTTTTGCAAAACAGATAAAATGTCAATTCACAAGTACTTACCAAGAAAAAAATTTGAAAATCTAATTTTAAAAACAGAGGCGCCGGTGAAGAATAGAACAATCGCTTCCAATGAAGTTACAGTCTTTTTACCAAATATGTCGCTAGAAAATACATCTCATATTTTTACCAACTCCATCGCTCATCAAAGAGTAACGCTCCAGGTAACACTCATCATAATGTAAATATGATGAAAGACTGTCTGGTTTGCAAATTTGAAAATTAAAATATAGTCTATTAGAAAAAATGGAGATGACTATGTGATTTCAATGTTTTGGAGTTAGGGTGTTTTTAAGGAAATCTCATTGCATAGCATAAACCTTGATGGTTAATAATATTTGGAGCATTAGAAAACACATTTACCTTCACAAACAACCAATAAATCTTCCTTCAAAATTGAAAATATCCATATTTTCAAGTGGTGGAAAGACTGAACTGTAAGGAGAAAGTTGACAGTCATTCTAATCATTCCTAGGAGGGCTATGATAATTTCATTTTTATCCAACAATGAACTATAATCCTGAGATAGATGACTGAATAAGTATGGAGAAAGAATGGATATGCATACTTTTTATTTGGTTGCAACCTACTTCTTTTGAGATGTTGCTTTGATTGTGCTTTGCTTCTCTCATTCCAGTAGTTAGTCACTGTACTACAATGAAATCTTTTGAAATACACATCCTAGGGAAACATGTCAGGCACTCTTCCCCTCATTCCAAGGATGTACCCAGGGTAAATTGGATTTTGCAAAATCTCGAGGCTTTGTCATCTATGGTGCAATATTACTTGAGTCTTTATCTTAACAAGAAAAATGGCAGTAGGTGATGTTCAAGGTTATAGAAGAGTTACAGGCAATATTCTAAGAAAATGGGCTATAGAACAATTCTTGTAGGGATTCCTTTGCATCAGAAGATTGGAATGCCTTCACTTTCTCCAACAATGTCATAGGTGAATTTTGATGTCACATCTAGAAGTCCTATGCTAACACTAGACTTTGTTGGTGTTTGCAATTTATTATAGACAACAATAAGGTCCATGCATCTTTCAATATCTTCCAAATTTGTACCATTTTCCTTTGTTAACATTGGCCAATTATGAAGTGAGCATTTGAAATTTATGATCATTGGCACCTAGGATATTGATAATTTGCATTTTGTGGGATATCATTGCTAAGTGGAAAAAGAAAGAGGGAGATAAAGTTTCAGTTGGGGATGTACTTTGTGAAATTGAAACTGTAGGCATTCTTTACTACTTTTTTATGTTCTTTCTTCTTTGAAATAAACTCCCAAGGTCGACTAATTTCCTTTCCTTGCTTATTTCGTAATGTTGCTAAAGAATGTTGATTGTTAAGAAATGGTTTTGGGATAAAAAATTGTCTATATGGAGAATATGGAGGATGGTATTTGGAAAAAAATGTCCATGGTGATGGATCAAAGGAAATTAAAGTTGGGGAGGTATACTCAAAATCATTAAGAAGTCTTCTTCTCAGTCTACGGTTGCGATTATCGTTTTGAATTCTTTAGTTGGGTTTAGAGTTGGCAAAGGAGTTCTTATTGTTACATCAATGTGTGAATGTGTTGGTGCATCTAGATATTTTAACATTTTGTGCATAGTGAACTCGTAGGTTTTATTCAAAATCTGGAAGGTTTTATTTTACTGGTTTTGAATCAAGTTATAGAAATTATGGTGGAAGATGAGGATGGCATTGAAAAATTCAAGGAGTACACACCCTCAGGGCATGGAGCTACCATTGAAAATGCTCCTTCAAAGGAAGCTTCTCCTCCACCACCTCCACCAAAAGAATACACTCCAAGCCCTGTTGCAACTTCTGTAGCTTTGGAGGACATTTGGATTTGATAGACAGGAATCAACAAGTTCATGGATACCTTCTCATAACATTTGATTGAATCATACTGCACTATATGGAGAGGTCAAATACAACTACTAATAAAAACAACTAGTTTAGATCCATCTTTACCCTAGTATAAGTACTAAGTGAAGGTGAGCGCATTAACAATTTTATGATTTCTTGCATTTCCTTTCATTTTCATTGGATTAGTATAATATTGCAATGCTTTTATGTATAATCTTGCAATGCTTTTATGGTTATGGTGTTTATCAATTTTGAAGTATACCCTATGGATCTAGTATATGATCAATGTTAATTATTTGTAAACGAGGGAATTAAATCCCAGTTTCTTTGCCAACATAGATCCTATGTGAAATTACTTATGTAGATTTTTGTGGTTATACATATTTGGGGTCTCTTCAATCAGTTCCAAAAGTTAGAAGGAGCTCTCAGATTATTATGGTAGACTTTTGTGCTTATCAATGTGTTTTGAAAAATAAATTGGATTTTAAGCATGGTTGTCTTTGGATATTATTGTCTTTTCTTAGAATTACAAATGATGCAATCTGGGTATTCATATTCTCTTCTCCCCAATTCTAGAAGGGTTCTAGCTCAATGTAAGAGCGCCTGCCTTAGAAGTAGGAGGTTGGTGGTTCGATTCCTCCATGCCCTATTGATATTGCAATATTGGTATTTTTAATAAAATATATTTTATTATGATTTATTTTGGCTATAGAGGGGATTTCAAACCGTCTTTGTATGTTTCTATGAGGGGGGTTCTAAGCCACCTTCATATGTCACTACGAGGGGGGTTCGAAATTGCCCTTATATGTTACAACCAGGGGGATTTAGAACCCCCCTTGTAGGTACCTACAAGGGGGGTTCGAAACTGCCCCTATAGGAATCTACGAGGGGGGTTACAAACTGCCCCTATAGGAATCTACGAGGGGTGTTACAAACCGCCCCTATATGCATCTACGAGGGGGGTTACAAACCACCCCTATAGGCATCTACGAGGGGGGTTTCAAACTACCTCTATAGGACTCTACGAGGGGGGTTCAAAACCACCCCTATAAGCCTCTACGAGGGGGGTTCTAAACTACCCCTATAGGCCTCTACAAGGGGGGTTCCAAACCACCCCTATAGGACTATACGAGTAGGGTTTACAACCTCCCCTCTAGGTCTCTACAAGGGGGGTTTGAAACTGCCCCTATTGTCCTCTACGAGGGGGGTTCCAAATAACCCTTGTAGGTTTGTATGAGGGGGATTATTAGGGGGGTTCACAACCGCCCTCGTAGGTATCTATGAAGGGGGTTCAAAACCACCCTTGTAGGTCTCTATGAAGGGGTCTATGAGGGGGGTTTAAAACCTCCTTTGTAGGCCTCTACGAGGGGGGTCACAAACAGCCCCCAAAAGTCACTTTTGGGGGTGGTTCCAATCTTGTCAAAAACCGCCCTTAAAGGAAATTTTTTTAACATCGGTGCCTTTAAGGGCGGTTTTTCCAAAACCTCCCCCAAATCCAAAACCCCCCGTAGGTCACTTTTGGGGGCGAAAGACAATCCCCTCTAAAGGCCAAAAATGTAGTAGTGATGAAAAATGCTTGTTGAGAACTCTCCAAAACCACTCATCCACTACATATAATATGCTTAACATGGAGAATTGTCATGTCCTCTCATTGATTTTCATTGGATAAGTTCCTAACCCAATCAGTCCCTTGGGTTGAGGAGAAAATTTCATACACTTGGGGTTAATTTTGAAAGTTCGGGCATTAATTAATTAGAAGGTGTTAAGTTTATTTTCTTAAGTTTGAGATGCACTTGATGGAAGTATTTTTTCATTTAATAGATATTTATTTTAAATGGAATAAATTGGATAATGATCCACAAGGGTGCATAAGAGGATAATTTTTGACCAAGAGGTAGCTTTCAAAAGAATAAAAGATGAAAGCAACCAAATCTAGGGAAGCAAGAAAAAGAAAAAATAAGTTGGAACAAGGAAGAAAAATAGTAAAGCTCATGAAAAACATAACAAAGCAGAAAAGCAGATAAAAGACAAAAAATAAGATAAGGCATAAAAGCAGGAAAAAACAGGATAAGGCAGAAAAGAAGAAAAAATCAGTCAAAAGTAGAAAAGCAGGATAGAAAAGAAAAAGTAGGATAAAGAAAAAGTAGAAATCAAAGCATAAAATAATATCAGGTTGCTAGATAGAATAGTTATTTCTATTGTGGAGACAATACATCAAGATATGTTTATGAACAGTTTCTATCATGAATTGGGTATAAACCAAGGTATCTATATTAACATTTTTAGATGTATTATTTCATTGTACTACAACTTCAAATAAAGAGCACACTCATGTATCATCCAATAAAATTATAGTATCCAATGACGACATTGAATGCGATGGAGAATACACAACGAACTACCAAACTGGAGAACAAGATGGATAAGAAGGTAAAAATTTATTTTTCAAAGATCTTGGTTAACTTAACTAAATTATGAACGGGGATAGTGACCTTGAATACTTGCAGAACGTTATATAAAATGTATACCTGCAAATTTCCAGGCCAAGATGATTGGATTTCTATTCAACATGTGGATCCTCAACAACCAAAGCTCGGATCGACGATGTCCGTGGATATTAGCCAAAAAATCACATTGGATAATAATGAATCAAGTGAGAGCTTGGATAATAATGAACCAGGGCTTGCTGTCAAAACGTGGTATCTCCAACAATGTTACTCACCACTCAAATGTTGGCCTGGCATTGATAGGTAAAAGACAAAGATTATTTTCTACTTAAATTGATGAAACAATTTTATTCCGAAATATATAATGACAACCAATATTTCTATGTAGCTCCCCATACAAAAATGTTATTGATATTAGAAATGGAAGGTTTTCTATTTCGCAAGAAAGTCACAGAAAATTATTCCAAAAGAGAAAAAAAGGGAAATAAAAAAAATATTGTTGGAGGAAAAAAAGTAAAAAAAGGGGGAAGAAAGTACTGTTGGTGAATTTGAATTTAAGCACAAAGAAACTTCATATGAGTCACGAACATATGCCATACATTTTTTGGGATTATGTCTTTCCAAATTCAATGTTGGGATTTGGTCATCTAAATGTGGGGTCAATGTGGGGAAATCATTGCTTACAAAAAATTTGAGGGGAGGTAGTGCAGAAAAAACATGTGGGGAACAAATTTTATTTGTATCGTTTCAAGAGAGATGTACCAATGATAAAGAAGGAAATACACAAAAAAATATAGGGAGTGTGTGGGAGGAGTAATTCTCAATGAAATATTCACAAATTAATACATCAATGATTTTTTTGGAGGGTGATGATGTGAAAGCACATCCATGTGAAAACTGTATTTTGAGTAATCCCTTTATTGCATTGTCCGCTAGGAAAGATAGTGAATTGGTACATCGACTTTGGAAGGGTTTTAGTATCAAAAGAAAAAGTATGTTTCCGGAACTTGGACTTGACACTTTTTGGAACTGAATTTGACACTTTTGGAACTAGATTTTGCACTTTAGAAAACTTGATTTTGGGGTTTAGAAAGGTTGTTTTTGACCCGCCTTCAAAGTCACTTGGACTAGAATATGTCCAAGTTTAATGAAATAGGTGTTAAGAGAAGAAGTTAAAGAAACAATATGGGAACAAGGCTATGGTAGCTACGAATCCTCAAAACCCCATACAAAATTTGGTCAGCTTGAAGCAATAAGTAGAACAACTACAAGGTACATTAGCACAACCTACTTCTCCATTTTCTATTGTTAGCACCTCCTCTGATGTATTTTCTTATTTAATAATTAGGGTGAAAAGGTTGCTCTTACTAGTACCCCACAGTATAAATCCCCAAGTCTATTATTAAAACCATTGATTTAGATGAGGAGAAATGAGAAGAAGCACTTCATTCAACCCTAGTTGTTGAGGAACATTCACAATCACTTCTACCTGATGTTGGCCCGGTTTTGCAACCAGGCTTAGTGCTATGGGCACCTGCTAACTAGTAGCAGCAGTTTCAATATAATTAAACAAGAAACTAATCTAAACTAAACTAATCATGAATCTTATGCAAGAATCTAAGCAAATAATGTAAACATTTAAAAAACAAGAACAAGAAAATATTAAAGAATGAATTTGTATTGAAAAATGGGGGGGGCAAGCAAGTGCTTGCGATAATACCTTCAATGGTGAAGGTTGATGTTGAGCAACTCCCAAGATGAGTAGCTCCAAGCTCCAAGAGGTCTCCTTCTCCAAGGTTGCTTCAATGGCTAAAATGCTAAAGGGAGATTTCAGCAGCATAAGGATGAGATAATGGATGGATGGATATGAAATGAGGAGCCCCTACCACCTTTTTATAGGTTTTGGTGGTGGGGAATACCATTTGTGGTTTTGTGGAAACCAATGGTATTGACCAACATGGTTTAGGTACTTTTCCCTCCTTTTTCCTTTTTTGAATAAAATTAATATTTTAATTCCCTTTTTAATATTTTTGGGAATTTGGACCCTTTTTGAGGGTTTTTTATGCTTTTCAGGAAAAATAATCTTTTTTAATGGAAAAAGGGGTGTACTAAGGTCTTTTGGTGACCTTTTGTTGGTTTCAGAGGCTCAGATGGTGGAAAAGTGGACAAATGGGTCATGTGAATAAGGGAATGAGCTAGTGAGCACTTTTTAGGTGTCAACAGATTGCCCCCTGATGTGTGAGGGCAGGAGCTCATCGTATGGCCGATAGACATCATAGTTCATTTGTCTTTTTCTGGGGTTTTAGGGGAGAGAAGAGACCGGTTGGAGACTGGAGCCACGGCCCTTGGAAGCTGCAAAAACAAAACATATTACATGGCCTCAATATGAATGAGGTATAATCTCTGATAATGGACGAGGCGGGCATTCCCATGCTTGTATCAAGACATATACATAACAATTAGTCCCAAGAAGGGGGATCTAATACATAAAGAATCTACTGGTATATCATAATGGTCCAGGGGGGACATTATTTTGTGATATACTCTTGATCATAACTGATCTCAATAACTGATACACTGGAATAACTGATGAACTGTTGGAACTGAAGGTGTCCAACATCTGTAGGGACGTAATGACTGTGAGCCATCTCTGGGAAGTATCTGTAACTGTATACTCGAGGGAGTATAAAAATGGGGTACATCTGAGTATTGTCGCCATGCACAACCCGGATATCTATAGAAAAAGTGTAACTGGTGTTATCCATAGGAAGACTCTCAAATGTGGAGGAGTCAGGCGGTATCTGGGGTCTTCGACTAATAAGTGAAACGGATGAATACCCTGTGTGAGTCTCAACGATGCGATCAAGGTGTTGAAGTCGAGCATGTGAGAAACAACCATTTGGAGAGGCACTGAAGATTCCTCTCAAAATGATTCGTAGGCACTCATCATAAATGGTGATGAGTCCAAGACACAGGGGCCTCTAGGTCTATCCTCTGGAATCAATGTGGTTGTCGTCGACAGAGGGAGACCAGCAACTAACAAGGCAATGATGTTTCCTTGATAGGATCACGAGGTGTAAAACTGAAGTGTTGTAGTACTGATGGTAGGATTGACATACTTGTGGGAATGGGAAATAACTGGGTCAAAAAATGGGTAGACTCAAACTTCCTTTATTCAGAGCATGATGACATGGTTGACCTGGAAGCGTAGGGAACTGACTTGTAGGTGTGGGGATCATTGCTTTGATTGAATGGTATATATTGACTTTGGGGGGGAGGACGAGCTGATAGGTGCCGTCGAGGGATTATCAAGGTGACATACTGTAGAATACTCTGAACAAAGGCGACCAAAATGGGGAAGCTGTCTAATGAGTAGATGTGATCTGTCATGGCGCCAAGAGGCACCATTGATTCCTTCTTCGCAGTTTTAATGAGCTCCAAGAAGGGATAAAAGTGTGCTCTAAAATGGTACGTTCCTGTGGATTTTGTGAGCCCAGGACGGCTCGTGCTCATGGTTGCTTTCATGTTTAGAGAGTATGAAAGCGGTAAGTTGACTCCATTGGTGTTCTTTGTCGTAGTTTAGTCTCCAAGGCTCGAAAAAGCATAAAATGATGCAGATGGAGAACTCTTCTAGCCGATGTGACTAGAGTATTCCTTTTTCGTAATTAGTCTACAGGGTCCGGAAAAGGGGTAAACTTATACCAGGTAGACGCCCTTTCAGATACGTTTAACGAGCATGAAAGGAAGCAAGGTTGCTCGACAATCTTTTCATTGTTTTAGGAGTCAGAAAAGAGCTTAACAGAAACTCCCTAAGTGCCTTTTTCGTAAAAGGGATAAAATTATACCGAACTAAAAGGGAGTGATGAGGGCGAGAAAAGGTCTCAAGCATCATTATCAGTGCAGAAAACTAGATCCGGTGACATAAGGATTGTTGAACAAGGAGAACGGCCGATGTGGCACGCAGACCGAGGCTATGTGGGGGGAATGAGAAATGCCCTGAAAATCAGGACGTGACCGCGAGAAATGATCTCACGCATCATCACGAGTGCGGAAAACTAAATCCGGCGATATAAGGCACGTCGAAAATGGAGAATGGCCGATGTGGCATGCAAATCGAGGTGACGAGGGGGCATGGAAAAAATGCCCAGAAAATCTAAAGGTGAGAGCGAGAAATGATCTCAAGCATCATCACGAGCGCGGAAAACTGAATCCGGCGATATAAGGCACGCCGAAAACGGAGAACGACCGATGTGGCATGCAAATCGAGGCCACGAGGGGGGCCAATAAATGGTCAAAAAATGGACCCCGTCAAAATGGGAAAAGGAAGGAACCTGCATGAAGTTCTTGCTGTGCTGATTCCAACGGTACCAACGGTTTGAGAAATGGACTTCGTATGATACCGCAATGGTTGTTGGAAAATTGGTGGAATTTCTATAAATAGGGCGTGGGGCCCAAATGACTTGTCATTGTTACGTGCGAGTTTGATAGAGCTGTTAGAGCTATTTCTCGATTTCTGGGAGATTTCACCGTTGGTTTTCGATTCAACGAGTTGCAGGTAACTCTATTTGCCTTAGCCTTGTCAATTATGTCTTTTTTGTTTGGTGGCGGGCCCCCGAAAGGCCGCGAAATTCCATGTTGACTCTCCAACGTGGAATATCGCGGGTTTCGGGGCTGTTCCCGCGATGAACCGCGTGGGTTTTAGGCTGACAGTCGCGATGTTCATCGCTACTGCGAGGCTGGAACTCGCGATGTTCATCGCGGGTTCATGGGGGATAGTCGCGATGTTCATCGTGACTGTCCGGCTAAAAACCCGCGATGTTCATCGCGGGTTTTTGCATGGATCCCGCGATGGTCATCACGGCTTTTGGTGGAAAAGCCGCGATGGGCATCGCGGTTTTTTGTGTAAAAGCCGCGATGGGATTTTTTCAAAAGAATTTTATGCTGGGGCTAAAAATTTCTTCTGTTTTCTGGCAGGATGTTGAGGAGACCACAGTCCTCATGGCGGGAGCGAGAGATCGATGATGATCTTATGGCTAGGATTGAGACTGATGCAGGGGTGAGACAGACTCTGGCTATGAGTGGACTTTTGAAGTTCGCTCAGATCCCACCTATTCGTTCAGTGAGACGGCTCCTGAACAAGCTTGTGAGTTGGTGGGTGCCGGCAGAGGGTGCATTCATTATTGGTGGTGAGAGGTTAGAGATCACTCTCACGGATGTCTATTTTTTTACTAGGTTGCCTCGCTTGGGTGAGGTGGGCGATATCTTGCCGAGGTTGCCTCCAGGTGTAGATATGGAGGACCTGTTACAGACTTTCTGTGTTGATGATGATGTTTTGCAGAACAACTCTATTAGTCTGCGATCCCTACGTGAGTGGGATATGCGAGCTGTTGGGGCCTGCGTTCTGCGGATATTGGGTGCTGTTGCGCCACATCGTATGTCTGGGGGACAGACGATGATGGTGGATTCTGTTCTTCAGGGTACTTATTATGCCTAGGGGAAGATGTTTCTGGCTGGTGTCCGGAGAGATCTGGACAAGGCCATTAGAGAGGGAGGCGAGTTTTGTTATGCCTCATTTTTATGCTGTTTTTTCTTCGAGCGGGTGCCGACCTTGCGGCCACGGGTACCCATTCGTGCTGGTCTTCCGAGTGAGCCTCGTATGATGAGATGGGGGCAGATGATGCCTCGTGGTGGCGGTGGTGTCCGCGGCTACTTCACGGAGGATTTTTATCAGCAGTGGGAGCAGATGCCTCTGGTGATTGAGGACTACCCCTACGCCGGCATGGACTACCGAGGTGACCCAGAGATGCCTCGTGCCCCAGGATAGGCCTGGAGTTTAGACGGTATGTTTTTTGTTTTATTTGATATTATATCATATGTTGTTTCATTTATCATTGATGATTATTGTTGTATAGTATGTGATGGCTTACTTGCTTTGTGCAGATGTGGGTCCAGTGCCACCGGACGACTACGTGCCTCGTCAGGGGCGGGCGATGGTGGTCGCCCATCCACCCGCAGCGGTACCACCTCCACGTGGTGGAGGATTTGCGGCTCGTGGGCGAGGGGTTGGCCCTCGAGATGACGCCATAGAGGGTGTCAGACAGACCTTTTCCAGGATCCTAGCTGGATTCCCCAAGGATGGTTGGAGAGACCTGGATTGGGATATTTTGCAGGGTTGTTTTGGTGCGCCGCCTGAGTGGCAGTCACTCCTATTGAGGACAGCGGTGTTTGTGGCGGGGCACAGGGATGGTAGACGAGATGATCCGGCAGGGCCGGCTCAGGGGAGGATACGTCTGCGGGACGATCCAGCGGGGCCGACAGAGTGGAGAGTTCGGGCTCGCCATGACCTGGCGGGGCCAGCGGAGGAGGAGCCAGAGGAGGAGCCGGAGGATCCTAGGGATCCAGATGAGTAGATGATATTGTATCTGCCCCCAAATGCTGATGAGCATATGGGGAAGCATTTTTGTATGACAGATGTATATTTTTTTTTTTGTATATCGGGTGCTGAGGGCACCTATGACATGTTGACTATTTGGCTTGTGGATATATATTTGGATATATTGTCGTGTATGCATGTGGATGCACCTTTGTCTTTTGTATATGCCCGTGGAGGCACATGTTATGCACGTGGATGCATTATTTGGTTATTTGTTTTTATGCCCGTGGAGGCACCTGTTATGCACGTGGATGCATTTTGTTTATGGATATGCCCGTGGAGGCACATGCTATGCACGTGGATGCATTTTGTTTATGGATATGCCCGTGGAGGCACATGTTATGCACGTGGATGCATTTTGTTTATGGATATGACATGATGTGATTGGTGTGCCAGTCGAGGACATTGTTGGCCATATTATCTGCTACACTATTGAGGTGTCTTGGGACATGTGTGAATGAAATTGATTCAAACTGTCTAACCATTTGTTTAGTGCACAGGAATTTTCTGAAAAGACAAGGATCGCGTACCTGGTAATCATTGTTGAGCTGGGAAACTAGGAGCTGTGAGTCCAAGAAAACGTTGAGGTGACGGATGCTCATTTGGAGAGCAGCGGCCAGGAGACCGGTCACGACATCGTATTCAACTTGATTATTGGTAGTGGCACCTAAACATACTCCGTCAATGTGAATTAACTCATGTGAAGGGGAGTATATTACCCAAGCTGCGGAGGCGAGATTGGGAGACCAACGGCTTGCACCATCAGCGAAACCGACATGGCAGAGTGGAAGAGGCTCCATCTGTGGTCATGCAGAGAAAAACAAATATTTAGGTTTTTTGAATTTTTGTGAATAAAGAAAGTATGCCTATACTAAAATGGACGATGGTGTCCATCAGATTTTCTATGGGTAAAATCGTTTAAGGTACAACCCATTGCGTGGGTTGCGTAGGGGATTGCCTTCTGAATCGGTCAGAATGTATGCCCCCTGCCTGAGGCAGGTGTGTATGATGTAGGGGCCTTGCCACATAGACACAAACTTTCCCTTTCCAGTTTTATCATGAGCTTGATCGTAAGCGAGGACAAGGTCTCCCTCAGAAAAGGTTCTTGGGTGGACGTGTTTGTCGTAACTTAGTTTCGATCGTTGTTTAGCTGCTTCCATGTTTTGAATGGCTGTGCGCCGATCTTCATCGGCCTGCTCTAGGAGTAGTAAACGTTGGTCGATCGGGGAAGTGTCCGGTAGGAGTTCAACGGCAATATGTAAGGCTGGGATCTGGCACTCGATAGGGAGGACGGATTCGACACCGTGAACTAAATGGAAAGGGGTAAAACCGGGTGGCAGTTTTGGTTAAGGTGCGGTAGGCCCATAGTGCCAGGAAAAGCATGTGGTGCCAATTGGATTTGTGCTTGTCTACAGTACGTTGGAGAATGGTCTTTAAAATTTTATTGATCGCTTCGACTTGGCCGTTTCCTTGGGGATAGTAAGCGGAAGAGAAATGGTGTTCAAATTTCAACATGGTTGATAATTCCTTCCAGACAGCATCTTCGAAGTGAGAGCCGTGGTCAGAGACTAGTTGCTTTGGCACTCCGAAACGAGCGATAACATGGTTGAAGAAAAACCGTGTTGCAGTGTCGGCTTTGCAATTATAGGTCGGCATGGATTCTGCCCACTTGGTGAAATAATCTACAGCCACAACGATGTGTTTGTGACCGCCGGATGACGTGGGGTTGCAGTCGAGGAAGTCGATGGCCCATTTGCAGAATGGTCCAACAGTGATGACTGGATGAAGGGGGGCGGGGGGGGGTTCTTGCTTTGGGGGAAAATAGTTGGTAGTTCTGGAAATGCTTGACTGCGGTGATGCAATCAGTAAACAATGATGGCAAAAAATAATCGGCCCGAATGATTTTCTGGGCGGTGGCCATGCCGGAGAAATGGCCTCCGCAGGCACCGCTATGACAATCATTGAGGACTTGTTCTGCCTCACTATGGGATAGGCAGCGGCGTAAGATGGTATCAACGACGTGTCGGTAAAGTACATCCCCTAACAAGAGGTATCGGGGGGCGTGGTGTCATATGCGACGGCGTCCATCACGATCGATGTGTGGTCGAAATTTTTGCGTACGAAGGTAAGTCAAAATGTCTCCGTACCAAGGGTCGTCAGACGAAATGATGAAGATCTGCTCGTCAATCAGGTCCGTTTGGATAATGGGTGATGTTGAAGAGGATGGGAGGTCAGTGATGAGGTGAGAAAGCGTGAGGGCTTTAGTGCTTTTGGGAGTTCTGAAAGTGAGGTCATATTCCTGGAGGATAATGACCCATTTAGCAACATGACCTTGTAGGAGTCGTCGGGTTAGGAGATAGACCATAGGGTTGGAGTCGGCCACGACCGTGGTATGACTGAGTAGAATGTAGTGTCGCAATTTTTGTACGGAAAAGACTATAGCTAGGGCTAATCTTTCCTCGTATGGGTAACGCAGAGGCGGGCCAGACAAGGTCTGGCTGACGTAATAAATCACATGCTCTTGGTGGGAGGCATCTTCTTGGACCAAAACTTCGGACACAGCATATTCAGATGCCGAGACATAAAGGGTGAAGTCTTGAGAGAAATCCGGTGGGGATATCAAGGGGGCTTGTGTGAGAGCTTTCTTGAGGGCTTCGAATGCCGTGTCTGCTTGCTCATCCCAAACAAAGGGTATGTGGGTACGAAGTAAGCGTAAGAACTCGTGGACTTTGGTGGCATAATCAGGAACGAAGCGCCTAAGGAAATTGGACCGCCCTTGTAGACTTTGGATTTGCCGAAGCATGCGAGGAGGCGGAAGTTCTAAGATGGCTTTGACTTTCACAGGATCGACAGTGATTCCGTCTTGGGAAACAATGAAACCCAACAACCGGCCTGCCGGGACGCAAAAGACACACTTGTGTGGGTTCAAGCGGATTTTATATTTGCGACAACGCAGGAAAACTTGCCGAAGGTCGTTAAGGTGGTCTGATCGTTTTCGGGAACGAGCTGTGAGGTCATCAAGGTAGACTCGGAGGATATGCACCAAGTCGTGAAAGCAATAGGTCATGGCCCGCTGGAAAGTGGCACCAGCATTTTTTAGGCCAAATGGCATGACGCGGTAGGCAAAGGTGCCCCATGGGGTGGTGAAGGCAGTCTTGTACTGATCCTCTTTGCGGATGTGAATCTGGTTATATCCGGAAAACCCGTCCATGAAGGATAGGACTTCATGGCCCGCACACTCATCAATGAGTTGGTCAATGAATGGCGTGGGGAAATTGTCTTTTGGACAAGCGTGGTTTAAATCACGGAAGTCAGTGCATACTCTAAGGGAGCCTTGCTTTTTGTTGACGGGAACGGGGTTCGACACCCAGGTGGTGTACGGAATAGGATAAATGAATCCTGCTTTGCGAAGTTTCTCGACCTCAGCTTTAACGGCGGGTAGTTTGGAAGGATGAATGGGTCGCTGTTTCTGGCGAACAGGGGGTACCTCAGGCCATGTATCAATGTGGTGTTCAATGATGGAGGGGTCGAGACCAGGCATCTCGGTATAGGACCAGGAAAAGACATCACGGAACTCTTGAAAGAGCTTTTTGTACGCCTGAGTTTCTGTTTGAGTGCAAGATGCGCCCAACGAGATGAGCTCAGGTTTCCCTGGTGTTGTGGAAATGTCTATCTGTATAGTGGGGGAAATGTTTGACATGTTCCCTTCTTCAAAGGCATCCGGTGTTGGGATGGGGTCCTTTAACCAATCGACCTTAGTGGGTATGAAATCTTTCGATTCGACTGATAGCTGGTTAGATGCGGTGGATGTAGATGCTTCCGGGAGGAAGTACGAGCGATGATGCATATCATCCCAAGGGTAGTCGGGTGCAGTGAGTGTCTCCAAAATTTTCTCATCAGTATTGAAGTAGTCAGACCATAAATCAAGGGGTTCTGGTTTGAAAGTTGTTGAAATCATATATATTGTATTGACTTCTTCCGACGAGGATGATGGCGGGGGGTAGATCTCCTCGATTAGGGTAGGAGATATCTCCAAATCAACATTGTTTAACTCGTATAATGCTGCTCTATAGTCAGGGAGATCGGGACAATGGTGAGAGTAGTGGCCGTAAACACTGCATATGGCACAAGGATGGTTGGTGCGCAGTGATTTGTCGCGAGGTTGAGGTGGTGGCTCAAGTCTAACGACTGGGATGCCGGCGTCATCGTCCAACATATTCATATGCTCTTGGAGTGCTGGTAACTGTGGGCATTGATGAGTTGGATGGCCTATCTCATCGCACAACGAGCATTTAGGGGGAGCTCGAAACACCGGTGGGGGTTTAAATGCCTTAGGAGGTGGTATAGCAGTGTATGGTTGTGGACCTCTGCCCCCAGTGGGTTTGATAGGAGGGGGAGGATTCATTGACGACGAAGGGATATTGAGACTAGGAGGAGGTTTTGTTGACGGCGAAGGGATTGCGACACCAGGAGGAGGTTGATTTGTGGTAACAATAGGTTGTACCGGTTGGAGGATGACGTTTGGTGTCGGCGGTGGAACGGGAGGAAAAATATACCACATGGGTAATCCCAATGTTAACCCAGGTAGATTAAGGGTAGCCATAACCGGGGCGCTTACTACACCCGAAGGAGGAAATAGAAAGGGGATGGTGTGGATGGGTGTAACACCGATGTGACTAGGGATCATTGGTGGTTGACTACCAGATGTTTGTGTATTCTGTGAAAGAGTACAGAGGTTTGCGACGTGGGTCTCCGGTGACAGTGGTGGAATGGCCTGGAATGTAGAGGTCATTGGTGTATCTGAGTAAAGTCCGGGTCCCACGGAAGAAACGAAGGAGGTAGTTGCACTAGAAGTTGGTTCTTCAATCATGGGAAGAACATTTTCGGGTGCTGCAGGGGCATTGGGATCATAGTATGTTAGTTGGTCGATTTTGACCACGCGTCTCTCGTGGGGGAACATCATGGTGCAAAAAACGGATGAGGCGATCGCTTTCATGGCGTACATGTAACTGCGGCCAAGTAAAAGGTTATAATCGAGCTGGGCATTAATGACCTCTATTTCAATGAGCACATTTTTCCCACCTAATTGGACGGGGACCTTGGGTAGTAAACCTTGAGGCTGAGCTGACCGGCCATCGTAGGCCCGCAATGCAGTGGTGGATTGCTGGAGAGCAGGGGATCCCAACTTCTGCCAAACAAATGTGGACATGACGCATGTGGAGGCACCCTCGTCGATGATACATCGATGGATGACAAGATTCCGAATAGAAACAAAAACTTGGATTGCTATAGTGGAAGGCAGATGTGGTTCGGACTGGTCCAAATCAAAAGTCATTAATTTCGTATCATTTGGGTCAATCGCCCCAATGGCGGAAAGTAAAGTCTTGCGCTGCATAGGATAGTTTTTTAAGACTTCTAACGCAGACATGGCTGTGGGAGATTGAGCTAGGTCATCTACGATGTTGTAATTTGACGCAGCCCATGCATTGGGGTTGTTGTTGATATGGCGGAGTGGGAAACGAGGTGCTTTAGATGCGCCATCGAGTGGAAGAGGTGGTATCCGTAACGTCTGATCGGTGGGATGAGCGTTAGTATCCTTATCGGCGGGGGGGGCTTCGGAGGTAGGGCCATACTGGTTCCGACAGGTTTGGATATTGACGTCGGCAGTGGACATCATCAATAAGTGGTGAGTGCCTGAATCAAACATGGGTTGATCAGGAGCGGCGTAAGTGATTTGTTGTGGTTGCACGTTTCCCTGTCGGGGGGCTAACGGCTGAGTGTTCACCACTCCTTGTGTTGGAAAAGGGTTTTGTAGCACCAAAGGTTGTTGTTGAGGTGGTGGAGGGTTGGGTGGCGGCTGAGGAGCCGCCTGCCCTTGACAATGGGCGTCATCTATCCATAGTTGCTGAGCTCGCTCCAGATGTGGGCAAGCATGTGTATAGTGGCCATAGACACCGCAAATAGAACAAGGATGGTTTGTTCGTAAATTAGCATTTTTGGCTTGCTTAGGTGGCCGATCAGGATTCTGATGAGCAGGCGCCGCGTTATTGTTTTGCGGGGGATGGGTAGGTTGTGGAGCTTGGTTATGGTTTTGGTTGTTTCCACGGTTACGTCCTCTTCCGCGGTTTGGTTTCCCACCTTGGTTGCGTTGGTTATTTTGGTATTGGGGCTGATGTTTTTGTGCGTACACATGCCCTTGAGCATTGGGGGGATTCTGGGGAGCCGCAGGTGCGGGAGCAGGTTGCGGTGGGTAGTATGCAGGTGGAGCTGGAGGTGGTCCAGCTGCCTGTTGGGGTTGTTGGTACCCCTGAGCTGTTGGAGGTGTGAGATTAGCTGGTGCAGCTGGTTGTGGGTAATGCATCTGCTGTTGTGGGAACTGCATGGGGGTATGTGTGGTAGGTTGAGTATAGTATGTAGGAGGTACATATGCTGATGGCGCTTGCCCATAGCAATGTTGTGGACAAGAGGGTCCATGAATGTGATGGGTCTGGTTTGTTGGAGCATAAGAAGTTGTTGCTCTGGAACTGGATGTAGCCCTGGAGAGGTCTGGGGTGGGCATGGTGCTCACCATGCTGAAAGGTTTAGGTTGCGGGGTGATTTGGCCAATGATGCCATCAGCGGCATGTGATGCCCCCGGTGCGTCACCACGTGAAGAGTCACCTCGTGGGGCGTCAGGTATGATTGTGTATAGATAACCCGACTGGGCGTAAATGAGATCAAACTGTTGGGCTTTGAGGATGGCCTCTTCTTCAGACTGGGGTCTTTCAGATGCCACATCCTTCGCAATAAGAGGGAGGAGGGATTTTAGAAACCAATCTAAAAAGATACGATCATCTAACTTAATTTTGCAGAGGCTTCGGCGTCGACGCCACTCATGAATGTGGTCAGTGATATGGATGGCCGTGGTTTGTCTGCAAGACAGTAGGATCTCGACTCCCGCATCATAGCGGACAGGTAACTGGAAGAACTGCAGGAAGGTCGAGGCAAGGGAGGTAAAGGTGGCATGCGTCCCATGAGGCTGCTCGATATACCACTTAGTTGCAGAGCCAGTGAAGGTGCGCTGTAAAAGTCGGAGGCGGATTGAGTCGTCCACTATGGAGTTGGAGGAACACCATAAATGGAAGGAAATGATATGGTTCTGGGGGTCTTCACCTGCCTTTCCCTCAAACTTAGGGATGTCAGAGGGGAGTTTGGTGGGCATGTGAGGCCACACAGGATCGTGTCTGATGGGGTCATTTGTGAGCCTAGCTAAGTCTGGCAGGTTCAGACTCGCCATGTATGGTAAGCTAGCAGATGTGGTGACTGGAACTGGGACATGCCTAGTCATTGTGGTATGATGTAGGGGTCCAGTTGCGCCTAAAGGTATGCTAGGTATGGAGGGTATGTGCCCTCCAATAGGTGTAGTCTGGTATGGGCCAGCGCCTCCAAGTGCAACATGGGTTACACTTGGGTTAGGAATAGCAGTGGGGATTCCTGGGATAGGGTTTGTGGAAACCAGAGGGGGTGTGACCCCTATGTTGGGTATACCCATAACAGGTGGTGGCCCTGTGTTGGGCATTCCTAAATGTGGAGTGTTACCCATGTTGGGCATACCCAGGGGGGTGGTTGTCGCCATGGATGGCACCACCGCAGAGGGGTCTGTGGATGTCTCACCTATGGTGCTGGTAAACAGTGGATCAAATGGTGTTCCAGCCATAATGGTGGTTGGTGGTAACTCTGTGAGGTTTTTGGATTCTACCTCCAAATCAAATGTGAAGTGAGGTGTGTCAGAATCGGATGACTGTCTAGCTGATTGACGATGTGTCGAATCAAGGGATAAGGCTCTGCGTTCGTGACGTGGAGAGCCAAGTGGACTAAACTCTGGGAGTTCGCCCTGTAGACGACGAGAGCGTCTAAAATTCTCAATGGTGAGAATTAAGTTTTTTGTGTAAAAAATTTGTTTTAAGTATCAGGTGGTGATATATCTATAAAAGACTCAAAACCCTAATGCAACCAAGGGTGCAAGAAGGGGAGTGAAAAAGAAGGCTCTCAGGCCAAAAAATCAACCTAAAAAAAGGCACTTATTCTAGCAGATGTGCTACAATAAGTGGAGGAATGCAATAAATGGTCAGAGTACCAACATGCAAACGGCTTCTAGAAAAAATAGGTGTAACTAGACCAAAGGTGGGTTGAGTCATGCAAACACCTAACTAAAAGTATTTTGACTCAAACAAACGATATCCTCTGCAAGGTGATGAAATCCAAGTCAGACAATATGAGTGTTGAGACAACGGCTAGATATCCCCCTACCGGGAGGGACACCGGGTAATCAATCCTAAAGACAAGCTACTAGGATACTCCGTTCATGACGCGTCGAGAAAAGGTAAATCTGCCGTTTGGTCCTTTGATCGCAATATCCCAATACAGGGATATCTCGAGAACTGTGAATGGTAGCCCTTCGGTTACTGAATGGATTTCGGTATTCCACTCAGGCTTCTGGAACCATCCTCGCGACTTCAACCCTCCTAGGGGAGAGGCCTTCCCACAAACCGGTTGTGACCGCGCCAAAAAGTACTAAGAGATTTTAGCTCCCTAATTGGACAACTTCTATGTCTCAGATGTAATAACTGAGGGGTGTTATTGGAATAGTTATCCCCCCAATACTACCTAGCTACAAAGTTCTTTTAGTGTTCCCCAAGTGGGGTTAAAATTGTGTTGGAATTAGGGTACGTTTTAAGGCTTAGTTCAATTAAGTGATCGAGTGAGTGCACGTGAGGTATTGTAAACTGAACTTGAAAAAAGGTAAATGCTTTACAGGAAATTTTCAAAAAACAAAGGAGCTTTTGAAAACAAAAAGCAAATATTTATGACTTTTTCAAATAAATGGAAATTAAATGCTTTTGCAAATATCAACTCAAAAAACAATGGATCCTTTGAATTATGAAAGCAAATAATAGACTTCTTTTAAAGAAATAAATGGATTTCTTCTTTCAAGTAAATTGCTAAGGGCAAGATTTTAAAGAAGTAAACAGGAAAAATTTTAATCTAGATAAAAATGCAGAAATAAGTCCTTCTTTCACTTTCTTGAAAATTTTAAAAAGATTTCTAAATATGCATTTTACATAGTAAAATTTTTTTTCAAGGCTGTAAAATATGCAGAATTTAATACTGTAAAAAATGTGCTATGTGGGCAGGAAGTACAGTAAAAATTAATTTTTAAAATCGGAATGGCCGAATGAAAAAATCAGTAGTGCGGGTTTTCACAGAAAAGCCGCGATGGACCGTGCGGGTTTCGGTCGCATAGTCGCGATGGACCGCGCAGAAAATGTCCGCGAAGCCGCGGTGTGCAGTGCGCAAATAGGCCGCGAAGTCGCGGTGAACCGCGCGGAAAAAGGCCGCGCAGTCGCGATGTGTAGCGCGGTAAATGACCGCGATGTGCAGCGCGGAAACCGGCGACAAAGCCGCGGTGAACCGCGCGGAAAAAAGGCCAAAATCCGCGATGGACCGCGTGACTGTCAGGCTAAAAACCGCGAGGCCAAAGCCGTGCACGGAAGCCGAAAAATGAACCCGAAAAGTGGAATTCCGGGCTGTTAATGGCAATAGATGTGGCCAAAACTTAGAGCAGCAATGGATCTGCTGTCTAAGATGGCAGATCTATGGATCTAAAGGTTAAAAACTAATAAAAAACTAAGATTAAAAGCAAAACTAGAGATCTATTGTTCAAAACCCAGCGGAGTCGCCAAAAACTGTTGGCCCGGTTTTGCAACCAGGCTTAGTGCTATGGGCACCTGCTAACTAGTAGCAGCAGTTTCAATATAATTAAACAAGAAACTAATCTAAACTAAACTAATCATGAATCTTATGCAAGAATCTAAGCAAATAATGTAAACATTTAAAAAACAAGAACAAGAAAATATTAAAGAATGAATTTGTATTGAAAAATGGGGGGGCAAGCAAGTGCTTGCGATAATACCTTCAATGGTGAAGGTTGATGTTGAGCAACTCCCAAGATGAGTAGCTCCAAGCTCCAAGAGGTCTCCTTCTCCAAGGTTGCTTCAATGGCTAAAATGCTAAAGGGAGATTTCAGCAGCATAAGGATGAGATAATGGATGGATGGATATGAAATGAGGAGCCCCTACCACCTTTTTATAGGTTTTGGTGGTGGGGAATACCATTTGTGGTTTTGTGGAAACCAATGGTATTGACCAACATGGTTTAGGTACTTTTCCCTCCTTTTTCCTTTTTTGAATAAAATTAATATTTTAATTCCCTTTTTAATATTTTTGGGAATTTGGACCCTTTTTTAGGGTTTTTTATGCTTTTCAGGAAAAATAATCTTTTTTAATGGAAAAAGGGGTGTACTAAGGTCTTTTGGTGACCTTTTGTTGGTTTCAGAGGCTCAGATGGTGGAAAAGTGGACAAATGGGTCATGTGAATAAGGGAATGAGCTAGTGAGCACTTTTTAGGTGTTAACACCTGATATATTGACCCTTCCTATTAGTTCCATACCAAGTACTAATCCTCAGTTTCCTCCTAATATTGATTTATCCACTAATCTCGATGCTATCCAATCTACCTTGGATCTTTTTCATGATCCTATTCTTCTTCTATTACTTCTTACTTAGTCTTTGAACCCTTTGTTGGAGCAAGTTGCTTCCTCTGCTTCATCACAGTTATATTTCTCATCGGATGCACACCAAAATCCTCTACTTGCACTTCAAGTTCAATCTCTAGGACTAGTTGTTCATGACACAGTTTTACCTCTTAAGCCTAATAACACCTCTCCTATTCAATATCCTACTCAATAATAAGTAAATGTTTAATCTGTGCCAATCAATAATCTTGTTACTACAAACCTTAATGTTTCTCAAGATCATGCTCAAATACCACCTGTTCCCTTAGCCATACCTATGCATATAGCCACTTCTATAGACTTGTTAGTATCTTCATTAGAGAATACTGCTAATTTTGGGTAAGATGCAGTAGTTTCTTTAGGATATTATTGTTTCAGTAAAAGGAAAAAGGAGTGAGTAGGAAAGGTGTTAAGAGGAAAAGAGAGGGGGAAATGGTGGTAGGACAAGTTGAGAATCAGGTTATCTAAAGACAAGCTACATATGATCCTAGAAGAGAAGCAAGAGAAACAATAGCTTCTATGGGAGCATTCATTGGCGCAAACTTTGACTCTTTTTCCGCTTTAAACAAGATGTTGGAGGAAGAAAAGACTAATTCCACTACTCTAGAGGTAGAAAAATATTCCCTATAAACAGACTTTAAAAAGAAACTAGATGATCTAAAAACTGATCTAGTACTTTGGGGTACTTAAATTCACCTCTGTTTTTCCTTTAATGTAACCAACATCTTAATAGCCGAATGTAAATATTATTAGCACAAGCAAGCTACAAAAACCTTAATTATTTAACTACAATACCAAACATGAATTCTACCTTGCATACATCTAAAACTATAATGATTTAATTCCATGCACATAATTGAGGGTCCTCTCATATGTCAATCCATGATCCGGGTTAATCACTGGATCGTTACATTGTATCAGAGCTGGTATGAGTTGGTACAACCCTGACTCTCTCATGAGAGGGGCTATGATAAATCCAACATCTACATTGTGACGACTACACTCTTTCCATTTTTCTGGTTCTTCCTTGGCTCTTAGTGTTGTTGTTGGGCCATCACTTTTAGCTCTGTTGTTTTCAATCTAGAGATATGAGATTCACATGTGTATGTGCATTTCTAAATGGAACATTAGAGGAAGAAGTCTATATTGAACAGCCATAAGGATTTTAACTTTCAAAAAATGAGAACTATGTATGCAAACATAAAAGGCCATTGTATCATTTAAAGCAAGCACTGAGAGCATGGTATGCGAGACTGGACAAATATTTGCAACAACAAGGATTCAAAATGTAATGTCCCCATCCAAATATATCACTAGAAGGGAAAATTCCACCAATCTACTAGTTCCCTAGGTTGGGGTGGAAACATCTAGATTTGGAATAAGGGAGCTATAAAACCCCAAATGGACATTAGCATGACAAAATATATTAAAAGGGCCTAAATAAATATTTATAATAGGAAAATAAGGTGGCACTTAGTTATGAGGGCACATTGGTGGTGTGGGACCCACACAAAGCAAGATTCTCCTTGCCACATGGCATCCAAATCTCACCCATTCGAATCCAAGGTGGAGTCTAATGTTCTTGGGGAATTTAGAAGGGCATTATACTTGGAATGACTCAATGAGGGTAGAAATTGAGTGGAAGAGTAACTCCCATGGAAGAGGAAGAGGAATCTTAGAGGTATTGAGACACTTGGGATAGATTCCCTAGCTTCTATGACAACAATGATGAAGATGTTATGACACTTATGACAAGTATTAGATCTGATTGTTGATGTTATAGGTCAAATTTGCACTTATCCATCTGTGATCACATTGCTCTGTCGATCACACAAAAGGACATTATGGATGGAAGAGATAGGTTGACCTAGATGAGTTATTGCTGAAACTACACTCTTCAGCTGAAAAACTTATTTTTTCTACATTTTTTGTGACATGTGCGCTATTATTGTCACACTGATCCAGCGTTCTAAATGCTACTCTACTTGAAAACAACCAGCGCACACCTCCTAAAATGTTGCAAACGCTAGTTGCAAAGTGTAAAAGTTGCTTACTGTGCGCTAGTCTGGTTGTATGAAACCTGTGCACATCTTAAGATGAAGTGAAAAATATATTAAGATTATGAATTGGGATTAGTTAAATTTGGTTCTGCAACTTCCTCAACCTCCCAATTCAACCACCTCTTGAATTCAACTGCCTACCTTGTCCCTTAAATACAAGGAGGATCCATGAGAGAGGGACCTAGAAGGAATGCTTTAACTGCTGTTATGCTAGAGAAAATATTGAGTCATTGTGAGGAGCAGGAGCCTAGGACTCGGTTGTAGATGTGTTTAGACAAATCAGGTTCATCATAGCAGAAGATCAAGCGAAAGCTAGGACTAGCCATCGTTAAAAAGGTACAACTTTCGATATCTCGATCTCTTTCCATTTGTAGTAACTAATGCAAGAAAATGGATGTATTTACCTGTCACCCCACCCAAGTTGGTAGTGTTGTCTTCCCACTATAAGTTATTTTCCTGTGCAACAGACTGGAGACTCCGTTGGGGATTAACCAGTTGTTTTTCTTCTCTAGGAGACCCTATTAGGTTTTCTTCCAGTTTATTCAGTTTTTGTTATCTGAGAGGTTTTATAGGTCATTTTTGCCTGTTCTTTTTATCTTGATTCATCTCAGTCTGCTTCAGTAAATCCCTTTTGTTTGCTTTAAGTCTTTGTGCGTCAGTTTACTATACCTACAGTGGCGCATTTTCTGTCATGGACATTGGTTTCCCTTATACACAGTAGCGTACTTCCTGTGACAGGTGCTGGTTTCTCTACTACATAGTAGTGCACTTTTCCTATAGGTTCAAGCCTTATATTAGGGTTTGCTTCCAAGTTATAGGATCTACTTTTAACCTTTTGCTTTGCTTCTTTGACTGACTCCTGAGACGTTTATGTCCTTTTTGAGTCTTGCTTACCTCTCTAAATTCCTATAGATTGACTTTGCTTGCTTGAGTACTTGTTTAAGGTGTCTTGTGTGCTTTTTAGCCCTTTTTTAAGGTTGTGCGCTACTCTTTGCTAGACATAGTTGTGCATTTTTTTCCCTAGATGCTTGTTGCAGTCATACAGACCCTCATTCTCAATGCTTGTTGTCTGTGGCAATAATAGCGCACTTTTACTGTGTCTTGTCCTTTTTTAAGGTTTGACCCCAGTTTGAGTCTTTAGCGTGGCTTTGAAAGGTTGCTTGGTCTAGATACCTTCTGATTACCTTTCCAGTCCAGTCTGAGTGAGTTAAAGTTGTCTAGTTAGCGTTTCCTTTGAGTCTTTGTGTTGGTAGGGTTACGTTTTGGTTCGCTTACCTATTTCTTTGTTTGCGAGTGTTTTCTTATGTTTTGGTGCTTAGAAGCAGCCTTTTGGGTCTATCTTTCCACTACACGAATCTCTTTTCCTTGCTTCTTTTATACTTGGTTCCAAGCCTAGAGTTGTTTCCATCGAAACAACTTGGTAGGTCAAGCCTTTCTCAAGTATTTTTTATTTGATTGTTTTGAGCCATTAGGTTTTTCTTCCTTACTCACACTTCGTGTTAAGTCTTACTTGCTCATTTTGAAGTTCTTCTTCTTTTACAAACATTAGAAAAGACAAAAATTGAATTTGGTAGCTCAGTAGTGAGATTCATCATTGTTTTGAAGTAGCATAGTTTGCTTTGCTTTGAAATTTAAGAAGAAAATTAAAAAGAAATTTGATTTAGGATTACCTAGTCTTAGTTTTTGAAAGAATATCAATGAAAAGAAAAGAGTCTTTTGTGATTTTAAAAGCATTACTTTACATGAACTTTGCTTTCTGTCGAACCCATTCCACACACTACACTACCCTTATTGAGTAAAAAGTAGCCCTTAAAAAGAAATCTTAATAAAATTAACTAGCAAACTTTTTATTTTTAGGTATACATATCATCAACTAGATTAGGCTAGGGTTTCGGGTTTAAATCAAACCACCCGAAATCAGCTTCATTACTCAACAATAGTAGTACAACTATCTATTAGGTAAATCCACCTCTATCAAATTATTCTGGGAATGCTCTAGTCAAACCAGAGTTAAGCACAAGGCCGTGGACAATTGGAACTGTTGAGGATACCCCCTCACTTTCCTCTCAACCATAAACCAGAGCTGATTCACGTATGAGGGTTCACTAGTACTTTTAAAGTGCTTTTGGATTTCAGGCTTTGCTACCATGCCCATGCGTTTTGGCTAGGAATACGATTTTTCCCCATGTTTTTTTGTATTGGTGGTATCCTTAATATCATAACCCTAGGGCTCTACACAAGTAGAGTGGAAGGATATTTCCACTTCACCTCAAATAGACGTGGAAGGTAACCCTTTGGAAGTAATCCCAAGAGGGAAGTTTGGTGATTCAAATGCTTGCACCCAGAGGACCTCCATTGGACGCCGCATAACTGATCGTCAATACTCTATTAGTTCGTTATGGGCCCTCATTATCCCAGACTTGCTTCTGAGAGTATTTTCCATTTTTTTTTGGTTTGATCACTTAGGAAATTTTTAGCAGTATGTTGTTTGCTCCTTAGTTGTAGTAGCCACTAGTTGTTTTACTTACTTTTCTTTTTTATAGCTGTGGAGGACCAAACTCTGCGTAGGTCTCAGAGGTTGCAAAACCTTCCCCCACTTAGTGTGGAGCCTCCACCGCCACTGCGACGCCGAAGGACGGATTCCCATGGTTCATTTGAGCTTACAGGTGAAACAAAATTCCTTGGAGAACCACAACCCAGAGTTCAAGATAAACAAGTATTTGACACTGTTGAGGTTGAGGACTTAACTTCTAGAGAGTTTAGCACTCCTTTCAACCCTCCCCTAACTGGACCCGAAGATCCACTACTGGTACCTGTAGGATTTCTAGGACAACTTGAGTACAATGCGTACTTGTTTACACCTGGTTACACTATGACTAATCCAAGAGATGAGAAGGGAGTTCCTCAAACTCCCACAACGTCTGTGGCTACAAGGATTATTAATCCTTCTTTTACAAACACTACAACACCAAGCTCATCGCAGACTGCTTCTGCTTCGACTCCATCCTTTAGTTTCAATGCTGGTACTCTGGGCATGCCGAGCTCACAAGATTTGACATCTGCCTCAGTTTCTACCCCTACTTTTGGACCAAATAATGTCCCTTTGACAGGGATACCTGCAATGAATTTCACTCAGCCTGCTATTACACAACAGTTCTAGGGTGTAACTCAAACTATTGCTTCCACATCCGTTGTAGGATCAATCCCTTCTGCATCTATGCCTACTATGGGTACGATGACAACACCATATGTTACAACTATGCCTGAATTTAAACCCTACGCAAGTTACAATGTCAATCCATCAAATATACCTGTAGGGAGTATCCCTTTCTATTTGTTTGCTGGAGGAGGGGGTAATATTATTAATCCACAATTCGGTGGGGTTAACACCCAGCCACAATGGACCACTTCCCTAGGAAGTAATCTTCTTTCTTTTGGGTGGAGCAATTTTAATGCATTTACTTCACAACCGATGGTTGGGGGCAACCCCAACCATCAGTACACAAACTAGGTAATGGGAGGTCCCCAATACAAGGTTCTTGTCTATCAAATGTCGTTGGCTCTTACAACTTTGAACTTGCCAGATCTTTCAAAACTTACCAACGACCCAGTGCCCCATGATCTTGCATGGCCACCTGTTCCCACTAAGTTGCCATCAGACATCCCAAAGTTTGAAGGTAAGACTGGTGAGGACCCTGGTGACCATGTCACGAAGTTTCATCTCTGGTGCTCCTCGAATTCGTTGAATGATGATTCCATTAGGTTGAGGATTTTTCAAAGAACCTTGACAAGTGTCGCAGCCAAATGGTATATTGAATTTCCTGCAGCTGCCTATGGCACCTTTTGGGATCTAGCTACTATTTTTCTGAACCACTTTCAACTTCCTGTCCGGTACGATGTCGACACAGACCTTTTGTCAACTTTTCAACAGAACAAAGCCACTCATTTATCTGATCATATTTAGGAGTGGCGAAGGAGAAAGAGGTTGATTAAAGCCGACATCCCTCCAATAATTTTATTAGAGTGGTATCTCAAATCACTCCTTCCTTATATTTCTAAGGAAGTTGCAACTTCAGGGGTGTCCTCGGAAGAGGAAGCTATCTTGAGAACCTGGTAGCTTGATCTAGTATACGCTCAGTCTAGGATCTTATATGAGATCATTCCAGATGCACCAAGGTCTAACATTGACTTAGGTAAACCTAAACCTGGGCCACATGCTGATGGCATAGTAGCTTTAGTAGACTCTGCAGCGTTTGATGCTTTAACAAAGCAGGTTCACACCTTGTCAGTCAAACAGTCTACTGTAGAAGCAACTCCTGTTGCATCCTCCCCTTCAAAAAAAAAATATGTACAATAAGTGCAGACAAATCAAAAGGGAACTCGACAACCCAACAACAAAAGAAAGGGCAAGAAAGGGGAGAGAAATCAACAAAATCCCAAAAACACACAAAATTCCGAGGAGGGTAAAAAGGAAAAAAGGAAAGTGAAGTTCCCTTGCAAGCTATGTCAAGAGGGCCACCTTACCCATCAATTCCCTCTAATGGAAGAAGCCCAGAAGCTAATCTGTGAAAAGAAACTAGCTGTCTTAAAGACCCTTTCCCTCACAGATAAAGTTTAGCTTCTGGTAGCTCCAATGTCGAGGGAACCACTCATGCCACCTCAGCTGATCAATCATTCATTGATATGGTTAATTCAGATGCTCTTTTCCAAAATCCAGCTAGAAATTATGCCCCGAATCCGCAACAGAAGGATTTTCCTGAGTCATCTACCCCTCTCCACATTGAGAGACCGGTGGATTTGCTGCCAAAGATTCTAAAAGGTGTCTTCAAACAGGCCATGCACAACCCCAACGCAAGGGCTTCCCCCAACTACAATGTTGTGGAGGATTTATCCCAAACCTCCCGTGCCATGTCCACTTTAGAGGTACTGCAAATTTTTCCATTACAACGAAGTGCACTCCTCGCAGCTATTGGGACCGTAGACTCATCCAACATGCTTGCTGGTTTTGACATGAAAGATATCAAGTTCTGGTTTCCGTACCACGTCACTCTCTAGATAAAGGTAGTTCATGGTCCCAATACCATTGGATGAGCTATTGTAGATGAGAGCGTGTCTACGTGCGTAATGTCCATTTCTTGTTGGAAGGATTTAGGTGAACCTGAGTTAGCCCCCTTGAACACGGTACTTACCGCCTTTGATGGAAGATATTTCCGTCCACATGGAGTCTTACCATCATTTAATGTTGAACTTGCGGGAAAAATAGTATCTGTAAAATTTGAAGTTCTAGATGCTCCGCTTGACTATAACTTGTTGTTGGGTAGGAGTTGGACATATGCCATCAACTGTTTTCTGGATCATAATGTTCCCTCACAAAGGAAAGATTGTCACAGTCGATCAAATTTTGTTTTACCGGAAGAACAACCAAACTTCATCGGATTCAACAATCTCGTTGGTTGATCAATCCCGCCTAGTTACCGAGTGTTTAAGAGCAGGTCTCTATGGGTCATTAATAGGCACTTTTGACCTATCTTCTCCTATTCATTTTATTGGTTTTGAAGAGTGTTCTTTGTTTGACATTTTCACGGTTAGTCCAACAACAGATCCGTGGATTCTACCCACTGAATCAAAACCAATTGTGCCTTTATCTGTTGCAAAGGTGGCTTACTTAGATTCACAACATGCTGCAGCAGAACATATCATGACTCCATTGGTGTCTGCTGAGTCAGATATGGACTATGCCCCTTCATGGTCAGTAGACTCTATCCACTCTTTTGACTATCTAGACATTGTTTTTCCCTCTAATGAGGAAATTCTGGAAGCAATGATAGGCTTGGACCATCCTTGGGAACACATGCATCATAGGTCATATTTTCTTCCTGAGCTGGACAGGATAGAGAGAGGTGAGTTTTCTATGAGACCTGGTGGAAGTGTTTATTTGTCTACTATCCATTATACTTCGAAAGCTATGTTTGCTAAAGGGAATATGCAAAATATATCGAGAACCATTCCAATCAACATTTCCATCAAACCTGGAGTCATGGAGAATATTTTCATTGGAGCAGATTGTTCTCCCGAGGAGATCATTTTGTATACCAATCTTTTTAAAGAATTCCGCAACATGTTTTCCTGGTCATATGAGGAGATGCCGGGCATCTACCCCGCCATCGTTGAGAATGTCATCACAATGTATCCCAACACAAAACCTATGAGATAGAAGCTTCGTCCAGTTAACCCTCGAAAAGCGGCTTCCATCAAGGCGGAAGTAGAGAAATTGCTCAAATCCGGATTTATCTATCCGATAGCTATGCTGGAATGGGTTTCAAATCCTATTCCAGTAGACAAAAAACAAGGTACCATTAGAGTCTGTACTGAATTCCGGGACCTAAATAAAGCTTATCCGAAAGACAATTACCCCATGCCATTCGTAGATCAGATCATTAACATGTGTGCATGCCATGAAATGTTCTTTTTCATGGATGAGTTTTCAGTATATAATCAGATACAAATCAAACCTGAAGACCAACACAAGACAACTTTTATTTGTCCTTGGGGCACCTTTTCCTATCGGAAGATGTTGTTTGGCTTAAATAATGTTGGAGCTACCTTTCAGTGAGCAATGAACTTTGCTTTTCATGACATCAAGCACGTAATCTAACCTTACCTTGATGATCTCCCAACGCAATCTCTTAAGAGACGGGAGCATCCCGATCATTTAAGACTTGTGTTTGAACGATGCAGATACTAAAAGATTCGATTGAATCCCAACAAACGTGTATTCTGTGTCGATTCAGTACGATTACTGGGTTTCATAGTATCTAGTCGTGGCATAATGGTCAATCCATTGAAAGTTGAGGTGATTGTAAATCTGCCTCCTCCTTGAACCCTGAGACAACTTCAGAGTCTGCAGAGAATGTCCAACTTCTTGAGACGCTTTATCATTAACTATGCCAAAATTACAAAGGTTTCATGAGACTGCTTAAACAAGATACCTACGTTTTGTGGGATGAGGCTGCTTAAAAATCATTTGATGCCTTGAAAAAGGCATTACTTTCACCCCCCTTGTTAAGCCTGCCAGACTATATGAAAGATTTCCTCTTATAGCTGGATGCATCAGTATACACAATCGGCATAGTACTGGTTCAGGAAGATGGCACACTCCAAGAGCATGTCATTTATTATCTGTCGCATGCCCTGATAGTTCCTGAGATCAAGTATTCTCATCTAGAGAAGTTGGTATTAGCTGTTGTCTATGCAGTCTAGAGGCTACGTCACTATATATTATTGCGAACTACCACAGTGGTTGCGGAGGTCAACCCATTTCATATGTTCTCACTCGACGCATCATCAGTGGTAAATTTAATAAATGGATTGTAATCTTGCAAAAATTTGACTTATTTTTTCAATCCGCTAAGTCAAAGAAATCACTGGTTTTCGTCGAATTGATTTCTGAATTCCCTAGTGACATAGTATGCGTTGAGGAAGAATCATCATTCTTGGAGGAACATATATTTCTCATTGCATCCTATGAACCATGGTATTGGGATATCCTAGTATACCTCTAGACTTTGAGGTGTTCCACCTCTTTCTCCCGCGAGGAACGACTCAAACTTAAGAGTCATGCGAAGAACTACCTCATCATTTTTGACACTTTGTACAGACGTGGGGTAGATTCCATCTTACACCGTTGTTTGACCTTGAAGGAAGCGGAATCGGTATTGAATGATGCTCGCAGTGGAGCCTGTGGGGGTCATCTTTCTGGGTTGGAAACAACCCTGAAAATACTACGTGCCGGTTATTTTTGGCCCAAGATCTTCAAAGATTGTGTGGAAGCTATGAAATGCTGCCAGAAATGTCATTTTTTCACCAGGAAAATGAGAGCACACCCAGCTCCTCTCCATCCTGTAATCACAGTAGGCCCCTTCACCAAGTGGGGGTTTGATTTTATGAATTGTAATCCAGTTTAGGCTGGAGGTCATCATCATATAATCGTTGCTGTCGAATACTTCACCAAGTGGGCCAAGGAAATGCCTACTGCTAGGGCAGATGGGGAAACAATTGCTTATTTCATTTTCAACCAGATCATTGCAAGATTTGGTATACCCAAGGATATCATGACTGATCACGGTCATCATTTTTAGAAAAGCAGGATGACTGATCTATACACCATGTTAGGTTTTCGACAGGAGCATTTGTCTTCGTTTTACCCACAGGCGAATGGTCAGGTCGAAGCGGTCAATAAAAATTTGAAGACCATCTTACAAAGGACCGTTAATGCCAGTAGAACTAATTAGCACATTATGATGTATCCTTCTCTTTGGCCCTACCAAGCCAATGTAAATACTGCTACCGGGTTCTCTCCTTTCCAACTTGTGCATGGGATAGAAGCACTCATTCCGGTTGAGTGTGAGATTCCTTCATTGAAGTTGGTTGTCCAACTACTACCTGACACTTCAGTCTTGGAAGAAAGTTTGTTGCATTTAGAACATCTGGACAAGCAGTGCCGCAATGCGCTCACAACAAACGAAGCACAAAAGAATCAAGTTAAGGGATAGTATGATAAGTCTGTCAGACCTAGGGTTTTTCTCGAAGGAGACCTTGTTCTGCTCTGGGATCAGGACAAGGAACCCTCAAGAGCTGTCAAGTTTAAGTCCATGTGGCTCAGTCCCTACATAGTTTCTAAGGTACGGAAGAAGGGTGCATATGAGTTAACAAACTATGAAGGTAATAAGTTGTCAGAGCCTAGAAATGGGCTTTACTTAAAGAAGTACTATGCTTAGGCTTTTGTGCTTTTTCATGTATTATAGCTGTACATTGTGTAGAGTTAGTTTTGTTTACGGTTCCCGTTATGTCTTATGCATCTATTGCTTTGTGTTTTAGATGTCAACTGAACACTTTATAGGGTTTGCTGATGGCGCTAGCCACCACACCCGTCAGTTGGCTGCAGCTACTTGGGTTATCTACTCATCAACTGGACAACTGGTTTCTTTGGGAGGGGCTTGTCTAGGTCCCACAACGAACAATGTGGCTGAATACAGTGCAGTCAGAGAGCTACTCTGAGATGCTCTATTCCATGGCATTTCACATTTGGAGGTACGGCTCAACTCGCATCTAGTTGTTTTTCAATTATCGAGTGTTTATCAGTTCAGAGATCCTATCTTGCTACGTCAGTTTTTGCGAGTTAAGTTACTTGAGAGACAGTTTGATTATATCACATATCAACATATTCCAAGAAATTTGAATGCATTGGCTAATTCATTTGCAAACTACGTTTTAGATTGGCATTTGCATCATACACACACATAATAATTCATGCATAAAAGACAATAACACACATGTAAATAACAGATACTGTATATATATAATCCATATAAAAAAATAGTATGAGTTTGAGTCATGAGTCTTTCATAGAGTCACGTCATAATATACACAAATTGGGCTCGATGGAATAAAAAATATACATAGAATATCCTTCTCCTATGGAGAAGGAGGGGCCTCATCTGCCTTACTACCTCCTTATAGAAAATGACTAACCTTGCTACTTTTCTCAGTAGTCTAATTCATGCTAGGGGCACACCCAACACATCCTCTTGCATGTCGAGCGACATCCGCTCGATCCTGTATGTAGGAATGTCATGAGTCAACCGACTTACCTTCCCCTCTATGTTTTCTAGCATGGCGTCAGCTGCCCCTACTATCACTGGTCTCACAAAAGTACGGGGGTGTCCTTCGGGACATACCAGTCCAACATCTTCATTTGACACTTTGTTTCAGTACTTCAAAATCATCATAAAAATCATATATATAAAATTTAAAAATTAAATATTTTTTCAAAAAACAACTTACCAATCTCTCCCCAGGCTATTCCTGGAGGGAGAGCCAACTCAGGATCGTTGCGGAAGTCTAGGCCCGCATATGGGAATTGCTCCAGAGCTGGTACCTGTCGGTCCCACCACGCCCAAAAGTCATCCTCACTATAGAAAAATTGCTCTCGCCACCACCCTGGTGGAGGAAGATCTCTCCCGATCAACCCATCAGTGGCTCACAGGGGTTCAGTGGGGGAAATCCCATCCTGAGATTCATGGTAGGCACCCTTTCAAAGAAGAAGGTGCACAGTATGCTTCCATACCTAAACTTCTTCATCCTCTCGGTCTTACACCCAAAAAGTTGAAGCTTCATGTTCGCTAAGAGACTTGAACACCAGTCAAATACTGTTCCCCGTAGGCATTCAATACCCATGTGCATAAAGTTCCTTGAGGCTAGATGTTGTGTAGCACTACCGGCCATCCGGTTGAGAATACTCAAGATTACCTTGAGTGGAAAGCTTGCAACAGTGGAGATGAGGACTTGGCTATCGGTCTTCTCTGTACCCGGTACATAATAAGTATTGATGTAATCCTGCACAGATAGGGCACCCACATTGTGAGAGGACCCCTTCATATTCACTATGTCTCCCCTTCGGGAGAGGCCCGTGATGAAGTAGATATCATCAACTGTTAATTCCAATATTTCTCCTTGGATATTGAAAACCAATGCATGTGCATCCCAGTATTGTACAAGCTTCTCAAGTAAGCGGATTTGTTCCTGCATATTGACCATTCTATAAAATTTCAACAAACCACATATTCGCAATGCATTTAAGGTCAATGGATCTTGTAAAGCTTCTCGATCCATCTCCTCATGCTCCCTTTCACACCATATGAGAACCATCCTTCCATTAAAACCATTAAAAACCATTAAATGTTGGTCATCTTTGTTTTTTCCCTAGTTTTTGCGCTGAACGCTACTGTTCATTATGGACAGTGGCATTTCGAACATGACTGTGTTATAGGCATAGTAGCACACTTTTTACAAGTGCGCTACTTTCTTGTAAGCAGACCAACGCTCACCCAAAAATGCATTTAAAAGTTGGATAGAAAATAAATCTGACCACCAAAATGCAAAAAACATTGTATGTAAATGCAAGCTAAGGATGAGTGTACTTACTTGGTGAAAGTGGAATGTCGATTGGTGACCTGGTTCAATCGCAATGAGGAAAGGTAGTTTGAGGTTGTTTCTCCACTTTTGCCCTATTTCTCAAATTGTGATATTTGATTTTTAAATTTGGAACTATTTATAAAAATGGCTTTTAATTTTTACCCACTTTTCTAAAATTGGTATAGTTTCATTTTTGTTATTTTAATTCATTAATATATTTCAAATGTTGATGAAATAGACTAACATATATTTCAAATTTTCACTATAATGTCAAACATCGAACTGTTAGGGCTTATTTTCTTCATTGACGGGATCAGTATCGGTACCATATTGTTTCAATATTTTGTCTTTTGAGAAAAAATGTCACGATTACTAACAGTGGTTGTCGAGATTCTATTCTCTGGCATGTCATGAACTTGCGATCCCTGACGTTGGTCAAGTCATTTTAAGCTCTTGTTTTGACTTTTCAAAAACAAACAAGATTGTCGAGTTTACTTATTCTCTTCATACTCGTTAAAGGAATTGAAGGAATATCTGCTTAAGTATAAGTTTAACCCTTTTCCAGACTTTTGCGGATTACTTACGAAAAATAAATACTCTAGTCATCCGTGGCTCGAAGAGTTCTTCTCTCATTGTTTTATACTTTTTTGGGGGGAGGAGACTAAATATACGAAAAAGGAATTTTGGAGCCTTCTTTAGAGTTTTCAGGCTCTCAAAACATGAAAACACCAAGCGAGCATTCACCTCCTCGAGCTCGATGTGAAATCCATGATAGGGTATATATAGAGGATTGTTTAATTTTTTCAGACTCTATAAACAGAAAAACACTGGCGAGCATATAACAACCTGGGCTCGATACTAAAATCCACAGGTAGGTGTATGGATTTATTGTTTAAGTTTTTCATACTCCTTAAAATTGAAAACACTGGCGAGAAAGAAAAGATATCGGATCGATATTAAAATCCAGAGATTAGTACTATAGAGTATTCTTCTATCTCTTCTTCAAACTCTATAAACAATGAAGAAGGTCTCGAGTCTTCCTCCCATGGGCTCGTTAAAATTTTTACATGGTTGGACCTATTGAGTTTTCTTTCTTGGACTCATTAAAACATCAAGAAGGAAATTCTTTTACCAAAAAGAATAAGGGAAGAGAAGGGATTGTATACATCTTTTCAGTTTCAAAGGCAGTTAAGTCATTCATGTCCTTGAACACAACACCTATTTGAGTCCATCATTTCATTTGGGTTTTAGTTTTTGACCTTAGGGTGAACCTGATCTCAGAGTTGTTACTCCTCCAGTTGGTTATTCTTCCAATCATATGGAGAGTCTATTAATGTCTCCTACATTGCAGGATTATATCACTTTCCCCTTCATGTTGAAAAACTACCTAAGTCACTTTGTGTTGTGCTCATTGTTCAGGGATACAACCTATGTCTGCCATTCTGTAGTTTACCTTGACTTCATGTGTCGGCCATCTTGGTGTCAGTTTGTTTCATCTTGTTACTTGTCTTACTCCAAATCAGCTCAAACTTATGAGTGTTCCTCATGTTGGATGATGGAGGATGCCTTAAGGCCTCCCTTCCAGCGGAATTCTTCCCATCGAATTCAACTCATTTTTCTCTCGGAATGAATTTTAGAGTTTCGGTTAGTACATTGGGGATTGCATTCATTAGTGGTAGTTTCCCTCACTGTTGAATAATGGGAATACATCGATGTCTCTTATTTGATAGGCTCCTCAAGTGTTCGACTTCAAGTCCACTTATTCACACTTGTTGGATCGTACTAGGTACCTTGGACCCCATTATCATTATCGATGGAAGTCCTCGCATTTGTTAATGGTATACATCAATGACCGATAATCAAATGATACCCCCCATGTTCGACTTCAACTAATTTATTCACATGGTTAGGGTTTGTACCTTGGGTTGTTTGGATGAAGACCTTGGGACTCTGATAGTATCACCATATTTATGTTATCACCCAAGCTGCACAAGACTGACACACAATCATTTTTGGCTCTTCATGAGACATAGATCCAGTTTGTTTTTATGGCTATGATCTCTCATTTTGACATGGATCCACGCTTGTATTTCAGTGTCCATGATATATATATACATCTACTAGTTATGCATCGAAGATCATGTTGTATCATGCTGCACATCTATATGATGTCAATATTGTAATTGCTCGCTAACCTTGATCGTTGTTTTCAGGTACTTTTGTGACTTGGTTCTGCAGTTTCTTGCTCCTCCTCTAACTTGGAATTATAATGTATTTCGACCATCATTTCCCTCTGACCTCACACATTAGGGGGCATATGTTATAGGTCAAATATGCTCTTCTCTGTCTGTGATCACATTGCTCTATCTATCACACAAAAGGACATTATGGATGGAAGCGCTAGGTTGACCTAGATGAGTTATTGATGAAACTACACTCTTCAGCTGAAAAACTTATTTTTTCTACAGTTTTCATGACATGTGCTCTACTATTGTCACAGTGATCCAGCATTCTAAACACTACTCTACTTGAAAAAAACCAGTGCACACCTCCTAAAATGTTGCAAACGCTGGTTGCAAAGTGTAAAAGTTGCTTACTATGTGCTAGTCTGGTTGTATGAAACTTGCGCACATCTTAAGATGAAGTGAAAAAATATATTAAGATTACGAATTGGGATTAGTTGAAGTTGGTTCTGCAACTTCCTCAACCTCCCAATTCAACCACCTCTCGAATTCAACTGCCTACCTTGTCCCATAAATACAAGGAGGATCCATGAGAGAGGGACCTATAAGGAATGCTTTAACTGTTTTTACGTTGGAGGAATTCTTGAGTCATTGTGAGGAGCAGGATCCCAGGACTCAGTTGCAGAAGTGTCTAGAAAGATCAGGTTCATCATAGCAGAAGATCAAGCGAAAGCTAGGACCAACCATAGTTAAAAAGGTACAACTTTTGATATCTAGATCTCTTTCCATTTGTAGTAACTAATGCAAGACAATGAATGTATTTACCTGTCACCCCACCCAAGTTGGTAGTGTCATCTCCCCACTATAAGGTATTTTCCTGCACAACAGTTGACACCTAACCTATATGACATGTCAGGGCTAAAAATAGCCTCCAAGAGGGCGCACAAGCAAGTTATGGCAGCCAAGATGATTCCCCATTCGAATTGATGGAAGAGGGAGACTAGGAATTGTTGGACAAGTGGCACCCATTGGAATCTCTCCCCAACTCAAGTTGGCATGAAGATTTTGGAAGGAATTCAAACCATAGAGGACTTGGAAATATTATAAAATACATGAACAAAGAAGGAGATGGTTTTTTTGATCATTTCTCATATTGCAAATTGGAGAGCATAGCTTGTCCATGCAAATTGAATGTTTATTCTACTTGCCTTAGTACCAATTTCGAGGGTGCAAGATTCCCATCCTAATTGGAAATTGGAGAGGTCATTCAGACCTTTCATTTGGAGCTAAAATGGAGTCATTTGTTGTAGGTTTAAGCTACATGGATATTCGTGATATTTTATTCTTCAACTTGTTCCCACAACTCTCACACATTTCTCTTCATATTCGTGATCTTGGAGGAAGGGTGCACATGGTGAGATGATGATCTATTTGTGGGAGTCCAAGGGGACCCATTTATTTGTAAAATTATGTCTAGACTTTTTATTTTATGCTGAGATAAACCTCAAATCGAAAATCCAAGTGAAACTATGTAAAAATGAACAACTATGTATGAATGGTGCCATTTTCCCGTATATCTTGTTGTAAGAGATTGAAGTTGTTTGGTATCGAGTGTTTCAGTCAACATCTGTGATTTTATTGTTGTATGGAGAGAAATTAATGTATTGAAGAAGTTTCATACTCATTATATAAGTCATTGGAACATTTCTCTCAAATTTCATAGCAAGTTGTAGTGTTTTTCTATCATTTCCCCCTATGTGAAGACATGTCTACAAATATCTGATTTATGGGAGTTGTAGCAGCCTTTATGAACTGCTTAATATGCATTTGGGTTCCTATTGAGATCATATGACTAATACATGTCTCAGGCATAAAATTTGGTAGGGTCTTACTGCATTTCGGAAGCCATTAGTGACCTCTACCCTTGGGGGTTTGAACCTCAAAATTACTAGTAAAATTCCCCAATTTCTCCTGAAGTTAAATGAATGTTGCAGAAGTATTTTGAGAGTTTCCAAGTATGCATCATATTCATTTTTATGTATTAATACCTTTCAAACACCTTCTACCCAGTTCAAAATCCTTAGGATCCATTTGGAAGCATTTGAGTCACCACTAGTCCAAGGGTCGAATTGGACAAAACATTTGCAATTTTTCCCATTTTTCCAATTTCTTAAAAAGGGACACTAGAAGTGGTATCATAGAATGGTCCTTTCACTTGATTTGGGTGACTGTTTTCCCTAAAATCTGTTGCCTAGACTACAGGGTCAGCAGTGTTTAGGCACCTCAGAAAATAAACGACTGTTTTTATAGTTTTGGATAACAAATGAAATATCAAGATCGGTAAAGATAACATTCAACAGAGACTCAAAATTTGAACACTTCAGAAATACAAGTGTAAGAGACAATAATCTTATAAAGATGAATGATATGGAATTTTGAGGTACATGAGATAAGCTTTTTAACTGCAAATAATAAACTAACAGTTCACATTTGTAGCTTATGCAAAAAGTATTGGGATTTGAAAACACATTTCAAATATCAATAAGTATTAACATTCACTTGTATATATGAAATGAAACATAGAAAACATCTACATCACAGTCATGTATAAAGAGTTCAAAATGAACCAAAGAACATTGAAACAATATAGATTAAAGGCCTAGCTCCATATAGTATATCAACTATCATCCAAAAATGTAAAAGAAGTTCTTACACAGGTAACCATTGAGTGTCTGCAACATTCCCAGTAGATCTAATCCCATGTGTGTCTCCTCTTTTCCTCTATCAAAATGCTTTACAATATATAAGACTAGATAATCCTAAAAAGCTACTCTAGATCCACTTTCCCAGGATCAAGATGCTAAAAATAGAATTACAAAGACAAGTGTAACAGGTTTGAAAGCAATTATGAAATGAAAAATATTGTGTATTACTTGTAATTCAAATTGACTTTTGGCTTCTATTCGCATAGTTGTCTCAACTAGTGCTGCAAGGTCATATCGATCATGACTTCTGGCTGTGCTTTGACGGTGGATACCCGCAATTACCCTGTCATCCTTTTCCTCTGTGCAATTAATTTAACTGATCTTTGCAGTTGGATAGAAATAGGTCCATATGCTTTTGACTCTAAAACATAGATGAGATATTTTCAAAACTCAAACAAAAGGGTATAGTAGGCGAATGTTCAATTCCTACTAGAATTTAAGTCTCCATTCTGTCCTGGGTCACTAAGGTGTAAGCTATGGCCATTATTGCTTGAATAACTTATCCTTGGAAAATATGCACCAGAATTTGAATAGTCACTGGGTCCATTTGCAGCAAAATATTTTAGAACAACTTCCTCATAACCACAGACTTATTGAGCCATCATCCTAAGCTCTTCTTTTGTATCTACGGGCCTTCAAATACCTGTTTTTGTTTGTCATTCAGCTACTTGACAATAACCAAACTTCGAACAATTTGATGATAACCCGTTGAAATCTAGGATTTGAAATGGATAGCATTCCATGATACATTCATGGAATTTATAGCATGACCAGCTCCAGGACCTGGGGTGATCATATGAGGAGGAGCAGCTCCTGGGGTGCCAAAATGAGCTTGTTCATTTCCATGTGATGCGCAAATCGTTGACGAACAATATTTGGAGTCTTCATGTGAACATGATCTGTAGATTAACTGGTTCCATTTGTATTCATTACTCTGAAAGTTTGCTTCTTACTAGACCCACTAGCATTTTCTTCATGTAAAGAAAGATGAGCAATTCCAGAAGATGTGGCTGGTAACTCTCGACCACTTAACCGGCAATAAACACTTTCAACTGTATCATCGATCATTTTACTAAACCCATCCTTTGATAAAATCAAATCCCAAACTAATTTCGAAGCCTTATCCAGCACAGGTGTTTCAAGTTCCCGGTGCCAAACAACTCTTGAATATTTTGGATCAAATTCATTCAAATCATTCAAAGTGAGAAATTGTGATTACTCCTTAAATCCAAAACACTGTGGACTTCACATCTTGCAACAAGTGCTATGTCCTCATCCAATTTCCAATGCCTGTATCGATAGGAAACATATGCTAATTCCTCTCCTTCAGAGGAAAATGGATTAGGTTCCTCGAACCCCACTTTATTGCCATCTCTAATAAGGACCTGCTGTGAGAAGTTTTGGTTGATATATGCTGCCTCGACACTTAGAGAATGTGTAGAGTTGATATCTTCCTTTGCTTCAGGCAGAGGCTTTTGGGATGTCTCATTTACAAACAACAAATCCAACTGAGACCGATCTCTTTTGTCGAAGAATAGCTTATTTCCCACCTTCTGAACTATAATGTCCCATGAATAGACTGACCGTGGAGAGCACATCAACGTATCCAGCACAAGATCTACTAACCAAATTCAGCTTTTAATCTTGTGCATAGATTTTCTTTGAATTTCTTCAACAATGTAAAACCCTCTTTGATCTCTAGGCATTCTGGAAATGGTTATCACCGTTTGCATTGAATGATAAGGTAAGTTTTTTACTCAGTACGAATAAAAACCAGATATCAATCTTTGAATAGGAACAAACTCCGAAGCCTGTTTACATGATAATGACACCTACACATAGATTTGACCTTCGGCAAGTTGGCCACGTACCCACTCTCTTGAATAATCATCACATGCTATTAGTTCATATGAAATGTATGCAAAGTATTTCCAAACAAAAAATTTTTGTATGAGATCGAAAATATCTTATAGGAGCATAGGCTAGAATCTATATATTGTAAATACTCAGAATATTACAAGCATGAAATAGAAAACAAAACAACTTTTTAGAAAAATAAAAAGAAAGGATATGGAAAATCAAGGCTTAAAAGATTTTTGAGATGTACAACTATTCTAAAAAGTAAGGCAACAGACCTAGGTCAAACAGAGACCATTTATGAGGTCTAGAAGTCATCCCCCACTCCTATAATCCAAAACTGAAAGTACCTTTGGTGAAGAGGAAGAAGCAGGAGAAGAGGTGCACTCTGTTGAAACTCTGACTAAGGATGAGAAAGGAACCTCATATATGGAGGAGAAAGAATAGTTTAGGAAATTCATGAAACCATTTTTGGAAGACATGACAAGGAAGATAATGCAAGGGTTTGAATTGATGGCTAGTCAAATTGGAAGCAAATTGGCATTATGAGGCAGTAGTAGTTCTACTTTTGAGGAAAATAAGGCATTTGGTGAACACATTTTCTCAAGGACAAGACCTCATAATCGATCCAATGAATTACAGAGCTCAACAAGAGCTACCAAACCTAATTTTATTGAGTCCAAAGTGGATCCTAACACCCAATATGGAATGCATGAAGTTCTAGCAGAATGGAAACAATTGAGGGAATATTGCATAAGGATCTTACCATTTGATCGATTCTTTATTGTCTCAAAAAGGCTCAAAATTAGAGTATAGGTAGTAGAACTCCCTTTCAAAATAAAGAATTGAATTATGCCATAGGTAAAATTCCCCTTCCTACCTTTGATGGCTCATCTCAAATTTCTACAAATACTTGGATACAAAAGTTAGATGTCTATTTTCAGCTGAATCCAATGGTTGATGAGGATGCTCTAAAAATGGCTATTTTGCATCTTGAAGGAGAATCCAATAATTGGTGGTTCCATGGGATTAAAAACTTGGGACATGATCAAGTCACAACATATGAAGAATATGTTAATAGGTTATTAGAAAGATTCAAGGGAAAAGACCCTGAAATGCCTTTCAAGGAACTAGCACAGTTGAAGCAACTTGGAACCCCTGATGAGTACATGTTGGAACTTCAAAAACTATCAGTTAAGGTGGCTGATATATCTATGGTTTGATTAGTATTGCTCGTTACTGAAGGTTTGGCTGAACCTATGAAGGGTTTAGTTAAATCCCACAAACCCACTTCATTGAAAGATTCCATGAACTTGATAAGAGATCTGCAAAATGTGCTACCCAAGACAAGGTATCCCCCAAAGTCCAACTTTCCTTCCAAGTTCAGATTTGACAAGAAGCCATGGAAAAAAGGTGCATTTGGAAAAGACAAGAAAGAGGGACCAAGCAAGGAAGAACTCAGAACAAAGAGACTATGGTACACATGCTTCCAGCCATGGGTACCCGGGCATAGATTTGATAAGGGGAAAGCACAATGCATTGAAGTATTTTCTGATGATGATGAAGGTGAAGGGGAAATGGAGGAAGAAGAACATATTTCATCCCAAGAAGAGGGGTGTGACACAATAGAAGAAGATCATCCATCACCTGAAAAAGGGAGAATGAAAATGCTTTCAAAAGTGCCTCGTTTTCATACCATTCGATGCAAGGGAGTGGTACAAGGGAAAAGAGTTTTGGTATTGGTAGATGGAGGAGAAACTCATAACTTCATTGATGCAGCCATAGTGGAGAGAAAAAAGTTACCTATTGAACCATTTGATGGGTTCACAGTCATCATTCCAGGCCACAATACTATGGAGTGCAAAACATGGATTCCAAAGCTACAACTCACCATAGATAATTACACATTTTCTGATAGATTTTATGTGGCGGATGTTGCTGATACAAATGTGGTATTCGGAGTGCAATGGTTTTACTCTATAGGGGAACGTACAGTGAAATACCAAATACCTGAAATGAAATTCAAATATTCGGAAGGAAAACAAATGGTAGTGAGAGGAATGCACACCTATATGAATCAAGTGGTGTCTCCCCACATTATGAGGTCCATATTGAGGAATTGGGATATTGAATGGGATACCGAACGTTTCATCACTTACCCCAAGGAAAACATAAACTGTTGGGCCCAAGTTGGGGCAAATTTTTGGTAACACGTTTGATAAGCAGGAAAAGCTGAGCTGAGCGCAGCTCAGAAAAGATAAAATTTTGTTTAAGTGTTGAGGGTGCTGCGAAGTTGTGCGCGGCATCCAAGTTTTGACCATGCTGCGAAGTTATGTGCAGCATCCCAATTTTCACAGTACCGCAAAGACCAGCACTGTGAGGAAGCAGTGTTGCGAAGCAGTCAGGCCACGTGGAGCCAACAAAGTGGAGTGCTAGACGAGGATTACGTACAGGTAACGGATGGACCAGTAGTGGTCCAAATTTGGAAAGATGCTACAGGAGTGCCGAGCGACAGGCACGAGCAATTTAGGAAGGTGGCCAATACACGAGTTTGTTAAGAAAAGGACAGCTTAGGGAAAGCGATGGCTTGGAATTCCTAGTGGGCAAGACTGTTAGAGATGAACGGTTCAGTGAAAGTGGCCTATTGGCATGCATGCGACAGGAAGGCCAATAGCGACAGAATGAAGACGTGGATAACCGCCATGATGAAGTAGACGCTACCAAGTGCCAGCAAGCCGGTTTAGGGAAATCGACATAGTTTTGTAAACCCTAAGGGTTTTGGGTTTAGGTCTTCGGCATTGTAAAGACATGACCTTCGAGCATGGTCTCTTTAAGAAGACAATTTTGTATGGGATGGGTTTCTGGGTTCTGAGGTTCTCTCAGTGTTGTTGAATAAGTTGGGTGGTTGTATTGTAAAATCTCTTTTGAGTTGAGAAGATTGTAAAGGCTCTGCAGCTGTGTGCACAGAGACCTATCTGAGAGGAAAGAGAGTCTACAACTGAGTGCGCAGACTAAGAACGGTTGTCCCCATCCCCTTTAAAGATATATATTACCAACCGTTCTTGTGGACATAGCTTCCCATCCAGAGGAGTGAACCACGTTAAGTATTGTGTTGTGCGTTTGTGTTTTATGGATGAATGCTTATCTGTGTTTTCTGTAAATGAATGTCTAGATGTTTCCTTGCATGCTTTTATGAGAGAACTATTGTACGCATTTGCCATCAGAAGAAGTATGGAGATGATATGTTAAGTTCTGCATGAATAGATGAATGGTGAACATTTAGCTTGTGTTTGAGAACAATGAATCAATTAGTTGGTTAAGTGCTAGGAGATCACTTAAGTACTTCCTTATGCGCAATAGAACAAATGCATAACAATTAGATTGTATCGATAGAATATGCTCAAATCGTAACCATACCAAGTGGATGAATGAATAGTAGATGGATAATCGGTTGAGTAGTTGAATGATTGGATGAGTGATACTCAATTCAGATCCTTAAGCATGTTCAAGGTAGTTTGAGTATAAAGTAGAACTGCATAGTTCACAGTTTCAGTAGAAGCCCTGCAATAGAAGGATTTGGAAGTGTAGACCACAGTGTTGCCCGCCACCTCGCAGTATTTTCCCGTAGCGCATATTCGGTTGCGTGCCGCACAATCTAGTTTCACAGTGCATCTCCCTTAGCCCGTGTTGCGCAGTACGTCCGTCCAAGCAAATCATCACTTACTATGGAAAACTGATTCCATAGTACCCCATAGATACACCTCGGGTGAGACCTCAACCTGCTCGCAGGTTGTTGCCGAAAGGGCCCGTGCGAAGGGGTTTTGTTGGTCAAAGCGAAACCGTGAAGAACCTGGGTCTTATAGAAAACCTCTTGGTGAGTTATAGCCAACAAATTGTTCCATTGCTGCGCTAGAATCCGTGATGAGTTGCAATCATGATGTGTGACGAAGAATATCAGTTCCCAGAAGGCTCTGACAACTGGAATCCTGAAAAGATAGAAATCCAAGCTTGGTGGGACAAGACCATAAGAGACTTTACAAGGCAAGAAAATAGACATCCGTGTCTATGTGACACACAATGGTCGGATAGATATCTGTGGAAAGATATTCACGAGATTTTCTGGGCATCATTTCCAAACGAGTTGCACGGGTGGATCTTGCAACTCACAGAAAAGAAAACCGATTTTCAAGGAGGAGTTCCTACATAGTGGAATCCCGAGCTCATAGCGCAGCTCAAAGCGATAGCCAGCCCATTGTCACACGTAGTTGACTTCTGGGTCAATCATATGCTAGAAGGCTTCGTAACAGAATATGTTATAGACACACTCAAATCCTATAGCCAAGTAGAAGCATACTTTTTTGAAGGATTCCAAGGTAAGTTGCTGAACAATCTCAGTCTATACATTAAGATGCTATTAGCTGAGAAAGGTGTTTTAAGAATGCAGTAATATTATCAAGTCTGTCATGGTAAAGAGTATATACAGTGATTCTGACGAAGATACCCATAATCTTAGAAGTGGCAAGAGATATAAATTTAATCAGAATCTTGGAGGCGCTGCGCTCCATATAGACACCGATATCCCTTGTGACCTTACCAACGAAGTCACACCACCATTCACCCCTCAGAATCCGCTGATTGCAGAAACCGCGCCACCTTTGCATCAGAGCCCACCCGTTACACAACCCACCCCACAACATAGTCTGATATCCCCATTTTGTTTTGCTGCGCAGAGCCCCTCACAGCAGCAGCGCGCTAATCCAAGCGCCCCACCACCTAATATAACAATGGAAAACACTGATATGAAGCTCCCAATATTCAAAGGAACTGGCCTAGAATACCCTGATCAGCATTAGTTTCTTTGTGAAGCCGTATGGAGTGTAAGACAGATCCAGGATGATGCCGTAAAGAGAGCACAACTCATCACCACTTTTAGGGATAGAGCTTTACATTGGTTCATGAAGTAATCTAACACACAGCTGAGAACCCTCGTATAAATTAAAGTTGCGCTTGTGGCAGAGTTTAAGAAACCCAAATCTAAATCTCAGTTTATAACCAAGTTGAAAGAAATAAAGCAGAAACCGACTGAAATGGTTTGGGAGTTTGATCAGAAGTTCAAGACCCTATTGGACCAAGTAAGCTTTGTTATAGCTCTGGAACAACATAAGGAATGGTTTATTTCTGCGCTGTTGCCCCATATTAGATACCATTGATGCAGCAGAAGGTTACGTCGCAGGCAGAGGCCTTGGAAATTGCAATGAAGCTAAAGGCTTCTCCGATTGGTGAGACTAGTTTTGGGATGTCTCAGATCTAGAACCAGCTGACCACCCTAACACTAGAACTGCAAAACATGAAGAATGGAAAAGAACAAAGGTATGAACTAGACATGATGTCTGGTGTACAAGTTGCAAAGGAGAAGGCCATGACCGGGAGCATTGCCCTGTGTTCTACGACTATCTTAATAGTGGTGCGCCCAACCCAATAAATCAGAATTAGGCCCCATGGTGTGAAATTTGTAGAACCATAGGACACATACCTGAAGACTGCAATCTCATATAGAAATATGTGAAAACACCTAAAAATTCATACTGCACTTTCTGTAAATCAGTTGGACATGATGAATCCAACTGCCGCGCATATGAGCTAATGAACGAGAGAGAATGAGATATGGACTCAATGAGAGGCGTTGGCTTGTACCGCGTACAAGAACATAACTAGATGAAACAAGAGAATGCACAATATGACCAAGGAGGATACAGAGGTCGTGGTGCTGGATACCGCGGCAGAGGAAGAAATGCTGGCCCAACACAGGGAAGAGGCCGTGGCTAGGTTATTTGCTATAATTGTGGCCAGCCAGGTCACATATCTAGAGATTGTGTTAACCCATGAACTACATGCAATTACTGTAAATCATTCGAGCATGTTATTGAAGATTGCCCAGTGTAGAGGTGCAAATGCAAAAAAGAAGACGGATGGATGCACCAAACACAAACGTCTAGTGGATCGCAGGGGAGAGAAAACTAGTAGACCCGAGCATCAATGTGGTCATGCGTAGTGGCGCTGAGACACGCCGCAATAGGGGAGCATAAGCTTCCACATCACGGGAGGCTCACACAAAGCAGATCCCTCTTGAGACAGTATGGATAAGGAAAGCTCCGGGAAAAATACTTGCTCTTGACCTACGAAAGAACAAGGAATTCTTCATTGACACGCGGGATACCTTTAGAGAACCGGTAACAAAATCACAGCAGATATCGTTGCGCAGTGAAACACCACATATTGAAGACATGCCAGTGGCTTATGATAAAACAAGTACCGCAACAAATGTCAGCACTTCCGTTGTGCAGTTTCTGCGAAGCTGCATGAAGTTATTAAAAAGTGAAAATGCCATAGTAGAGCTACAAAAGCTCATAAACCAATATGAACCATAGATAGGAACAGAGACTTCTAATAGTGCAGTACATCACATAAGGAACCATAAAAGAACATGCCGATAAATGAGGCTTACCGCGCAGATAGGAGATTTTGAAATGGATGAAGTCAACCTTGATCTGGGATCCGAAGTGAATGTCTTGACTAAGTAGAGACATGGCAGCAGATGGGTCGACCAAAGTTGTCATGGTCACCTATCCAGTTGAGAATGGCTAACCAAGATAAATTCATACCTTTTTTCCGGTTAGGTGATGTAGTAGTCGACATCGATGGAGTCCAAAGTCATGCAGACATTGAAGTTATTGAGATTGTGGATGATAGTCAACCTTTTCCTGTGCTGCTAGGAATTGAATGGGCTATTGATAACTTGGCTATCATAAATATGAAGACAAAGAAGATGATATTTGAAGGAAAGCATCTTAGGGTCATCGTACCATTGGATCCTGCAGATGGTGACAATATATAGCGAGCCGATTTAGGAGGAATCCAAGGCTCAAGATTTGGACCAATTATACCAGCTCATAGCGAACCAGGAAGATTACATTAATCCTATTGCAGATGGTACACTCAGTTGGAGATGTGACAGCTCCTGTGTCTCTGATTTGGAGGCAGGACTAGAAAATTGGCAAAGACGGATGCATGAAGTATCAGTAAGAAGGTGTGCGTAGGTTACGAAATCACTGCGTTGGATTGGGAAGGAGGTAAGTCCTGTTCCCACATATGATGGTTCCGCTAATGTTTACAGTTTCATCCAAGAATATACTGTAGCAGTTCTAGATGAGCATAGGTTACCCGCATTGGATGCGGAATTGCACGACACACCCGCCAGATGGTGGAATGCACACAAGTAGACATTGACCACTTGGGATCAATGCAGAATCAAGATGCAGATCCGATTTGCTAGAAGGGTTACCTTACCCTTTGAAAATTTTAATGGACAGACAGATCCTAGTCAACACATTGAAGTATGTTCACAGGCATGGGTGGAAAGGCCACACAAAGGATGGGTGCATCTATTTGTACATACGCTGGATGATGACATTCCAAAGAAATGGTACCTAGACCTAGAGTTGTGCAGAGAAACCATTGATTGGGACATGATGACTGCAAACTTCCAGAGGGACTTCAGCTTTGATGATGAGAACCTGTTGATCCATGCCGCGTTGCAGATAATTAAGGAACGCATATCTAGGGAAGACTGTCCTCACAGAAATATGACATTGGAGGAATTCTTCGGGGCAGATCACGTTCCTGCACACCTATAGTCAGAATGGAAGGAACACGATGAACACCCCATCGAGTGTTACAACCTAGCTGAAGACATCGATGATAGAAATGAGGACGATGAGGATGACCCATGCAGCATAGCCATACCAGAATCGGAGGGCGCGCGTGACGTAGAAGGACCTCCGCTAGAAATCCCAGATATGAGTGGGTTAGTAAAGACGCAGAAGGTGAATATTGGCACAAGTGAAGAACCGAAGTTCGCAGCAATACGAGACTATTGGGATGATCAGACTGTTACAGAGATCACAGACACCTTACATGAGTATCAGGAGCTGTTTCGGACAAAATTTACAGAAATGAAAGGAATTATGGGAGACCTAGGAATCATGAAGATCCCCTTGAAGCTAGGCGCCAAGCCTGTGAAGAAAAGACCATATAGATTAAATCCATGCTATAAAGAAAGAGTACGTGCAGAGTTGGATAAGATGCTTGAAGCAAGAATCATTGAACCTATCGAAGAGTCCGAGTGGATTAGCCCCATGGTCGTTCAAGACAAGAAAACAAAAGGTGAGATCAAGATTTGTGTGCATCTCAGAAAACTGAATGATGCCTCCATGCACGACCCATTCCCTACTCCTTTCACGGACGAAGTGCTTGATAATGTTGGAGGGAATGAGGCCTATTCCTTTACTGATGGTTTCTTCGGATATCATTAGATCATAATTGATCCCGAGGATAGGCATAAGACGATGTTTGCTACAGAATGGGGGTTGTTCCAGTACACAGTAATGCCTTTTGGCCTAAAGAACACACCTTCCATATTTTCCAGAGTGGTCGTCGCAACATTCAAAGAGTTTATGCATAAGTTTCTCGAAGCCTATTTTGATGATTGGAATGTGTTTGGTCTATTAAAGAACCATTGTGCAAACCTCCAAATGATGCTTGATAAGTGTCAACAACATCAGATCTCTTTAAATCTAAAGAAGTGTATTTTTTGTGTTCCTTATGGGATTCTACTTGGGCACATTGTTTGTAAGCAGGGATTGATGGTGGACCCTGCGAAGATTACCATTATTGTGAATTTTCCAACACCAAATTCAGTCAAGATGTTACGCTCTACCTTAGGCCATACTAGATACTACAGGAAATTTATAAAGGGTTATGCACAGATAACCGCAACAATGGAGAAGCTGCTAAAGAAAGACGCACCGTTCATTTGGAACGTGGAATGCGAACAGGGTTTTGATACACTAAAAGAAACGATGGTGACTACATCGATTCTAGTCTTTCCAGATTGGATGAAGCCATTCCATGTCCATGTTGATGCATCATGTATTGCCCTGGGAATCATATTAGCTTAGCCAGGAGAAGGAGGTATTGACCACCCTATTGCATTCTCGAGTAGGAAGCTCTCAATAGCATAAAAGAACTATACTACTACCAAGAGGGAAGGCCTTGCGATGGTATATGCCCTATAGAAATTCAGACATTACTTGCTTGGTGCCCACTTCCTTATGTTCACTGACCATTCTGCATTGAAATACTTGGTCAATAAGCCAGTATTAGGGGGGCGCTCATGCAGATGGCTTTTCTATTCCAGGAGTATGATTTTGAGATTGTTGTTAAGACTGGCAGGCTGAACTTGGGACCTGACCACCTCTCTAGGATTGAGTCAGGAGAAGAGATAACGAACATTAAAGACAGTCTGCCTGATGCGCAGTTATTTGCTATACAGATTGTTGATGATTATTATAAGGATATCATTAATTTTTTGACAACAGGGCTGGCACCGCAGGAATTATCTATCCAGCAGAAGAAGCAGCTAGTGGTGTGCGCTACAGACTTCACTATAATTGCAGGTAATTTATAAAAACTCGGGCCGGATGAAGTCCTGTGTAGATGCATACTAGATCATGAGAAACTGTTTATTCTAGCAGACGCCCATTCAGGGATCGCGGGTGGTCAATATGAAGGAAGGGATACCGTGCAGAAGATATTGTGCGCAGGGATATGGTGGCCCATGATCCACAAAGATTCCAAAGAACACTGCAGGAACTCTGATATCTGTCAGAGGACAGGGAAACCTTCGCGAAGAGATGAGATGCCATTGAACCCACAGTTGACCTTGTAGGCATTTGAAAAATGGGCAATTGATTTTGTGGGTCCTATAAACCCACCAGGAAAAAGAACTAGTGCGAGGTATATTATTACTGCTACTGATTACCTCACCAGATGGGCGGAAGCAAAGCCAATAAAGGACTGCAGTGCCTATATTGCTGCGCAGTTCATTTTTGAAGAAATATTGTCAATATTTTGCTGTCCGAAGATTTTGATGAGTGACCAAGGTACTCACATTTTGAACAAGACCATTGATGCACTTATAGAGTAATTCCACATTCGTCATCAACGCAGTACTCCATATCATCCACAGGCGAATGACACTATTGAGGCTTTCAATAAAATACTGGAGAATGCACTCACTAAGGTATGCAATGTAAATAGAGATGATTGGGATCTACGCATCTCCTCTGTGTTATGGGCATACAGGACTACATGTAAGAAAATGATAGGACATACACCTTTTTAGTTGGCTTATGGGCAGGAAGCTATAATGCCAATGGAATATATTATCCCTAGTTTAAGGATTGTTGCGTTCACAGGGATGGCAGACCGCCCAGCATTAGAAGAAAGGTTGCTACACCTCGTTGGGTTGGAGGAAGATTGCTTCATTTTCGGCTTCCACCATCAAGTTCAAAAAGACCATGAGAAAGCTTGGAATGATCGCCATATAAAGAAAAAGTGCTTTCAGGTAGGTGACCTAGTCCTCCTGTATGATAGAAAATTCATGAAGTTCCCCGGTAAATTTAGGATGCACTAGCTTGGCCCATATACTGTGATACATGTTACGAACACTGGTGCAGTCCAGTTAGCCAATTAAGCTGGCAATACCCTACCAAATTTGATAAATGGAAGCAGACTAAAGTTGTATCATGATAGTCCTGCTTCGCTGAATCCTGAATAACAAGCAGAGGAAGAGAGTTCTAAGTGTCAAGTACAGTTGAAATTGGACACTAGAAATGTAAAGGCGGCTGTACATGTATGATAAGAGGAACAAGGTATGATAAGAAGGCCGATATATGCACTATAGCACTGCTGAAGCTGCACAAGGGAAGAAAAAAAACTTTTGAAACCACGCAGTTGAAAATTTTTGGCACTGCGAAGTAACTACGCAGGATCGCAGATGGCTTGCCACACAGCTTGGCGCAAGACTCAGAAAAATAGCCATTATATGACCATTGCAATGAACCGCTTGAGCATTTAATGAAAAGATAACTGTTCTGAACACGCTGATGATGGAAAGGACTGAAGGATTCATTCAAATTCGCCAACGGACACCTCATTGAATGCTCATCTAGCCGTTGGAAGGCGCGGGGGGGACTCAACTGCGCCTATAAATAACACCGCATAAGGACTCGGGGGCATTACCAGACACTTAGAATTTTCATGCGTTCGCTCTTGTGTTATCAATCCTTAGCCATATTCCGGAAACAGTTTCCTACTCTCGCCAGTGAATGTCCAAATCAACAGACAGAGAAGAAGAGATTACACTTCAAGAAGCAATCTGAGTCTTTCAGCACGGGGGAATTGCAGAGTTAATGAAAACCCCTGCCAAGAAAAATATACTCAAACCTGGTCAAGCATCCAGAAGATCACCTCGTCATAATCCAATCATGCAGGACAAAGGGAAAGACATAACTGGACCATGAAGTAAGATTCCAAAGACAATCCAGATGGCACCAAGATCACCGGTCTTTCAGAAGGAACCCTTGAAGTTGACACCGGAGTATATATCACCATGGGCGTTGGATGCCCTAGTCTTTAAATTGGCCAAGAATGCTAGATATGAAATCCCATTGTCGCTGATTTCAAAACATGTAGAGGTTGCCAAGAACCTGCTCGAGAAGATCCCAGACTGTAAATGGAAAGACTACGACCTCTTAGGAATACAAAAGGAAGAGCCCCACGATCCAAAGTTCCCACAATTCCAGCTAGACCATTATATGTGCTAGAAAAAGGATGCCAAGGGCACTTTTAACTTGGTTTCCAAAAGCTAGCTGACACCCGTCGTTCAATCAGGATTGCTGAATTTGTTAAGGTTGCCACATTTTGATCATTCTCCATAAGTGAATGCGGTGGTTCACTCGCCGATGGCGCGAATCCACCAGGGATATCTGTGGCTTGACAGAAATGTCGATGTAAACATTGACTTAATCCACCGCGCCACAGGGCTAAGCAGGCGCGGTAAGGATCCCAAGCAATTCTTCCAGGGGAAGAATAAGGAAAAAAAAGTGATCGAAAAGCTGAAGAAAACTCATGCATTGGTGAAAGGGAAAAGAGGTTTTCCCACAGAAGAAATTGAAGATAGAGCGACAAGATTTGTCACCCAGCTGCTCGCAGGGAATATTTTGAGAACTGCCAGGCCTGTGGAGGTGCCTGTGGGCGTAATAATACTCGGTGCCGCAGCGGCTGAAGGCACCCAATTCAATTAGTGTCAGTATCTTCTTAATGAGTTCTTGGATGAACTCAATGATACTCAGGAGAATGGCGGACAATTCCACTTTACATGGCTGATCATCCTCATCGCCTTTTCCGGATGGAAGGAGCCAAAGGAATATGTGGGTGTCATTACAGAAAGCAACGATCCTAGAGGGTTCCATTTTTCCAACCTCTGGGAAAATATCAACGCAGAGCGACAACTCAAGTTTTCTATCAGTATTACACTCAACTGCGCAATGTGATCACCCATACATCCTGCATCACAAAGCAGGTAACGTCGAAGTATATTTGCGTTATTGATTTTATGGCGGATATGCGATGTATCTTTATTTCACCCAAAGAGACAATGAAGAAGCCATAATGGTACGCGGATAACTACCATATGTATGAGGATGACATTGACATATTCATGAAGGACTGGCTGGATGACTTCCATGTTGAAGTCATGGATGTGGAAACTGTGTTGGCTTAAACTGACACAGAGGTTTCCAATTAGACCTAGGTTCTTTGCGGTTCTCCCTTTTGACCAACAAAACCCCTTTGCACCGGCCTTTTCAGCAACACCCTGCCAGCAGGTTGAGGTCTCACCCGAGGTGTATCTTATGGGGTGCTGCGGAATCAGGTTTCCAAAGTAAATGATGAGTTGTTTATATGAACAAGCTGTGCAGCGCAGGACAGAAGGAGTGTGCTACGGGGCAAAGCGATGCGGTACGCAGCAGGCTCTACACTGCGAGCAGTACTACGTGATGAAGGCAACACTGTGGACCTCACTTAAAGACTTCTTACTGCTGCGAGTCTTCTACTAGAACTGCGAGTCAACCACACTGATTCTTTACTTGGAAGATCTTGAAAACGCTAAGGCACTGAAATGAATATCACTCGTCCATTCATTCAGGCACTTACTGGTTATCTTTCTAGCATTCATTCAAGGACTTAGATTAGTACAACGTGAACTAAAATGATAGATGCGACTAACCATGCTACATGCCTTCACTGTGTTTAAGAAAGTATTTAAACTTAAATGATTGATTCACGATCCTAACATATAATTGAAATGTTCGCCATTCATCTGTTCTTGTGGAATCTAGCATATCATTCCCAAACTTCTCCTATTGGTAAATGCATATCAAAGTTCCCCTATTACAGTATGCAAGGAAACATCCAAACATTTATTCTACAGACAATACATACAGTCATTCATTCATAAAACATAATCGCATAACACAGGATTTAACGTGGTTCGCTTCTTCGAATGGAAAACTACGTCCACAAGAATGGTTGGTAATATATTTCTTTCAAAAGGGGATGTGGCAACCGTTCTTAGTCTGTGCATTCAACTGCAGACTCTCCTCTCTCTCGGCTAGGTCTCTGTGCACACAGCTGCAGAGCCTTTACAATATTCTCAGTGCAAAGATATTTTTCAATACAAAAGGTTATCTCATGATTACTCTAACAACTAGCATCTAGCCCCTAAAAATAGAGCAATAACAACCAACAACCCCATCCCATACAAAATTGTCTTCTTAAATAGATCGTGCCCAAAGGTCATGTCTGTACAATGTCGAAGACCTAAAACCCAAAACCCTAAGGGTTTCCAAAACTGCACCGATTTTCCAAACTGGCTTGCTGGCTCCTGGTAGCGTCTGTTTGATCCTGGTGTATCTCCATGTCCACATCCTATCGCTATCAGCCTTACTGTCGCACGCGTTCCCACAAGATGCCTCTGCCGAACCATTTCTCTCTAACGGTTTTACCTTCTAAGCATGCCAAATGTCGCTTTCCTTAACAACCCATGTGTGGCCACCTTCCTAATTTTCCTATGTCCACCGCTCGGTAATCCTGGAATATCTTTCCAAAAATGGATGCTACTAGTCCAACTGGTACCTACACTTGATACTTGTCTATCACACCGCTTTTTTGGCTCCACATGGCCTCCTAACTCCGCAGCACTACTTCGGTGCAGTACTGGTCTTCGCATCATGGTCAAAACTTTGATGTTGCGCGCAACTTCGCAGTCTGGTCAAACATTGGATGCTGCGCGCAACTTCACAACATCCTCAATGCTTAGCCAAAATTGTATTTCTGAGATGCGCTCAGCTCAACTTTCCCTGCATGCCTCAAAAAGGTGTTTCCAAAAATTTGACTCAACCTAGGCCCAACATTCCCCTAACACTTACATGCGGCTCGTCCCCGAGCCACTGATTGTTTCAGCTATCTCACTCTGTTCCACGGCTGGTGGAACAAACTTTGCCGTGAACTCGTCATATGTACCGCACAACTGCTCCACTGATTCTCTTGTATCCTGTTCAACTTGTTTAACTGTCTCAAGTACTGTTGGAGGTATTTCTTGTCCAATTTGGTCTTGTACTTGCCCCTGGTTATCGCGCAGTTCTGCTAACTTTTCTTCAATCTGCTACGATACTGCCATGGCATTCTCGAGGAGCTGCTGCGACTGATTATCCATCTCAGTCTCTTTTTGTCGTTATTCTTGTACTTCTTTCTTTAAGCTAGATATCTCCTTGTATCTCGGCAGCCTCTCTCTGGGTGGCAAAGCTTTAAACTCTACGTTCAACTTGTCCAGCATGGTCTGTTTTTCTTCTACCGTGGTCTTGACCTGTAGCAACCCTTTATCCTCTTCAAGGGTCATGATTTCCTGTGAAACTTTATCCAGGAGATATTGGCACTTAGCCATCTCACTTGTAATGCTTTTCGAGGCGGTGCTCATTGCTTTCTCTCTGACTTGTTGTTCAGTTAATGGTGCTTGTATGTTCATTTGTGCCTTCAACGAGGTAATATCAGCCTGATAAAAAATTTCCTTATCTTGCATATCCAACTATAAAGATCTTACCCTGTCCCCGATCCTCAGAACTGTGTCTGCAGGATCATCCTGGAGTTCTATACCTTCAATATCCTGCGCAACATTGGATATGGTAGTCTCCAAATTTTGTCGGCGGTCGAGTTTGTTCTGTAGCTACATTTCTGCGTGCAGCTGAATTTGCCTGTTTGATGCGGTGAGCTCTGCTTGTGACTTCATCGAATCCACCATCCGGTCATGCATCTCCTCATCGATCTGCATGTGGATGAAGTGAAATCCTGGTAAGGGGATTTTGGCTAAGTCGAGCTCTACCCTCTCGACTCCCTTTGTGTCCAACACAACTTGTTCTACCATTGGAAATGCAACAGCCAATGGGTCCACATGGACAATTCTAGTCTTCGATGGCAACATTATTGCTAACTGCTGGCTTACTTGCTGCAAGGTCCCTACCGACCTCCCTTCAGCCCCTAATTTCCACAGCAAGGTAAGGCTTTTCTGGACATCGTCCATTTTCTTCATCAGGCCTTGCATTGCGAGCCGTGTCTTCTGCAGGTCATCCTGGATGACCTTATCCTTTTTATCTTTATCTGCCATGAGCTCCTTCATCTGCTTTGAGACTGTTTTGGCTATCATCTCATAGTCATCATCATTGAGGACTGCCTCCGATTGAATCTTTGTGGCCTTCACCTTCTTCCTCGACTTTGGCTTCTACGAAGTGTTAGGTTCTTTTCTCTTCCTTGTTTCTTCAGTGATTGGGCATGAGAGTGGGATTGGCTCATCTTTTGCTGAATCTATCTCCATGTCCATAACTTATACGCAGAACTCTGGTGGCCAATATTTCATGAGGTCTTCAACGTCCTACTCATACATGATGTAGTTCCCTGGGAACCATTTAGGTTTCTTCATTTGTGCTTTCGGCGATATGAAGATACATTTCATATCCACCTCAAAGTCGATGACATGGATATACTTCATCGTGACCTTCTTTGTAATGCGAGTTGTCTTCGTGATTGCATCGTGCAGTTGAATATAGTACTGGTAAAAGACTTCTGCTATCACATGCTGGCGCTCTGCATTTGTTTTTGCCCAGAGGTTGACGAACTTAAATCCTCTAGGATCATTGGTGTCCATAATGCCACCCACATAATCTCGCGGCTCCTTCCATCCACAAAAAGCAATCAGGATGATGAGCCAGGTGAAATGGAACTAGCTGCCATTCACCTGCGTGTCATTGAGTTCTTTAAGGAACTCATTCAACAGAAAATGACACCAATTAAAGTTGGTGCCTTCAGCCGCTGCGGCACCCAGGAGTATTGCACCCGCAGGAACCTATGAAGGCCTAGCTGTTTTGAGTATCTTTCCTACAAGCAACTATGTTACAAATCTTGTTTCTCTATCCTCTATATCTTTCGTTGGGAAACCTCTTTTTCCCTTCACCACCAGGTGGGTTTTCTTCATCTTCTCAACATCCTCTTTATCTTTGATCTTCCCCTGGAAGAATTTCTTAGGATCCTTACCGCGCTTGCTTAGCTCGGTGATGCGGTGGATCAAATCGATGTTCCTGTCTAGCCACAGATAACCTTGGTGGATTCACGCCATGAGTGTGCGAACCACAATATTAAGTTCTGGAGAACGGTCAAAATGTGGCAATATTAGCAAGTTCAGTAGCCCCGACTGAATGATAGGTGTTAACTAGCTCTCGGCAACTAGGTTAAGAGTTCCCTTAGCATCCTTTTTCCAACACATATATTGGTCTGGTTGAAAATCTGGGTACTTGGGAACATTTGGCTCGTCCTTCTTCATTCCCAAGAGGTCATAATCCTTCCATTTACAATCTGCTATCTTTCCCAGTAGATTCTTAGTAGTCTTTACATGCTTGGAGATAGGTGACAGAGGAATGTCATATCTCACATTCTTGGACAATTTAAACACAGGGGCATTCAGTGCCCATGGGGAGATATATTCGGGTGTCATCTTCAAGGGTTCTTTCTGATAGACTAGCGATTTTTGTGCCGAGGACCCCATCTTTATGACCTTTCTTTGAAGTTTCATTACGTATTTTCCTTTATCTTTAGCTTTTTCCTGCATTGTCGGATTCATTCTTGGTGATCTATGGGATCCTTCACCTTGTTCTACGACGACCTTCTTAACTGGAGTTTTCATTAACTGCGGAATCCCTCCATGTTGAAAGATCCTCAATGCTTCTTCAATGGTCAATTCTTCTTCTCTATAGGAAGGTTCAGACATTCACTAATGAGATAGCAGCTAAGGTAGATAGAATACATATGGCTACTAGCTCAGAGAGGTTAACCACAAGAAAATTCTATGTGCTCGGTAACGCCTGTGAGTCTCCCAATGGTGTTATTTATAGGCGCAGCAGACCCCCTCCCGCACCCTTCAACACCTAGATAGGCATTTAATGTGGTGTCCATTGGCGACTTTTGAGCGGATCCTTCGGTCTTTTCCGTCATCAGCGTGCTCAGAACGACTATCTTCTCTTTAAATGCTGAAGCGGTTGCTGTAACGGTCAACTAACGACTATTTTTCTGAAAAACCATGCAACGACTATTTTTCTCTTAGTGCTACGACGAGTTGCGCGGCAAGCCATCTACAACCCTGCGTGACTACTTTGCAGTGCCAACATTTTCCAACTGCGCGACTTCCACTTTTTTTTTTCCTTCCGCGCAGCTTCAATAGTGTTGTGCGGTACATAGATTATTCTTCTTATCATACCTTCTTCCTTTTATCATACATGTACAGACTTCTTTATATTTCTAGTGTCCAATTTCAACTGTACTTGACACTTAGAACTTCCTTCCTTTGCTCGTTATTCATGGTTCTCCGAAGCAGTGCTATCATGGTATAGCTTTAGCCTGCTTCCATTTATCAAGGTTGGCAAGGTATCACCAGCTAAATTGGCTAACTGGACTGCACCAGTGTTAGTAACATGTATCACAGTATATGGGCCAAGCCAATGCATCTTAAATTTACCAGGGAATTTCATGAATTTTCTATCATACAAGAGGACTAGATCACCTACTTGAAAACACTTGTTCTTTATATGGCGATCATGCCATGCTTTCTCGCGGTCCTTCTGTGCTTGTTGGTGGAAGCCTGCGATGAAGCGATCTTCCTCCAAGCCCAGTAAGTGTAGCAATCTTTCTTCTAGAGCTTCGCAATCTGCCATCCTTGTAAATGCAACAATTCTTAAACTAGGGACAATATATTCCATAGGAATTATAGCCTCCTGCCTATAAACCAAGCGAAAGGGTGTCTGTCCTATCAATTTGTTGTGTGTGGTCCTGTATGCCCATAACACAGAAGAGACGCGCAGGTCCCAATCATCTCTATTTACATTGCATACCTTAGTGAGTGTGTTCTCCAATATTTTATTGAAAGCCTCTATAGTACCATTCTCCTATGGATGATATGGAGTACTGCGCTGATGACGAATGTGCAATTTCTCTATAAGTGCCTCAATAGTCTTGTTCAAAAAGTGAGTACCTTGGTCACTCATCAAAATCTTCGGACAACCAAATCTGGTGATCATTTCTTCAAAAATAAACTGCGCAGCAGTACTGGTGCTACAATCCTTAACTTGTTTTGCTTCCACCCATTTGGTGAGGTAATCAGTAGCAATAATAATATACCTTGCACCTGTTCTTTTTCTTGGTGGGTTTATAGGACCCACAAAGTCTATTGCCCATTTTTCAAATAGCTGCAGTGTCAACTGTGTATTTAGTGGCATCTCATATTGGCATGATGGTTTTCCTGTCCTCTGACAGACGTCATAGTTCCTGCAATGTTCTTTGGCATCTTTATGGAGTGTAGGCCACCATAGCCATGCGCGCAATATCTTCTACATGGTAGCCCTTCCTGCATAGTGACCTCCCATGATTCCTGAGTGTGCGTCCACTAGAATAAATGGATTCTCATGATCGAGTATGCACCTGCGTAGGACTTCATCCAGTCCAAGTTTGTATAATTGTCCTACAATTATAGTGAAGTTCGCGGCGTGCACCACTAACTGTTTTTTCTGTTGGATAGAGAATTCCTGGGGTGCCAGCCCTGTGGTTAGGAAATCAATGATATCCTTGTAATAATCATCGGCAACCTGTATACTAAATAACTACGCATCAGGCAGACTGTCTTCAATATTCGTCGACTCCTCTCCTGACTCAACCCTTGACAGATGATCAGGTCCCAAGTTCAGTCTACCTGGCTTGACAATAATCTCAAAGTCATATTCCTGGAACAACAATAGCCATCTACATATGCATCCCCCTAACACTGGCTTGTTGACTCAATGCAGAATGGTAAGTAAACATAAGGAAGTGCGATCCTAGCAAGTAGTGTCTAAATTTCTGTAGGGCATATACCATCGCAAGGCCTTCCCTCTCAGTAGTAGTATAGTTCTTCTCTGCTGTTGAAATCTTTTTGCTAGAAAATGAAATAGGGTGGTCAATACCTCCCTCTCCTGGATGAGCTAACACAATCCCCAAGGCAATACATGATGCATCAACATGGACATGGAATGGCTTTGTCTAGTCTGGAAAGACTAGAATCGGTGTAGTAACCATCTTTTCTTTAAGGGTGTCAAAACCCTGTTCACATTCTTCGTTCCAAACGAATGGTGCGTCTTTCTTCAGCAACTTCTCCATTGATGCGGTTATCTGCGCATAACCCTTTATGAATTTCCTGTAGTATCCGGTATGGCCTAAGGTAGATCGCAACATCTTGATTGAATTTGGTGTTGGTAAGTTTGCAATAACTGCAATCTTCGCAGGGTTCACCACCAATCCTTGCTTACAGACAATGTGGCCAAGTAAAATTCCATAGGGCACAAAGAAAATACACTTCTTCAAATTCAAGGATATTTGATGCTGTCGACATTTTTCGAGCATCATGTGGAGATTTGCGCAATGATTTTTCAATAGACCAAACACAGTCCAATCATCAAAGTATGCTTCTAGAAACTTGTGCATAAAATATTTAAATGCTGTGACGACGACTCTGGAGCATATGGTAGGTGCATTCTTCAGACCAAAAGGCATGACGGTGTACTGGAATGACCCCCATTCTGTAGCAAATGTCATCTTATGCCTATCCGCGGGATCAATCTTGATCTAATGGTAACCAGAGAAACTATCAGTGAAAGAATATGCCTCATTTCCTCCAACGTTATCAAGCACTTCGTCTGTGAATGGAGTAGGAAATGGGTCATGCATGGAAGCATCATTCAGTTTTCTGAGATCCACACAAATCCCGATCTCACCTTTTGCTTTCTTGTCTTGAACAACCATGGGGCCGATATATTCAGATTCTTCGACCGGTTCAATGATTCCTGCCTCTAGCATCTTATCTAGATTTGTGCGGACTTTTTCCTTGTAGCGCGGATTCAATCTATATGGCCTCTGCTTGACAGGCTTAGCACCTGGCTTTAAAGGTATTTTCATGACCCCTAGGTCTCCCAAAATTCCTTTCATCTCTGTAAATTTGGTTGGAAATAGTTCTTGATACTCATGTAAGGTATCTGCGATCTCTGCAACAGTCTTATCATCCCAATAATCTCCTATTGATGCGAACTTCGGCTCTTTGTCTGTGCCAATGCTCACTTTTTGTGTTTTTACTGGTCCAGTCATATCTGGGATTTCCAATGGAGGTCCTTCTACCTTGCACGCGCTTTCTGACTCTGGTATATCTATGTTGCGCGGGTCCTCCTCATCGTCTTCATTTGTATCATTGGTATCTTTAGCTAAGTTGTAACACTCGATAAAGTGCTTTTCATGTTCCTTCCATTCTGATTGTAGGTGCGCAGGAACGCACTTTGTCCCAAAAAACTCCTGCAATGTCATGTTTTGATGAGGAAAGTCATCCTGGAATATGCGCTTCTTAATTAGCTGTAATGCCTCATGGATTAATGGGTTCTCATCTTCAAAGCTAAAGTCCTTCTGGAAGTTCATAGTGAGCAGCCCCCAATCAATGAGTTCGCTGCGCAACTCCAGGTCTAGGTACGATTTCTTTGGGATACCCGCATCCAATGTATGTACAAATAAATGTACCCATTCTGTAGGTGGTCTTTCCACCCATGCCTTTGAACAGATTTCAATGTGTTGGTTAGGGTCTGTTTGTCCATTATACTTTTCAAAGGGTAAAGTAACCCTTTCGGCAAACAAGATCTGCATCTTAGTTCTGCATTGATCCCAAGTGGTCAATGTTTTCTCATGTGCATTCCACCATCTGGTAGGTGTATCGCGCAATGCCATATCTAAAGTTGATAGTCTATGCTCATCTGGTATAGATGCAGTATATTCCCTTATGAAACTATAAACATTAGCAGAACCATCATATGTGGGAATAGGACTCACCTCTTTTCCGATCCAGCACAGTGATTTCTTAACCTGCACACATCTTCTTGCTGATACTTCATGCATGCGGCTTTGCCAATTCTCCATTCCTGTATCTAAGTCAAAGATACAAGAAGTGTCACATCGCCAGTTGAGCATACCGTCTGCAGTAGGATTAAGGTAGTCTTCCTTGTTCGCAGTCAGCTGGTATAGTCGGTCTAAATATTGAGCTTGGGATTCCTCCTGAATCGGCTCACTGTATCTGTCACCATCTTTAGGATCCAATGGTGCGATGACCCTAAGATGTTTCCCTTCAAAGATCATCTTCTTTGTCTTCAAGTTTATGATAGCCAAGTTATCCATAGCCCAATCAATTCCCAATATTGTTGGAAAAGGTTGACTATCATCCACAATTTCAATAACTTCAAAGTTTGCATGACTCTGTACTCTGTCGATGTCAACTACTACATTAGCTAAGAGGCCAAAAGGTACGACCTTCTCTTGATTAGCCATTCATAACTGGATAGGTGACTAGAGCAACTTTGGTCGACCCATCTGCTGCCATGTATGCTTAGTCAAGACATTCACTTCTGATCCCAGATCAAGGATGACTTCATCCATTTCAAAATCTCCTATCTGTGCAGTAAGCCTCATCTCTCATCCTGTTCTTTTGTGTTTCCTTATATGATGTACAGCGCTATCTGAAGTATCTGTTGTAATCTGAGTTTCATACTAGTCGATGAGCTTCTGGAGCTCTACTATGGCTTTCTCGCTTTTTAGTAACTGCATGCAACTTCGCAAGAACTGCGCAACAGAAGTACGAACATTTGTCGCAGTGCTTGTGTTATCATAAGGAGCCGGCATGTCTTCAACATGCAGTGTTTCACTGCGCAGTGGTATCCTTGATGACTTATCTGCTGGTTCTCTAAAGGTATCCTGTGCGTTAATGAAGATCTCCTTGTTCTTCTATAAGTTAAGAGGGGGTGCTTTTCCTGGAGCTTTCCTTATCCATACTGTTTCAAGGGGATCCTTCTTCGTATGTGCCTCCCCTGATGTTGAAGCTTCCGCTCCTCTGTCACGGCCTGTCTCAGAACCACTGCGCGTGACCACATTGATGCTCGGATCCACTGGTCTATTTTCTACTGCGATCCACTGGACATTCGTGTTTGGTGCATCCGTCCGTCTTCATTTCTGCATTTCGACCTCTAGCACTGGGCAATCTTCAATAACATGGTCAAATGATTTACAATAATTGCACGTAGTGCATGGGTTAACGCAATATCTGGATACGTGACCTGGCTGGCCACAATTATAACAAATGACCTGTCCGTGGCCTCTTCCCTACGTGGGGCCAGCATTTCTTCCTTTGCCGCGGTATCCACCACCACAACCTCTGTATCCTCCTTGGTCATATTGTGCATTTTCTTGTTTCGGATGGTCATCTTCTTGTACGTGGTACAAGCCAACGCCTCGCATTGAGTCCATATCCCTTTTTCTTTCATTCATTAATTCATATGCGCGACAGTTGGATTCATCATATCCAACTGATTTATAGAAACTACAATATAAATTTTTAGGCGTTTTCACATATTTCTGTATAAGATAACAATCTTCAGGTCTGTGTCCTGTGGTTCTACAGATTTCACACCATGGGGCCTGATTCTGATTCAATGGGTTTGGCGCACCACTGTTAAGATAGTTGCAGAATAGAGGGCAATGCTCTCTGTTGTGGCCTCTCCTTTACAAGCTGTACACCAAACCTCATGTCTAGGTTCATACCTTTGTTCTTTGCCATTTTTCATGCTTTTCAACACTAGTGTTAGGGTGGTCAGCTAGTTCTGGATCTGAGACATCCCAGAACTAGTCTCACCAATCGACAAAGACTCTAGCTTCATTACGATCTCCAAGGCCTCTGCCTGGGACTCAACCTTTTGCTGCATCAATGGTAACCTAATATGGGGAAACAACGCAGCAATGAACCATTCCTTGTGCTGTTCCAGAGCTATAACAAAGCTCACTTGGTCTAATAGGGTCTTGAACTTCTGATCAAACTCCCAAATCATTTTAGTCGGTTTTTGCTTGATTTCTTTCAACTCGGTTATACACTGAGATTCAGATTTAGGTTTCTTAAATTCTGCTATGAGCGTAGCTTTAATTTTTGCGAGAGTTCTCGGCTGTATGGTAGAGTATTTCATAAACCAATGTAAAGCTCTATCTCTAAAGGTGGTGATGAGCTGTGCTTGCTTCACTTCATCATCCTGTATTTGTCTTACACTCCATACGGCTTCACAAAGAAACCAATGCTGGTCAGGGTCTTCTAAGCCAATTCCTCTGAATATTTATAGCTTCATATCTGTGTTTGCCATTGTGCTACTACGTGGTGGAGCATCGGGATTAGTGTGCGGCTATTGTAAAGGGCTCTGCAAAGTAAATACAAATGGGACTATCAGGAGAGATGGACTAGGCTGAGTCTTCTGCGAGGTGGGCTGAGTATTTTGCGGGGTGGGCTGAGTATTTTGCGGGGCGGGCTACGTAGCGGGTGGGTTTTGAGATAAAGGTGGTGCGGTCTTTGCAACCGGTGCATTCTCAGGTGTAAATGGTAGTACAACTTCATTGTCAATGTTACACAGGATCTCAGTATTAATATGGAGTCCAGGGCCTCCCAGATTCTTATTAATTTTATATCTCTTACCACTTCTAAAAGTATGTGTCTCTTCGTCAGAATCAATATATGTATTGTTTATCATGACAATCTTGAAGAATATTACTGCATTCTTAAAACACCTTTCTCAGCTAACAACATCTTAGTGTATAGACTGAGATTGTTTAGGAACTTACCTTGAAATCCTCCGAAAAAGTTTGCTTCTACTTGGCTGTAGGATTTGAGTGTGTCTATAGCAAATTCTGTTACAAAACCTTCTAGCATCTAGTCAACTACACGTGACAATGGGCTGTCTAACGCTTTGAGCTATGCTATGAGATCAGGATTCCACTCCATGAGTACTCCTCCCTGGAAACAGTTTTTCTTCTCTGCGAGCCGCGAGATCCACGAATGCAGCTCATTGGGGAATGATGCCCAGAAAATCTCATGAATATCGTCAAACAAATATCTCTCTGACCACTGTGTGTCACTTAAGCGCAGGTGTCTATTCTCTTGTCTTTTAAAATATCTTATAGTGTTCTCCCACCAAGCTTGGATTTCTGTCTTTTCAGGATGCCAATAGTCAGATCCTTCGGGGAACTGATATTCTTCTTCACACATAGTGATTACAACTCATCATGGATTCTAACGTGGAAACGGAACCATTTGTTGGCTTAAACTGACCCAGAGGTTTCCAATTAGACTTAGGTTCTTTGCGGTTCTCCCTTTTGACCAACAAAACCCCTTCGCAGCGGCCCTTTCGGCAACAACCTGCAAGCAGGTTGAGGTCTCACCCGAGGTGTATCTTATGGGGTACTGCGGAATCAGGTTTCCACAGTAAATGATGAGTTGTTTATATGAAAAAGCTGCGCAACACAATATAGAAGGAGTGCGCTGCAGGGCAAAGCGATGCAGTACGCAGCAGGCTCTACGCTGCGAGCAGTACTACGCGATGAAGGCAACACTGCGGACCTCACTTAAAGACTTCTTACTGCTGCTTGTATTCTACTAGAACTGCGAGTCAACCATACTGATTCTTTACTTGGAAGATCTTGAAAATGCTAAGGCACTGAAATGAATATCACTCATCCATTCATTCAGGCACTTACTGGTTATCTTTCTAGCATTCATTCAAGGACTTAGATTATTACAACGTGAACTGAAATGATAGATGCGACTAACCGTGCTGCGTTCCTTCACTGTGTTTAAGAAAGCATTTAAACTTAAATGACTGATTCACGATCCTAACATATAATTGAAATGTTCACCATTCATCTGCTCCCGTAGAATCTAGCATATCATTCCCAAACTTCTCCTATTGGTAAATGCATATCAAATTTCCCCTATTACAGTATGCAAGGAAACATCCAAACATTTATTCTACAGACAATACATACAGTCATTCATTCATAAAACATAATCGCATAACACAAGATTTAACATGGTTCACTTCCCTGAATGGAAAGCTACGTCCACAAGAACGGTTGGTAATATATTTCTTTCAAAAGGGGATGGGGAAACCGTTCTTAGTTTACACACTCAGCTGTAGACTCTCCTCTCTCTCGGCTAGGTCTCTGCGCACACAGCTGCAGAGCCTTTACAATATTCTCAGCTCAGAGAGATTTTTCAATAAAAAGGTTATCTCATGATTAATCTAACAACTAGCATCTAGCCTCCAAAAATAGAGCAATAACAACCAACAACCCCATCCCATACAAATTTGTCTTCTTAAATAGATCATGCCCAAAGGTCATGTCTGTACAATGTCAAAGACCTAAAACCCAAAACCCTAAGGGTTTCCAAAACTGCACCGGTTTTCCAAACTAGCTTGCTGGCTCCTGGTAGCATCTGTTTGATCCTGGTTGATCTCCACGTCCTCATCCTGTCGCTACCGACCTTCCTGTCGCACGCGTGCCTAAAGGCTACTTCTGCCGAACCGTTTCTCTCTAATGGTTTTACCTTCTAAGCGTGCCAAATGTCACTTTCCTTAAAAACCCATGCGTGGCCACCTTCCTGATTTTCCTATGTCCACCGCTTGAAAATCCTGGAATCTTTCCAAAAATGGCTACTACTGGTCCAACCGGTACCTGCACTTGATACTTGTCCAGCACACCGCTTTGGTGGCTCCACGTGGCCTCCTAACTCCGCAGCACTACTTCGGCATAGTACTGGTCTTCGCATCACGAACAAAACTTTGATGCTGCGCGCAACTTCGTAGTCTAGTCAAAAGTTGGATGCTGCGTGCAACTTCGCAGCATCCTCAATACTTAGCCAAAATTGTATTTCTGAGCTGCGTTCAGCGCAGCTTTCCCTGCTTTCCTCAAAAAGGTGTTTCCAAAACTTTGTGTCAACCTGGGCCCAACAAACTGACTCAGAAGAAGATGAACCCATCCCGCTATCATGCCCTATTGTCGAAGAAAAAGGAAAGAGGAAGGAACCTGAAACCCCGCAGAAGCCAAAGGCGCGGAAAAAAATGAAAGCAACAAAGTGTCAATCTAAGACAGTGCTGAACGAAGAAGACTTTGACATAATTGCGAAAAAGGTCTCAGAACAGATGGGGAAGCTAATGACAGAAAAATATAAGAAGGACAAGGTCATCCAGGATGACCTGCAAAAGAGTAGGCTTGCACTACTAGGTCTTATGAATAAAATGGACAATATCCAAAAGAGCCTAACCTTGTCATGCAAAGGAGGAGCTGAAGGGAGGTCGGTAGGAACCTCACAACAAACACCGCCACAGCTAGCCATAACGCTGCCTTCAAAGACCAGGGTTGTTCATCTGGACCCATTGGCCATATCATTACCAATGGAAGAATAGATCATTCTGGACACAAACGGTGTCGAGCGGGTAGAGCTCGACCTGGCCAAGATTCCTTTTCCTGGATTACACTTTATGCACACGCAGATTGTCGATGAGATGCATGAAAGAATAGTAGAATCCATGAAGTCGTAGGCGGAGCTGCAAGCCGCAAACAAGCAGCTCGAGGACTCTAGTTCATGCACGTAGATACAATTTTATGATGAACAGGACCGTCGGGTACGACTGGAGAACACCATTACTGATGTTGCGAAAGATATTGAAGATTTAGAACTCCAGGACGATCCTGCGGACACAGTTATGAGGATCGGAGAAAAGGTGAGATCTTTGAAGATGGAGATACAAGATAAGGACATCCTCTATTAGGACGATCTTGCCGCCTTGAAGGAAAGACTAAATACGCAGACGCCATTAACTGAGCAACAATTAAGAGAGAAAGCAGTGAGTGCCGCCACGTAGAGCATAACAAGTGAGATGGCTAAGTGCCAAGATATCTTAGAGAAGGTTTCAAAGGCATTCACTTCCCTTGAAGAGGATCAAGGGCTACTGCAGGTGAAGACCGTGGTTAAAAAAAAGCAGATCGCGCTAGAAAAGTTAGATGCAGAGCTCAAGGATCTGCCACCCAGGGACAGGCTGCCGAGGTATAAGGAGATATCAGGATTGAAGAAGGAAGTCCAGGCATTAAGAGAAAAAGAGACTGAGATGGATAATCAGTCGCAGCAACTCCTGGAGGATGCCACAGCAGTGTCACAGCAGATAGAAGACAAGCTAAAGGAATTGCGCGACAACCAGGAGCGGGTACAAGGACAGATTGGAGAAGAGATAACTCCAACACTACTTGAGACAGTAAAACAAGTTGAACAAGATACCAAATAAGCAGTGGAACAGTTGTTTGGAACCTATAATGAGTTTGCGGCCAAATTAGCTCCACCGGTCGCAGAACAGAGCGAGACGGCCGAAGCAGGAAGTGGCTCGGGGACGAGCCACATGTAAGTGTTAGGGGCATGTTGGGCTCAAGTTGGGGCAAAGTTTTGGTAACACTTTTGATAAGCAGGAAAAGGTGAGTTGAGCGTAGCTCAGAAAAAGATAAAATTTTGTCTAAGTGTTGAGGGTGCTGCGAAGTTGTGCGCAGCATCCAAGTTTTGACCATGCTGCAAAGTTGTGCACAACATCTGAATTTTGGCAGTACCGCGAAGACTAGCGCTGCGAGGAAGCAGTGCTGTGAAGCAGTTAGGTTACGTGGAACCAGGAAAGTAGAGTGCTGGATGATGATCAGGTACAAGTACCGAATGGACCAGTAGTGGTCTGTTATGTGGAATTCTGCCCTACGGATAAGTCAAAACTCCCTTAGGCTAAAGTAGGATCTAACTAACTCTAGGCTAAGAACAGACAAAACAAATGCAACCTTGAATCCCTAGATCTAACAAACATCTCAGAATTAAAATGCTGAAGAGAATAGAAAGGAGTTTAACTGACCTTGTATCCAAACGCTTGTCTTTGATATTTGCTCCAAGCTCCAAGTAAACCTGTTAACAATGGAACCAAAACACAAGCATGTACTATTCTCTAACAATCTGAAAACATGAGTTAGGATCTAAATCTATGAAAGATACAAATCACATGATTAAAACAAGATTAACACAAATGATTTGGGAAAACAAGACAAGTTATTCCATTACAACTTGAAGATTACTTACAAAGGGTGCTTGATGCCCAAGCCAATCCTCCAACTCCAAGTGTCTTCTCCTCTTAGCTATCTCCACAATGCTGCAAGACCATAAGTTTGGTGCTCTCAAGAGTCCTCCCTCTTCCCAATGGCATGCCTCTCTTTTATAGTGAATGGTGAGGTTAACCAACAAGAGAGATAGGTGGATCTAAGGAGGGATAAGTGGATCAGGGTTTCTAATCGAAGGAGGTGAGTTGGGATCGAATCAAGGAACCTAATTTTCCATCATCTTCGAAAATCCAAGATCCCATAAGTCAAGGGCAAAAACTATTAAAAGGGTGCCGTGCTTTGCAAATGATACAGAGCGCGGCACTGTGCCGCGTTTTGTCAAGCTGGCAGAGCGCGGTAGTGTATGGAAATAAAGTCCAAGGTGGGTCAAAACTTGACAGGGTGGATTTACCTTCAAGGTTGACTCATCATCTGTCTCTTCTGGATGGTTCAAAGCAGTAGGGAAAGTGTCGTCGAAATGTGTTGTGATGGGGATGCGACACCGTGAAATATAGAGGTATAACAGATGCCCCCTAAAGTGTGAGGTCAGAAGGGACTGATGGCCGAAAGACTTTACGAATAAAATGTGCAGAGATAGCATCGAGGAGAGCGACACGGAGCTGAAATGGAAACAAAGTGTTAGATATACCACCGAGGCGGGCATTCCCATGCTCGGAAACAAATGACTCAAAACATGGCTGCCGACCAATACATTGCAGATCCATGAGTACTGAGATAATGTAAACTGTGGACAGATCATGGCTACTATGAACAATCGTAGATCCATGAGACAGTAATGACACAGCCACGACCAATACAATAAGTGGATCTGTGTGACAATACAAGAGACATCTCCATCGCAGCCTGGACGTAGTCAAGATACAGTGATGCACCCAGGGTCTTCTACCCGATCGCATAAAGATACGAATCTAACCATGTGATTACAAGATGTTGAAGTCGAACATGGAAGAAACCATTTGATTACCGGTCAATGATGTGGACCGTTAACAAATGCGAGGGAGATCACCAATAATGACAATGATTCCCAAGGTATCAATAGTACATCTCAACGAAATGCGAATAAATGAGTTGATGTCGAGCATTCGAGAGATTGCTTGATCAGAGGTCAATGATGTGAACCTGCCGTCAAACACGAGGAAACCTGCCATTGAGGCATGCAGGTACCAAGGTACTAATGGTTGATTTCTAAGTCCAATTCCTGGATAGTGATTTGGTGTCGACAGGAATAGACTCGTCGAAGGTGGGCAATGATAATTCCCACATCATCGACACGAAATCGGCACATAGGATAGGATGATGAAGTAATGGAATATGTACTGACACAGCGGAGGCCTGACACAGTGAATGACTCGATACAATGCAACCCTTTGAACATATAACGGCATGTAACAAGACTTAGCAGCAGGGATTATTGATAAATAGAGGATAGACACCGGATGAGTGGACTCGTGGCCAGGGAGACGACCCATAATGATGACTATGACTCAATGAAAGACGGATACCCCAAATATAGACAAGAGATGGACACATGCCATGTTCAAAGGTAACGACTGACAAGCTGCCATAGATAAACTTGACTTGTTCCCCCATATTTCCCCGACATGATGGACGAGTACCTCTTTCTTGTTTTACGAGCTTGAAGAGGATAACAGATGCTCGGTGTAGCTCATCTTGTGGATGAGTCCAATCTCACATATTTTACGAACCTGAGAAAGGAGGGGTTCGTCCCAAAGTGGGTCCTTCGATGTTAATATTTTAACGAGTCCAAGGAAGGAAAACTCGGTAGTTTTTCATATTTAGAGAGCCTGAAAAACTTAAAGGAAGCTCCATAATGTACTTTTTCGTAAAATTTAGTCTCTCGATCCCGAAAAAGTGTAAAACGATTCCCGAGAGAACTCTCCCAGCCGAGATTGACTGAGGTATACCTTTCTCGTAAATAGTCTAGACGGGCCGAAAAAGGGGTAACCTATCACCGAATAGACGACCTTTCAAATACTTTTACAAGTGTGAAAGAGTCAAGATCACTTGGCAATCTTTTCAATTTTAAGGAGTCTGAAAAGAGCTTAACTATGGACTCCTATGGTCTTTTTCGTAAAAATTAATTATTCTGGCCCGAAAAAAGAATAAAATACAACCAGGATAATACTTTCCTCATCGTTTAACGAGCATGAGTAAAGCTGACTGTACTCGACACCGTTTACTTGCGTTTGACAAGCACGACACAGGTGTGAAAGCGCTTGGAATCTTTTTCAAGTTTTAAATCCAGAGCACGAAAAAGATAAAGTGGGCTCAATATGAAGGTCAAACTACGAACAAATACCAGTATGAATGCATCCCATTTTTACCGCAGATCCTGTCAATAAATGCTCAAAAATCGGGCATTAGTAATATGAATAAGGGTTTATTAATTTTGAAATAGTAATCAATTAATTAAAAAATGTGAAAAAAATGCTATATAAAGCATGGTAAAAATAGAAATTACCATTCATTTATGATTTTTACCCAAAGGAGACATTTTTACCCATTTTGGAGCAAAATTTCAAGGATCGATACCGAGAGTTCTGGGAGACCATTTCGACCGCCGTCTGTGCCAGGTAAGAGTGCTTGAACTCCTCTTTCATTTCATGCAAGAAATTTTCACTTTTACCAGGGAAAAATTAATTTTTTGGCAAGCCCTTTTGGCAAGAATCGCCTGCCGTACTGCCGCGTGGGGCCCCTATCGTGAAACGCGGCACTGTTCAACAGTGCCGCTCTGTAACGCCAAAAGGAGGCGCGGCACTGTGGACTGCCGCGCGGCATGGTGTCCTCCAGGCGCGGCACGTGCGAAAATTGAGTTCAAAAAATCAATTTTTCCTCAAATTTTTGCTAGAAGCAAGTTGTTAAATAGCCACTAATTACTTTGTTTGCCTTTTTGCAGGGATTTGCAACTTGTTTGAGGCAAAATGGTGAGTTGGAAAGAGAGGGAGCATGAAACGGATGATTTTAGGGCCGAAAATCACTTACCCACCGTGACCGCATTGAGAGAATGTGGTTTGCTAAAGTTTTTCAAGACTAAAGGGATCCGCCAACAACCCAAACTACTTACTCACCTCATTCAATTGTGGGATCCTGATATCGAAGCTTTCCGAGTAGGAGAGCACGTGCTTGAAATTCAACTTGAAGACATCTACTTCCTCACGGGCCTCTCGAAAAGAGGGGCCCGGCCGAATCTTACCGGGTACAGTGCTTCAGACTCAAGCACGGATGATTTAACTGCTCGATATTGTCAGGTGGGTTCGAGTAAGAAGAGTGGGAAAGTGGCCATAAAAGAGGTCACAAATCTTCCTTTCAAAACTTTGCTATTCACTATTACACGTGCAGCAGGAAGCGTGAGCCCACATCAGGCAACCCGCACACAGGTAAATCTCGCAGCAGAGTGCATGGGAGGAACGGTCTTCAACTGGTGTGATGCAGTGCTGTCCCATATGAAGGAACAGGTGCACAAATGTAGAACTGGGAAAAATACCCAGTTTGGCTATGGGAGTATCTTGGTCACTTTCTTCCTGGCAAGGGTGCCATTACTGCGTCCGCAGATATCTATGCATCCTCGCCCACCTACTGAGCCATGGATGGCTCGATGGAGCGACTATGCCGGGCGCCTTGGAGGGCCTCAGCGGCTAGCTTTTGGAGAGGATTTCTTCTCTTGGCTAGAGGAGCAGATAATCATGATCGACGACTATCCCTATTCAGGGGTAGATTTCCGCGAGGATATTGACTTGGCTTTGCCAGAAGATGATGACTGGGACAACTCTGGTATGACCTTCATGGATATGTATTTTTTCTTTTTGAATATTTAATTTTTAATGCTTTTTTAGAATGTGTAAAAGACTTCTAATGTATATTCGTATGCATGTTGCAGATCGTGGACCACAACGACCAGCTGGATATTCACCACTACGTCGTGGCGGTGTAGATCGTCAAGCTGATCCTGTCGAAGAAGAAGATGAGGATGAGGCAGGAGGTGTCCGGGACATTGAGAGGAACCTGCAGGGATTGACTCATGGTATCCCTGCTATGCGGATGGATGATGTCCCTTACCCCCTCCAGCGTCATACTGTAGGTGTACCTGGTCGTATCAGTCGACTTCTTCGCAAGGTGGTTCGAGCTGTGATGTGTTACCACCAGCGGCGGGAGGAGTCCGATGAGGGACGTGATAGGTCTCCTAGGTCTCCATAGATGGTCTTTAGATCTTTTTGCGGCATGTACACGATATGTAGGCTTTGAGGGCCAATTTTTGTATATGGGATTTAATCCCCAATTTTGTCTTTGACACAAACTTTATGTATTTTGGAAAAAACACTTTTATATACAGTGATATGGACCTATTTATGATCTAAATATTTACAATGACTTGTGCATTTTAATTTTTTATGATGTGTTTATGTATGGGCAAGATGCCAATCCAAAATGTAATTAGCCAATGAATCGGCAATACAATTGAATTCTCTCGGTATGTGTTGATATGTAATAAAATCAAATGACCGTTCCAAGAGGCGTACTCTTCGAAATAAACGAAGTAATGTAGGATCGCGAACTGTGTAAACACGGTTTAGATGAGAAACCACGAGTTGGGAATCTAAAAAGACCGATAAGGAGTCAATCCCGAGTGAGGCAACCTCAGTTAAGAGACCAATGACTGCATGGTACTCTGCGATATTATTGGTTGCGGGACCTAAACAAATGGCTCCTGAAGAAATTAACTCGCCAGTGGGGGAATAGATCACCCATGCTGCGGAAGCGAGATTCCGGGTATGTCGGCTTGCACCGTCAGCGAATCCAAAGTAGGTAGACATCTGCGCATAAAAGCACGAGTCAAAGTAAGAGTAGATACATAAGATCCACGCGCACACTAAAAATAAAGCAAAAAGCAAACTAAGTACATTATGTACAAGAATTAACCCGCGTGGGGTAACTTCACGCGTAGAAACGCTTGAGGTATAGCCCGTTGCAGGGCCGTGCCAATGGCGTACCATCACAGTCGACTAGTTCATAGGCTCCTTTTTCTAAGACACGTTTTATGATGAAGGGGCCGTACCACATAGATTCAAGCTTGCCTTTTCCAAGTTTGTCATGCATCTGATCATATGTAAGTACAAGGTCACCTTCATTAAAGATCCGAGGTTGAACGGATTTGTCATATTGAGCTTTGACGCGTTTTTTGTGAGCTTCATTAGCCAAAGCGGCGTCGCGGCGGGTTTCATCTAGCTTGGCTAGGTATAGAAACCGTTCTTCTTCGGAAGTAGTGTGTGGAAGTAGCTCTATGGCTATCTTGAGTGATGGAATTTCACATTCAATCGGGAGAATGGCTTCCAGGCCGTACACCAATTGAAATGGTGTAAACCCAGTAGCACTTTTCACTGAGGTTCGGTATGCCCACAGTGCTGAGAACAGAGCTGAGTGCCAATTGGATTTTTGGGTACCCACAATGCGCTGAATCATTCGTTTCAGGACCTTATTGATGGCTTCAACTTGGCCATTGGCTTGTGGGTAATACGGAGTTGAGTTTTCGTGGCGAAAACCCAGTTTGGCACTTAGTTCTTCGATCATATGATTCCTAAAATGGGAACCATGGTCAGTCACAATAGACTGAGGGACACCGAATCTAGCTATGATATGATTGAATATGAACTGCGCTGCTGTTTTGCCGTCTTCAGCATACGTAGGCATCGCTTCAGCCCATTTTGTAAAATAGTCCACAGCTACTATGACATAGCTATGCCCCCCGGCTGAAGTGGGCTTACAGTGCATAAAATCAATGCCCCATTTGGAGAAGGGGCCGACGGCAATAACAGGATGGAGTGGAGCAGGATGCGAGCGTGTTTTGCGATGAAAGAATTGACATGGCGGACACTTCTTGACTGTTTCAATGCAGTCTTTGAAAATCGAAGGCCAGAAGTATCCCGCTCGCAATATTTTCTGGGCCGTAGCCATCCCAGAGAGATGACCACCACATGCTCCAGCATGGCAGTCATTGAGAACGCGTTCCGCCTCATCTAAGTTCAAACAGCGTCGAAGGACAGTGTCGACACCACGCCGATACAAAGTATCGTTCACTATAAGGTAGTATTTTGCGTGATGTCTGATACGTCGTCGTTCATCGCGGTTGAGGTCGGGACGGAAGCGTTGGGTTTGGAGATATAAGAGAATATCCCCATACCACGGATCAGACGTGCTAATGAGGAACAATGATTCGTCGGGAAGAGAATCAATGGGCTCGGATTGCTCAGTAGCACGGGGCAAGTGACAAATTAACTCAGCGAAGACCAGAGATTTCTTAGACTTGGCTTTGACGAATTCCAAGTCAAACTCTTGAAGGATGACAATCCAACGGGAGTACTTGCCCCCAAGCACTTGTCGTGTGAGGATGTAGTACATTGGATTGAAATCGGCGATAACGGTGGTCCGGCGGAGTAAGATGTAGTGACGAAATCTCTGGACAGCAAACACTGTTGCCAGAGCCAGCTTTTCAACATGTGAGTAGCGAGTTTCAGAGTCGAGAAGACTCTTGCTGAGGTAGTACACCACATGTTCTATGCCGTTGTGATCTTCCTGGACTAACACCATACCAATGGTGGAAATCGAGGCTGCGAGATAAAGGATATAGTCCTGTGTGTAATTGGGGGGTTGAATCACAGGATCTTTAGTTAAGGTTGCCTTTAAATTGTCAAAGGAGCGTTGGGCTTCATCATCCCATATGAAGGGAACATTCTTCTTGAGAAGCCGCATGTAGCCTTTTGTTATCTCAGACAGATTACAGATAAAACGGCGTAGAAAGTTTGCATGCCCTTGCAAACATTGAAGTTCTGGAATATTAGTAGGTGAAGGCAGGGCTATGATAGCTGCTACCTTTGCGGGATCTAGACGTATCCCGTCTTTGGAGACTATGAAGCCCAACAGTTTTCCGGCTTCTACACAGAAGACGCACTTATGCGGGTTCAAACGTATATTGTAGCGCCGGCACCTTTCGAAAATGGCACTCAAGTGATCTGGATGTTCTTCCCGAGTTCGAGAATGAGCGGGAAGGTCATCGAGATATGGCTCTACGATATGTTTGATGTCATGGAATGCGTAGGACATCGCCCGTTGGAAAGTTGCCCCGGCATTTTTGAGGCCAAAAGGTAACTTCCGATATGCAAAGATCCCCCAAGGGCAGATAAAGGCCGTTTTGTGCTGGTCGGCTGGGAGGATATCGATCTGATTATAGCTAGAAAAGCCATCCATAAATGAAAAGATAACACTTCCGGCACAGTTATCGATGATCTGGTCGATAAACGGAGTTGGGTAGTTGTCCTTGGGACAAGCTTTGTTCAAATCACGGTAATCAACACAGACTCTAATCGTTCCCTGTTTCTTGGCTACAGGGACGATGTTGGATACCCATTCTGTCAATGGGATAGGATAGATAAAACCAGCACGCAAAAGTTTTTCAACTTCTGCTTTAATGGCGGCTGCCTTACGAGGATGAACGGGTCGAAGCTTTTGCCGAACAGGTCGGGCGCCAGGGAAAGTTGGAATTTCGTGGACCACAATCGATGGGTCGATTCCTGGCATCTCTTCATAACTCCAAGCGAAAACATCGCGGAAAGTTTTAAAGTAGGCATTATAGAACTCCGTCTCGAGAGGAGTACATGTTTTGCCAATGTGTACGTTTTCCACGATACCAGGCTTTACTGAAATGTCGATGGGAGTGGTTGCCATAAGATTGGCCAAGTTGCCTTCAGAAAATACTTCGTCGAGGGAAGTGGGGAACTTGGTTTGAACCATCCCAAGTGAAGCACTGGATTTGGTGTCAGGCTCAAGTGACTGGATGGTGGGGAATGAAGATCGATGATGAAAATCTCCCCATGGTGGCTCATTACCGCACATAACCTCTATGATTGATTCGTCAGTAGGAAAAATCAAGTTGAGAGGATCAAACAATGGTGGGCGTGTATGAGTTTCAGTCGAGAGCTGTGCCACTGTGTGATCAGTAGAACAGTCGACCCAATCTGTGGCTGATTGGATCGCGTCATAAGATGCAAGGTTTCTGTTCAAAGGCATGGAATTGCCATAGCCTTGGATCTGAGTAGGACTCGGGATCACCCATGAATCATCAGACGGGGGTGACATGTGACGAAATCATGTTGACTGGTTGAAGATGGGTTCCCAGCTCTGGAAAAACTCCAATGAGGGATGAATCCTTCATGAGACCAACACCTATGTCTTGGAACCGGTACCGAGGTTGATCCAATAACGGAACGGTATTGGCGGAGTTCGGATGGGAGTCTGGGATACAGTAATCCAATTGATCAATAGTGACAATTTTCCCTTCATGAGGAAATTGTACAATCCGGAAGACTGTAGATGCTATGGCAGTCATGGCATAGAACCAGTTTCGACCAAGTAGGAGGTTGTAATCCAAAGGTGCATCTACGACTTCGATGTGTACGGATACTGTTTTGCCCCCCAGTTCAACACCGATTGAGGGGATGAGTCCGTATGGTTGAAAACCATGTCCATCAAACGCTCTAAGAGTAGTGGGAGAAGTTGTGACCTCAGGCGAGCCGAGAGCTCTCCAGCAGTTCAAAGACATAATTGACGTGGAAGCACCCTCATCTAACACTGTGCGGTGGATAACATTTCCACGGATTTTCGTATGCACCTGGAAGGCTAACTGGTGAGAAAGCCTAGGTTTAGCGTGCTCCAAGTTAAACATGATGGAGTTTGAAGTATCTGGGTCCAATGCCCCCAGTGCTGAAAGTAGGGTTCTACGCTGCGTGGGGCAGTGTTGGAGAACCTCGAGAGTTGACATAGCGCAAGGTGCTTGATCCAAATCTTCAACAATGTTGTAGTTTTGGGCAGCTCGCGCATTCGGATTGAATGTCGCCTTTCGTATGGTGCCCTTAGGTGGGCGTAGCACTGTGTCCATAAGTGGTCTCTCGATATGGAGGTGACCATTAGGGGGGGAATAGGAATCGGATCTTCAACAGGAGACTTGCCTTTGGCTGTCTCCGATTGTTTGGTTGAACTTGGAGGATTGTCATATGTCTTTGAACGAGTGGTGATATTAATCTCCTCATTACTTGTCATTAGGATCTCGCGGTTTGTGGACGTCTCTCCACGGGAAGGATTGGTCGGGTTGCCCCCTTGTGGGGATTCTTGGGCAACCATTTGCTGTTGCTGTTGGGGGAAAGGGTCAGTTAGCACTGCCGGTCTAGAGGATCCTTTAACGAACTTATGGACCTCGTCCTTGTAGGGACAGTCACGCGTATAATGATCATCTTGACAAATCAAGCAGGGAAACTTAGCTTTCCGACGTGGTTTTTGATCATTCTGGGTAGGTTGTGGTTTGGAGTTCTCCTGCTGGTTCTTTTTAGGTTTACCACGATTGTTTTTATTCTTTCCCCCGGATGGTTGTGATGTAGATTGGACTGCATTCACTTCGGAGGAGACAGCAGGGGAAGTGGAAGCTTTTGAAGCGGCCTGGGTAAAAGCGGGGGAAGCAGAAGCTTGTTGCCCCGTCGAGTTGGTAGCAGGCTGAGCCTTAACTGAACCAACGATACCATCAATGGGTGGTTCAGTAGTAGGCTTTGTAGGATCAGTGTGAATGCGGGAAGCATGTGGAAGAAGTTCGTGTAAAGTACCGGATTGAGTATATACTAAATCCATGTATTGTGCTGCCGAGATGGCTTGTTCTTCCGTAACAGGTCCGCGCATAGCAATATCTCTGGCTATGGGAGGCAAAAAGGATTTTGTAAACCAATCAGCAAGTAGCTGATCTGGAATAGGTGCCTTTATTAGCCTACGGCGTCTTCGCCACTCATGGATGTGATCCGAGATGTGTGTAGAAGTGGTTTGACGCAGTGAAGTTAGCAGTTCTGTTCCAGTCTCATATCGGATGGGAAGCTGGAAATGTGTCAGAAACTGCATAGCCAAAGTGTTGAAATCACGAAAAGAGTGTTGTGGCAGCTCGATGTACCATTTTGCTGCCGTTCCGGTAAGCGTACGTTGGAAGAGCCGAAGTCGGATGGAATCATCCATCAAGGAGTTTGATGAACACCAAAGATGGAAGGTCATCATGTGGTTCTTGGGGTCTTCCCCGGGCTTAGCATCGAACTTGGGAATGTCCGATGGTAGTTTGGCTGGGATAGGTGGCCAGTGAGGTTCATGCCATATAGGATCGTTAATAAGCCTCGACAAATCAGGTAGATCAAGTGTGGCCAAGAAGGGAAGCTGACGGTTGGTCTGCGGGTATGAGTAGTAACCATGTGGTGCAGGGAACCCTGGAGGGCCTTGCATAGCATGCTGCTGTGTGTTATACCCATATGTGTTTCCCGCGAGATACTGCTGGAAGTTCTGCGGATAATAAGCCATCTGGTTAACCGGTTGATTGTAAGCAACTGGTTGGTAAGTGTTCTGCTGAGTGGGTATAGTACCCTGAGGCTGTTGATGCCCAGGATTGGTTGCTATTCCTTGTTGGGGAAAAGTTCCTTGGAATTGTTGTGTTCCAGGGATGTTGCCACCATACTGTGTAAGTGGAGGATTTCCCATAGCAGGGTTGGGGAGTGGCTGCGACGGTGGTGTCCATGGAATGCTCGTTCCTGCTTGAGGAACGAGTGGAAATTGAAGTGACGGGTTCCAAGGAGTTGTGGCAGCTGAAGGGTAAGGGAAGCCAGAATTCAAGTTGGGGGAAATCTGAGATTGCCCCCCAGCTTGGTTCCAGTTTCTGAAAAGTGAGTACCCCCCCACTCTGTGGGATTTGATGATCCCAAGAAGGAAGCATACCTGACAGGGGTGGTTGAGAGTAAGGCCCGGTGGGAACACCAGAATAAGGTTGCCCACTGCCAGGTGGATTGTACATACCAAACTGAGTAGAAACTGCTGGTTGGGAAACTTGTTGGAGCGAGCCAATAGGTTGTCCGCCAGCAGTTAGGTTGTATGGCCCTATGTGAGGAGGCTGTAGACTGGGAACTGGGTTCCCAGCAAAAGGTTGTCCTCCGACTGGTTGGGTTGATGGCCCACCAGTTGGAGATTGTTGACTAACAATGGGGTTCCCAACAAAAGGTTGCCCCCCAGCTGGTTGGGTTGATGGCCCACCAGGGAGGGTTTGTAAGTTGGAGTTAGGGACCATTGCAGTCGGTTGTCCACCTCCTGAAATAGTATAAATGGTGGCTGAAGGTGATCCTCCGGTCGAAACGGAAGATCCAGCAGTATGACTAGGTGTTCTTCCGCCGCTAGCTAAATATGATAGCATGGATTGGCCAACGGCGCCAAAAGTACCGATTAGCGGAGGCGGTCGTCCGTATTGGACAGGTGAGGACGGAGAAAAAACTGGGTTATCCCTCATAGAGTGTGCACCAAACATTGGTGATGACAGCAAATGTGGGGAATTTAGCCCAGGAGTATCAGCGTCGTCCATCACGTGTTCAATAATAGGAGGACCATCGAGAACTGGGTCCGAGTTCATATCCTGAAAAAGATTTTGGGGATCCGGCAGGAACCTAGGTGTAGTAAAGTCCGAAGGTCCTGAGCCGTCTGCAAAGGAATGATGAAATTCTGTGCTAGACGGAACGTTGGGATCCCTATAGTCAGAAGGACGAGAAACAGGGGGGTATCTAGACGCTGTCGAAAGCATTTGCTCTGTGTTGCGTCTAAATTGTGCCGATGCTAACGGAGAGTTCGCTAGGCTAACCATAATAGACTGGATGGAAGCCATAATTTCGTGTCCCGGTGGGATGTTGGGTAGATGAAAAGTGCGAGGTACGTTGCTAGAAGAACTTGTCTCCTGAGGATGAACACTGGGTGACGTAGTAATAACAGGCGGGAGTTCCGTCTGGGAAGTAATGAAGCCATAATCAGGTTCAAAAGGTGTGTCAGGTAGACGAGTATCTTCAACGATCTCAACGTAGCCGCCTGGGACTGAAATTAGGCCAGGTATGTCCTGGTCGGATCCTTCCGTGGTGCCAATAGATCCGTCTATATCATCGTGGAAAGTGTCTGATGGACGGGAAGTGTTGGCCTCCGGTAGAAGGATGACCTCTGGTCTAGTACTCTGGGTCGTGCTAGGTTCGGCTGCTGTAACTGTGCCCACTGTTATAGATAAATCTGGGATGACAGTGGGTGAGGTGACAGTGGAAGCCTCAGACATGCTAGTGGTCATAGAAGCTGCAATGGATTCTGAGACTGTGCTGTGTGTGGCAGTTACAGGCGTAACTGAAGATGTTGTACGTATCGGCGGTGGGATGTTGCCTCGACCAGCACCGCGGCCAGGAGGAGCAGGAATGCGTGATGCAGGCGGACCAGAAGTCCTTGGCGGTGGTGGTGGTGGAGGGCTTAGGCCCTGTTGTCTTCGTGATCTTCTTTGTTGATCTGACATGATGACAGGGAAATGAAAATCGGGGGCAGTACTGTAAACAAAGAACTCAAAAACTCTAATGCAGCCGAGTGTGCAAAAGAGGAGCTAGAAAAAGCAAGGCTCACAGGCCAAAAAAGCAAGCTCTAAAATCTATACTGAGACCGGTGTCTCAATAAGCGAGCTGATCAACAAAAATGGCCAGAATGCCAACAAGCAGTCCCTACAAAGAAAAAATGACCCTCTACAAAGATGAGATGCCAAGCAAACTCCTAACTAAGAGCTGGAGACCTCAACAGGCTGTATCCTTCGCAAGGTGATGAAATCCAAGTCGAACAATACAACATGAGAGACCGATATAAGAAGGATATCCCTCTACCGAAAGGGATCCTGGGTAAAAGAGCCCTAGTAGAATAGATACTAAGCCACCTCGTTCATGACACGTCGGAAAAGGTTTTGGGCACTTCAGCCTTCCGAAGAAGACAGCGATCGATGTTGCCTTAGGGCTAAGTGGAGTGCGGTATTCCACAGAGTCCGTCCGGTTCTCAATCTCGCGGCCGTTTAACCCCTGAACAGTTAGAAACAGTCAGGAGGCCCCTCCACAAACTGGCTGTGACCGTGTCAATAAGTACTAGAGGATTTTAGTTCCCTAAAGACAACGACTATGTCTCAGATGAAAATGACAAGGGGGAATTATTTTGATGCCTATCCCCGGTGTCCTACCTAACTACCAAATTCTTTTGATTTCCTCAAGTGAGGTTAAAGTTGGTTTAATTAGGGTGATTAATTTTAGTGGCTGTCTTTACTCAATCGGGTAGTGGACGTGAGACTTGATGGTGTTATGACGACTCAAACCATGCAAATGGGAATGAATCATAAACAAGCCTTTGTCTTCGATGAAATCTAGCTAAGGTAAAGATAGAGGTTCTTCGATCCAATATGCATAACAATTTTCACAAGCACTCAAAGTAAAAGATTTTTCTTTTCTTTTCGATTTATAAACCAAGCCAAGCTGAAGTAAACACGCTTTTCAATGTACTGATTTTACAATCTACAATGCTTCTATGATGAGAATTTTTATGGCAAAATTAATGGTTCATTTCTCTATGCAAAATGCCACTAGACTTTTTCAAATTAAACAACCAATTTGCTCTCAACCAATGATCTTTTTAATTTACTGAAAATGATAATGACAATATGACTGTAAAACTACAGTGTTCAGTAACAGAAGACAGTGGTGTTGAGTTGGTTGTGGGGAAAAGCCAAGTCAAATGCAATCAAATTGAAAAATGACCAATATGTCAAAAGTGACACTTAATTCAATCAATCAATCAAGCTCACAAACCATGTAATAAGCAGACCAAACAGACTGGAAATTAACCAGGATGCTAACAGGCAACAGTAAAGACTATCTGAGGCAGGGAGAAACTCAGGAAACCAAGCAAAAATTAAAAAAATTTACCTACTTGCAGACACTACCGCGGGCTATAGACTGCCTGAAGCGCGGCACTGTGTAACTGTCGCGCTGGTATGAATGCCTAGGACGCGGCACTATGTAAATGTCGCGCTGGAAGTGGTTAAGAGGGCGCGGCACTGTAGCAAGAGGGAAAAAAAAACGCAACTGGAAAAGAAAAAATCAAGTTTTCAGGGTTGTTGCTAACCCAGGGGACTCAGTAATTAAACAGGGAGATAAATACTGCGAGGAGGGGTGAATAAGGGTCAAAAAAGACCAAAATTCAAGGTGGTTTGAAGTGCAACAAAAGACTGATAATTCAAAGATAAATGACTGTGAATTTGAACCAATCAAGCAGTAATCAAACCCAGCGGAGTCGCCATTCTTGTTATGTGGAATTCTGCCCTACGGATAAGTCAAAACTCCCTTAGGCTAAAGTAGGATCTAACTAACTCTAGGCTAAGAACAGACAAAACAAATGCAACCTTGAATCCCTAGATCTAACAAACATCTCAGAATTAAAATGCTGAAGAGAATAGAAAGGATTTTAACTGACCTTGTATCCAAACGCTTGTCTTTGATATTTGCTCCAAGCTCCAAGTAAACCTGTTAACAATGGAACCAAAACACAAGCATGTACTATTCTCTAACAATCTGAAAACATGAGTTAGGATCTAAATCTATGAAAGATACAAATCACATGATTAAAACAAGATTAACACAAATGATTTGGGAAAACAAGACAAGTTATTCCATTACAACTTGAAGATTACTTACAAAGGGTGCTTGATGCCCAAGCCAATCCTCCAACTCCAAGTGTCTTCTCCTCTTAGCTATCTCCACAATGCTGCAAGACCATAAGTTTGGTGCTCTCAAGAGTCCTCCCTCTTCCCAATGGCATGCCTCTCTTTTATAGTGAATGGTGAGGTTAACCAACAAGAGAGATAGGTGGATCTAAGGAGGGATAAGTGGATCAGGGTTTCTAATCGAAGGAGGTGAGTTGGGATCGAATCAAGGAACCTAATCTTCCATCATCTTCGAAAATCCAAGATCCCATAAGTCAAGGGCAAAAACTATTAAAAGGGTGCCGCGCTTTGCAAATGATACAGAGCGCGGCACTGTGCCGCGTTTTGTCAAGCTGGCAGAGCGCGGTAGTGTATGGAAATAAAGTCCAAGGTGGGTCAAAACTTGACAGGGTGGATTTACCTTCAAGGTTGACTCATCATCTGTCTCTTCTGGATGGTTCAAAGCAGTAGGGAAAGTGTCGTCGAAATGTGTTGTGATGGGGATGCGACACCGTGAAATATAGAGGTATAACATGGTCTAAATTTGGAAAGATGCTCCAAGAGTGCCGAGTGGCGGGCATGAGTAATTCAGGAAGGCGACCAATACACGAGTTTGTTAAGAAAAGGACAGCTCAGGGAAAGTGATGGCTTGGCATGCCTAGTGGGTGAGGCTGTTAGAGATGAACAGTTTAGTGAAAGTGACATGTTGGCATGCATGCGATAAGAAGGCCGATAGCGACAGAATGAAGACGTGGAGAACCGCCACGATGAAGCAGAAACTACCAGATTTCAGCAAGTCGGTTTAGGGAAACCAACATAGTTTTGTAAACCCTAAGGGTTTTGGGTTTAGGTCTTCGGCATTGTAAAGACATGACCTTCGGGCATGGTCTATTTAAGAAGACAATTTTGAATGGGATGGGGTTCTGGGTTCTGAGGTTCTCTCAGTGTTGTTGAATAAGTTGAGTGGTTGTATTGTAAAATCTATTTTGAGTTGAGAAGATTGTAAAGGATCTGTAGCTATGTGCGCAGAGACCTATCTGAGAGGAAGGAGAGTCTACAACTGAGTGCGCAGACTAAGAACGGTTGTACCCATCCCCTTTAAAGATATATATTACCAACCATTCTTATGGACGCAGCTTCCCATCCGAGGGAGTGAACCACGTTAAGTATTGTGTTATGCGTTTGTGTTTTATGGATGAATGCTTATCTATGTTTTCTGTAAATGAATGTCTAGATGTTTCCTTGCATGCTTTTATGAGAGAACTGTTGTATGCATTTGCCATCAGAAGAAGTATGGAGATGATATGTTAAGTTCTACATGAATAGATGAATGGTGAACATTTAGCTTGTGTTTGAGAACAGTGAATCAGTTAGTTGGTTAAGTGATAAGAGATCACTTAAGTACTTCCTTATGTGCAATAGAACAAATGCATAACAATTAGATTGTATCAATAGAATATGCCCAAATCGTAACCATACCAAGTGGATGAATGAATAGTAGATGGATAATCGGTTGAGTAGTTGAATGAGTTGATGAGTGATACTCAATTTAGAGCCTTAAGCATGTCCAAGGTAGTTCGAGTATAAAGTAGAACTACATAGTTCACAGTTTCAGTATAATCCCCACGATAAAAGGATTTGTAAGTGCATACGGCAGTGTTTCCCGCCGCCTTGCAGTATTTTCCCGCAGCGCATATTCCGTTGCGCCCCGCACAATCTGGTCTCGTAGCGCATCTCCCTTAGCCTGTGTTGCGCAGTATGTTCGTCCAAGCAACTCATCACTTACTGTGGAAACCTGATTCCGCAGTACCCCATAGATACACCTCGGGTGAGACCTCAACCTGCTCGCAGGTTGTTGCTGAAAGGGCCGGTGCGAATGGGTTTCGTTGGTCAAAGGGAAACCATGAAGAACCTGGGTCTTATAGAAAACCTCATGGTCAGTTATAGCCAACATAAATATTGTAGAACATCCAAGGGAGATAAAGCAACTACTACACAAATATGAAAAGGATTTTGGAGACCTTCCTCCTAGAAGGCCACCTAACAGAGGAGTTGATCACACCATTGTTTTGGAGGTGTGTACTTCACCTATACAAATACCACCATATAGACACCCAAAAAGGTTCAAAGATGAGATTGAGAAGGCTATTCAAGAGCTCTTGGAATTTGGAATCAATAGACCAAGCTCAAGTCCCTATGCTTCTTCAGTTGTTTTGGTGAAGAAAAAAATTATATTAAAATCGTTTTGTATTCTAAAATAAAATTAGGTTAAAAGAAAATGACTGATTAAAACATTGAAAAATATAAAATCTAAAACATTGATAAATTAAAAATATGAACTTGAATAATATTCCTCTCTAGATTATAACAAAGTGTAATATTAATATATAAATATTAATTGACTTCCATACACTATTAAAACATTAAGAAATTCTTAAATAAAATAAACTATTTGGGTAATAAATTTTGAGCTAAAATTTGAAATATTTTAACATAGTGGTAACTTTTACAAAATAAATTCAAAATTAAACTTAAACCAAGAGTATATCTTATTAACAAAATAAAAATAATATCATCCTCACGACAATGGAAAATAAAAGTATAACTAATTATTTAGAATTAACCTAACCCTAAAAACTAAAAGCCGACACCTCTAACCTATTTCCTTTCACTAATTCACCATTAAATATAACATCTGTTGGGAAATCGAAACATTCTCTTCTTCCCAGAATTCACTGTCTCCTGATTATGATCCCATAGTAGGGATTGAAACATTGAGAAACTTTCATTGATAAATGCAGATCCTCTCTTTTCTCTTGGTTGTTGTCATGTACTTCTCGAACTCATCCTCAAGTCTCTGGAAACCTTCATCATCTATCCCTTATTCGCCTACTCTTGTGCTCTAGGATTGTTGTGGTCTGGGGAAAATTTCATTGATGTCACCAAATTGGGAAACATGCCAACTACTTTAGCACATACATTTCGCACCACTGACCGGCCACTGCTAGAGCCAGCGTGCCTCCTCCCTTGGTGTTTTGGTGATCGCAGGGACCACGGTTCTTCTAACTACTACCACACTCTTAGAAATCTCGGGTGGGACTTCATTTTTGTTCCTCCCAATTGTCTGCACCACTTTCTTTGCTGGTTGTTCATGGACACTCATCGTCCTTTCCCATAGCACACCTCGAGTGCTTCCCTTGGAAATGAAATGCACCATTGCAACTATCTCAGATTCATTTTTCCACAGCTTCCTAGGGACTACTCACTCAACCTCCTAACTTGTTGCATATATCTTATGGACTCACATCATGCAACTTACTGATTCTCTGCTTCGGACTCTCGTTACTTCGACTTGCATTTTTCAATCTCCACACTGATATTTATGCTTTCTCTTCATGTCCTTGACGCCTGATAATTATTTGCAACCCACAGCCATATGATTCTATCCTCAAGTGTTTCATCATACTCCTCCACCGTCTTTCGGTGATACTGATCTGTAGTGATTATGCTTGGATTTGACTCTTGCGTGCCAATCGTGCAAATCATCATCGAGCGACCACTGGCCATGCTTTTCACTTTTTGTCATAATTGTTTTTTTTTCGATCATGTTGGTTCTCAACTACTATGTGCTTGATCATGGCGATAGGGTTTCAACTAATTCCTGTTTACAAACTTGGGTAACAATGCCCCATCTAAACTTTGTAACTGCACCGCACCTCCGTCAGTGACAAAATTTATTATGTAGGGACCTAACCAATGCATTTGTAACTTACCTGTGTGCTTTGAAAACTTACTGTCGTATAGCAGAACCATGTCTCCGCATTGAAAGTACTTGGGCTTCACATGTCGATCATGCCAAGCCTTCTGTTGCTCCTTTTCTACTTTTTGATAAAACTCTGTGATGAACCGATCCTCGTCAAGATGTACCAATTGTGCCAACTTTTCTTCCAGTGCTCCATCGTCGCTCATGCCTATGGCTATTGCGATTCCCAGGCTAGGGATGATGTACTCCATCGGCATGACGACTTCCCACTCGTACACAACCTTGAATGGGGTATGGCCCGTCAAGTGTTTTCAAGTTGTGTGATACACCCACAGTATTGCAGGGAGCTTCAAATCCCAATCATCATGATTTGTGTTGCATACCTTCGTGAGCGCATACTCCAAAATTTTGTTGAATGCCTCAGCTGTCCCGTTATCTTGCAGATGATATGGTTTTCTCTTCCTATGTTGAATTTGAAACTCCTCAGTCATCGCTACGCTCGTCTGATTAAAAAAATGAGTCCTCTGATCAATCATGAGTATCTTTGGGCACCCAAACCTAGTGACCACATTGTCAAAAAGAAATCGTGTTACAGTCGCAGCTGAGCAATTATTTAATGGTGCAGCTTCTGTCCATCATGTCAAGTAATCTGTCGTAGTGATTATGTAGCGTGGCCCTGTTATTTTTCCTGGTGGGTTGATGGGTCCCCTAAAGTCAACTACCCACTTGTCGAAATCTTGCAATGTCAATTGAAGAGCTAATGTCATTTCATCCCTTCTTGGTGGCTTCCCTGTCCGTTGACATACGTTGCAGCTTTTGGCATAGTCCGCAACATCTCCATGCATCATAGGCCACCATAGTCTCGCTCGAAGGATCTTCCTAGTAGTGGCACATCCTCCATAATGCCCTCCTGCGATCCCGTTGTGATATTTTTCCAATATCATTTCGTGTTCATGCAGAAGGACATATTGACATAGTATCTCATCCAGTCCCATATTATATAATTGTCTCGCAATTAGTTGGAAATCTACAGCTTTGAAAACTAATTGTTTCTTCTTGTTGGTAGTGAATCCCTCTAGTGCCTTCCCTGTCGCCAAGAATTGAATAATTTGCTCATAATGATCATCAAGCATTCCAGCTCGGAATAACTGAGCGTTGGGAAATCCTTTGTCAATATTCCTAAGCTCTTCTCCCAACTCTACTTGTGATAGATGGTCAGGTCATGCATTTAGGTGCCCCATCTTTACAATTATCTCGAAATGAAATTCTTGGAAGAGTAACAGCCATCGGCAGATTCGCCCCCCCCAACACAGGCTTGTTCACCAGGTATTTGAGTGTTGAATGATTGGTGAACATTTTAAAATGGCCTCCTAAGACGTAGTGTCAAAAATTATAAAGGCGTATACCATCGCCAACACTTCCCTTTCCGTGGTCGTGTAATTCTTCTCCGCAGTAGACAACTTTCTACTTGTGAAGGTGATCGGGTGGTTTATTGCGCCTTCTCCTGATTGGGCCAAGATGAATCCTAGTGCGATGGATGATGCATCGACATGAACGTGGAACTCCTTCGTCCAATATGGAAATGTGAGTATGGCTGTTGTGAACATCTTTGTTTTCAATATATCCAGACTCTTCTGGCACTGTTTGTTCCATTCAAATTTGGTGTCTTTCTTCAACAAATTCTCCATCGGCGCCGCGATTGAGGCATACCCTCTTATAAACCTCCTGTAGTACCTTGTGTGACCCAACGATTCTCTTAATTGCTTAACTGTTTTTGGTGGTGATAGGTCGACAATAATTGCAATCTTTGTAGGGTCGACTAGCATCCTTCCCTAGAGACTATGTGCCCCAATAGAATCCCAAACGGAGGACAGAAAATGCATTTCTTTAGGTTTAACGAAATCTGGTGCTATAGACATCGTTCCAGCATCAACCTCAGATTCATGACGTGATCCTTAACCAACCCATACACTATGCAATCATCCATGTATACTACGAGAAATTTATGGATGTAATCCTTGAATGCCAAAACTACTAATCTTGAAAAAATTGTTGGTGCATTCTTCAGTCCAAATGGTATCACCGTACATTGAAATCATCCGCACTCAATGATGAAATTTGTTTTGTGCCGATCCTCTTTTGCAATTTTTATCTGGTGGTAGTCGGAGAATCTGTCTGTGAATGAGTATATTTCGTGACTGCCCACTTCTTCCAATACTTCATCCGTAAACGGTATAGGGAATGGATTGTGTAGGAATGCATCATTTAGCTTTCTTAAATCGACACAAATACTGACTTCATCGGTTTTCTTATCCTTGACCACCATCGGGATGATCCACTCTGATTCTTCTACTGGTTCAATAATTTCTGCCTTCAACATTCTTTCAATCTCAGCCTTCACCCGTTCATTATACCTTGGATTTCGCCTATACGGCCGCTGCCCTACTGGATTCGCATCAGGATTCAGTGGGATTTTCATCTCCCCTAGGTCCCGTGAAATTCCTTTCATCTTCAAGAATTTTTTGGGAAACAAATCCTGAAACTCGTGCAAAATGTCAGTCATTTGCGCAATAGTCGAGTCCTTCCAGTAGTCTCCGATGCTTGCGAACTTGGGGTTTTCTTCCGACCCAATGTTCACTTTCTTGATTTGCAGTGGCTACTGGAACTTGTCCGAAGGCATATCTGGCACTTCGACACTATGAATTCCTTCTGACTCTGGGATATACGTGGCCCTCGGATCATCCTCATCATCTGGTTCTACTGTGATGTTGTAACATTCCATCAACATTTGGGTTGTCGTAGACCACTGGATTCCCATAGGTTTCTCTGTTAGAACCGCATTGAATACTTTCTCAGGGATCTCCTATAATGCGCTACAGATGAAGGGGTTTTCATTGGAGAAGCTGAATATTTGGGTAAATACAACTATTAGTTGTTCCCAAGAAGTTCTTCTGCATCGCAATTCTGCTGTGACAAACCAAGTCCGTGGTACTTCATCCAACGTGTGAGTAAATGCATGGACCCATTCCTATTTTTCCCATGGTCCCCATTAGCTTTCACATGCATTCAAATGCTCCTTTGGATCCCCTCTGCTATCATACTTCCTTCCTCTATATTTTTCAGTGTCGCCAAACCTAACCATCATTAGGTTTCGACATAGTGGCCAGGTATTTATGGTAAACTTATGTGCTTCCCACCATCACGCTAGTGTAGCCTTCAGGGCTTTCTCCAATGCCAATAATCGCTGTGGTTATGCCACTTTCTCTTCAAATTGAGTGAGGAATGCTTCCAATTGGGGAAATCCCTCATACATTGGTATCTCGCATTCTTCCATAGCTACCCTTCGTAGCGATTGAGTAATCCATGGGCATCTCCTAAACAACATTTCATGCATTTAGTTCTGCCATTTTGCAAGTGCTTCGTCGGAATCTTACGACACCGAACTATTACTGCACCACCCGAACTCTCCATCTATAGTAGGGTTGATATAATATTCAGAGATTTTGTAGAGATTGTCCCATCCCTTAGTGAATTCATCTCTCGTCGGCTCAACATATCTCTGCCCTTCCGTGGGGACAAGAGGTGTAACTACCCTTTTTTCTCGATTCTCGAATGACATAGTTCTTTTCTTGAACCTAATAATAGCCTGATTGTCCATTGCCTAGTCTATCCCTAGCAGCATCGGGTAGGGGCTCATGTTGTTGACAATCTCTATTATGTCAAAATCAAGATATTTCTGGAGCCCTTATATCTCAACTGGGAGCCGACATAGTCTACCGATCGGAGTGACCTTACTTTGGTTTGCTACTCGCAGTTGTACCGGGGACCAGACTAACTATGGTTTCCCTATTGCTTCCCAGGTCTGCTTGGTCAGATTATTTACATATGATCCAAGGCCTAGGATAATGTTGTCGATGTCAAAAGCCCCGATTTGCGCAGGAATTCTCATTTCCCTCCCCGTATTCGTTTTATGGATGCGATTGACATTCCGATCTGGGTGTGAACCCTCTCATCGACACAACAAACTAGATATCTCTGCTAATGTGTCCTCATCTTTTTCCAGGTCCAAGAAGCTTTCTAGAAAGGTTCGCAAGGTATGAGTCTTTTGCGTCGTGTTAAACAATTGCGGCATGTCATAAGTGCATTTTTCCTGGTGAGGGGGTGGATGCCTCATTCGTCGCATTGCCTCCTGCGCTTTCAAAAAAATGTCCTTTTCTTTCTCTACACCAAACATGACTTGCTTCCTTGTTGTCGGTCTGACACTCTGCTGTGGCTTATCTTCCCCAGTTACTGCTCCTCGTCGAGTTACTACTCCCACTATCGTTGTTTGGCTTCTCTCTTCGACAGATATCTTTTGTACTACTGGTGGTGGATTTTTATTTTGACTTTGATTCTATGGAGGTGGGGTCAGGTTCTTATTTTGCAATTTTGCGATGAGCTGAGGACAATCTTGAATGCTATGGTCCACAACGCTACAGTAAGTGCACTATGGGGTTGGATTCGGGCAATCCCTTTGATAATGCCCCTGCTGAACATAGTTATAACATATCATTGGTCCTCGACCTCGTCCAGAAGATCCTCCTTTTCCAACACCGGTGCCTCGACCTCCATGGAATCCCCCTCTGAACCCTCCTCATAGTGACCTGTATGGAGGGTACTACGGTTAACCATACTGCAGTTGTGGATATTGCGGTTTCCCGTATTGAGGTGGTTGAAATGGGTTTTGTCCATACTGCAACTGACCATACTGTGACTTCCCATACTACAACTGATCATACTGCGGTGGTGGATTATAGTGATGCTGCAGTTGACTATACTGTGGTTGCTGTTGTGCTGGTGGTTTCTCTTCTCCCTTCATGAAAAATGTATCTGCAGTCCTTTCTTGGAGTAGGTCATAATCCCTGCAGTATTTTTTTTCATGGCCAACTGATCGAAAAAATTTGCAATACAAATTCATTGGCTTGAATACCATCTTCTACAGGTATACACATTCCTCTGGTCGATGTCCTTTTGTCTGAGAGATGCGACACCAAGGCAGTCCCCCTTGACTGAGTGGATTCGACACGCCTGATTGTAAATATTCTCGAAACTCTGGGCATTGATATTTGTGATGTCCTTCTTCCCTACATCTAGTACACCAGACGTCTTCGTGCGCCTCTTTTCCCTGCTTTATATCCTGTAACTGGATCATCAAATTTTCCAATTATGCATGTAATCAATCCATGCCTAGTCCTGTTTCGTCGATTAGTGAAGCCTCCAGCTTTATTGTGATTTCTAGTGCTTCTGCCTGAGTTGCTACCTTTTGTTGCATCAGTTTTCCATGGATGTGTGGTACCAACCCAAAAATAAACCATTCTTTATGCAACATATCACTCATCCCAAAACTCACTTTTGCCATTAGTTTTTTGTACCGCTGGTCGAATTCCCATACCAATTCGTTCCGAAACTGCTTGATTTCTTTGAGCTCAGTAATGTACTGCAACTCGGATTTTGGTTTTCTAAAGTCATCAATCATTCATGTCTTGATCTGTGCCAATTTTTTAGCTGGAGTTCCCATCACTACATTAGTAAAATTCATATACCAGTCTAGCACACGGCCCCTGAGGGTCGTCGCCAACTATCCCTTCTTAATATCTTCATCCTTGACTTGCTTCATGGTCCATACTGCTTCGCAAAAGAACTAGTATTGTTTGGGATCCTCTATCCCGTTCCCCTGGAAGGTTGGCATCTTTGCATCGTCACCCGCCATTTTTGTACTCCTACTATTATTATTTACTAATGCGCTACTCTTATTACTGTTCTGGCACGTAGGACAACTCTGTGAATAACTTGTGTTTCTTACAGATTTCTGGATAGTGCATGGGGTTGAAGGTACATTCCAATTTTGGGTCTGCCTTTATTTGGATTCTAGGGTATCCTGGTCAGCTCCTTCATTGTAATGAGGTCGCTTCTTCCTGTGTGGTCCTATTTCACAATCTTCCACTCTGGTCCCTCAGGAGACTCTCTCCCATTCCTCCTCTTCTTCTCTGGTCACTGGAATATTGCTCCACTCCTCAAGGTACCACACTCATCTTCATTCTCCCTTAAAAATTTGTCATTAATCATGTTCATCTACCCCGCATTCACACAGTACCCACAACTCCTGCACACTGATCTTCTACTCATTGGAATTCATTCACAGTATGCCCTTTTCACATACAAGCATTTTAATCCACAACTTTAGCGATAGCAGGAACCTCCCTCTAGGTCCTTTGAAAATTTTTCTTTCCATGTCGCTATATGATTTGATCATGTCCACGACAAACTTAGTGATGTATCCTTCTAAGATACTATCTACGCAGAAATCAACATCCCTTGATACCTTGTTTTCGACCCGTTTTAATTGTTGGATCAATTCTGGAGTCTAGTGATTGGGATCACTCTTTTGGCAATGGTTCTTCTGAAAAGTCAGCTGCGCCAACCACTCATACACCAACACCAGGAATTCAAAGAAGAATATTTCGTGGATATCAGAGTAAATATACTTTCCCAGCCAATCTCTTGTCGTCCTCCTAGGGTTCCAATTTTTTCCTCCCGCAAATTCTTCTACCTTCTTATCAAACCACTCATGGATCTTCGGTTTCGTCGGGTGGGAAAGCATGTCCTCTTCTTTCTTCCTTAAGGATACCGATAACATAACCATTTGTTGACACAGTTCTATCGATAGGGGTTCACTTCACACTATCGTCAACAAACACTAATCCAACACCCTTAATCACCGACCGAGAAAGGTTTTACCCTTTCCAGCAACACCCACGAAGCGAGTGAGGTCTCACCCAAGATGGTTAAGGGGGCTACAGGAACCAGATTTCTGCAATGGAGAAGGAACATGCATGCACTCTAAATCTATCGCAACAGAAACCAGAGACCATAATTTCGCATTATACTTAACAACTCAAGCACATATTCATCATTTGCATATGTAACGTCCCCTCCCATCAGACCAAGCAAGGGAGAGAACATCACTCTAATTCCGGGCATCTAGCCCCATGCTTAGTAAAAAAACATTCATAAAAAAAAGAATGTGGACATATGCAAATGCATAAATATTTAAAAGAAACACAACATAATTAAATTCTATTACACATCCATCACACATTCAAGATATTCATGTCATTCATCAATTAAAACAATACATAATTATCACATGAGAGTACTTATCTTGAAACAAAGTAGTCCCTGAGCAACCAGCTGTGCATCTGCAACGTTCCACCCAAACTTAGGCCAGTTGTGCTTATCAATCTCTTGATACAACTGCCACCCCCAAGCTGGGCATGATTTCTACAAGGAAGAAGGGGACAATAGACTCACACATAGCCAAAATACACCAAAATCAGCCAAGCCAATCAGTAGTTGGGTTTATCAGGCTGCTAGGAGATGGAAAAGGAAGAATTACTAAGCTAGTGAGCTCAACCACAGAGCTATGGGTACCCCTACAAGATCTATCCAGCTTGGTTCCCCACAATGCCTACACACCTGATTCAAGGAAGTATTACCTTCACTACTTCACAGTCCCTCAGTCCATACCTTCCAATTCAGTGTTGTTCAAGGTGTGCATAAAAGAGTAGCCAGCCCTTTTGATCTTCTTGAGAGGTTATTTTCCCCACTAGGTTTATCAAGCCAATTCTGTTCACTACCACTCCAAATTTCTTGGTCACAGGTTCAAACCAAAACAAGGATGCACATAACAGCCAAAGTATAAGTGTTGGGCATGAAGAAACGTTTTTACAGTGAGGTGCCCAAAGGTGGGGTTTCTACCAATTTCAGAAAATCATGGGCAGCCAAAAACGAAATGGGAGAAGGAGAAAACAACCCTAGGAGAGCAAATCGTTTTCAACAAAACGTTTATGGGCATTCAAGGGACAAAAACAGCCTCCATAAACCCCAAAATCGTGGCTCCCTTCCTCCCAGCCATTGTGCAATACAAAAACGAGTTCCCAGGCATGGAAAATGCAGGAAAAATGGTGAAAAACATGATGGGGAAATCCCAGCTAGCTTAGATTGCGTGAGAGGGAAAAGGCCATGGGTGAAAGATGGCTTTGGGCACCATTTCGTGGGTGTTTTCTTGCCCAAGAAGCAAAAATATGATTTTCCAGATTGATGGCTTTCCCATATGTTAACACCTAAAAAGTGCTCACTAGCTCATTCCCTTATTCACATGACCCATTTGTCCACTTTTCCACCATCTGAGCCTCTGAAACCAACAAAAGGTCACCAAAAGACCTTAGTACACCCCTTTTTCCCACTCAAAAATATTATTTTTCCTGAAAAGCATAAAAAACCCTAAAAAAGGGTCCAAATTCCCAAAAATATTAAAAAGGGAATTAAAATATTAATTTTATTCAAAAAAAAGAAAAAAGGAGGGAAAAGTACCTAAACCATGTTGGTCAATACCATTTGGTTTCCACAAAACCACAAATGGTATTCCCCACCACCAAAACCTATAAAAAGGTGGTAGGGGCTCCTCATTTCATATCCATCCATTATCTCATCCTCATGCTGCCGAAATCTCCCTTGAGCATTTTGGCCATTATAAGCAACCTTGGAGAAGGAGACCTCTTGGAGCTTGGAGCTACTTATCTTGGGAGTTGCTCTACATCAACCTTCACCATTGAAGGTATTACTATTGCAAGCATTAGCTTGCCCCATTTTTAAATACAAATTTATTCTTTCATATTTTCTTGTTCTTGTTTTTAAAATATTTCCATTATTTGCTTATATTCTTGCATAGATCCATGATTAGTTTTGTTTAGATTTAGTTTATTGTTATTTATTTCTATTGAAACTGCTGCTACTAGTTAGCAGGTGCCCATAGCACTAAGCCTGGTTGCAAAACCAGGCCAACTGTTTTTGGCGACTCAACTGGCTTTGAACAATAGATCTCTAGTTTTGCTTTCAATCTTAATTTTTTATTAGTTTTTAGCCTTTATATCCATAGAACTGCCATCCTAGACAACAGATCCATTGCTGCTCTAGTTTTTGGCCCCATCTATTGCCATTAACAGCCTAAAATTATCAATTTTTGGGTTCGTTTTTCGGCTTCCGTGCACGGCTTTCGCCTCGCGGTTTTTATCTTGACAGTCGCGCGGTCCATCGCGGCTTTTGGGATTTTTTCCGTGCGGTTCCCCGCGGCTTCGCGGCCTGTTTGCGCGCTGCACATCGCGGCTTCACGGTCTTTTTCCGCACTGCACATCGCGACTGCACGGCCCTTTTCCGCGCGGTCCCCCGCGGCTTCGTGGCCTACTTGCGCGCTGCACATCGCGGCTTCGCAGACATTTTCCGCGCTGCCCATCGTGACAGTGCACCGAAATCCCGCGCGGTCCATCGCGACTGTGCGACAGAAACCCGCGCCGTCCATCATGGCTTTTCTGTCAAAACCCGCGATGCTAATTTTTTCATTCGGTCGAATCGTCTAAAAAATTAATTTTTTACTGTACTTTCTGCCCACATAGCACATTTTTACAGTATTAAATTCAGCCTATTTTACAGCCATAGAAACAAATTTTACTATTTAAATGCACATCTAGAAAGTCTTTTTAACATTTTCAAGAAAGTGAAAGAAAGACTTATTTTGCAGTTTATCTAGGTTAAAAAATTTTCCTGTTTACTTCTTTAAAAATCTTGCCCTTAGCAATTTCCTTGAAAAGAAAACCATTTATTTATTTAAAGAAGTCTATTATTTGCTTTCATGATTCAAAAGATCCTTTGTTTTTCAAGTTAATTTTGCAAAGCATTTAATTTCCATTTATTGAAAAAAGTCATAAATATTTGCTTTTTTATTTTTAAAAGATCCTTTATTTTTTGAAAATTTTCTATAAAGCATTTACTTCTTTCAAGTTCAGTTTACAATACCACACGTGCACCCACTCAAACACTTAATTGAACTGAGCTTTAAAACTTACCCTAATTTCAACACACTTTTAACCCCGCTTGGGGAACATTAAAAGAACTTTGTAGCTAGGTAGTGTTGGGGGGATAGGTGTTCCAATAACACCCCTCAGTTATTACATCTGAGACATAGAAGTTGTCCATTTAGGGAGCTAAAATCTCTTAGTATTTATTGGCACGGTCACAACCGGTTTGTGGTAAGGCCTCTCCCCTAGGAGGGTTGAAGTCGCGAGGATGGTTCCGGAAGCCTGAGTGGAATACCGAAATCCATTCAGTAACCGAAGGGCTACCATTCGCAGTTCTCGGGATATCCCTGTATTGGGATATTGCGATCAAGGACCAAACGGCAGATTTACCTTTTCTCGACGCGTCATGAACGGAGTATCCTAGTAGCCATTCTTTAGGATTGATTACCCGGTGTCCCTCTCGGTAGGAGGATATCTAGCCGTGGACTTAACACTCAATATTGTCTGACTTGGATTTCATCACCTTGCAGAGAATATAGTTTGTTGATTCACAATAATTTTAGTTAGGTGTTTGCATGATTCAACCCACCTTTGGTCTAGTTACACCTATTTTTTCTAGAAGCTGTTTGCATGTTGGTACTCTCACCATTTGTTGCATCCCTCCACTTATTGTAGCACAGCTGCTAGAATAAGTTCCTTTTTTGAGGTTGATTTTTTGGCCTGAGAGCTTTCATTTTCACTCCCCTTCTTGCAACCTTGGTTGCATTAGGGTTTTGAGTTTTTTATACATTACCATTTTACACATACAGATTTTTCCTCAAAAACTTATTTTCTCACCATTGAGAATTTTAGACGCTCTCGTCATCTACAGGGCGAACTCCCAGAGTTCAGTCTACTTGGCTCACCACGTCACCGATGCCGAGCCTTATCCCTTGACTCGACACATCGTCGGTCAACTAGACAGTCATCCGATTCTGACACGCCTCACTTCACTTTTGATTCTAAGGAAGAATCTGAAAACCCCACTGCGTTATTCCCAACCAACATTATGTCTGGAACACCATTTGATCCACTCTTTACCAGCACCATAGGAGAGACATCTACAGACCCTTCTACTGCAGTGCCATCCATGGCAACAACCACCCCCCTGGGTATGCCCAATATGGGCAACACTCCACATTTAGGAATGCCCAACACAGGGCCACCTCCTGTTATAGGAATTCCCAACACAGTGCCACCACCTGTTATGGGTATGCCCAACATAGGGGTCACACCCCCTCTGGTTTCCACAAACCCTATCCCAGGAATCACCACTACTATTCCTAACCCTGGTGTAACCCATGTTGCACTAAGAAACACTGGCCCTTACCAGACCACAGGTATTGGAGGATATATACCTTCAATACCTAGCATACCTTTAGGTGCTACTGGACCCCCACATCATGCCATCATGACTAGTCATGCCCCAGTTCCAGTCACTACATCTGCTAGCTTACCATACATGGCAAGTCTGAACTTACTAGACTTAGCCAGACTCACCAATGATCCCATCCGACACAATCCTGCGTGGCCTCACATGCCCACCAAAATCCCCTCCGACATCCCTAAGTTTGAGGGTAAGGCAGGTGAGGACCCCCAGAACCATATCATGTCCTTCCATCTATGGTGTTCCTCCAACTCCATAGTGGACGACTCTTTCCGCCTCCGTTTATTACAGCGCACCTTCACTGGCTCTGCAGCCAAGTGGTATATCGAGCAGCCTCATGGGACGCATGCCACCTTTACCTCCCTTGCCTCGACCTTCCTCCAGTTCTTTCAGTTACCTGTATGTTATGATGCGGGTGTCGAGATCCTACTGTCTTGCAGACAGAACACGGCCACCCACATCACTGACCACATTCATGAATGGCGTCGACGCCGAAGCCTCTGCAAAATCAAATTAGACGACCGTATCTTCCTAGATTGGTTTCTAAAATCCCTTCTCCCTCTCATTGCGAAGGATGTGGCATCCGAAAGACCCCAGTCTGAGGAAGAGGCCATCCTCAAAGCCCACCAGTTTGATCTCATTTACGCCCAGTCGGGTTATCTATACACCATCATATCGGACGCCCCACAAGACGACTCTTCACTCGGTGACGCACCGGGGGCATCACATGCCGCTGATGGCATTATTGGCCAAATCACACCGCAAGCTAAACCTTTCAGCATGGTAAGCACCATACATGCCCCAAACCTTTCTAAGGCTACATCAAATTCCAGAGCGACAACTTCTTACGCTCCTACAAACCAGACCCATCACACTCATGGACCCTCTTGTCCACAACATTGCTATGGGAAAGCGCCATTGGCATATGTACCTCCTACATACTATAATCAACCTGCCACACAGAGCCCCATTCAGTTCCCACAACAACAGATTAATTACCCACAGCCAGCTGCACCAGCTAATCTCACACCTCCAACAGCTCAGGGGTACCAACAACCCCAACAGGCAGCTGGACCACCTCCAGCTCCACCAGCATATTATCCACCATAAACTACTCCTGCACCTGCGTCTCCCCAAAATCCCCCTAATGCTCAAGGGCAGGTATATGCACAACAAAATCAGCCCCAATACCAAAATAACCAACACAACCAGGGTGGGAAACAAAACCGTGGAAGAGGATGTAACCGCGGCAATAACCAACACAATAACCAAGGTCCACAACCTCCCCATCCTCCACAAAATAATAACGCGACACCTGCTCATCAGAACCCTGATCGGCCGCCGAAGCAAGCCAAAAACCCTAGTTTGCAAACAAACCATCCTTGTTCTATTTGTGGGGTCTATGGCTACTATACACACGCTTGCCCACATTTGGAGCGAGCTCGACAACTCTGGACTGACGATGCCCATCGTCAAGGACAAGTGGCTCCTCAGCCACCAACCAACCCTCCACCACCACAACATCAACCTTTGGTGTTACAAAACCCTTTTCCAACACAAGCAGTGGTGAACACTCAACCATTAGCTCCCCCACAGGGCAACGTGCCACCACAACAAATCACTTACGCCGCCCCTGATCAAAAAATGTTTGATTCAGGTACACACCACTTGTTGATGATGTCAACTGCCGATGTCAACATGCAAACCCGTCGGAACCAGTATGGCTCTACCTCCAAAGCCCCCCCCGTCGATAAAGATACTAACGCTCATCCCATAGATCAGACGTTACGCATACCTCCGCTTCCACTCAATGGCGCCTCTAAATCACCTCGCTTCCCACTTTGCCATATCAACAACAACCCCAATGCAAGGGCTGCGTCAAATTACAATATCGTCGATGACTTGGCTCAGTCTCCCGCAGCCATGTCTGCGTTAGAAGTCTGGAAAAACTGTCCTACGCAGCGCAAGACTTTACTTTCCGCCATTGGGGCGATTGACCCAAATGATTCGAAATTGATGACCTTTGATTTGGACCAGTCCGAACCACGTCTGCCTTCCACCATAGCAGTCCAAGTTTCTGTTTCCATTCGGAATCTTGTCATCCATCGATGTATCATCGATGAGGGTGCCTCTACATTCGTCATGTCCACATTCGTTTGGAAAAATTTGGGATCCCCTACTCTCCAGCAATCGACCACTGCATTGCGGGCCTACGACGACCGGTCAGCACAACCCCAAGGTCTACTACCCAATTTTCCCGTCCAGTTGGGTGGCAAAACTGTGTTCATCGATATAGAGGTCATTAATGCCCAACTCAATTATAACCTCTTAATCGGCCGCAACTACATGTACACCATGAAAGCAGTTGCCTCATCCGTTTTTCGTACCATGATGTTCCCCCATGAGGGACGTGTGGTCAAAATCGACCAACTCACCTACTATGATCCCAATGCCCCTGTAGCACCCGAAAATGTTCTCCCCGTGGTTGAACAACTCGTTTCTAGTGCAACCACTTCCTTTGTTTCTTCTGTGGGACCTGGACTTTACTCAGATACGCCAATGACCTCAACCTTTCAATCTATTCCACCTCCGCCAGCCGCGACCACTGTATCTGACCTATGTACTCTTTCCCACAATCTACAAACATCCAACAATCAACCGCCTTTGTTTCCTAAACCGCCATTGGTACCTAGTCACATTGGCGTTACACTTATTCACACTATCCCCTTCCTATTCCCTCCCTCGGGTGTGGTAAGTTCCCCGGTTATGGCTACCCTTAGTCTCCCCGGTTTAACCTTGGGATTACCGGTGTGGTACATTCCCTATCCCGTTCCACCTCCGACACCAAACATCATCCTCCAACCGGTACAACCTATTGTTACCACTACGAAACCTCCTCCTGGTGTCACAATCCCTTCAGCGTCAACGAAACCTCCTCCTGGTGTCACAATCCCTTCATCGTCAACGAATCCTCCTCCTCTCGTCAAGCTCACTGGAGGCATAGGTCCACAACCGTACATTGCTATACCACCTCCCAAGGCAGTCAAACCCTCACCCGTGTTTCGAGCTCCTCCTAAATGCTCGTTGTTTGATGAGATAGGCCATCCAACTCATCAATGCCCACAGTTACCGGTGCTCCAGGAGCATATGAATATGTTAGACGATGACATCAGCATCCCAGTAGTTAGACTAGAGCCACCTCCTCAGCCTCACGACAGATCACTACGCACCAACCATCCTTGTGCCATATGTAGTGTGTACGGCCACTAATCTCACCATTGTCCTGATCTCCCAGACTATAGAGCAGCATTGTACGAGTTAAACAACGTCGATTTGGAGATATCTGCTCCCCTCATCGAGGAGATCTACCCCCTGCCATCATCCTCGTCGGAAGAAGTCAATACCATCTATATGATTTCAACAACTTTCAAACCAAAACCCCTTGATTTATGGTCTGACTACTTCAATACTGATGAGCAAATTTTGGAGACACTTACTGAACCCGACTACCCTTGGGATGATATGCATCATCGCTCGTACTTCCCCCCGAAAGCATCCACATCCACCGCGTCCAACCAGCTATTGGTCGAATCAAAAGACTTCATACCCACTAAGGTCGATTGGTTAAAGGACCCCATCCCAGCACCGGATGCCTTCGAAGAAGGGAACATGTCCAACATTTCCACCATTATACAAATAGATATTTCCACAACACCGGGGAAACCTGAGCTCATCTCGCTGGGCGCATCTTGCACTCAAGCAGAAACCCAGGCGTACAAAAAGCTTTTTCAAGAATTCCGGGATGTTTTCGCCTGGTCCTATACCGAAATGCCTGGTCTTGACCCCGCCATTATAGAGCACCACATTGATACATGGCCTGAGGTACCCCCTATTCGTCAGAAACAGCGACCCATTCATCCTTCTAAACTCCCCGCTGTTAAAGCTGAGGTCGAGAAACTTCGCAAAGAAGGATTCATTTATCCTATTCCGTACACCACCTGGGTGTTGAACCCCGTTCCCGTAAACAAAAAGCAAGGCACCCTTAGAGTATGCACTGATTTCCGTGATTTAAACCACGCTTATCCAAAAGACAATTTCCCCACGCCATTCATTGACCAAATCATTGATGAGTGTGCGGGCCATGAAGTCCTCTTTCATGGACGGGTTTTCCGGATACAACCAGATTCACATCCGCAACGAGGATCAGTACAAGACTGCCTTCACCACCCCATGGGGCATCTTTGCCTATCGCGTCATGCCATTCGGACTTAAAAATGCTGGTGCCACTTTCCAGCGAGCCATGAACTATTGCTTTCACGACTTGGTCCATATCCTGCGAGTCTATCTTGATGACCTTACAGCTCGTTCCCGAAAACGATCAGACCACCATAACGACCTCCAGCAAGTTTTCTTGCGTTGTCGCAAATATAAAATCCGCTTGAACCCACACAAGTGTGTCTTTTGCGTTCCAGCAGGCCGGTTGTTGGGTTTTATTGTTTCCCAAGATGGAATTACTATAGATCCCCTAAAAGTCAAAGCCATCTTAGAACTTCCCCCTCCTCGCACGCTTCGGCAGCTCCAGAGTCTATAAGGGAGGTCCAATTTCCTTAGGCGCTTCGTTCCTGATTACGCCACCAAAGTCCACGGATTCTTACGCTTACTTCGTACCCACATACCCTTTGTTTGGGATGAGCAAGAAGACACGGCATTCGAAGCCCTCAAGAAAGCTCTCACACAAGCCCCCTTGATATCCCCACCGGATTTCTCTCAAGACTTCACCCTTTATGTCTCGACATCTGAATATGCTGTGTCCGGAGTTTTGGTCCAAGAAGATGCCTCTCACCAAGAGCATGTAATTTATTACGTCAGCCAGACCTTGTCTGGCCCACCCCTACGTTACCCATACGAGGAAAGATTATCCCTAGCTGTAGTCTTTTCCGTACAAAAATTGCGACACTACATTCTACTCAGTCATACCACGGTTGTGGCTGACTCCAACCCTATGGTCTATCTCCTAACCCGGCGGCTCCTACAAGGTCGTGTTGCTAAATGGGTCATTATCCTCCAGGAATATGACCTTACTTTCAGAACTCCAAAAAGCACCAAAGCCCTCGCGCTTGCTCACCTCATCACCGAACTCCCATCCTCTTCGTCATCACCCGCTATCCAAACAGATCTGATTGACGAACAAATCTTCATCATCTCGTCTGACAACCCATGGTACGGAGACATTTTGATTTACCTCCGCACGCAAAAATTTTGACCACACATCGATCATGACGGACGCCGTCGCATATGACACCATGCCCCCCCGATACCTCTTGTTAGGGGATGTACTTTACCGACGCGGTGTTGATACCATCCTACGCCGCTGCCTATCCCATAGTGAGGCAGAACAAGTGCTCAATGATTGTCATAGCGGTGCCTGCGGAGGCCATTTCTCCGGCATGGCCACCGCCCAGAAAATCATTCGGGCAGGTTATATTTGGCCATCATTGTTTATTGATTTCATCACCGCAGTCAAGCATTGCCAGAACTGCCAACTCTTTGCTCCCAAAGCGAGAACCCCCCTACCCCCCTTCATCCAGTCGTCACTGCTGGACCATTCTGCAAATGGGTCATCGACTTCCTCGACTGCAACCCCACGTCAGTCGGCGGTCACAAACACATCGCTGTGGCCGTAGATTATTTCACCAAGTGGGCGGAAGCCATGCCGTCTTATAATTGCAAGGCCGACACTGCAGCACGGTTTTTCTTCAACCATGTTATCACTCGTTTCGGAGTGCCGAAGCAACTAGTCTCTGACCACGGCTCTCACTTCGAAGATGCCGTCTGGAAAGAATTATCAACCATGTTGAAATTTGACCACCAATTTTCTTCCGCCTACTATCCCCAAGGAAACGGCCAAGTCGAAGCGATCAATAAAATTTTGAAGACCATTCTCCAATGCACTGTAGACAAACACAAATCCAATTTTCACCACATGCTTTTCCAGGCACTATGGGCTTACCGCACCTCAACCAAAACCGCCACCGATTTTACCCCTTTCCATTTAGTTCATGGTGTCGAATCCGTCCTCCCTATCGAGTGCCAGATTCCAGCCTTACATATCGCCGTTGAACTCCTACCAGACACTTCCCCGATTGAGCAACGTTTACTACTCCTAGAACAGGCCGATGAAGATTAGCGCACAGCTATTCAAAACATGGAAGCAGCCAAACAACGATCAAAACTAAGTTACGACAAACACGTCCACCCTAGAACCTTTTCTGAGGGAGACCTTGTCCTAGCTTACGATCAAGCCCACGAAAAAACCGGAAAGGGAAAGTTTGTATCTATGTGGCAAGGCCCCTACATCATACACACTTGCCTTGGGCAGGGGGCATACATTCTGACCGATTCAGAGGGCAATCCCCTACGCAACCCACGCAACAGGTTGTACCTCAAAATATTTTACCCATAGAAAATCTGATGGACACCATCGTCCATTCTAGTATAGGCTTACTTTCGTTTTTTACAAAAAAAATTCAAAAATTCAAAAAACCTAAATATTTGTTTTTCTCTGCATGACCATAGATGGATCCTCTTCCACTTTGCTATGTCAGTTTCGCTGATGGTGCAAGCCGTTGGTCTCCCAATCTCTCCTCCGCAGCTTGGGTAATATACTCCCCTTCACATGAGTTAATTCACATTGATGGAGTATGTTTAGGTGCCGCCACCAATAACCAAGCTGAATACGATGCCGTGACCGGTCTCCTGGCCGCAGCTCTCCAAATGAGCATCCGTCACCTCAACATTTTCTTGGACTCACAGCTCCTAGTTTCTCAGCTCAACAATGATTACCAGGTATGCGATCCCTGTCTTTTCAGAAAATTCCTGCGCACTAAACAAATAGTTAGACATTTTGAATCCATTTCGTTCACACATGTCCCAAGACACCTCAATAGTGTAGCAGACCATATGGCCAACAATGTCCTCGACTGGCACACCAATCACATCATGTCATAACCAAAAAATGCATCCACGTGCATAACATGTGCCTCCACAGGCATAAACAAATAACAAAATATGCATCCACGTGCATAACATGTGCCTCCACGGGCATATCCATAAACAAAATGCATCCACGTGCATAACATGTGCCTCCATGGGCATAAACAAATAACAAAATATGCATCCACGTGCATAACATGTGCTTCCACGGGCATATCCATAAACAAAAGGCATCCACGTGCATAAACATGTACCTCCATGGGCATATACAAAAGACAAAATCTGCATCCACGTGCATACACGACAATATATCCAAATATATATACACATATATATATATAAACCATAACAGTCAACATGTCATAAGTGCCCTCAGCACCCGATATACAAAAATACATCAGTCATACAAAAATGGTTCCCCATATGCTCATCAGCATTTGGGGGCAGATACAATATCATCTACTCATCAGGATCCCTAGGATCCTCTGGCTCCTCCTCCGCTGGCCCCACCGGGTCATGGCGAGCCCGAACTCTCTGCTCTGCCGGCCCCTCTAGATCATCCCGCAGACGTATCCTCATCTCAGCCGGCCCCTCTAGATCATCCCGCAGACGTATCCTCATCTCAGCCGGCCCTGCCGGGACATATCGAGCACCACCCCTGTGCTCTTCCACAAACACCGCTGTCCTCAACAAGAGCGATCGCCAATCAAGCGGAGCACCGAAGCAACCCTCCAAAATATCCCGATCCAGGTCTCTCCAACCATCCTCGGGGAGTCCAGCTAGGATCCTGTCGAAGGTCTGTCTGACACCCTCTATGGCGTCATCTCGAGGGCCAACCCCTCGCCCACGAGCCGCAAATCCTCCACCACGTGGAGGTGGTACTGCTGCAGGTGGATGAGCGACCACCATCGCCTACCCCTGACGAGCCACGTAGTCGGCTGGTGGCAGTGGACCCACATCTGCAAAAAGCAAGTAATCCATCATATACTATCCAACTATAATCATCGACGATAAATCAAACAACACATGATATAGTATAAAATAAAACACAAAACATACCGTCTAAACTCCAGGCCTATCCTGGGGCACGAGGCATCTCTGGGTCGCCTCGATAGTCCATGCTGGCATAGGGGTAGTCCTCAATCAGCATTGGCATCTGCTCCCACTGCTCATAAAAATCCTCCGTGAAGAAACCACGGACACCACCGCCGCCACGAGGCATCATCTTCCCCCACTGCATCATGCGAGGCTCACTCACCAGACCAGCACGAATGGGTACCCGCGGTCGTAAGGTCGGCAACCGCTCGAAGAAAAAACAACATAGAAAGGAGGCATAACAAAACTCTCCCTCTCGACTGGCCTTGTCCAGATCTCTCCGGACGCCAGCTAGAAACATCTGCTCCCAGGCATAGTAAGTCCCTCGAAGAACAGAATCCACCAACATCGTTTGTCCCCTAGACAAACGATGTGGCGCGGCAGCACCCAATATCCGCAGAACACATGCCCCAACAGCTCGCATATCCCACTCACGTAGGGATCGCCAACTAATAGAGTTGTTCTGCAAAACGGCATCACCAACATAGAAGGTCTGTAACAAGTCCTCCATATCTACACCTGGCAGGATCCTCGGCAAGAGATCGCCCACCTCCCCCAAACGAGGCAACCCAGTCAGAAAATAGACATCCGTGAGGGTGATCTCTAACCTCTCACCCCCAATAATGAAAGCACCCTCCACCGGCACCCACCAACTCACTAGCTTGTTCAGGAGCCATCTCACTGAACGAATAGGTGGGATCTGAGCGAACTTCAAAAGTCCGCTCACATCCAGAGTCTGTTGCACCCCCGGATCAGTCTAAATCTTCTCCATCAGATCATCATCGATCTCCCGCTCTCGCCAGGAGGACAATGGTCTCCTCAACATCCTGCCAGAAAATAGAAGAAATTTTTAGCCCCAGCACAAAAAAATTTTGAAAAAAAATCCCATCACGGCTTTTCCACCAAAAGCCACGATGACCATCGCGGCCTCCATGCTAAAACCCGCGATGATCATCGCGGCCTCCAGTCAAAAACCCGCGATGATCATTGCGGCCTCCAGCCAAAAACCCGCGATGAACATCGCGGATTTTTTCCAGACAGTCGCGATGAACATCACGACTATCTCTCATGAACTCACGATGAACATCGCGGGTTCCAACCTCACAGTCGCGATGAACATCGCGACTGTCAGCCTGAAACCCGCGCGGTTTATCACGGGAATAGACCCAAAACCCGCAATATTCCACGTTGGAGGGTCAACATGGAATTTCATAGCCTTTGGGGGCCCGCCGCCAAACAAAAAAGACATAATTGAAAAGGCTAAAGCAAATAGAGTTACCTGAAACTCGCAGAATCGAAAACCAACGGTGAAATCTCCTGGAAATCGAGAAATATCTCTGACTGATCTGCCAAACTCGCACGTAACAATGACATGTCATTTGGGCCCCACGCCCTATTTATAGAAATTCCACCATTTTTCAAACAACCATTGCGGTATCATACGAAGTCCATTTTTCAAACCGTTGGAATCAGCGCAGCGAGAACTTCATGTCAGTTCTTTCCTTTTCCAGTTTTCACCAGCTCCATTTTTGGACCATTTTTTGGGTGCCCTCGTCACCTCGATTTGCGTGCCATATCGGCCGTTGTCCGTTTTTGGCATGCCTTATATCGACGGATTCAATTTTCCGCGCTCGTGATGATGCTTGAGATCATTTCTCGCTCTCGCGCTTAGATTTTTCGGGCATTTTTTCCCATGCCCCCCTCGTCACCTCGGTTTGCATGCCACATCCGCCATTCTCCATTTTTGACAGTCTTTATATCGTTGGATTCAGTTTTCCATGCTTGTGATGATGCTTGAGATCATTTCTCACTCTCACACCCATACTTTTCGGCTATTTTTTCAAAATTCCCTCTCATAGCCTCGGTTTGCGTGCCACAACGGCCGCAACCCCCTTTGTGACAATCTTTATGTCACCGGATCCAGTATCCCACACACATAATGACGCTTGAGACCTTTTCTCGCTCCCATCTATCCATTTTTTGTTCGGTATAATTTTATCCCTTTTTCGGGCCGAGCAATCCCTTTTACGAAAAAAGCACTTAGGGAGTTTTTGTTAAGCTCTTTTCTGACTCCTAAAACAATGAAAAGATCGCCGAGCAATCTTGCTTCCTTTCATGCTCGCTAAACGTATTTGAAAGGGCGTCTACCTGGTATAAGTTTACCCCTTTTCCGGACCTCGTAGACTAATTACGAAAAAGGCATACTCTAGTCACATCGGCTAGAAGAGTTCTCCATCCGCATCATTTTATGCTTTTTCGGGCCTTGGAGACTAAACTTACGAAAAAGAAACACCAATAGAGTCCACTTACCGTTTTCAGACTCTCTAAACATGAAAGCAACCATGAGCATGAGCCGTCCTGGGCTCACAAAATCCACAGGACCGTACCATTTCAGAGCACACTTTTATCCCTTCTTAGAGCTCATTAAAACTACGAAGAAGGAATCAATGGTGCCTCTTGGCGCCACGACAGATCACATCTACTCATATAACAGCTTCCCCATGATTGGTCGCCTTTGTTTAGAGTATTCTGCAGTACGTCACCTTGAAAATCCCTCGATAGCACCTATCAGCTCGTCCTCCCCCCCAGAGTCAATATATACCATTCAGTCAATCAAAGCAATTATGCCCTCACCTACAAGTCAGTTCCCTACGCTTCCAGGTCAACCATATCATCATGCTCTCAACAAAGGAAGTTCGAGTCTACCCACTATATGACCCCAATTACTTCCCATCCCCACAAGTATGTCAGTCCTACCATCAGTACTACCACACTTCAGTTCTACACCTCGCGCTCCTATCAAGGAAACATCATTGCCTTGTTAGTTGCTGGTCTCCCTCTGTCGACGACAACCAAATTTATTCCAGAGGATAGACCTAGAGGTCCCTATGTCTTGGACTCATCACCATTTATGATGAGTGCCTACGAATCATTTTGAGAGGAGTCCTCAGTGCCTCTCCAAATGGTTGTTTCTCGCATGCTCGACTTCAACACCTTGATCGCATCGTTGAGACTCGCACATGTCATCGGTTCGTTCACTTATTAGTCGAAGACCCCGGATACCTTCTGACTCCTCCACATTTGAGAGTCTACCTATGGATACAACCAGTTACACTGTTCCTATAGATATCCGGGTTGCGTATGGCGACAGTATTCAGATGTACCCCATTTTTATACTCCCTCGAGTATACAATTACAGATACTTCCCAGAGATGGCTCACAGTCATTACGTCCCTACAGATGTTGGACACCTTCAGTTCCAACAGTTCATCAGTTATTCCAGTGTATCAGTTATTGAGATCAGTTATGATCAGGAGTATATCCCAAAATAATGTCCCCCCTGGACCATTATGATGTACCAGTAGATTCTTTATGTATTAGATCCCCCTTCTTGGGACTAATTGTTATGTATATGTCTTGATACGAGCATGGGAATGCCCGCCTCGTCCAGTATCAGAGATTATACCTCATTCATATTGAGGCCATGTAATATTTTTTGTTTTTGCAGCTTACAAGGGCCGTGGCTCCAGTCTCCAACCGGTCTCTTCTCTCCCTAAACCCCAGAAAAAAGACAAAAGAACTATGATGTCTATCGGCCATACGATGAGCTCCTGCCCTCACACATCAGGGAGCAATCTGTTAACACCTAAAAAGTGCTCACTAGCTCATTCCCTTATTCACATGACCCATTTGTCCACTTTTCCACCATCTGAGCCTCTGAAACCAACAAAAGGTCACCAAAAGACCTTAGTACACCCCTTTTTCCCACTCAAAAATATTATTTTTCATGAAAAGCATAAAAAACCCTCAAAAAGGGTCCAAATTCCCAAAAATATTAAAAAGGGAATTAAAATATTAATTTTATTCAAAAAAAAGGAAAAAGGAGGGAAAAGTACCTAAACCATGTTGGTCAATACCATTTGGTTTCCACAAAACCACAAATGGTATTCCCCACCACCAAAACCTATAAAAAGGTGGTAGGGGCTCCTCATTTCATATTCATCCATTATCTCATCCTCATGCTGCCGAAATCTCCCTTGAGCATTTTGGCCATTATAAGCAACCTTGGAGAAGGAGACCTCTTGGAGCTTGGAGCTACTTATCTTGGGAGTTGCTCTACATCAACCTTCACCATTGAAGGTATTACTATTGCAAGCATTAGCTTGCCCCATTTTTAAATACAGATTTATTCTTTCATATTTTCTTGTTCTTGTTTTTAAAATATTTCCATTATTTGCTTATATTCTTGCATAGATCCATGATTAGTTTTGTTTAGATTTAGTTTATTATTATTTATTTCTATTGAAACTGCTGCTACTAGTTAGCAGGTGCCCATAGCACTAAGCCTGGTTGCAAAACCGGGCCAACACCATACATAAAATTGACTTCCATACCTCTCCATTCCCAAGGCATTAACTGCCTCAACCAAGTCTTGGAAGAATTAAATGATTGGGTGCATAACCCAAAATGGGTAGTTGGTGGTTTATGGGTTTTCTCATTGACACATGGATTAACACCATTGGCTCAAGGGTTTGAATAATTTTCCTCCCTATTCCTTGTGAAATCATGCCCCCATCTCTTTGTTGCATTGCATAGCTAGTTGTGGGTATTTCATTAAAATTTGTATTTACATGATGTATTAATTTACATTGTGCATGTCCAGCACAAGAACCATAGGCATCTATTTTTAATTTCCGATACATACAAAGCTAAATTGATGGCAAGGCCTTGGCCTTGAGCTCCTCACCATGATTAAATAACGATATTTACATCATTTACAATTTTAATGCAATAGGGTCAAAATGGGGATGTTACACCAGCACTTCGTGCCATAATTCCATAACCTAAAAATAATAATAATATGTCCAAGGGATAAATCAAAGGGTATTATAGTGAGGCACATCACTATCTTCCAGTGCTCAGGAATTCCATCAGGGTCATTGCATACACCATTCACCATATCACTAGTCATTATCTTTGGTTTTGAGAACAACAACCAACATCTAGCATAAAACAAATAACTGGTTCAAGAATACAGTTACAAGGAAAACCATAGACAATTTACAAAAACAATGTCCATACAGAATAATCAGAGATCACAATGGGATTTAACCAAGGAACAATAAGGAAAATATCCCTCACCGTGAACTACCTAAGACAAGGTTCAACCCAAGACAAGGGTCCACGAGACACTCCATGCAACAAACAAGTTCCATACAATTTAGGATTTAAGTATAAATCCCTTATACACTCATTGTCATACTATTAATAAAAAACATATAACATCAAGCAACATTATCTCACTTGAGAAAATCATCTTGCCCATTATAGATAGCTCTAGAGCTTCACACTCTTGAGGATACAAACAATCTTATATTTGGAATTAAACTTACATCGTACAGTTACATGCACAATCTTGAACCATCACAAGTTATTTACTTATTAAATAGATAGGTTCGGAATGTACATAACATTCCAGTAAGCGGCCAAACTATTGTTTGGTATCTAACTGCAAAATCTTATTTCATTATTTCAAAAATTAGAAATTATATTTCTATCTAAAAACATAATACAAAAAAGATATTAAACTTCAAGAAAAGCATATGATGGAGTTTCCATATTATTCAAACATCTTGCCTCACCAATATTAACCGGATGGAAACTAAGTTTACCCATTCTTTCCCATGCAAGATAACCATACAAGGTTTTCCTTTAATTTGCAGCTCAATAAGATGAGAGTTGTAACCTTAACTATTCTTTCACTTTATGCCCATAAATTGAGTGTTGAAACCCAACTCTATTAATTACCATTAGTTACATTTACCTAGAGGCTAAGTTTTGTAGCCTTGCTCTGCTAATTATCATTAGCCTCATTTACCCATAGGCTGAGTGTTGGAACACTCTCTTTGATACCAATTTGTAGCACACCCTTCATTACAGTAGACTTGAACCACACTAATTTTTTTTCTAGAATGTTACACGCATAATGGTTATATAAATTCCTTTAACAAATTAATAAGAAAAATACACATTTTAGCGGAATCATAGTGGATCAACATAGATTACATCAGGAAAAACCATATTTCACAACACAATTTAATTTAGTGTAGCTTTAAGCATAACAATGTAATTCTTAACTATCATGCAAGTAACCGTGACACAGAGAAATTGTGACATAGATTAACTATGACATAGATGAACTGTGACACAAACAATGTTATATTAAATGTGACACAAAGTCACTATGACCCAATTTAACTGTGACACAAACAGTGTTATATTAATTGTGGCACATAGTAATTGTGACACATAGAAACTGTGACACAAACAATCTTATATTAATTGTGACACAAAGTCACTATGACACAAATTAACTGTTAAATTATCTGTGACACAAGTAATGTTTATATTAACTGTGACATAAACAATGTTATATTTACTGTGACACAAAGTCTGTAGTTAGTGTTTTCACACTAGCTGGTACTAAAAAGCACCTACTAAGACCTATGTAAGTCTTAGTAATAGTTCGAATGGTAGTGAAAATAATGAAAAATAAACTAGATCTACACTAAACATGCATTAAGATAACATCAATATAAAAATGGTTTTAAGAAAGCACCATATAGTACCATAAAAGATACCTAGAAATTTGGGTCATTGCAGCCTTCCAAAGTAGTAGGTTCTTGGTCTCCTAGTAGCTTTGTAGTCTCCAACTACACATCACAAGATGTACCAAAATTCAATATATGGGTAAAACGGACTCAATGGAATTTTGGTAGAGTAACGACATAAAATGAGGTGGAGAATCAATATTTGTTCTATGAAATAGGGGACCTTCACATGTATATATAGATATTGTGACCCATGGTATTTGGTGGCCCATGGGATTGGAAAATGGTATTTGTATAAACATTATGAGTGGATTAGATCCAAGTTCGTTTCCCCATTTTTATGGAATTTTTCTCGTCTGTGGTAATTTCCTATTTTTGAGGGATTTTTTTTTCCCATTTTTTAGGAATGTGCCAATTTCCCTCTTTTGTGGAAAGAGTAAATAATAATGATGGGTCATTTATAATATTTTTTCCATGTGAAGGTCAAAGTGGTGGAAATAAAAAGTGGACATAAGTTATGATATTGTGTGGCTAGTTGATAAGCAAAGTGGACAAATGTTTTGTGTTAACATATTGCCCCATGATGTGTGAGGTTAGGAGCTAATAATATGGCCGAAAAACATCATAGGATCTTTCTTTTTTCCAAGGAAGAGATGTGATGGTATCATAGAGACCAGGAACTATGTCAAAGGGTGTATCATAACCTTCATTAGGACTACAAGGGCCTTCATCTGCATATATTATCACTCAAAATGGAAGAGGTACATATAATATCAAATGTATGGATGATGCGGGCATACCCATGCTCGTATCAATGTCTCAAAAATATATAAAATGGATCAAGGACCAAAAGGGGGGCGATCAATACATAGATAAATGTTGTGTACACCATAGGTGTCCAATAAGAAACAAATTATAATGGACTGTAATCATGGTCTAACCATGGCTAATATGAAGAACTGGTATATGGAAACCATGGCATTCACCAAGAATGCAATATCACAATAACTAATGCACTGTTGGATATGAAGGGGTCCAACAATTGTATGGAATCAACAACTAAGGTTCAAAATCTCAGAGGTACAAATAACTGCATATGAAACTGGATACATTAGGAATAATGGAACTAAAGGGATTCCCAAACATTTTCACCAACGCAACCCAAATATCATAGCAAACATAAGAATGTCAGGATTCTGGCAAGACTTGCCAATATGCTAGAGTCAGAGGATATCTGAGGTATTCAAACAAATAATGAAGGAACTAACACCCTATATAAATCTAAATGGTGTGATGATGTGGTTGAATTCGAGCACATGATACATAACCGATCTAAGGGGCACTAAGGGCTCCCCTTAGGTGGTCCAAGGAACTCATCAATAAGGTGGATGAAACCAAGATACAAGGACCTCTAGGTCTATCCTCTGGAATAGATGTGCTGATGTCAATAGAGGGAGACCTGCAACTACCAAGGCAATGATTTTTCCTAGATAGGAAGGATACAACCATATAGGCAATGGAACTAGATACAAGACTGAGACACTGAATGGGGATAGAAGAGAAAATGTGTAGGGGGGAGCATACTTACTTTGTTCAGAGTATGATGGTAGGGATAACCTGGAAGCATATTAAACTGATCTGGGGGGAGGGGAACATAGCTAGGGTGACCTAGTGGGGATGACTGCAATGGTGGATGATCAAAGAGAAGAGATTGATACATGACATCAGAGTAAATCCAAGGAGGAGTCATTGAAGAATACTCTAAACAAAGGAAACCATACTAGGGAATGATTTTGTGATATGAGACTATATGTAATATATAGGGGCACCAAAAGGCACTATTTGGGCCTTCTTAATTTTTTAATCAGCTTAAAGAAGGGATAGAATGGTGCTCAATAATGTATTGACCTGTGGATTTTGATCGAGCACGGGTTAGTTAATGCTCGTCGGTGTTTACGATTTTAGAGATTCTGAAAACATGAATAAAACTCCAATGAGGTTCTTTTTCATAAATTTAGTCTCTTGATCCCAAAAAAGAATAAAAGTATGCAGTTGATAACACTTATAGCCAAAGTGACTAGAGTATTCCTTTTTCGTAATTAATCCATTTGGCACAAAAAAGGGGTAAACTTACACCGAACATATGCCCTTTCAAATACTTTAATCAACACAAAAGGAAGCAAGTTTTCTTAATGATCTTTTCATTCTTTAAGGAGTTATAAAAGAGCTTAAAAGAAACTCCGTAGTGGAAGTCCATTTAAGGGAATGGAAAATAAGTGACAATGTGAAGGAATGCATGCAACTTCATGTTTTGGATGTCAACTACAAGGAATCCTGATCCTATGGGGATACGCATGGCATGGGTGTCAAATGTGAGCGGTACTAAAACAATCACCCATGTAAGGTAGGATTTATTGCCAAGTAAGGGCGAATGTAATGGTGGTCGGATTGGGCCACTTACTCAAACAAGGGGGATCCTACAGGCATAAAGGGTAAACTGGATCAATGCATCACATACTATGGGGGATAAAATTAGTTATAGTCTAGTTAAGATATTATACTTGCAGGGATCTGTTGTCGACTAAAACAATTGGATTTCATTACAACTTGGACCTGTACACATGGAAATGATACCAAGCGTAAAATTTGCATCTGGAAATTAGACCAAATATACAAGAGGAATGTGACCTTGGAAATGGTTGATATCATGCATGTGAAAAAGTGGGTAGGGTTAAGGTCATTCCCCCAAGTGATGGGGATGGGGTTTGTGATTGTGGATCATATATGTGTTGGCTTGAGCTATGGGATCATTGAAGTACTAAGATAGATGTGACAAGGAAGGATCAAAAGGATTAATCATGCCCCATATCCCAAGTTAAATATAATCAAGCATGCACCTTGGCATAGAGGTGTCAATGTAGTGTAAATGATCTCCTAGAGAGTTACTAACAAGGCATTGATCAAATGCTAGAAAGGAGGTGTACCATGAGGTTATTGGCCATGGTGGTACATTAAATTGATGATATGATGATGGGGGATGCCCCTTATGGGGACGGATGACCCTAGTATCTCCAAAGATGGTGATGTTAATGAGTAGGAAGGTCTAGAGGCTTGCCCCCGTGCTGTGGACATGGGATTTCCTTATTTGTGAGAAAGGATTGACTAGAAATGTCTAAGGGTCCTATGTCTGTCGACGCAGTCATAGAAGTATGGGTTGACAATAAAGGGTCATTAGAGGATGAGATGAAACAAATGGTTTTCGTCTCATGGGAAGAAGACTCTAGTGGGTGAAATTCTTCAATGATAGTGACTTGAGGATACAATGATAGTGAGTACAGAGGATGGACAACTATGGAAAATTATGGGTAGCATGACCTGGAAGATCACATAAAGCGTGGGGAAGAGGTGCTCAAGCCACAGTTGGAGGAGGCAGTGTCACAATATTTTTTTTCATTGTCAGTGTGGCTGGATTTGAGGTCTTTCCCCTAGCTTTCTTGCCTCGGGGAGGAGAGGGTGCAAGAGGTATGACATTGGACACACCATGAGATGGGTGTTGGGAAATCTTGATTGGTTGGACCGGTTGTAAAACAACTTGTGGGGTAGGGGGTGGGTTAGGTTTAGGTAGATACAACATAGGAGGGCCTAACATCAATCTCATAATGCATAGAGTATCCATCATAGGAATGCTCACAGTTTTTTATGGAGGAAACAAAAATGGGATTGTATGGATAGGCATTTCCCCCACCATGCTGGGTACCGATGCTGTTTGCAGTTGTGTTTGTGGTGGGTGTTGAGGTTATGAGTGTGGTTGCGGAGGTACCAGAAGTTTACTAGATGAAATGGTGCACAAATCTGATATCTCGGCATTCTGAGGAGTTGGGGGGAAGACTCAAAAGAGCTAGTAAATACGGTGTCACAAAAGGGTCCTAGCCCAAAGGCAGAAAGAAAGGGGATGGAGATGTTGTTGATAGTGGTGTCAACAATGGGGATGACATTTTTCAGGGGTATCCAATCCCTTAGTATTGTAGTAAGTCAATTGGTTCCCTTCATGAGGGAACATCATAAGCTGAAAGACTGAAGAAGCAACGACTTTCATGGAATACATGTAGCTACGTCCAAGGAGGAGGTTTTAATTAAGTTGGATGTTAACAAACTTAATGTCAATGAGGACCATTTTACCGTCTAGAACCATGAGAACATTCATGATAAGTATCTGCAGTTGGGAGACATGACCATCATAGGAACATAATGCAGCAATAGAGGGTTTCAAGGGAGGTGAACCAATATTCTACCAAACAAATTTTTACATAATACAAGTGGAGGAACCTTCATTGGCAATACATCGATGAATGATGAGGTTCCTGATTGACATGAGAATATGGAATGTGACCGACGAAGGCATGCAGAGTTCAAGCTAATCCAAGTCAAAAGTGATCAAATGTGAATCAGATGGGTCTATAGCACCTAAAGTCGAAATTAATGCTTTGTGTTGCATGGAGTGGTTCCTGATAACCTCCAAGGTCAACATGCCAGTAGGTGATTGGGACAAATCATCCACAATGATATAGATAAGTGAATCTCAAGCATTGGGATTATTCACAATGCAATAAAAAGGAAGCTTCATTACTTTGGGAGCCCCATTGTTTAGTGGTGGAGGTAGGTGCAAATATTAGTCCATAGAGGTGGATTCTACAACCTTATCTGTGGGTATGGTTTCGTTAACTGAACCGTATTGGTTGTGTCTAGTATGAAGGTTGATTTCAAATGAAATCATCAAAAGGTGGTGGACACTTGAATCAGGAGCTTACTCTATCAAGTAGGTGTGGTATGGTATGAGAGCATGGGTTGGGTGGAAAAAAACCCTTGAGTAGGAAAAGGATTATGAATCACCATAGGTTGTTGGTTGGGTTGAGGTGGGGAGTTGGTTGTTCCTGAGGGGTGGAAGTCCCTTAGCGTTGGTTAGCCTCATCCCAAAGTTGTTTATATCTATACAAGTGGGGTCAGTGATGCGTATAATGGCCATAGACACCACAAAAATAAAACGGGTGGTTGGTCTGAAGTTGTGGGTTCTTCCCTTGCTTGGGTGGTTTATTGGGGTTTTGAGGTGCAGGATTGGATCCATTATTATCATAAGGTTGTGGAGGTTGGTCACCCCCATCCTAACATTGATTTTTTTTTTCAGTTCTTCCCTCTTCAATGCTTTACCCTACCCTTATTGGTTATTGGGGGCAGGTTGGGCAGGCATGTTTTTTTGTGCATGAACTTACCCTCACGGAGAAGGTGGAATAGGGAAGAACCTGACATAAGATATTCCACTAGTTGGATAGGGTAAGGATAGTAAAAAGTAGGCTCTTGAGGGGCTATATATCCTTGTGGGGAACCACCACACACTAGGCCATTTGGACCAAATTCCGATGGTGGATTCATCGCCCTTTTGACTTCATACTATCGGGATAATGACAAATGATGGTTTCTCAAAACGTCATTTAACATGATGTCACTCTTCCGATGATGGATTGATTGTAGCAATGGTGACATTTATTGTAGACACGTGTCATGCAATATTTGTTTCTTCATATGCATAAATCATCGTCGCAAGACTGATGATGTATCCTATGAATTTTAGGTGTGTCTCTCATGCGACCGAACGTATGTCACAACGGTGACATAACCTCCTCGAAATTCTACACACAATCATCACTATAGCCACAACTATTCATAGTGACTATGAAATATATGTTGTCAGAAATTTAGTCAACCATAAGTTTACCCATCTAGGATTCCACTCAGTCTCGTCGCTATTGTGACGAAAGTGAGTCACTATTTCAACACCTCGACGTCGAAAATGTGACATCAGTGTTAAGGTCACGGAGATAGGATCTACTTCGAGACATCACAGTTGTGACATTTGGGCATCTCTAGTGTGACAATGTGGATGTCGCAATAGAAATGTTAAACATTTTTGCATCAATGTTTCAATCATAGCTCCGATAGTTGTATCTGTAATAAGGGTCATCACAATACAGTGTCAAGTGTCAATGTGGTGCTCAAAGATGGCACGGTCAAGGCCAGGGATCTCAGTATATGGCCAAGATAAGACATCATGGACTCTTGAAATAATTTCTTGTAGGAAACAACTTCTTCAGGAGTACAATATGCGCCTAACGTGATGTTCTCAACAACACCGGGTTTGTCGGATATATCGACTTGTATGGTGGGCTAGATGTTAGCCATGTTACCTTCCTCGAAGGTGTCTGGGGCTAGGATCGGGTTCTTGAACCAATCCACATTTCCATGGATAAAATATTTGGACTCAACCAATAATTGATCAACCAAAATTGGTAGACTCCTTGAGAATAAAATAGGCTCGATGGTGCATGTCATCCCAAGGGAAGTCTGGTTCAGTTGGTGCTTCGAAGATTTATTCGTCACTATGAAAGCATTGTGTGGAGAGATAGGAAGAGGTAGTGTTGGGTGTCGAGGGGACGGAGGGGTCACTGGTTGAAATAACATAAATGGTGTTTATCTCGGCCCAAAAGGTTTCTGGGAGGTGGATATCCTTAATAATAGTGATCGAGGACTATAAATATGGTTGTCGCAACTCATGGAGCACCAGCTGATATTCTGGAAGGTCAGTGAAATGGTGGGAATACTGGCCATAGATGCCATAGATTGCACACAACGGGTTACTGTGCAATGAATTGTTACACGTCTGAGGAGTAGCTATAAATTGGACAATCGGAATGTTCTCATCATCCTTCAATGTATGCATATTTGTGTGAAGGGTGAGGAAGTGTAGAAAATTATGGGTAGCATGAACCAAGGTATCACATAAATCACAAGGCACAAGGGCTCGAGCTGAGGAAGGAGAAGGGGGGTTCACGACTTAGTTCGCAATTGTTGAGGTGTTGGTTTTTCTGGATTTTCCCCCAGTCTTCTTGGAAGAAGGGAGATCAGTTTTGGATGATGTTTTTTTCGACACACCAGGGGGAATATTATTAGAGGTGTTGATGGGTTGAATTGGTTGAAGCATGACCTGGAGGGTCGGAGTGGTATTTGGTGTAGGAAAGAACCAGACATGAAGCCCTAATGTTAGTCTCGGGAGTTTCATAGTTTCCATAATGGGCATGCTTACGACTCCTGATGGTGGGAACAAAAAGGGAATTGTGTGGATTGGGGTGGCGCCCACATTGCTGGGTACTAAGGGTGGTTGAGGTTGAGGAGGTCACTAATGCTACGATTGGGGTGTCAGATAGATGGAGGGATGTGCTTCATGGAATAATTTGCTTGATGAGATGGTGCACAAGTCTGTAATTACAACGGCAAGTGGGGTGTGGGTAAGGCGGTAAATGTGGAGGTCATTGGGGCCTCAGAATAAAGACCCGATTCCACTATGGAAATTGAAGGAGTAGATGCCCCAAGTAGAGGTATTTCAACCATGGTGAGGATTTTCTCTGGTGTGGTGGGTGCTTTAGGTTCGTAGTAAGTAATTTGGTCGATTTTGATGACCCATCCCTCATGGCGGAACATCATAAGATGGAAAACAGATGAGGAAATGGACTTCATCGTGTACATGTAGCTTCGTCCTAGAAGAAGGTTGTAGTTGAGTTGGGAATACACGACTTCTATATCAATCAGGATGGTTTTTTCAGCTAATTGGACGAGGATGTTTTCAAGAAGGCCTTGCAGCAAAGTTGTGTGGCCATTGTAAACTCGAAGGGCGGCCGTGGATGATTGGAGAGGAGGGGATCCGAGCTTCTACCACATGAATATGGAGATGATGCATGTAGATGCACCCTCATTGACTATGCATTGATGGATAACGAAGTTCCATATTGAAAATGAGATCTAAAACGTGATGGATGAAGGCATTCGGGGTTCAGATTGGTCTAATTCGAATGCCATCTATGGTGAGTCAGAAGGGTCGATAGCACCTAAGGTAGAAAAAAATGCTTTGCATTGTGCTAGACCGTTATTCAAAACTTCTAAGGTTGACATAGCAGTGGGGGATTGCGATAATTCATCCATAATGTTATAATTAGGTGTAACATGAGCGTTGTTGTTGGTGGTGATGTGACACAAAGGTAATTTGGAGGATTTCCCCCCTGGAAGTGGTGGGGGTAGTCGTAATGACTGATCTACAGGGTTGGCTACAACATCCTTGTCCGCATGGATGGTTCAGTAGCTTATCCATACTGATTACAACACATTTGAAGGTTTACATCGGAAGAGTACATCATTAAAATATGGTGAAATCCTGAGTCAGGGGGTTGACTAGCAGGAGCAACTTAAGTAACTAGTGGTTGCATAGCGGTAGCCCCTTGCGTAAGTTCCATGGGATGGGTGGCGATGACCCCTTGCATGGGTAAGGGGTTTCGTAACACCAAAGTAGATCCTGCAATTCCTTATTAGTGAAATAAAACAAAATAACAACAAAAATAACATGAAACGAGAAAAGGGAACAAGAGGGTCCAAACCATAACAAAGAGCCCATGCAAGAACCACTTTAGATTTCCTAATGGTCAACAAAATACACATAGTTTCACCTAGGAGGTGAAGGATTCAAAGGTAATCAAAGAAAATCCCTTAGGAATCCATCTTTTTTCCACACTGAGTTATAGAAAGCTTAAAGAACTAATGGAGAGAAGCACTTTCCCCTTGAAGGAAGAAGGAAAGGGAGCTTGGAAGATGCCAATGAGTGTGAAAGATATGGGCTGTGAGAAAGCTCCAATACAATTTCAATAGCATAACCTTTCTCTAGATTTCTCTTCTTAGATGCATGGGAATGGCTTCCTTTTATAGGCCAAGAAGTGGCCTATAAACAACTAGATCCAAGTGTGAACTCTATCACCTCATGAACTAGCTTCAAGGTACACAATAGGGCTATTGAATGCCAATCCATCACGATGAGAAGATATGTTTGAATTTTTGTTTCTAAGTGGATTTTATGAGCCTTTAATCCACAACTAGTTGCTGAGATCCTTTCGTTTTGACATTCACATGGATATCGAAGGAAAATCCCAGTAGGGGTCACACAGGCACATAACTGGTAATATGCACAGTTTCACACCTGAACGGAGGTCAGGTCATGTAGATCTATCTTTTGACTATTCTTTGTCATTTCGTGACTCATATTACTTCTTGTATCTTATGAGGATGTCTTCGGTGGGAAGCATGCTATACTTGATGATGCCTTATTGTGTGAATCATACAAATGTCACATGTGTGCAATATTGATGCTTTAGAAAATAGCTTGTAGGTATGAAGTTGTTTTTATGCTATTTTTTTCTTTTCCTTGTATCATTCTCCATTTCTTATCTATGAAATATAATAATCGTCTCTTTTTCTTTGTCTTGCATGTTACCTATAAATCCCTTTTTGGAATTCTCCTCGGCATAATGCAAACCACCTATACAGTGCAAGAATATGTGTTGACATGGATCTAGTGATAGGGGTTCACTTCGCATTGTTGTCAACAAAACTCAACACAAATCCCATAGATATCGGCCCAGAAAGGTTTTATCCTTTCCAGCAATACTTGCAAAGCGAGGTCTCACCCAATATACCTAAGGGGGATGCAGGAACTGTTATAGGTTAAACTTGCACCTCTCCATCCGTGATCACCTTGAGCTGTTGATCACACAAAAGGACAACTTGGATGGAGGAGGATGTTGACCTTGGATGATACTTTGACTCACTCCATTTCCTAACATTACTGGAAAAACCCCAAAAATATATCATTTTGAGATATGAGCGCTACTCTACCTAGAGAGACTAGCGCCCATACGCTACTCCAGTGTATAATAGTAGCGCCTATATCCTAATATATGCTACTCCTTCTCAGCATAGTAGCGCTCACAATTGAAAATTGAATGAGCGCTAGTTGATAAGCACTAAAGTAGCACCCTATACGCTACTTCACTGAACAAGAGTCACGTACATCTTAAAAGATGATTAAAAAATAAATTAATTTCTCGAGGAGGATTAGTTGCTGGTAGTTTCCCAACTCCCCCAACTTCCTCCATAACTATACATCGACCTGAACTACTTCTCTAATCCTATAAATACAAACAAGATTAAAAGAGAAAAGTTAGATAGTGAGATGGATTAATGGAGAAATTTTGAGACATAGAGAGAAGCTTGCATTGGAGGAGTTGATGCTGAAGATATCCAAGCCAGAGAAGAGCCAGAGCCCAGAATCAAGTTGCAGGAGCCTGCTACATGATCAGGTATACTTGTACATCAATTTACTTTTGACAAATAAAGGTTGAAGTGTCTTTCTTTTTCCAACTTAAATGTGTTATGAAATGGCATCTTAATGTGGATCTGTTTTGGTCAATTCTGAATGTTAAACATTGTTTTTGTTTCTTTCAAGCTTTATATATTGTCCAAAACGCTTTGAGAAAGGTATTGTTATTGCAGGTTTACTGAAAGGAAGGTGGATTTGGAAGTTGAACACAAGATCAAGTAAAGGCTAGGATCAAACTTCGATTGAAAGGTGTGTTCCCAAGATCCATAACTTATTTCTTTTCATAAATGTCATTGCAATATCATCAATACACTTACCTGTCACCCCAACCAAGTTGATAGCATTAGTTTCCTTGCTATAGGGTAGATTTTCCCGCCAACAGACTGGCGACTCCGCTGGGGAAAGTTGAGTTTTGGCTCTAGGAAACCTTGTTCTTGTGTGTCTTCCCAGATTGTTTTGACTTCTTTGATTTGTTGAGAAAGCCTGTAGGTATCCCCTGCCTATTTCTTTCTACTTCCATCAGTTTTTGGTATCTTTCAAAGTCAGTTTTTTAAGCTTTTGAGATATGAGCGCTACTCTGGTATATATATAGTAGCACCCATACGCTACTGTTCTATATATATAGTAGCGCCCGTTTCTGCAGGGGCGTGAGTTTCCCTACTGCACAGTAGGGTACGTTTCCTGAAGCTATTCATTAACAGTTTGCTTGAGTTTTAGCCATTCTTATGGTTTGCTGACTTTGCTTTTAGGTCTCCGCGACTGGTGTATGAGGTTTTTAACTGTTGTTTAAGTCATAGAACCTTTTCTTTGAAGTCTTTTTACATCTTTTGAATCGCTTGTTTACCATTGGAACGTTTGGACTGTTTGGGACTTTTTTGGAAGACTAGGTCGTGTCTTGTGGTGAACACTTCCGCTTTTTAGACCCTGACTGTATGTTGCTAGTTTACAAACCTGCATACTCTTGTATCCGCTGTTTGTGGCAACTCTTGTCTTCTCTCTACTCATCCTATCCTTTTTTTTAGGGTTTGGTCCATGTTAGAGCCTCTAGGGTGTCTTCCATTTTGGTTGATTTCCATTCTTCCGGGACTTATTGTCTTTTTCTGGTTGCAAGTGCATTTAAACTGCTGTAGGCTGAGTCATTTCTCGGTTCTTCATGTTAGTAATTGGCAGCTTGCTTGTCTACTTTTGCTTGGCATAGTGGTCTTGCTAGGGTTAGATACTTTAGGTCAGTCCTTTTGTGTTTTTCTCCTTTGTTTTCTCCCACTTTGTTTCCAAGTTTAGAGGCTTTTTCTTTGCAAAAAACCTGTAGACCAAGTCTTTTTCGAGCTAGTGTCTTGGTAGCTATAAGCTTAGGAACTTTTTAGCCATACTTACACACGTTGCACTTAAGTTTTATTTTACTTTCCATTTTTCATAGTTCTTTTTCATTTATAGAAAAAGCAAAAAAAATTTGGTAGTTTAAGTTTAATAAGACTTATTTTTCTTATTACAAGATAGCATAAGATATTTTGTATAATTTCAAAAAAGAAAACAATTTTTTTTTAAGTAGGTTTACTCAAATTTTCAGTTTTGGAAAGAAGTAAATGAAAAAATGAAAAGAGCTTTGTTGTAGAAAGTTTTGATTTTATTGCACTTTTGTTTCCTTGTTGCAACCACCGCCACACAAAAGCACTACCCTTTTTGAGTAATAACAGCCCTAAAAATATTTTAATAAAATAAACTAGAAACATTTTTTCTTTTTAGGGATACACTACACCAACTAGTTTTGGTTAGGATCTTGAGTTTAAATCACCTTAAACCACTCAAGATCACACATTACGCAAAAATCGTAGTAAGACTATCACAGGTAAACCCATTTCACTCAAAACTTGCCTGAGATCTATGCAGTAGGTCATTGCAAGATCAGATTGTTGGGAATAGTCCTCCTACTTTCTGTTCGAGCATACGCCAGGATCGGATTGCGTATTGGGGACTCTTTCGAGTTTCGGGCTTAGCTACCCTGCCCACGCTTTCTGATTCGACCGGTGACTATTCCCCCAGGAGTTTTCAGTGTTGTGGTATCCTTAGTATCTGACTCTAGGTTCATACACAGGTGACAACAGAGGGTATATCTGCTATACCTAAGACAGACGTGGGAGGAAACCCCTTGCAGGTCTTTGGGAGGTCGGTTGGGTGATTCCAGCGCTTGCACCCTTAGTCATTGTATTGTGGACCTCGGGTAACTGTCTTTCTTCCTTCGTTGATCTGTTATGGGTCCTCATCATCCCAGACTCTTCTCTAGAAGGCATCTTTGTTTTCCTAGTTTGTATACTTAGGACTTTTTAGTTGGTGTGCTGTTTGCCCCCTAGTTGTAATGGCCACTAGGTTCTAGTCTGTTATTTTATATTTATAATCACGGAGAATCGAGAGCTTCGTAGATTGAGGAGGTTTCAAAACCTTCCACCACTTAGGACAGAACCTTTACAGCCAACTAGATGACAGTGGGTAAACCCTAATATTTCTTCAGAAACTACTCCTGAAACAGAATTTCCTGAAGAAATTTTTGCAACAGAAAACTTTGAAATAGAGGTTCCTGAGGAACCACTACCAGGTACCACAGATCAGCAACACCTTAGTACAGTTGAGGTGGAAGATCTTACATCTGCGGAGTATAGCACTCCTTTCAATCCTCCTTTGACCAATACTAGAATTCCGCTTCTGTCACATGTTGGTTTCCAGCAGCCCCATTTCAGTGCAGATAATTCATTGCCTGGATATCTGATGTCTAATCTAGGAGGTGAACAGGGAATTCCCCAAACTCCCACTTTAGGTATGAACACTAACACAGTAAATCCTTCTTTTACTGCTACACTAAGTCAGGCACAAACCTCTGTGTCTACCCCATCCTTCAGTTTCAATACTGGTACATTAGGTATGCCAAGTGTAACAACGATGGCATCTATCCCTACGCCTACTGTTGGACCTAGTAGTATAGCCAACTTTGCAGCACCTCCTTCTTTTCAACCGCTATATCAGATACCTAGTACTTGGATTTCCACACCTGTTGTAGGACCAAGTGCTTCTGCAACCATGTCAGTCATGAGTACCATGACTGCATCGTCTACATCAGCTTCTACTGGTTTCAATACCTTTGTAGGCCCTAACATGAGTCAAGGTAATATACCTGCAGGTAATGTTTCTTTTTCCTTATTCTCAGGGGGAGGGGGTAATATTTTTAACCAGCAATATGGCGGGGCTAATACCCAGCCATAGTGGATGAACCCACAGATCACTAATCCACTTTCATTTGGGTGGGGAAATTTTAATAACTCTTTCGTACGACAACAGATGGCAGGGGGAAACCGCTACCAACAAACAGCTGGGGGAAACCCCTACCAACAAGTAACTGGGGGCAACCCCTATCAACAGATGGTAGGTGGAAACTCCTATCAGCATATGGCCGGGGGTAACCCTTATCAGCAAATGGCTGGGGGCAACCCCTACCATCAGTTCATGGGTCAAACGATGGGTGGTTACCCTTATCAAGTACCATCTTACCAGCATCGTTTACCATTTTTGGCAACTTTAAATTTGCCAGATCTTTCTAAACTGACAAACGATCCTATGTGTCATAATGCTACATGGCCATCAGTTCCCACCAAACTAACTTCGGACATTCCAAAGTTCGAAGGCAAAACAGGTGAAGACCTTGGTGACCATGTCACTACGTTCCACTTATGGTGTTCCTCAAATTCATTAAACAAAGACTCCATTAGATTGAGACTGTTATAGAGGACCTTAACTGGTCCTGCAGCCAAATGGTACATCGAGTTACCTGTGGCTACTTTCTCTAATTTTGGAGATCTCTCCACGGTCTTTTTGAATCACTTCCAGCTTCCCGTTCGGTATGATGCCAGAATGGACCTTTTGTCTACGTTTAGGCAAAACAAAGCCACTCATTTATCTGATCACATTCAGGAGTGGCGAAGACGGAAGAGGCTCATTAAGGCCAACATTCCTCCAGAGTTCTTGCTTGAGTGGTATTTGAAATCACTCCTTTCTTATATTTCTAAGAAAGTAGCCACATCTGGAGTATCAAACGAGGAAGAAGCCATCTTACGGACCCAGCAGTTAGATCTCGTTTATGCACAATCTAGGTTATTGTACGAGATTATACCTGACGCACCGAGATCGAACACCGATCTGAGTAGACCCAAACCTGGACCACATGCTGACGGCATAATGCGTTCAATTGACTCTGCAGCTTTCGAAGCACTGACTAAACAGGTTCATGCCTTATCAGTCAAACAATCGACTGCAGATGTTTCTTCCATCACAACCTCTCCTTCTACTTCTGAGCCTGTCAACCAGGTCCAGAACAATCAAAAGGGCCCTCGGCAGCCCAATAACAAAAAGAAGGGCAAGAAAGGAGAGGGGAACCAACAAAATCCCAAAAAAGAGAATGCTGAAGAGGGTAACAAAGAGGAAAAGAAGGTGAAGTTCCCTTGTAAAATTTGCAAGCAGAACCACCTTACTCACCAATGCCCTTTGCTTGAAGAAGCCCAAAAGCTCTTAAGATAAAAGAAGCCTGTCGTCCTGAAAGATCCATTCCTTAAAGGGTAGGGCTCAACTTCTGGCACCTCAAATACTGGGGGAAATTCACATGCTACGGTTGATCAAACTTTTATCAACATGGTTAATTCGGATGCACTTTTGCAAACTAGAGCCAGGAACTATACCCCGGACGCATAGAAAAAGGATAAGGAGATTCCAGAATCCTCCACTCCACTCCACATACCTGTGGACCCAATGCCCAAGATCCCGAAAGGTGTCTTGAAACGGGCATCGCACAATCCCAACACTCGGGCTGCTTCCAACTACAATGTAGTTGAATATTTAGCCCAGACCCCTTGTGCCATGTCTACTTTAGAAGTCTTGCAGAGTTGTCCTTTACAACGGAATGCACTTCTGGCAGCTATTGGAAGTATGGAATCTTCTAACATGTCTGCGCGATTTGATATGACTTATGTCAAATACCGGTTGCCCTATCACGTTGCCCTTCAAATTGAAGTCGTTCAAGGTCCAATGACCATCATACGAGCTGTAGTAGATGAGGGCGCATCGCCTTGCGTAATGTCAATTTCCTGTTGGAAATATTTAGGCTCCCCCGAGTTAGCCCCTTCTAACACACTGCTTACTGCATTTGATGGCAGAACTTTCCATCCACATGGAGTTTTGCCATCATTTGATGTCACATTGGCCGGTAAGACAGTTGCTATTGAAGTAGAAGTTCTGGACGCTCTTGATTACAATATGTTATTAGGAAGGAGTTGGACATATGCCATGCGAGCTATTGCATCGGCAATTTTTTGAGTTGTTATGTTCCCATTTGAAGGTAAGATCGTTACAGTCGATCAAATTTTTTTCACTCAGAGAAACAACCAGAATTCTTTAGAAACCACAATTCCATTAGTTGATCAAACCGCCCCGGTTAAGGAGAGTTTAGGAGCAGGGCTGTATGGGTCGTTAATAGGCACTTTCGACCTCCCCTACCCTGTTCTTTTTATGCGTTCTGATGTGGGTAATGCTATCGAAACATTTATGGTTGGTTTAAGAACTGATCCGTGGATCCTTCCTACTACGTCATAACCTTTTGTGCCTCCCTCCATTGCAGAAGTGGCCTATATGGAAACACAACACACTACAATGGAACATATCATGACTCCACCAGTCTCTGTTGAGTCAGATATGGACTATGCTCCGGCATGGTCACTAAATTCCACTCACTCGTTCGATTGTTTAGATACGGTTTTGCCATCTGATGAAGCCATGTTAGAAGTCATGATGGGCCTGGACCAACCTTGGGAACATATGCATCATAGGTACTACATGCTTCTAGATCTAGACAGGATTGAGAGAGGAGAATTCCCTGTGAGACCCGGTGGATTTGTTGATTTGTCATCTTTTCCTTCTACTTCAAGAGCTGTTTATGCTGAAGGAAATATGGATAATATATCGAGAACAATTCCAATCAACATTTCCACCAAACCCGGGGTCGTGGAAAACATTTTTATTGGTGTAGACTATTCTCCAGAAGAGATCGCTTTGTATACAAAACTTTTTAAAGAATTCTGCGACGTTTTTGCCTGGTCATATGAGGAGATGCAGGGTATTGACCCAGCCATTGTGGAGCATGTCATTACGACATACCCTAACGCAAAACTTGTGAGACAAAAGCTCCGCCCCGTGAACCCTAGAAAAGCGGCCGCCATCAAGGTGGAGGTTGAAAAATTGCTCAAAGACGGTTTCATTTATCCAATTGATATGAAGGAATGGGTTTCAAACCTCGTTCCAGTTGATAAGAAGCAAGGTACTATTAGAGTCTGTACTGATTTCCAGGATTTAAACAAAGCTTGTCCGAAAGACAACTATCCCACACCATTTATCGATCAAATTATAGATGCTTGTGTGGGACATGAGATGTTCTCTTTCATGGATGGTTTTTCGGGATACAATCAAATAGAAATCAAACCCGAAGACCAGCATAAAACAGCTTTCATTTTCCCATGGGGGACCTTCGCTTATCGTAAAATGCCATTTGGCTTGAAGAATGCTGGAGCTACCTTCCAGCACGCGATGAATTTTTCTTTTCATGATATCAAACACATTGTGGAACCTTACTTGAATGATCTCCCGGCGCGATCTCGAAAGAGACGGGACCATCCAGCTCACCTTAGACAATTGTTTGAAAGATGCAGACGATATAAGATTCGGTTGAATCCTAATAAGTGTGTGTTCTGTGTCGAATCGGGGCTTTTACTGGGATTTATTGTCTCCAGTCATGGCATAATGGTTGACCCGTTGAAAGTAGAGGCGATTGTAAATCTGCCTCCTCCTCGCACCTTGCGACAACTTCAAAGTCTGCAAGGCATGTCTAATTTCTTACGACGATTTATCATAAACTATGCTAAAATTACCAAAGGTTTTATGAGGCTACTCAAACAAGACTCCCATTTTGTGTGGGATGAGGCTGCTCAAGCATCCTTTGAAGCCTTGAAAAAGGCACTCCTTTCAGCACCCTTGTTGAGTCCGCCAGATTAATCAAAAGATTTTCTGTTATACCTGGCAGCGTCTCTTAATACAATTGGTATAGTTTTGGTTCAGGAGGACAATATGTTCCAAGAACATGTTGTCTACTATCTTTCTCATGCATTGATAGCCCCTGAGGTTAAATACTCGCATGTTGAGAATTTAGCACTTGCTGCGGTCTATGCGGTACAGAGGCTTCGTCACTATATACTTTTACGAACTACTACTGTGATAGCAGAAATCAATCCTTTCCAGTACGTTCTCACCCGACGAATCATCGGTGGGAAATATAACAAATGGATTGTAATCCTACAGGAATTCGATTTGGTTTTCCAATCATCCAAGTCGAAGAAATCACTAGTGTTCGCTGAGTTAATATCAAAATTTCCAAGTGACCTAGAACGCGTTGAGGAAGAAACATCATTCCCAGACGAACATATCTTCCTCATTGCCTCCTCTGACCCATGGTACGGAGATATCTTAGTATATCTCCAGACTTTGAGGTGTCCTACCACTTTTTCTCGAGAAGAGCGACGTAAGCTCAAAAGCCATGCGAAAAACTACCTTATCATTTTAGATACTTTATATCGACGTGGGGTAGATTCCATTTTGCGACACTGCTTAACTCGAGAAGAAGTCAAAGCAGTATTAAATGATGCCCACAGTGGAGCTTGTGGGGGACATCTTTCTGGGTTGGCAACAACTCAGAAGATACTGCGTGCCGGATATTTTTGGCCCATGATCTTTAAAGATTGTGTGGAAGCGGTGAAACATTGTCAACCGTGTCAGTTTTTCACTAAGAAAATGAGGGCACACCCAGCTCCTCTTCATCCTATAATTACAGAAGGCCCCTTCACAAAATGGGGGGTTGATTACATGACATGCAATCCAGCTTCGGCTGGAGGACACCATTACATCATTGTTGTCGTTGACTACTTTACTAAGTGGGCAGAGGCAATACCTATTGTTAAGGAAGATGGAGAAGCTGCCGCTTATTTCATGTTCAATCAGATTATTGCACAGTTTGGCATACCTAAAGAGATAGTGACTGATCATGGCAGCCATTTCCAAAATAGCATGATGACTGAGTTGTATACAATGCTTGGTTTTCGACAAGAACATTCGTCTTCATACTATCCACAGGTGAATGGACAAGTTGAAGCCATGAACAAAACTTTAAAGGTTATTTTGCAAAGAACTATTAATGCCAGTCGAAATAACTGGCACATCATGCTGTACCTAGCTCTTTGGGCTTACCGAGCCAACGTTAAGACTGCTACCGGTTTCTCTCCCTTCCAACTTGTGCATGGGATAGAAGCAGTCGTATCGATTGAATGCGAGATTCCTTCGCTAAAACTAGTAGTTCAGTTACTACCAAATACTTCAATACTAGAAGAGCGTTTGTTACACTTAGAACATTTGGATGAACAGCATCACGACGCGCTTACAACAAACGAGGTCCACAAAAAACGAGTCAAAGGACAGTATGACAAATCCGTCAAACCTAGGGTTTTCAGTGAAGGAGACTTGGTCCTACTTTGGGATCAAGACAAAGAACCCTTAGGACCTGGTAAATTCAAATCCAGGTGGCTTGAACCTTTTATAATATCCAAAGTATTGAAGAAAGGTGCCTATGAACTGGTAGATTACGAAGGTAATAAGTTGGCCGAGCCTAGAAATGGGCTCTAACTGAAGAAGTACTACACCTAGGCTAAAATACTTTTTCTTGTAACATAGCTGTATATTTTTGTAAAGCTAGTTTTGTTATGCTCGTTAGGTAATCTTATGTGTGTTTCTCGTTTCGTGTACTAGATGTCAACCGAACATTTCTTAGGATTTGTTGATGGCGCCAGTCGCCACACCTATCAGTTGGCTGCAGCAGCTTGGGTCATTTATTCACCCGCTGACCAACTTGTCTCTTCGGGGGGGGGTTTGTTTGGGTCCTACCACGAATAATGTGGCTGAATACAGTGCAGTTATGAAACTTCTCCGAGATGCTCTCAGTCATGGCATTTCGCATTTGGATGTAAGGCTTGACTCACAATTAATTGTATTTCAGTTAACAGGTGTCTATCAGATTAGAGATCCGGGATTGCAACGTCAGTTTCTACGAGTTAGACTTTTGGAAAGACAGTTTCATTCTATCAAATATGAACACATTCCAAGAAGTTTAAACACTTTAGCTGATTCATTAGCAAACTATGTGTTAGACTGGCATTTGCATCATACATTGTCATAAACAACATTGCACACATAAAATTAAAATGCATACACATGTAAATAACCGATACTTTATATAACCGATACCGTATCAAAAAATATATGAGTTTTGGTCACAAGTCTATCAAGTCAAGTCATAAAAGTACAAAAGCTGGGCATAGTAGCCTCAAAAATATATACATAGAATGTATCTCTCTCCTATAGAGAAGGAGGGACATCATCATCATCTACTACATTGTGATAGCATATGACAAGCCTAGCTATCTTCCGCAGCACCCTAAGCCATGCTGGGGGCACCCCAACAACATCTTCCTGCATATCAACAAGTATCTGATCCATACGGCATGCATGAACTTCGTGAGTCAACCGACTTATTTTTCTCTCCAGGGTCCCCAACATAGCATCTGGTGCAGTAATATCAGCTGGCCTCACAAATATGGTAGGATGTCCCTCAGGACGAACAGGCCCCAGATCTGCATATGACACTTGATTAGAACTTCAAAACTCATTCATAAAATCCAAATACTTGAAAAAGTTTGAAAAAGTAAATAAAATTCAAAATTTAAACATACCAATATCTCCCCAGGCTCCACTTGGAGGAAGCACCAGCTCTGGATCATGTCGGAAATCCAATCCAGCATATGGAAACTGCTCAAAAGCAGGCACTTGCCTCTCCCACCACCCCCAGAAATCATCAATATGATAACAGTAGTGACTTTCCCCACCACCCTGGCAGAGGAATATGTCACCCCAACGGCCTAGTCTGGGCTCACGGGGGTTAACCTGAGGTAGAGGCATCTCCAAACTGATAGCAGACATCCTCTCAATGAAGAAAGTACACAAAATGCTACCGTACCCAAAATTCTTCATTGTGCCGGATTTGCAACCTGTCAATTGAGATTTCATGTTTTCCAGTAAACTAGTACTCCAATCATAGACATGACCGTGTAAGCATTGTACACCAATATGCATAGAGTGCCTGGAAGCTAAGTGTTGTGAAGCACTACCGGCTACTCGGTTGATCATGCTCACTATCACTTTCAAAGGGAGATCGTCAATAGTTGAAATCAAGACTTGGCTTCCCGATTTCTCAGCTCCGGCAACACAATATGTATTTACATACTCTTGCACAGACCTTACACCCACACGAGAAGACCCTTTCAGATTGATTACATCTCCTCTTCATGAGAGACCAGTGATAAAATATATGTCATCAACAGTAAGCTCCAGAATTTTCCCACAGATGGAAAAGGTATTAGTATCCACATCCCAATACTGAATAAGTCTTCGAAACAGTTTATTTAAAGCCCTAGTGTTTACGGTTCAATAAAACTTCAACAAACCACATCTTCTGAGAGCATGGAGGGTAGCCGGATCTTGCATGGCCAACCTATCCATGTCCTCATGCTCCCTCTCCCTCCATTGAAGGACCATCCTGCAAAAAAAACCAAATTTTTTTGAGTCTCGGCACTTGTAGGTAGGTTTTCAAGAGTGTACGCTACTGTGTATACTACACAGTCGCATATGGGCGCTACTCTACTTCAGCATAGTGGCGCCCATCGTGTTTACACGCTACTGTTGTGGTTACATAGTAGCACCCACGCAGCAACACTTATGAGCATCGCGTTGCAAGCTTTTTTTTTCTCAAAAAATGAAAACTAAACCATGAAATTACAAGTTAGGTGGATTTTAACTTACTTGGTGGAGGAATAATGACGTTTGGATGCCTGGTTCGATCGCCACGGAGATTTGAAATTTGCAAAAGGTTGCCCCAATCTTTGCCCTACAAAACAAATTGAAAATTGATTTTTAAAATGAAATCATATATACAAATTGGATTTTGATTTTTACCCATAATTGTTAATTTTCTATAGTTTCAAAACTTTCAAAAATCCCTAATTAATCAATTGAAACACACAATATGGTATAATACTAATCCAAGCTCAATTTTCATTTAATTTTTGTCGGATTCATCTCCTAAGTTTCAAAATTCTTGATGATAGACCTTGTCAATTAGTTAAATAGTTCAATTTCATATATCATTCAATATTTTTTCCGCATCAACTAATATTTTGTTGAAGACCTAGTTTTGGCAGAGTATGAAGCTATGATCCTAGAAGCTGACCTTTAAGTCATTTTAAGCTCTTGTTTGGACTATTTTAAACCTAAACAAGATTGTCGAGCAAGCTTGTCCTCTTCAAGCTCGTTAAAGTACTCGAAGGCTCATCCACTTAGGTATAGAATTACCCCTTTTACGGGCCTAGGTGGATTAACTACGGAAAATGTATACTCTAGGTATACTCCTGTATGCGCTAGAAGAGTTCTCCTTTCATTGTTTTATAATTTTTTGGGGGAGGAGACTAACTGCACGAAAAAGGACCTTTTGGAGCCTCTCTTTAGGGTTTTCAGGCTCTCTAAACATGAAAATACCAAGCGAGCATACACCTACTCGGGCTCGATGTGAAATCCATGAGAGGTAAGTAGTGGACTGTTTAAGTTTTTCAACTCTATAAACAAGAAAACACTGCCGAGCACAGACCAATCCGAGCTCGATATAAAATCCACGGATAGGTGAAAAGAGGATTGTTTAAGTTTTTCAGACTCTATAAACAGGAAAACACCGGCGAGCATTAATCTGCTTGGGCTCGATATTAAAATCCACGAGAAGATATATGGAGTTATTGTTTAAGTTTTTCAGACTCCTTAAAATTGAAAACACCGGCGAGCAAGAACAGATCTCGGCTTGATATTAAAATCCAGAGATCAGTAAATATAGAGTAATCTTCTATCTCTTCTTCGAACTCTATAAATAATGAAGAAGGTCCTGAGTCTTCCTCCCATGGGCTCGTTAAACCTTTTACATGGTTGGATCTATTGAGTTTTCATTCTTTCTTGGACTCATTAAAACAACAAGAAGGGTATTCTTTTATCTAAAAAGAATAAGGGACGGGAAAGACATATCATATCTTCATTGTCAAAGGCAGTTTCAGTCAGTTCTATCCTTGAACACAACACCTACTTGAGTCTTTCTTGTCGGTTGGGTTTAGTTTTTGACCTCAGGGTGAACCTTTCCTCCGAGTTATTTACACCCCTGGTTGGTTATTCTTCCAACCATATGGAGGGTCTGATAATGCCTCTTACATTTCAGACTTATTTACCCCATTATGTCAGAAGCTGCCTGAGTCACTTTGTGTCGTGCTCAATGTTCAAGGATATACCCTGTGTCGGCCATTCTGCAGTTTACCTTGACCTCATGTGTCGGCCTTCCTAGTGTCAGTCTTGTTACATATTATTCCATATCAGATCTTACCAGTTGAGTGTTCCTCGAGTTGGATGATGGAGGATGCCTTAAGGCCTCCCTTCCAACGGACTTCTTCCCATCGACATCAACTCATTATTCTGGGATTGAAGTTTAGAGTTTCGGTTAGTACCTTGGAGATTGCAGTCACTAGTGGCAATTTTCCTCGCTATTGAATGATGAGAATACATCAATGTCTCTTCTTCGACAGGATTACCAAGTGTTCGACTCCAAGTCCATCTATTCACATTTGGTGAATCGTACTTGGTACCTTGGACCCCATCATCATTATCGGTGGAAGTCCTCGCGTTTGTTAACGGTATACATCAATGACCGGTAATCAAACAATACCCCCCATGTTCGACTATCAGCTCATCTATTCACATGGTTAGGGTTTGTACCTAGAGTTGTTTTGGATGAAGACCTTGGGATTTTTGGATGACAGTACCTCATTTTGTTATCACCCAAGTTGCGCAAGAATGAGCCTCACTTATATTCAGCTCTCCATGAGACATAGATCCAGTTTGTTTTTATGGCTATGATCTCTCAGTTTGACATGGATCCACGCTTGTATTCCAAGTGGCCATGCTTTTATATACATATCCTTGTTATGTATCGGAGATCATGTTATATCACACTACACATCTATATGATGTCAAAAATGTAATTGCTCGCTGACCTTGATCTTTTTTGCAGGTTTCTTGTGACTTGTTTTCTGCGGTTTCTTTGCTCCTCCTCTGGCTTTGTATTATAATGTATTTCGGCCATCGTTTCCCTCTGACCTCACACATTAGGGGGCATCTGTTATAGGTTAAACTTGCACCTCTCCATCCGTGATCACCTTGAGCTGTTGATCACACAAAAGGACAACTTGGATGGAGGAGCATGTTGACCTTGGATGATACTTTGACTCACTCCATTTCCTAACATTACTCGAAAAACCCAAAAAATATATCATTTTGAGATATGAGCGCTACTCTACCTAGAGAGACTAGTTCCCATACGCTACTCCAATGTATAATAGTAGTGCCTATATCCTAATATACGCTACTCCTTCTCAGCATAGTAGTGCTCATAATTTAAAATCGAATGAGCGTTAGTTGATAAGCACTAAAGTAGCGCCCTATACGCTACTTCACTGAACAAGAGTCGCATACATCTTAAAAGATGATTAAAAATAAATTAATTTCTCGAGGAGGATTAGTTGCTGGTAGTTTCACAACTCCCCCAACTTCCTCCATAACTATACATCGACCTGAACTACTTCTCTAATCCTATAAATACAAACAAGATTAAAAGAGAAAGGTTAGATAGTGAGATGGATTAATGGAGAAATTTTGAGACATAGAGAGAAGCTTGCATTGGAGGATTTGATGCTGAAGATATCCAAGCCAGAGAAGAGCCAGATCCCAGAATCAAGTTGCAGGAGCCTGCTACATGATCAGGTATACTTGTACATCATTTTACTTTTGACAAATAAAGGTTGAAGTGTCTTTCTTGTTCCAACTTAAATGTGTTATGAAATGGCATCTTAATGTGGATCTGTTTTGGTCAATTCTGAATGTTAAACATTGTTTTTGTTTCTTTCAAGCTTTATATATTGTCCAAAACGCTTTGAGAAAGGTATTGTTATTGCAGGTTTACTGAAAGGAAGGTGGATTTGGAAGTTGAACACAAGATCAAGTAAAGGCTAGGATCAAACTTCGATTGAAAGGTGTGTTCCCAAGATCCATAACTTATTTATTTTCATAAATGTCATTGCAATATCATCAATACACTTACCTGTCACCCCAACCATGTTGATAGCATTAGTTTCCTTGCTATAGGGTAGATTTTCCCACCAACAGACTGGCAACTCCGCTGAGGAAAGTTGAGTTTTGGCTCTAGGAAACCTTGTTCTTGTGTGTCTTCCCATAACCACATTTCCACAAGTCGCAGAGGATATACATCATTCACATTAAATCACAATGTAACCCAGAGATTGACATAATCAACATTCTCCTCAAAACATAATCATTGCACTCTTGACATATTAATCAGATCTACTCAATAGTAGATTATTAACCAATAAAACACATCGCATATTTATCCATAAAACATATTGAACCATACTGCAACATCGCAATAACACAAATTCAGCCATACTTTGACGGTTTACAAAGAGAAAAAGACATAAACAACATGGTTCTTCTCATTATTCATCATCATGTCTTATACATCAAGGAATCCATCCACAAAACCAACACATGGTCAAACATACAAAAGTTGCAAACCTTAGATCAAATGCCACATAATAGATTGATCCAAAACAATGATTCATAGATAGATCGAATGATCGGTGCCAACAAGATTAGAGATCAAAGATAAGATAAAAAGATACTAGTCACCATAAAAGATGAAAGATTCAAAAAGATATACTTAGGCTTGCAATAATACTCATATTTATAGGCTCACACTGTCATTACAACTTGGTCCAATGACCCATTAAATAACTAACTAACTGCTTAACCAATTTTTTTGCATTATCGACTCTATTGCACTCTATGACTTGTCCTTTACCCATGTTGATGACCCTTTTGTCACTAATTGTACCATAATTATATGCTTTAGACCCATGCCAACAGGCCCCCAACACAAACTTGTGGCTCACCCTCAAGCCACCTCAACTGGATGTTGTTGGTGCATTCACTTGTATTTTGAAGTCACTGTATGCTGCCTTAATCTAGTCGACCATTTCCTTAGCCATTGCTTTGAGCATTGCACAATCTTCCACTTCTTGTTCTATTGGGTGTTTACCAACTATCTGTTGTGCTTTATCCATATTTTCCTTAATCCATGTCATTCTTGACATCGCTTCAACAGCCATTCGCTCAGCTTTCGTTTGTAGTTCATCCAAGTGTGTCGTTCTTCTTTGTTTCCTTGTTGGCGCCTTGTTGACACAATGTTGTAACTCTTTCAATTTGGTGCCCTTTGTCATTTGTGTCGATAGTGACATCACATTAAGCAATCCCCAATGCCTCTAGCTGCACTACTACCTTGTTGAGTTGCACATTTAGCTGGTGCAACTGTTTGTCTTTGACAAGAATTCCCCAAAATTGTGACACATCTTTCACGATGCTCTGAGCTGCTTTCTCCAATTCCGCGATCTCTGTCATGGCCTCCTCAATGGCACTTTTCCTTCCCTCTACTTGCTTTGATGGTGTGTTCAGCACCGCCCCTGTCTGCAGTCCCTCATTCTCTTTTTGGAGGTCTGCGATGACTTCACCCAACCTCAAAGCCTTTGCTTATGTAAGCATATATTTTCCTATCTCTGGTGCGTCTTTACAAGCCATTGAAATTGCATGTTCCAACCTTCTTCTATCCTCCACCTCTTGTGCCCTTTAACTCATTACCACTTATTTCTCTTCACGGATCCATTCAATCTCCATCTGAATCTTTTGTTTCTTCTTCTTGCGCCTTCGACACATCTGGTGGCTTCCTGCCTTCTGGGTCTGAGAGTTGATCCTCGTTCACTAGAACTTTCCATTATTTCATCCATTCTTATACAATGGAATCCAGTTCTTCTTTTATAATCTTGTATTGGGTCGTGAGCCACTTTTTTTTTGGTTATGCGCGTTCTTGAATGAATATCGCTTGTGGCCCTACTACCATCTTTGCAATTCTCTTATGCTTCTTTGCTGCTTCTTTTGTTAGTCATGGAATATTCACCACTTCTGTTTGCAGTTCTTCTAGGTAAATATAAAATTGAATGTTATTACCTATTTTCCTCTCCTTGTCGTTTAACTCCCACAAATTTTGGTATCGTTCCCCTCGACACACTTTAGTTGTTTCTATCTCCATACCCTGGTACTGCAGTGGCTCCATCCATGCAACCAGTGCAATCAATAATAAAAGCCACAAGTATGTGAATGGATCACCTGATTCTTGGGCTGATATAAAATCCTACATTAGCTTATTTAACAAAAATAGAGACTAACTCATTTGAACTCCGGTCGCACACTGATCCGCTGATGCAATGAACCCTGATGTACACTGATTAGGGAAATTCTCCTTACAATCTTAATTGTCAGCAATTTCACTACAATCCTAACACGCTAATCGTTTATTGTGTCGATCAAGTATCCTCGGGTGTTTTTCTCCACTCCATACTCGATATTCATATTCACAGCTATATTTTTATCATTGTCCTTCCCTTGGAAGTATTGCAAAGTATCTACCCTGGTCTTGGGTAATCCAATGATCTGTGATATAATATTGAAGGTGATCAGAATCTTCGTATCCAACCATAAGTATATGCCATGAAAGAAAACCAATAGTTGCTTTATACGTGCATTCACTTCTGCTAACCTCCAAAAATGCGGCATGTGAATTATTGATAGGAGCCCTGATCGCTCCAACCCCAGCGCCCATTGCATTGGCTCCCTCGTGATAGGATCTCCAACTCCATGCACTCTCTCAATGTATGTGTGTTGAGTGGACTCTGGATATGCCAAAATATCATGGTCACTATACTATAGTTTTTGCAATTGTTGTAATACATCTTCGTTGGTAAGAACACCATTTAGTGTTGTTGGATCCTTGATAGTATACTTGGAATTCTTACCAAGTCTCATTGTTGGTGCCCCTTCCTTTCATGGTGACACATACCCTGGAATGTCTGTGACTATCATACCTTGCTATCTTCCCCTTGCTGCTGCCATTTCTTCTTCTGCGGCACCTGATGTGCCTGCTTCTCCTCCTACTGCCGCGGCCCTTTCCAAGGCATGGGTATGTTCGTTCTTATTTCTGAACTTACTGGTCGACTAGTGCTTCTCTTCTTCTGGAATATCCGCACTGGTGCAGATGCAATTTCTGGTTGTTCTTCAACAATGGTCTCCCTTTTCCTGGGTTGTTCCTATGTGCTCGTGATAGAGATTACATGCGCCATTGCAAGTTTCTAACTTCACTTACACTCTGAATCTTCTTCCACAATTCTCACAATGCACAATGGGTCGAACTGTCCATCTTTGCATGTTTTTATAGCTGTGGTTTCCCGCTCTTTTCCCATCGAGTCGATTTTGGACAATAATTGCCAAATCCTCCATCGATTTACCGAATCCTTCACACTCATTGGCCATTTAAGGTGCCTTATTCCACTTGTGTCGTCATTCGTCGTGCCTTAACTGCTACATTTATTTCCCGATTTGACCAGTTTGCATTCTGTCGGACATCGATAGGCCCCAAACCTCATCATTGTTTCAAACTTTGTTTCTATCCCATCAACACACGTATGAATTCCAACCCTATCACAGTTACTTGGACCGATGCAAGAACTCAACTCTTGTCGACAGACTCCCAATCTTCGCAGTGTACCTGTTCCAATTTTATTTTTTTACTTGTTCTTTCTCAGTCGCCTAGCTATCCCGATAAGGTTTTAGTCGGCAATCATTTACTATATTTGGAAAAAGTGTTCCATTTAACTTTTTCAACTGAACTGCACCTCCGTCAATAATTAAATTTATGATATATGTCCGAATACAGTGCATCTCGAGCTTACCTGGGTGCTTTGCGAACTTATTGTCATATAAGATAACCATATCTCCTCGTTGAAAGTGCTTTGCCTTTACATGGAAATTGTGCCATGCCTTCTATCGGTATTTTTCTACCTGCTGATGAAATCTTGCGATGAAACAATCTTATTCAAGTTGCAGTAGTTGCTCCAATCTCTCTTCAATGGCTCCATCGTTACTCATTCATGTCGCTACTGCTATGAGTAGACTAGGGACGATGTACTCCATCGACATCACCGCTTCTTACCCATATACCAACTTGAAAGGATTCTGGCTTGTCAATATTTTGCATGTTGTCCTTAGGCTCATAGTATCCCACAAATCTTCAAGTTCCAATCATTGCAATTTGTATTGCATACCTTAGTAAGCGCATTGTCTAATATTTTGTTCAGCGCTTCAACCACTCCATTTGCTTGTGTGTGATATGGGGTACTCCTTCTATGTTGAATCTGGAATTCCTCAGTCATCACTCTAATGGTATGATTGATGAAATGTGTGCCTTGGTCACTCATCAATATATTTGGACACCCAAACCTGGTGACCAAATTGTCAAAGAGAAACCTTATTGCTATCGCAGCTGTGAAATCCTTCACTAGTGTTGCTTCGGCCCATATTGTTAAGTAATCGGTCGCAGTAATGATGTATCTCTCACCTGTCACTTTTCCTGGCAGTTTAATGGGTCCCACGAAATATACTGCCCACTTGTTGAAGGGCTGCAATGTCAACTGAGGCACTAGAGGCATCTCATCCCTTCGCGATAGTTTCCCCGTTCTTTAACATACGTCGCAACTATTAGCATAATCTGTTGAGTCGCCATGCACTATTTTCCACCATAAACCAGCTCTAAGTATATTCATGGTGGTTGCATGTCTTCCATAATTACCTCCTATGATCCCAACATGAGCTTCCACCAATACTCTTTCTTGTTCATGCGGAAGGATGCATCGATGAAGAACTTCATATGGTCCCATTTTGTATAACCATCCTGCAATTAGTTGGAAATCAATGGCCCTGACGACTAACTGTTTCTTCTAACTGGTGGTGAACTCCTCAGGTGGTTTCCAATCCCAAATAGCTACGCATTGGGAAATCCAATCCCAAATAGCTACGCATTGGGAAATCCTTCATCGATGCTTCTTGGTTCTTCACCTGATTCAATCCTCGAGAGATGATCAAGTCCTGCATTCAATCGCCTAGGATTCATGATTATTTCAAAATCAAATTCCTAGAATAGTAGAAGCAACTGACATATATTACCCCCAAACACAAGCTTGTTGACCAAGTACTTCAATGATGAGTGGTCAGGAAACATTTTGGAGTGTCCTTCTAGCAGGTAGTGTTGGAATTTTTGCAATGCATATACCATTGCGAGGCCTTCACTTTCTGTCGTTGTATAGTTATTTTCTCCACTTGACAATTTCTGAATTGCAAACGCAATCATATGGTCGATTGACCCTTCTCCCAGTTGGACCAATATCACCCCCAACGCAACTGATGAAGAATCTACATGGACATGAAACTCTTTCTTCCAGTCTAGGAATACTAATATTGGTGTTGTGGCCATCTTTTCCTTTAGTATGTCGAGGCTCTTCTAGCACTTGTCGTTCCATTCGAACTTTGAATCCTTCTTTAATAGCTTCTCCATAGGAGCATTAATTATTGCATACCCCCTTATAAACTTCCTATAGTATTGTGTATGGCCCAACGTCGCCCTCAGCTGCTTTATTGTCATTGGTGCTGGTAAGTCGACAATGATTGCTATCTTGGCTGGGTCGACCAACATGCCTTACTTGCACACAATGTGTCCCAATAGAATACCAAATGGTGCACAAATGATACACTTCTTTAGATTCAACAAAATATGATGATGTCAACGTCTTTCCAGCATCATCTTGAGGCTCGTAACGTGGTCTTTAACCAACCCATATATAGTCCACTCATCCATGTACACCAATAAAAACTTGTGAATCAAATCTTTGAATGCAGCGAAAACTAATCTTGAGAAAATATTGGGAGCATTCTTGATACCAAAAGGCATGACTGTGTACTAAAAGCATCCCCATTCTGTTACGAAGGTGGTTTTGTGTCGATCTTCCTTCACAATCTTGATCTGGTGATACCCTCAGAATCTATCTGTGAATGAGTAAACCTCATGTCCACCAACACCTTCAAGTACTTCATCGGGAAAGGGTGTGGGGAATGGATCATGAAGGCATGCATTGTTCAACTTCCTTAGATCGACGCAGATTCAAATTTCATTGGTCTTCTTATCTTGGATGACCATTGGGATGAACCATTCTAACTCTTCGCCAAGATCAATGATCCCTACATCCAACATTCGTTCCATCTCAACCTTTTCCTGCTCTTTGTATCTTGGATTCAATCTGTATGGTCGCTGCTTTACTAGCTTAGCATCCAGTTTTAGAGGGATCTTCATCTCGCCCAAGTCCCCTGAAATTCCCTTCATCTATGAAAAATTCGTCAGGAACAAGTCTTTGAATTCATGCAGTAGGTCAATGACCTTTCCAATTGTTGAATCATCCCAATAGTCTCCAATACTAGCAAACTTTGGATTTTCCAATGACCTAATATTGACCTTCTTTATATTCAATGGCTGCTTGGATTTGTCGAATGGAATTTATGGTGCTTCAACATCGTGACTTCCTTCCGAATTTGGGACACAAACATATCTAGGATCTTCCTCATCATCATGTCCTCCTAACACATTGTAACACTCTATAGTCATTTGTGGTGTCGCTTAACATTGTAGTCCCAGTGGTCGTTCAATCAAAACTATATTGAGTACCTTTTCACAGATTTCCTATAGCGCACTATGGATGAAACGATTCTCATCTGCGAAACTGAAAGTATGACTGAAGCTAGTACTCAAATCCTCCCACATTATCATTCCTCCTCGCAGTTCTGTGAATATGTACCAGCTCTGCGATACTTCATCGAGTGTATGGATGAACGCGTGAACCCATTCCTACTTCATCCTCATTTCCCATGCGATTTGACATTCTTCCAAATGATCCCTTGGATCACTTCTTCCATCATATTTCTTCCCTTTGTAGCATTCATCCTCCCCAAATCAGACTTCCATCAATTGTCGGCATATTTTCCAGCTTGTTATCGATGTCTTGTGCGTAGCCCACTACCTTGTTGGAGTAGTCTTCAATGCTTCTTCTAGCTCCAGTAGGCATTGTGGTTCTGATATTCTGTCTTCAAATTCATTGATAAATATTTCTAAGTTAGGTAATCCTTCGTATGTTGGCATATCACATACTTATGTCGATACCCATTTCAATGACTGAGTGATTCATGTGCACTTCTTGAGTGATACCTCATGCAACTGATTCTTCCAGTTCTCTAGTGCCTTGTCGGAGTCTAATGAGGCCAAACTGATGCTTCGCCACCCAAATTCTCCATCGGTGGTGAAATTGACATAGGATTCTGAAACATTGTAGACATTGTCCCATCCTTCCATGAACTCAGCTCTCATTTGTTCGACGTATCTCTACCCTTCATGTGGATCCCGTGGGACAATGACACTCATGTCGTGATTCTCAAAAGACATTGTCTGCTCCTTGAAATTAATGACTGCCAAGTTTTCCATTTTCCAGTCTATCCCCAACAGTGCAGGATATGGGATGGTATTGTCGACTATCTCTCTAACATTGAAATTTGCATATGACTTTAGTCCCTCCAGTTTGACAGGTAGATGAGGCAATCGACCAATTGGTGTAACTTTGCTCTGATTTTCTAGACGAAGCTGCATAGGATACCATACCAACTACGACTTCCTCATCATTTCCCATGTATGTTTGGTTAGGATATTCACAATCGATCCTAAATACAAAATGATGGAATCTACATCATATGCGCCAATATGGGAATTCATTCTCATTTCCCTTCTCGTTTTCTTCCTATGCAATCAGTTGAATGTTCATTCATGTCACCCTTCTTCCTGTATATACAAGAAAATCGCTATCTCTACCAATGCATCATGATCCTTCGCTAATGTCAGACAAATTTCTAGAAAAAAATTCAGAGTGCTGACCTTCCCTTGCAACCTCTGTGAATTTTTTGTTTAAAAAATGGGCGACTTCTCATAGATAGGAGACTTATCCTTATCCTTGATCAGTGCATCCCTTGCTTCCAAAAAGGTTTCTTTTTCTCCCTCCACATCAAATTGTAACTGCCTTTAAGTCATAGGCCGAAAATTTGGTAATGGCGTATCTTCTCCTGTCATAGCCCCTCCTTTGGTTACTATTGCGACATTTACTAGTTGACTCCTTATCTCAGCCGATATATTCTGTACATTTGGATTAGGATTTTGGTTCTGATTTAGGTTTGGGTTCGGCTACGGTTGTGGTGCATTCTTAGCCTACCACTTTGTGATTGGCTGCATACATTCTTCAATAGTGTGATCAACTGCACTACAATAAGTACACTGAGGTGTTGGATTCAGAAAATCCCTCTGATAGTGTCCGACCACTCCATAATTATAGCAGATAACTAGTCCTCGACCTTGACCAAAAGTTCCTCCGTGGCCAAAGCCTCCGTTGTGACCACCACGAAGTCCTCCTCTGAATCCTCCTTGCTGCTGATATGGTGGCAAATTATACTATGGTTGATTGTAATGTGGTTGCAGTTGATTGTACTGCGGTTGGTTATACTGCAGCTGCAGTTGATTGTACCGCGGTTGGTTATACTGTAGCTGTAGTTGATTGTACTGCGGTTGGTTATACTGCAGCTGCAATTGATTGTACTGCATTTGGTTATATTATGGTTTTGGTTTTGGTATCTATGGCTCTCATTTCTCTTCTCCTTTCATGAAGTATGTATCTGCAGTTCTTTCTTGGAGCACATCATATGTTCTGTAATCTTTCTCCTCGTGGTCGACAAATCGACAAAAGTTACAAAAAATATTATCTGGCTTCGACACAAACTTCTGTAAATACACACATTCTTCTAAACGATGCCTTCTTGTTTGACAAATTTGACACCAGGGAATTTCTCCTTGACTGAGCGGATTTGGTTTGCCAGACTGTAAATATTCACAGAATTCAGGACACTGGTCTTTGTGATGTCCTTCCAACTTGCATCAACTGCACCATACCTCTTCATGGACTTCTTTCCCCTTATTAATATCCTATAGTTGGATATTCAAGATTTCCAACTTCGACTAGATCTGGCTCATGCCAATCCCTATTTCGCCTATCGGCGAAGCTTCAAGCTTCCTCACAATTTCCATATCTTTTTCCTGAGATACTATCTTCTTCTGCATCAGTGGCATTCGAATATGGGTTACCAACACTACAATAAACCATTCTTTATGCTACACATCACTCATCCCAAAACTCACTTTAGCCATTAGAGTTTTAAATATCTGATCAAAATCCCACACTGATTCATTCGAGAATTGATTTATCTCCTTCAACTCTATGATATACTATTATTTTGATTTTAGTTTCTTGAACTCATCAATCAATCCAACTCTGATTTCAACCAGAGTCTTCTGTGGAAGTGTTGCAGGTACCTGTACAAACTTCATATACCAATCCAGTGCATGGCCTCTAAAGGTCGTCACCAACTGTCCTTTCTTGATATCATCATCTTGTACTTGTTTAACTGTCCATACTACTTCACACACAAAACAGTATTGTTCGGGATCCTCAGTCCCATTCCCCTGGAACAGAGGAATCTTCATGTCATCACCTACCAACCTTGATTTTCTATTGGGGTTTCTCGATCTGCTATTATTACCACTGTTTTGACACACAAGAAAACCCTGTGAAGAACTTGTGTTTTTTCCTCCAAAGTTTGGTACGGTGCATAGAGTTGTGGGTACGTTGTAGCTTTGGGTTTGTCCTTCCTCAAGTTTAGGGGTATCCTATTCGTTCCCTTTCGCAGTTCTCTTTTTTGGTCACACTAGGACTCTCTCTCTCTATCTCAGTCCTCCTCTTCTTCTCCGGATGGAACCTCACCCCACTTCGTAGGAGACCACAATCTTCTGCAACATCCCTCAAAATTTCTTCATAGCTCAAATCCATCTAGCCCACATCATTCTATCAAACCCACATTTATGCAATACCCACAGCCTCTGCACACCAAATCTTTAATCGTCGGAATTCATTTTCAATATCCCTTTTTCACAGATGAGAATTTTGATCCACAATTGAAGCGACAATAGATACCTTCCTTTGGGCCCCTTAAATAATTTCCTCTCTACATCATTGTAGGATTTAATCGAACCAACAATGAACTCAGTAAGATATCCCTCCAAAATGTTATCTACCCAAACGTCGACAACCCTTGAAGCTTTATTGTTAACCCTACTCAACTGCTGGATTAGTTCCAGAGTCCAATGTTCAAGCTCACCTCCTTGGAAATTATTCTTCGGAAAATTTAGTTGCACCAACCATTCATAGAGCAATATTGGAAATTCGTAGAAAAATACTTTGTGGGTATCATAGTAAATGTACTTCTGCAACCACTCATTTGTCGACTATGCATGGATCTGGTTTTCTTCTTTAGCAAACTCTAGGGTCTTCTTATTGAACCAATCTTGAATCTATGGTTTTTTCAGATACCATAGAATGTCCTCTCCTTTTCGTACTAGGGTCCCAGAAACAGAACCATTTGTTGACACAAATCTAGCGACAGAGGTTCACTTCAAACTGTTGTCAACAAACCTCAACACAAATCCCATATATATTCGCCCATAAAGGTTTTATCCATCCCAGCAACACCTACAGAGCGAGTGAGGTCTCATCCGAGATACCGAAGGGGGATGCAAGAACCACGTTTCCTCAGGTCACAGAGGACATGCATCATTCACATTCAATCACAATGTAACATGGAGATCGACATAATCAACATTCTCGTCAGAAAATAATCATCACACTCTTGACATATTAATCAGATCTACTCAATAGAAGATTATTAACCAATAAAACACATTGCATATTTATGCATAAAACATATTGAACCATATTGCAGCACTGTGATAACACAAATTAAGTCATATTGTGATGGTTTACAAAGAGAAAAAGACATAAACAACATGAATCTTCTCATTATTCATCATCATGTCTTATACATCACGGAATCCATCCGCAGAACCAACACAAGGTCAAACAATACAAAAGATGCAAACCTCAGATCAGATTCCACATAATAGATCGATCCAAAACAATGATTCATTTATAGATCGAACGATTGATTCCAACGAGACCAGAGATCAAATATCATAGAAATGTTGATGTATATGTAAGTTCAGAATGTATTTCACGTATATGTATATTGTATTCCTATAGAGATGTTATTATTCCTCTATACAGAAGTGTCATCATTTATATTGTAAGTGTCGTAACTTATACTTGATGGGTTATTAGACCACCTTATTGGGGTCGGCCCTGTATAATTCATGTGGTTCAAAGGGTTATTAGACCACCCTATTGGGGGTCGGTCCAGTTAGCTTTATGTTATGTGGTTAAGTTAAGGTCGACCAAGTAAAGGTTATTAAGCAAGTCAAGTCAAGTATAAATAGAGTGCGGGAGGCACTCTATTTGATCATTCTATTCTCTCACACACTCTTTGAAGAGTGGCGCACTTGTAGAGGAGGAGAAGCTACTGCTAGGAGATTTATATCTCTTATGCTTGGGTTGTATCATTGCTCTATCTATCTTTGAGGAATTTATTGAGGTTTTTCACCTTTATGGTTTTCCCCAAGTAAACTCTGTGTCTCTTGTGTGCTTGTATTATTGTGTCCATGATTGATATGCTGTAGATATGCTATACATGCTGTTATCTCAATTAAGATCCTAGATCAGATTGAAGTAAATTCTGAAAAACTAACATGGTATCAGAGCTAGCCTGAAAGAAGGCATGGTATGGCATGTATGACACTTGTTGCACTTGCAATGCTAGGGCTTGATATAGAAAAAACAAGTCATCGTAGCACTTTCGCTATAAATCCATTTTGGTGAATTTTTTAGATTTGAAACTTTTACAGTTCGAATTTAATATCCCCATGTACCTTGTTTCCAAAGGAAAACTTCGAATTCGTTGTACTTTGTGTTTTATGATCTATACAATATAGGGTTTCTACCTCTTCCAGAATCTGAGTCATAAAAAGGTGACCTAGGAAAAAAGGTCATAAATTGGGCTAGGAAGATCCAAATGAAATTTCATAAAAATTGACAAGTAGTGAATGGACTGGAATTTCTCAGGTAGCGTTTTCAGAGGCCGAAACTGAACCAGTGAAATGTGGCATGCCGTACAAGTTCGCTCTCATGTTTTATCCCATAAACAGGTCACGTTGTGACACTTGGAATAACTCTCTCTCAAATAATCCATTTGAGGTTAGACCTATGGGGTTGGAAAGATGATAGGTCTGGATACCTCAGGAAAAATTTTCAGGCCCTATGGATCGGAAAGTTCGTAGTTACACCAGAAACAATCAGGTGCATATTTATGTCAAAACAGAATTATTGTTTGAGCACCTTCATTCACGGCTTCAGGAATTTAGGGCTTCGAAGAAAGTTGGAATTTTTGTAATCAGAGACCACAGATGGATGCAACTCATAAAAATCTAAATTTAGAGACCAAGATTAGATTTTTTGGTTGGGCAGAAGGTCAGGCTTGATCAGACCCTATTTCGGGACATTGATCGGAAAAGTGGAAAATTAAGGCTTCTACAAAAATGAGAATTTTTTAAATCAGTGACCACGGCTGTAAGCTCCTCAGAAAAATAGAAGCTTAGAGCTTTGGATCGAACCTTTTGATTGGGCCAAAGAGTGGGCTTTATCAAACCCTAGTTTGGGGTCATGTCCAGTGAATCCGGAAGTTTCAAAGGCAATATTAAGGGGTGAAACTTTGCACTTTTCAAATTCTGAGTATATCAGGTTGATTAGCTCATCAAGGCGCATCTTTCTATCCTTTCAGAAGTTTGAATTTTTAGGGTTTCCCTAACAAACCCTAATCCAGCTCCAGATCTAGTTCCTGCAAATCAAGTGGATTGGGTTAATCCTAGAAGAGAATGGATTGGTCACCTACATAAGTGAAGAAGTTCCTGTTTTAGAGGGAGATGAGGCTAAGGCCTTACAAGAGAAGATTGCAAGCAATCTCGACAGGTATGACTTATCCAGGTATGTCTCGAGATTTGTTCATGATTAAGTTTATGGTATGTTTGTCTTCGTATTATTACGGTTAGTACAATCTTGATTAAATTTAGACTTGTCATATCACCTTAATAAAATTATGAATGCATGATAGAAGATATTCATTGATTAGTGTGTTGACACATATGATTGTACTAATGCATTATGGTGTTGTATGAGGTTTATGTTGTCTGCTAATATGAAAGGTACACCAAGAAAGACAAATCATGTTCTAGATCAAGAACATATGATCATGGTAACATGAAGACAAAGATTCATCCATTGTTATGGATCACATAGAAGATATGTTTACGAGGTATGTATAACTTAGTTCTATAATGGTTAACTTATGAGATATGCAGTTTACTAGCACAAGTCATTGAAGAGAACAAGAAGACATCATGCGGGTATGTTAGACATAACTAGCTAACATAGTAATCCAGGTATGTTTTTCCTATATCAAGTTAGAATCTTACCTTGTGTTAGGATCCTTTATATAAGTATACTTGGTATGATTGGTTATGTTTATTCATAAAGTTAGAAATGTAAGTAATCAAGGGTTTATACATATTATGTATTGTATCTTGATTGATGATTTGACTAACCAAAAGAGCCCTATGATCAAATAAGAATATGCATGACTAAAAGAAGTCTTCCCTGAAACCTTGAAAACTTATGTTTATTATCTATGTTTGAAATAATCATGACTATACATGTTTAAGACTATTGTGTTTTGATAGTATTAAGATTATACTAATGAATGTGTGATTATGTATGAGACCTCGAGGATAACACAATGATGATACTAATAAGCATGCATAGTGATTAAGGATGGATATAAGTTCAAGGACAGGTAATCTAGGAAGCAAATATCAAGAGGGAGCACACTTCAGTAGTTTCTGCAAGGATGCAGATCTTCAGAGCGAGTTGACCACTTCTCACAAACCACATCAGAATGGAGTTGCGGAAAGGAAGCAAAGACTGAGAGGGAGTCAACCCAGCAAACAAAAAATATAAGTATTTGAATTATCATTTCTTGCATATTTGATTGTTTAAATAATACTGTTCAATAATGTATATACTGATGTTCCTATAATTAGGTTGTGTATTATGCATATTAGAATAATTGCATTAATGAACAGTATACTACTAATATGCATGTGATGGATAAGTGGCCTATGGCATTGTACAACATTCCATTGCTACTTATCTAGAATGAAACCTCTTTGCTGACATGTTGGGAGTAGTGAAAACTCTTAACAATGTTCTGGTAGATATTGGAAGGCATCTAGAAAGTTACAGGATATGGATGAATGTTGTATTGAGGCATTGGCTAAAATAATTGCATGAATGTATGACATATTTCTTTATGTGTAAGAATTTGTTCTAAAAACTATGAGATGTTTCTAATTATGCAATTTAACTTGTTTTGTAGGAAAGATCGTATACCTTCACCTACAAAAGAAGGACTACAACATTTGTTCCAACAACAAAGATATCTATCGAAGATATTGAAGATATTGAAGTTCCCAGGATCTGGGATGAAGCAATGGAAGAATGCCATGATCCATCGATCATGAAGAGTGATGTTTGGGATGTAGTCCCAAGACTTGAATGGAAGTTTGTTGTGACTTCCAAATGGATCTGTAAGATCAAGCATGCTACAGATGGTAGCATGGAGAAATACAAAATGAGGTTTGTAGCTCATGGATTCTCCAAGAAAGAGGGATTGTGTATGAAGAGACTTCTACACCTATAGCCAGGCACACTTCAATCAGATCAGTACTTGCTCTGGCTGTAGTGATGAAATGGAAGATACACTAGATAGATGTCAAGATAGCTTTCTTGAATGGTGTAGTCGAAGAGGAAGTGTATGTGGAGCAGCCACTTGGTTTTGAGACACATGATGGGAATTCATATATATGCAGAACTTGGTATGGTAGGATAGACAGCTTTCTATCTAGTTTGGGATTTACCAAGAGTAAAGTGGAATACAACCTTTACTTCAAGGTTGAGGAAGGAAATCCTGTGATACTACTATTGTATGTAGATGATCTGTTTGTAACAGGTAATGCTAGTTTGATTTCCGATACCAAGAGGAAGCTTGCATCCGAGTTCGATGATGATGCACTACTTTCTTGGTATGGAGGTGTGGTAGAGTGCAGATGGAATCTTCCTTGGACAAGGGAAGTATGCAGTAGAGATCCTAAAGAGGTTTGGGATGATGGACTGCAAGGCCATGGCCACACCTATGGAATCGAACCCAAAGCTTCTCTGTGATGCTTCATCTGATTCGGTTGATGTCACGATGTATCGTCAGATGATTGGTTCCTCTATGTACCTGACGAACATGAGACAAGATATTTGCTTTGCGGTGAACACATTGAGCCAGTTCCTGATGGATCCGAGAGATGTTCACCTGGTTGCTGTAAAGCATATTCTAAGGTACCTGAAGGGTACGGTTGATTATGGGCTCAAGTATGATGCGAATCAAAATTTTAACCTACAGGGTTATGTTGATTCAGACTGGGTAGGCAATGATGCAGATAGGAAGAGCACATCTGGGTGCTGCTTCAGCATGGGATTAGGTGTGATATCTTGGTTTAGCAGGAAGCAGTCCTACGTAGCACTGAGTACATCTGAAGCAGAGTATGTTGCAGCTTGTTCAGCTAGTTGTAGGCAGTATGGCTTTGGAAGCTACTATCTAAGTTATTTGATTTCCTGTTGGAGGCTATTGGGATCTTTTGTGACAACCAGAGTTGTGTGAAGCTGTCTGAGAACCCAGTGTTCCACAACAGGTCGGAACACATTGAGATCAAATATCACTATATCAGGGATATGGTGCAGAGAGGAGCAATGAAGCTCTTGTATATTGCGATGGATGAGCTGGTTGCAAATGTGATAACGAAACCACTAGCCAGAGTGAAGTTTGAGTACTTCAAAGGGAGGCTTGGTGTTCTTCATATTGATGATACTTCGAGGAAGAAGTGATGGACACATTTGCTGGAGCCATTCCAAGCATGGTGAGAGGAGGATCCTTCCATGGCTACGGATGTAAGCGTTGGATGATGAGCATCAGGACGATGCTCCAATTACTGCTCTGTATATGCATCATGTTGGATGTTGGATATGATCAGTTGGATCATTTATATGTATGTATGCATCATGTTGGATGTTGGATATGATCAGCTGGATCATGTGTATGTATCTATAGATGTATCAGGTGGATACATTGTATGATTAGGTATGATCAGGTGGATCATGTATTTGTATATGTATCAAGTGGATACATTGTATGATCAGGTAAATCATGTATGATGATATGTATCAGGAAGATACTGTGTATGCATCAGGTGGATGCATTGTATGATCAGGATGATCATGGATGACGAGCTTCAGGATGTTGCTCCAGATGACATGCATTAGGATGATGCAGTGTTGATGATTAGGATGATCATGTGAACATCAGGATGATGTATAGTGAGTATCAGGTTGATACTCTGTGGCCATGGACAGGTTGTGCAGATGAGCATGTAAGTAGACCAGGGAGATCTCGACAGGATGAAAAAGGCCTTAGATGCTCTTTTGAGGCATTTCTCTGGGAGGACATGTAAGTAGACTTGGGAGATCTGGACAAGATGAAAAATGCCTCAGATGCTCTTTCGAGGCATTGTCCTATGGCATGTAAGTAGACCTGGGAGATCTAGACAGGATGAAAAGGGCCTCAGATGCTCTTTCGAGGCATTGCCATGACCACATGTAATCAGACCTAGAGATCTGGACAGGATGAAAAAGGCCTCAGATGCTCTTTGGGGTTCTTGCTTGGCAAGACACCCTTTTAAGGTTTTGTGGTAGGAATCACATGTAATCAGACCTGGAGATATGGATAGGATGAAAAAGGCCTCAGATGCTCTTTAGGGTTCTTACTTGGCAAGACACCCTTTTAAGGTTTTGTGACTGTCACATGTAAAAGATCCTGGGAGATCCTATAGGTCAGAGTTGTGTACCCATAATAGCCTGGGATGCTCTTTCGAGGTTTTGTGACACACGTAATAAGTGCTGAGGATTCCATAGTATGGCTAGTGTTGATGAAGACCTGCAGGTGGTGGTCCTACATCCAGTATGAAAAGGGACTGGCTTTGTAGAACTTCCTATGACGAGTAGATTTAGAGATTAACCGAGATAGCAGTAGCAGTGGTGATGATGATGATTCGAGGATGATGATTCACTGACGATGATATAGAGAAGAAGACTGTTGTGGGGAAAATGCACCTATAGTTAAGGGGAGAAACTACCAACTTACGGTGATAAAGATAGACTTACAAGCATTCTGCAAGTACAACAAATAAATGAAGAGATTAGGGTTTAGAGATGTAGGCACCTCATTCAGAAGGTTGATCCTAGCTTAGCCTCCCTCGCTCTTCAATGCTTATCCAATGTCGCAATGCCCAGACCTGCAAAACAACTTGATACCTTTCTCAAATACATTTGACTACATATATAATACTGATATCTATAATAGAAAGAGACATCAAACTATAATCAAACAGTAATCAAATATGAGACACATTAATAGGTCATATTTGGAAAGAGAAGAACGTCTGATCTTTATTAATGAATGAAAGCAAGTACATACAATTATACCTTCTTCCAAGCTTGGCACTTCACGAAACCTAGATTCAAGGTCTCCTGCTTCCGTTCTCCAAGGATCCCAGCCTCTAAGCAATTGTACTAGGGTTTACCAAAACTGAAGCACAAGAGAAGGGGATGAGGGTCTCCATTCCTCCAGCATAACTTTGCAATTAGGCTTGCTCATCACATGACCCTTCTACCCTCCTTATATAGTCAATGAGGAAGAGGAAAAGAAGTTACAACCGCTCAAGAGGTTTCCCAACCAACTTAACTTACTCGAATTTCGAGATTTTGACCAAAACAGGTGTGTACTCTACTCTATAGTAGACAAAGTCGCGTACATATGGAAATGGGCGCTACTTTGAATGAGGTAAAGTCGCGTACACACGCTACTATTATAACAGTAGAGTCGCGCTCATAGTGAAAAATGGCCAAAAATAGGCTTTTCTGCTCATTTTCAGGAGATGGTTTGGTCTGGAAAAATGTTCCTAAGGGTCATATACATCAAATGGGTCAAGAATGAGGTAATTTCAACGATTTTTAGTGTCCCAAATGACTCCTCCATCCACAAATGTCCTGTTGTGTGACTAAACTTGATCTCAAGAAGTGTCGTCATGTGACCAAGGGAAACAAGTTTCGTCACGGACGGAGAGGTGTCATTTCAAGCTATAACAGATGCCCCCTAATGTATGAGGTCACAGGGAGTATAGGAAACGATGGCCGAAATACATTATAAATAAAAAAGAGTTGAATCGTGGAGGAACGGAGAAACCAAGAATCATAGGCTCAAATGAAGTACCTGAAAGCAAAGGCAAAGTCAGACAAACTTATCCATGGGGTAACTGTCCATGTTCAAATGGTGGAACATGATCTCCAAGAGGATACAATAATGATCCAAAATACTGATGCATATATCATGGCCACTAAAATACAAGCGTGGATCCATGAGGAACATAAGTCGAAACATAGCCACATAAATACAAGGTGGATCTATGTCAAAACTGGAGAACATAGCCATAGAGAACAAGCTGGATCTATGTCTCATCAAGAGCCAAAAGGAGTGGGGCTCAGTCTTGCGCAACTTGGGCGATAACATAAATGAGGTGATGCTATCGAGGATCCCAAGGTCTTCATCCAAAAACAACCCAAGGTACAAACCTATCCATGCGAATAAATGAGTTGATGTCGAACATGGGAGGTATCGTTTGATTACCGGTCATTGATGTATACCGTTAACAAACGCGAGGGTGTCCACCAATAATGAAAATGGAACCCAAGGTACCTAGTACATTCAAGCAAGTGCGAATAGATGGTCTTGCCGTCGAACACTTGAAGAATCCATCGGATAGGAGACATTGATGTATTCCCAGCTATCCAATAGCGAGGGAAACTGCCACTAATGACTGCAATCCCCAAGGTACTAACCGAAACTCTAAACTTCATTCCCAGAGTACAATGAGCTGAAGTCGATGGGAAGAAGTCCGTTGGAAGGGAGGTCTTAATGCATCCTCCATCATCCAACACGAGGGACACTCAAAAGGTATGAGCTGATTTGGAGTAGGACGGAACACAGGATGAAACATACTGACACCAAGGAATGGCCAACACATGAGGTCAAGGCAACTGCAGAATGGCCGACACAGGTTATATCCTTGAACAGTGAGCACGACACAAGAGTGACTTAGGCAGCTTTGAACACAAAGGGACCACGATGCAAGTCTGCAATATAGGAGACATTAACAGATTCTCCATATGAGTGGAAGACTAACCAAATGGAGGAGTAGGAACTCTGAGATCAAGTTTACCCTAAGGCCAATGCTAGAACCCAACTTGTTTGATAGACTCAAAACATGTGCTTTGTTCAAGGAGATAGTTGACTTGCTGCCATCATATTGAAAGATATTTTAACATTCTTCCCTTCCCTTTCCTTTTTCATTTTTTAACGAGCTTGACAAAGAACTAAAGCATGCTCGACGGTATTTTCATATTTAAGGAGTCTGAAAAACCTAGAAGAAAACTCCATACACCTATCCGTGGATTTTATATCGAGCCCGGATTGGTCTGTGCTCGGCGGTGTTTTCTTGCTTATAGAGTTGAAAAACTTAAACAGTCCTCTATACACTTATCCGTGGATTTTATATCGAGCCCGGATTGGTATGTGCTCGCTTGGTGTTTTCACATTTCGAGAGTCTGAAAACCCTAAAGACGACTCCAAAGGTACTTTTTCGTAAAGTTAGTCTCCTTCCCCGAAAAAGTGTAAAATGATGGAAGAAGAACTCTTCTAGCGCATACAAGAGTATACCTAGAGTATACCTTTTCCGTAAATTATCCACCAAGGCCCGGAAAAGGGGTAATTCTATACCTAAGTGGATGTCGGTTCAGTTATTTTAACGAGCCCGAAAAGACAACTATGCTCGGCAAACTTTTCCTATTTAAGGAGTCTGAAAAGGGCTTAAAAGAACTCCATAGGGATCTTTTCCGTAAAGGTTTAACGAGTCCGGAAAATTAAACTCATGACCTCCTTATTGTTTTTAATGAGCCCAAAGGAGATATAGAAAATGCTCATAACTTCCTTACTGTTTTTAACGAGCTCGAAGGAAAGGTGGAAGAAATGCTCGTAGCCTCCTTACTGTTTTTAATGAGTTCGAAGGAAAGGTGGAAGAAATGCTCGTAACCTACTTACTGTTTTTAACGAGCTCGAAGTAAGAGAAGAATGCTCGAAATGGGAGGAAACGAGTGTCAGGGACATGCAAAACTAGCTCCAAGCGCATGGAACAAAGCAATGCCTAATGCAAGGAACATGAGCAAGATAAGGACACTCAGGGTGTGTCTCCTCCAGGTAAAAGGTGTCAAACTGCGTAGGCAAAATGATACATGGCTTAGCGGAAATGAGATTGGAGATGGAGGCTTATACAACGAGCTAAAAGCGTGGAAGCCGGCTTCAGGCTCATTAGCGCAAGCGGGATCATAATAGATGCATATGCAATTTGAACACAAAGATGGGAGCCTTATCAGGGATGGCCAGAAATATATGAGGAAGAAAGATATGAGGCTTCTTCTCAAATTCATGGTAAATCTAAATAGGCTCCCGAACCTATGAGAAAAACTCAGCATGGGCACCAGAATGGCATAAGGGTGCTGACTAGGGTGACCCATGTTAGGTAGGCTCTGCTGTTGGACTGGTGCAAAATGCATAAAGAAATGGCTAACACACCAATATCCAACAGGTTCGACCCTATGGCGAATTCGGATGGCAAAAGGTTCAAATGCAACATAACAGCGGGGAAGCCTAAACCTATATGCAAGGTTCTGAATATACCTGACATGGTCGCACAAGGTGTCGAAAAGGACCAGTAAGCAAGTATACATCCAGCTAAGAATCCTGTCTCCAAGAAACATTAGTACCGGGATCATATCTAAAACATATGTAAAGGAAGACCCGATACAAGTCACTGTGGTAGAAATACTTTCAACTTCACTATCATCAACAGCAGGCATAAACAAGGCAGAGTCTTCGAATGAAGACTCTATGGTACCCAAGCCCGAGGACTTACAATCAACAAGATCAAATTCAGGATGAAGATCAAAGTTGAAGGACATGATGGAATCTGCAGAAACAAATTCATCATCACGGGAGTTGAAAATTCTAGAAGCATAATCAAACTCAGCAGGAACACCGATTTGGTGATCTATAGGAGAGTCCAAAGACTTAACAGTAGGAAGATCAGACTTTAAGGTCAAACCGGGGCTGGACATAACTGTGACTGGATCAACATCCAAGTGAATGGCAGACTGTACCATAGACTCTAGGAAAACTTCATCGGAAGGAAGTATATCATCCCAGATAGAATACATATCTAAACATTCATATGGAGGTGTCACTTGGTCAAAAGCTGGGACCAAGTCCCGAGAAGGTAAGCATGAAATCAGAGACTTCTTCTCAGTAGCAATTGAACTCAAGGAACAATATGCCACATGAGGCGCATGTGACATAATAGTGCCTAATGACGAGGGATCAGACTGGTCTACAGTTGGGTAATAAGGAGGATCAACGAATGCAAGCTGGTCGATGGTGACAATGTTTTCGTTATGAGGGAAATGCATCACACGAAAAAGCGTAGACACCACAGCATGCATAGCATAAACGTAATCACGCCCAAGGATCATATCAAAGTCCATAGGGTCCTTTAAAACCATAAAATCAACTAAGACTGTTTTTCCACCCAAGGTAACAGGTGCCTGACGGAGGAATCCGATCGGTTCACTAGGTCTTCTATCGAAGGTCAACGGCCAATTAACAGCTGGAATAACATTAGGGAAACCCAAATCTCTCCAAGCATAAGCGGATAAGACACTAACAGAAGCACCTTCATCAACAATGCATCGATCAACCGTATGGTTCCCGATATTAACCTTTATCTGGAAAGGTGTCGAAGAAGGAAGGCGAGGCTCGGATAGACTATTCCAATCAAAGGAAACAATCCTAGGGCTTGGTAGGGGTTCACATGGCACAGATGAAGTGCCCCCTTTTTCAGGAACATCCAAACTGGTAATGCAGAAGACTTCAGTAGTAGGTGCATCAATCTCTGGAGGACTGATGGGATCGGTCGAAGATTGCATCGATTCAATCACTTCACTCTCCGAAGGAAGAGTGGGGTCGACCAAAGATTGCATTGGTTCAACCACTTTATCAACCAAAGGTTGATCTGACTGTAGGGAATCTATAGACAACTCAGGAACAGAGGTTCCTTCAGACATGGACCACACTCTTCGTGCCTCTGGAATGGCAGGGCATCGGTGAGTAAGGTGATCTCCCTTACAAAGTTTACAAGGGAACTTTGGTTTCCGTCCTATTGGTTTAGACTCCTTTACAACGTCAGTACTTTCAGCATGACTAGCATTGGCTGATAGCTTGCCCCCAGCATGACTCACAGAGGCTGGTTGCTCAGAAGCAGAAGACTTTTGAACTAAAGACCACACTTTTTGCACTTCTGGAAGTACAGGGCACAAGTAAGTAAGGTGGTCTCCCTCGCAAAACTTACAAGGGAACTTAAGCTTCTGTTTGTTGGGTTTGTCGACAATGTCAACTCCCTCAGCATGACTTGCAGTGGTTGATCTGGTGTCTCCAGTATGACTCACAGGAACTGGTGACTTGTCATTAATATGACTAGCAGTGATCAATGACGTGTCCTCAACATGACTGACAGTGGTTGAAGACAAACTTTCAGTATGATTTTCAGTGACTAAAAGTTTTCTCCCAGCATGACCTCCAGAGGCTGGGTGGGTGCCCCCTGCATGATCTGCAGAGGCAGGGTGCTTGCCCCCTTGTTTTGGCATCTTCTTCCTATTCTTCCCCCGTCTATTCCTTTTAGACTGCTGGTTACTAGTATTGCTACTTTCACCACATGAGGTAGAAGGAGGAGGAGAAGATGTTACTGGCAAAGGAGGCACAGGGTTCTGATGCTCTTGATTTGAGGTGCTCACAAAAGAAGCGTCAGGAGCATGCAAGGCATTCGGAGTGGAAAACAACCAAACCGGCAGCCCAATAGTGAATCCAGGAAGATTCAGAGTAGCCATTAAGGGAGCACCAATGTTTCCAATGAATGGAACAGCACAAGGATCCCTCGGAACAGGGGTACCTTGATTGGCACTCGCTGGAATGCTAGACATAGTTTCTCGCTCAAATGAACAAGAAGTTCCCTAAGGCAAACTAAAAACAAGTAGCACAAAGAGCACACCACTAAAAAAAGGTCCTAAGTAAATCAAACCAGGCAAACAGATGCCTTCCGGAGAAGAGTCTGGGATGATGAGGGCCCAGAACAGATCAACGAAGGATGAAGGACAGTTACCCGGGGTCCACAATACAATGACTAAGGGTGCAAGCGCTGGAATCACCCAACCGCCCTCCCAAAGACCTGCAAGGGATTTCCTCCCACGTCTGTCCTAGGTACAGCGGATATACCCTCCGCTGTCACCTGTGTATGAACCTAGAGTCTGATACTAAGGATACCACAACACCGAAAACTCCTGGGGGAACAGTCACCGGTCGAATCAGAAAGCGTGGGCAGGGTAGCTAAGCCCGAAACTCGAAAGAGTCCCCAATACGCAATCCGATCCTTGCGTATGCTCGAACAGAAAGTAGGAGGGGTATTCCCACAAACTGATCTCACATTGACCTACTGCATATGCTCCCAGGCAAATTTTGAGTGAGGTGGGTTTGCCTAATGATAGTCTCACTACGATTTTTGCGCAATGTGTGATCTTGGGTGGTTTAAGGTGTTTTAAACCCAAGATCCTAACCAAGACTAGTTGGTGTAGTGTAACCTAGAAAAGAAAATGTTGCTAGTTCATTTTATTAGAGTTCATTTTAAAGGTTACTTGATTACTCAAAAAGGTAGTGGGTGTGTGAGAGTGGTTATAATAGAAATAGAGTACTGAAAATGAAATATTTACCACCAAACAAATATTTTTCTTTTCAATGCAAGTCTTAAAATTCTGATCTAGAATGCATGTGCAAATGCAATTTTTTAATCTTTTGAATGCAAAAAAGGTAAAAATAAAGTCTAAATGTAAAAAATTAAACTCAAAACCTAAGAATGCAGCTACTCAAGCAACTAGGTATGCAAAAGAAAACTTGTTCTTTTTGATGCAAAGCACTCTAAAATATTTTAAGCCACTTGCAAGGTACTCTATTCAGAAGATACATCAAAATTCTTTATGCTTTTCAAAGGTAAGAAACAAAAACTGAAACTAACCTACTATCAAAGCAAAGCAAAGAAACTTTCAGATTCTCTTTATGAAACAGTAAAAGCTACCAAATATGACTTTCAAATTCTTATTGATGTAAGCATGCCAAACATTGGGAAAAGAGTACAAAAACTACTTTTAGACCCAAACGAAGCAAATGAACTACGAAGAAGTATGGTTTGGTAAAGTCAAGTCTGCACGTAAACAATGCAAACAATGTCTTGAACAACAGCCAAAACACTTGAGCTTTCACTACAAAAGAAAAACTAAAAGCATAAGGGAGGACAAGAAACCAACCTAAAAGAGAAATTTCACTCAAATAGATACAAACAGGGTCAAAAAGACTCAAGAGGTTTCAAATCCAGTGGAAATGGGGCAAGCAAGTTCAATCAGACTCAAATTAGGGTACAAAACACCAAACAGGTCCACAACCCCCCAACTTAAGTCAACAAACCCCAAAACTTTCCAAACAAACCCAAATTGATCAAAAGAGGTTCAAATCATGAATGTAGGATCAATACAAGGATGGGAGACCACCTACAGGGGTTTAACACAGACCTAAGGTCATCAGGGACCCCCAAAAATGCAGCCACATCCCCCAGATTTGGGTCCACAACCCAAAAACTCAAAAATTTCAAACCCAGATTTTGAGCGCTACTGTATATGAAGGAAACTAGCGCTCATAGCAGTATGGGCGCTACTGTGTATGAAGGAAACTAGCGCTCATAGTAGTATGGGCGCTACTATGTGGTACAAACAGTAGCGTACAAAAAAAAAAGTCTAAAAAACGGGGTTAAAACCTCCAAACTGGGTCCACAAAGGTTTGCAAGGGCTGGGAAGGGTCTGTAAAAAGCCCAGGAGGGTCAAACAGAGCCTACTAACTGATCCTAATCAAGAAAATGAACAAAGACCATCAAACAAGACTGAAGAAATGACCTTGGATACCCCTAAGCAGTTAGGCTTTCCCCAGTGGAGTCGCCATTCTGTTGTGGGGAAAATGCACCTATAGTTAAGGGGAGAAACTACCAACTTGCGGTGATAAAGATAGACTTACAAGCATTCTGCAAGTACAACAAATAAATGAAGAGATTAGGGTTTAGAGATGTAGGCACCTCATTCAGAAGGTTGATCCTAGCTTAGCCTCCCTCGCTCTTCAATGCTTATCCAATGTCGCAATGCCCAGACCTGCAAAACAACTTGATACCTTTCTCAAATACATTTGACTACATATATAATACTGATATCTATAATAGAAAGAGACATCAAACTATAATCAAACAGTAATCAAATATGAGACACATTAATAGGTCATATTTGGAAAGAGAAGAACGTCTGATCTTTATTAATGAATGAAAGCAAGTACATACAATTATACCTTCTTCCAAGCTTGGCACTTCACGAAACCTAGATTCAAGGTCTCCTGCTTCCGTTCTCCAAGGATCCCAGCCTCTAAGCAATTGTACTAGGGTTTACCAAAACTGAAGCACAAGAGAAGGGGATGAGGGTCTCCATTCCTCCAGCATAACTTTGCAATTAGGCTTGCTCATCACATGACCCTTCTACCCTCCTTATATAGTCAATGAGGAAGAGGAAAAGAAGTTACAACCGCTCAAGAGGTTTCCCAACCAACTTAACTTACTCGAATTTCGAGATTTTGACCAAAACAGGTGTGTACTCTACTCTATAGTAGACAAAGTCGCGTACATATGGCAATGGGCGCTACTTTGAATGAGGTAAAGTCGCGTACACACGCTACTATTATAATAGTAGAGTCGCGCTCATAGTGAAAAATGGCCAAAAACAGGCTTTTCTGCTCATTTTCAGGAGATGGTTTGGTCTGGAAAAATGTTCCTGAGGGTCATATACATCAAATGGGTCAAGAATGAGGTAATTTCAACAATTTTTAGTGTCCCAAATGACTCCTCCATCCACAAATGTCCTGTTGTGTGACTAAACTTGATCTCAAGAAGTGTCGTCATGTGACCAAGGGAAACAAGTTTCGTCACGGACGGAGAGGTGTCATTTCAAGCTATAACAGATGCCCCCTAATGTATGAGGTCAGAGGGAGTATAGGAAACGATGGTCGAAATACATTATAAATAAAAAAGAGTTGAATCGTGGAGGAACGGAGAAACCAAGAATCATAGGCTCAAATGAAGTACCTGAAAGCAAAGGCAAAGTCAGACAAACTTATCCATGGGGTAACTGTCCATGTTCAAATGGTGGAACATGATCTCCAAGAGGATACAATAATGATCCAAAATACTGATGCATATATCATGGCCACTAAAATACAACCGTGGATCCATGAGGAACATAAGTCGAAACATAGCCACATAAATACAAGGTGGATCTATGTCAAAACTGGAGAACATAGCCATAGAGAACAAGCTGGATCTATGTCTCATCAAGAGCCAAAAGGAGTGGGGCTCAGTCTTGCGCAACTTGGGCGATAACATAAATGAGGTGATGCTATCGAGGATCCCAAGGTCTTCATCCAAAAACAACCCAAGGTACAAACCTATCCATGCGAATAAATGAGTTGATGTCGAACATGGGAGGTATCGTTTGATTACCGGTCATTGATGTATACCGTTAACAAACGCGAGGGTGTCCACCAATAATGAAAATGGAACCCAAGGTACCTAGTACATTCAAGCAAGTGCGAATAGATGGTCTTGCCGTAGAACACTTGAAGAATCCATCGGATAGGAGACATTGATGTATTCCCAGCTATCCAATAGCGAGGGAAACTGCCACTAATGACTGCAATCCCCAAGCTACTAACCGAAACTCTAAACTTCATTCCCAGAGTACAATGAGCTGAAGTCGATGGGAAGAAGTCCGTTGGAAGGGAGGTCTTAATGCATCCTCCATCATCCAACACGAGGGACACTCAAAAGGTATGAGCTGATTTGGAGTAGGACGGAACACAGGATGAAACATACTGACACCAAGGAATGGCCGACACATGAGGTCAAGGCAACTGCAGAATGGCTGACACAGGTTATATCCTTGAACAGTGAGCACGACACAAGAGTGACTTAGGCAGCTTTGAACACAAAGGGACCACGATGCAAGTCTGCAATGTAGGAGACATTAACAGATTCTCCATATGAGTGGAAGACTAACCAAATGGAGGAGTAGGAACTCTGAGATCAAGTTTACCCTAAGGCCAATGCTAGAACCCAACTTGTTTGATAGACTCAAAACAGGTGCTTTGTTCAAGGAAATAGTTGACTTGCTGCCATCATATTGAAAGATATTTTAACATTCTTCCCTTCCCTTTCCGTTTTCATTTTTTAACGAGCTTGACAAAGAACTAAAGCATGCTCGACGGTTTTTTCATATTTAAGGAGTCTGAAAAACCTAGAAGAAAACTCCATACACCTATCCGTGGATTTTATATCGAGCCCGGATTGGTCTGTGCTCGGCGGTGTTTTCTTGCTTATAGAGTTGAAAAACTTAAACAGTCCTCTATACACTTATCCGTGGATTTTATATCGAGCCCGGATTGGTATGTGCTCGCTTGGTGTTTTCACATTTCGAGAGTCTGAAAACCCTAAAGACGACTCCAGAAGGTCCTTTTTCGTAAAGTTAGTCTCCTTCCCCGAAAAAGTGTAAAATGATGGAAGAAGAACTCTTCTAGCGCATACAAGAGTATACCTAGAGTATACCTTTTCCGTAAATTATCCACCAAGGCCCGGAAAAGGGGTAATTCTATGCCTAAGTGGATGTCGGTTCAGTTATTTTAACGAGCCCGAAAAGACAACTATGCTCGGCAAACTTTTCCTATTTAAGGAGTCTGAAAAGGGCTTAAAAGAACTCCATAGGGATCTTTTCCGTAAAGGTTTAACGAGTCCGGAAAAGTAAACTCATGACCTCCTTATTGTTTTTAATGAGCCCAAAGGAGATATAGAAAATGCTCATAACTTCCTTACTGTTTTTAACGAGCTCGAAGGAAAGGTGGAAGAAATGCTCGTAGCCTCCTTACTGTTTTTAATGAGTTCGAAGGAAAGGTGGAAGAAATGCTCGTAACCTACTTACTGTTTTTAACGAGCTCGAAGTAAGAGAAGAATGCTCGAAATGGGAGGAAACGAGTGTCAGGGACATGCAAAACTAGCTCCAAGCGCATGGAACAAAGCAATGCCAAATGCAAGGAACATGAGCAAGATAAGGACACTCAGGGTGTGTCTCCTCCAGGTAAAAGGTGTCAAACCGCGTAGGCAAAATGATACATGGCTTAGCGGAAATGAGATTGGAGATGGAGGCTTATACAACGAGCTAAAAGCGTGGAAGCCGGCTTCAGGCTCATTAGCGCAAGCGGGATCATAATAGATGCATATGAAATTTGAACACAAAGATGGGAGCCTTATCAGGGATGGCCAGAAATATATGAGGAAGAAAGATATGAGGCTTCTTCTCAAATTCATGGTAAATCTAAATAGGCTCCCGAACCTATGAGAAAAACTCAGCATGGGCACCAGAATGGCATAAGGGTGCTGACTAGGGTGACCCATGTTAGGTAGGCTCTGCTATTGGACTGGTGCAAAATGCATAAAGAAATGGCTAACACACCAATATCCAACAGGTTCGACCCTATGGCGAATTCGGATGGCAAAAGGTTCAAATGCAACATAACAGCGGGGAAGCCTAAACCTATATGCAAGGTTCTGAATATACCTGACATGGTCGCACAAGGTGTCGAAAAGGACCAGTAAGCAAGTATACATCCAGCTAAGAATCCTGTCTCCAAGAAACATTAGTACCGGGATCATATCTAAAACATATGTAAAGGAAGACCCGATACAAGTCACTGTGGTAGAAATACTTTCAACTTCACTATCATCAACAGCAGGCATAAACAAGGCAGAGTCTTCGAATGAAGACTCTATGGTACCCAAGCCCGAGGACTTACAATCAACAAGATCAAATTCAGGATGAAGATCAAATTTGAAGGACATGATGGAATCTGCAGAAACAAATTCATCATCACGGGAGTTGAAAATTCTAGAAGCATAATCAAACTCAGCAGGAACACCGATTTGGTGATCTATAGGAGAGTCCAAAGACTTAACAGTAGGAAGATCAGACTTTAAGGTCAAACCGGGGCTGGACATAACTGTGACTGGATCAACATCCAAGTGAATGGCAGACTGTACCATAGACTCTAGGAAAACTTCATCGGAAGGAAGTATATCATCCCAGATAGAATACATATCTAAACATTCATATGGAGGTGTCACTTGGTCAAAAGCTGGGACCAAGTCCCGAGAAGGTAAGCATGAAATCAGAGACTTCTTCTCAGTAGCAATTGAACTCAAGGAACAATATGCCACATGAGGCGCATGTGACATAATAGTGCCTAATGATGAGGGATCAGACTGGTCTACAGTTGGGTAATAAGGAGGATCAACGAATGCAAGCTGGTCGATGGTGACAATGTTTTCGTTATGAGGGAAATGCATCACACGAAAAAGCGTAGACACCACAGCATGCATAGCATAAACGTAATCACGCCCAAGGATCATATCAAAGTCCATAGGGTCCTTTAAAACCATAAAATCAACTAAGACTGTTTTTCCACCCAAGGTAACAGGTGCCTGACGGAGGAATCCGATCGGTTCACTAGGTCTTCTATCGAAGGTCAACGGCCAATTAACAGCTGGAATAACATTAGGGAAACCCAAATCTCTCCAAGCATAAGCGGATAAGACACTAACAGAAGCACCTTCATCAACAATGCATCGATCAACCGTATGGTTCCCGATATTAACCTTTATCTGGAAAGGTGTCGAAGAAGGAAGGCGAGGCTCGGCTAGACTATTCCAATCAAAGGAAACAATCCTAGGGCTTGGTAGGGGTTCACATGGCACAGATGAAGTGCCCCCTTTTTCAGGAACATCCAAACTGGTAATGCAGAAGACTTCAGTAGTAGGTGCATCAATCTCTGGAGGACTGATGGGATCGGTCGAAGATTGCATCGATTCAATCACTTCACTCTCCGAAGGAAGAGTGGGGTCGACCAAAGATTGCATTGGTTCAACCACTTTATCAACCAAAGGTTGATCTGACTGTAGGGAATCTATAGACAACTCAGGAACAGAGGTTCCTTCAGACATGGACCACACTCTTCGTGCCTCTGGAATGGCAGGGCATCGGTGAGTAAGGTGATCTCCCTTGCAAAGTTTACAAGGGAACTTTGGTTTTCGTCCTATTGGTTTAGACTCCTTTACAACGTCAGTACTTTCAGCATGACTAGCATTGGCTGATAGCTTGCCCCCAGCATGACTCACAGAGGCTGGTTGCTCAGAAGCAGAAGAATTTTGAACTAAAGACCACACTTTTTGCACTTCTGGAAGTACAGGGCACAAGTAAGTAAGGTGGTCTCCCTCGCAAAACTTACAAGGGAACTTAAGCTTCTGTTTGTTGGGTTTGTCGACAATGTCAACTCCCTCAGCATGACTTGCAGTGGCTGATCTGGTGTCTCCAGTATGACTCACAGGAACTGGTGACTTGTCATTAATATGACTAGCAGTGATCAATGACGTGTCCTCAACATGACTGACAGTGGTTGAAGACAAACTTTTAGTATGATTTTCAGTGACTAAAAGTTTTCTCCCAGCATGACCTCCAGAGGCTGGGTGGGTGCCCCCTGCATGATCTGCAGAGGCAGGGTGCTTGCCCCCTTGTTTTGGCATCTTCTTCCTATTCTTCCCCCGTCTATTCCTTTTAGACTGCTGGTTACTAGTATTGCTACTTTCACCACATGAGGTAGAAGGAGGAGGAGAAGATGTTACTGGCAAAGGAGGCACAGGGTTCTGATGCTCTTGATTTGAGGTGCTCACAAAAGAAGCGTCAGGAGCATGCAAGGCATTCGGAGTGGAAAACAACCAAACCGGCAGCCCAATAGTGAATCCAGGAAGATTCAGAGTAGCCATTAAGGGAGCACCAATGTTTCCAATGAATGGAACAGCACAAGGATCCCTCGGAACAGGGGTACCTTGATTGGCACTCGCTGGAATGCTAGACATAGTTTCTCGCTCAAATGAACAAGAAGTTCCCTAAGGCAAACTAAAAACAAGTAGCACAAAGAGCACACCACTAAAAAAAGGTCCTAAGTAAATCAAACCAGGCAAACAGATGCCTTCCGGAGAAGAGTCTGGGATGATGAGGGCCCAGAACAGATCAACGAAGGATGAAGGACAGTTACCCGGGGTCCACAATACAATGACTAAGGGTGCAAGCGCTGGAATCACCCAACCGCCCTCCCAAAGACCTGCAAGGGATTTCCTCCCACGTCTGTCCTAGGTACAGCAGATATACCCTCCGCTGTCACCTGTGTATGAACCTAGAGTCTGATACTAAGGATACCACAACACCGAAAACTCCTGGGGGAACAGTCACCGGTCGAATCAGAAAGCGTGGGCAGGGTAGCTAAGCCCGAAACTCGAAAGAGTCCCCAATACGCAATCCGATCCTGGCGTATGCTCGAACAGAAAGTAGGAGGGGTATTCCCACAAACTGATCTCACATTGACCTACTGCATATGCTCCCAGGCAAATTTTGAGTGAGGTGGGTTTGCCTAATGATAGTCTCACTACGATTTTTGCGCAATGTATGATCTTGGGTGGTTTAAGGTGTTTTAAACCCAAGATCCTAACCAAGACTAGTTGGTGTAGTGTAACCTAGAAAAGAAAATGTTGCTAGTTCATTTTATTAGAGTTCATTTTAAAGGTTACTTGATTACTCAAAAAGGTAGTGGGTGTGTGAGAGTGGTTATAATAGAAATAGAGTACTGAAAATGAAATATTTACCACCAAACAAATATTTTTCTTTTCAATGCAAGTCTTAAAATTCTGATCTAGAATGCATGTGCAAATGCAATTTTTTAATCTTTTGAATGCAAAAAAGGTAAAAATAAAGTCTAAATGTAAAAAATTAAACTCAAAACCTAAGAATGCAGCTACTCAAGCAACTAGGTATGCAAAAGAAAACTTGTTCTTTTTGATGCAAAGCACTCTAAAATCTTTTAAGCCACTTGCAAGGTACTCTATTCAGAAGATACATCAAAATTCTTTATGCTTTTCAAAGGTAAGAAACAAAAACTGAAACTAACCTACTATCAAAGCAAAGCAAAGAAACTTTCAGATTCTCTTTATGAAACAGTAAAAGCTACCAAATATGACTTTCAAATTCTTATTGATGTAAGCACGCCAAACATTGGGAAAAGAGTACAAAAACTACTTTTAGACCCAAACGAAGCAAATGAACTACGAAGAAGTATGGTTTGGTAAAGTCAGGTCTGCACGTAAACAATGCAAACAATGTCTTGAACAACAGCCAAAACACTTGAGCTTTCACTACAAAAGAAAAACTAAAAGCATAAGGGAGGACAAGAAACCAACCTAAAAGAGAAATTTCACTCAAATAGATACAAACAGGGTCAAAAAGACTCAAGAGGTTTCAAATCCAGTGGAAATGGGGCAAGCAAGTTCAATCAGACTCAAATTAGGGTACAAAACACCAAACAGGTCCACAACCCCCCAACTTAAGTCAACAAACCCCAAAACTTTCCAAACAAACCCAAATTGATCAAAAGAGGTTCAAATCATGAATGTAGGATCAATACAAGGATGGGAGACCACCTACAGGGGTTTAACACAGACCTAAGGTCATCAGGGACCCCCAAAAATGCAGCCACAGCCCCCAGATTTGGGTCCACAACCCAAAAACTCAAAAATTTCAAACCCAGATTTTGAGCGCTACTGTATATGAAGGAAACTAGCGCTCATAGCAGTATGGGCGCTACTGTGTATGAAGGAAACTAGCGCTCATAGTAGTATGGGCGCTACTGTGTGGTACAAACAGTAGCGTACAAAAAAAAAAGTCTAAAAAACGGGGTTAAAACCTCCAAACTGGGTCCACAAAGGTTTGCAAGGGCTGGGAAGGGTCTGTAAAAAGCCCAGGAGGGTCAAACAGAGCCTACTAACTGATCCTAATCAAGAAAATGAACAAAGACCATCAAACAAGACTGAAGAAATGACCTTGGATACCCCTAAGCAGTTAGGCTTTCCCCAGTGGAGTCGCCATTCTGTTGTGGGGAAAATGCACCTATGGTTAAGGGGAGAAACTACCAACTTACGGTGATAAAGATAGACTTACAAGCATTCTGCAAGTACAACAAATAAATGAAGAGATTAGGGTTTAGAGATGTAGGCACCTCATTCAGAAGGTTGATCCTAGCTTAGCCTCCCTTGCTCTTCAATGCTTATCCAATGTCGCAATGCCCAGACCTGCAAAACAACTTGATACCTTTCTCAAATACATTTGACTACATATATAATACTGATATCTATAATAGAAAGAGACATCAAACTATAATCAAACAGTAATCAAATATGAGACACATTAATAGGTCATATTTGGAAAGAGAAGAACGTCTGATCTTTATTAATGAATGAAAGCAAGTACATACAATTATACCTTCTTCCAAGCTTGGCACTTCACGAAACCTAGATTCAAGTTCCGTTCTCCAAGGATCCCAGCCTCTAAGCAATTGTACTAGGGTTTACCAAAACTGAAGCACAAGAGAAGGGGATGAGGGTCTCCATTCCTCCAGCATAACTTTGCAATTAGGCTTGCTCATCACATGACCCTTCTACCCTCCTTATATAGTCAATGAGGAAGAGGAAAAGAAGTTACAACCGCTCAAGAGGTTTCCCAACCAACTTAACTTACTCGAATTTCGAGATTTTGACCAAAACAGGTGTGTACTCTACTCTATAGTAGACAAAGTCGCGTACATATGGCAATGGGCGCTACTTTGAATGAGGTAAAGTCGCGTACACACGCTACTATTATAATAGTAGAGTCGCGCTCATAGTGAAAAATGGCCAAAAACAGGTTTTTCTGCTCATTTTCAGGAGATGGTTTGGTCTGGAAAAATGTTCCTAAGGGTCATATACATCAAATGGGTCAAGAATGAGGTAATTTCAATGATTTTTAGTGTCCCAAATGACTCCTCCATCCACAAATGTCCTGTTGTGTGACTAAACTTGATCTCAAGAAGTGTCGTCATGTGACCAAGGGAAACAAGTTTCGTCACGGACGGAGAGGTGTCATTTCAAGCTATAACAGATGCCCCCTAATGTATGAGGTCAGAGGGAGTATAGGAAACGATGGCCGAAATACATTATAAATAAAAAAGAGTTGAATCGTGGAGGAACGGAGAAACCAAGAATCATAGGCTCAAATGAAGTACCTGAAAGCAAAGGCAAAGTCAGACAAACTTATCCATGGGGTAACTGTCCATGTTCAAATGGTGGAACATGATCTCCAAGAGGATACAATAATGATCCAAAATACTGATGCATATATCATGGCCACTAAAATACAAGCGTGGATCCATGAGGAACATAAGTCGAAACATAGCCACATAAATACAAGGTGGATCTATGTCAAAACTGGAGAACATAGCCATAGAGAACAAGCTGGATCTATGTCTCATCAAGAGCCAAAAGGAGTGGGGCTCAGTCTTGCGCAACTTGGGCGATAACATAAATGAGGTGATGCTATCGAGGATCCCAAGGTCTTCATCCAAAAACAACCCAAGGTACAAACCTATCCATGCGAATAAATGAGTTGATGTCGAACATGGGAGGTATCGTTTGATTATCGGTCATTGATGTATACCGTTAACAAACGCGAGGGTGTCCACCAATAATGAAAATGGAACCCAAGGTACCTAGTACATTCAAGCAAGTGCGAATAGATGGTCTTGCCATCGAACACTTGAAGAATCCATCGGATAGGAGACATTGATGTATTCCCAGCTATCCAATAGCGAGGGAAACTGCCACTAATGACTGCAATCCCCAAGGTACTAACTGAAACTCTAAACTTCATTCCTAGAGTACAATGAGCTGAAGTCGATGGGAAGAAGTCCGTTGGAAGGGAGGTCTTAATGCATCCTCCATCATCCAACACGAGGGACACTCAAAAGGTATGAGCTGATTTGGAGTAGGACGGAACACAGGATGAAACATACTGACACCAAGGAATGGCCGACACATGAGGTCAAGGCAACTGCAGAATGGCCGACACAGGTTATATCCTTGAACAGTGAGCACGACACAAGAGTGACTTAGGCAGCTTTGAACACAAAGGGACCACGATGCAAGTCTGCAATGTAGGAGACATTAACAGATTCTCCATATGAGTGGAAGACTAACCAAATGGAGGAGTAGGAACTCTGAGATCAAGTTTACCCTAAGGCCAATGCTAGAACCCAACTTGTTTGATAGACTCAAAATAGGTGCTTTGTTCAAGGAGATAGTTGACTTGCTGCCATCATATTGAAAGATATTTTAACATTCTTCCCTTCCCTTTCCTTTTTCATTTTTTAACGAGCTTGACAAAGAACTAAAGCATGCTCGACGGTATTTTCATATTTAAGGAGTCTGAAAAACCTAGAAGAAAACTCCATACACCTATCCGTGGATTTTATATCGAGCCCGGATTGGTCTGTGCTCGGCGGTGTTTTCTTGCTTATAGAGTTGAAAAACTTAAACAGTCCTCTATACACTTATCCGTGGATTTTATATCGAGCCCGGATTGGTATGTGCTCGCTTGGTGTTTTCACATTTCGAGAGTCTGAAAACCCTAAAGACGACTCCAAAGGTCCTTTTTCGTAAAGTTAGTCTCCTTCCCCGAAAAAGTGTAAAATGATGGAAGAAGAACTCTTCTAGCGCATAGAAGAGTATACCTAGAGTATACCTTTTCCGTAAATTATCCACCAAGGCCCGGAAAAGGGGTAATTCTATACCTAAGTGGATGTCGGTTCAGTTATTTTAACGAGCCCGAAAAGACAACTATGCTCGGCAAACTTTTCCTATTTAAGGAGTCTGAAAAGGGCTTAAAAGAACTCCATAGGGATCTTTTCCGTAAAGGTTTAACGAGTCCGGAAAAGTAAACTCATGACCTCCTTATTGTTTTTAATGAGCCCAAAGGAGATATAGAAAATGCTCATAACTTCCTTACTGTTTTTAATGAGCTCGAAGGAAAGGTGGAAGAAATGCTCGTAGCCTCCTTACTGTTTTTAATGAGTTCGAAGGAAAGGTGGAAGAAATGCTCGTAACCTACTTACTGTTTTTAACGAGCTCGAAGTAAGAGAAGAATGCTCGAAATGGGAGGAAACGAGTGTCAGGGACATGCAAAACTAGCTCCAAGCGCATGGAACAAAGCAATGCCTAATGCAAGGAACATGAGCAAGATAAGGACACTCAGGGTGTGTCTCCTCTAGGTAAAAGGTGTCAAACCGCGTAGGCAAAATGATACATGGCTTAGCGGAAATGAGATTGGAGATGGAGGCTTATACAACGAGCTAAAAGCGTGGAAGCCGGCTTCAGGCTCATTAGCGCAAGCGGGATCATAATAGATGCATATGCAATTTGAACACAAAGATGGGAGCCTTATCAGGGATGGCCAGAAATATATGAGGAAGAAAGATATGAGGCTTCTTCTCAAATTCATGGTAAATCTAAATAGGCTCCCGAACCTATGAGAAAAACTCAGCATGGGCACCAGAATGGCATAAGGGTGCTGACTAGGGTGACCCATGTTAGGTAGGCTCTGCTGTTGGACTGGTGCAAAATGCATAAAGAAATGGCTAACACACCAATATCCAACAGGTTCGACCCTATGGCGAATTCGGATGGCAAAAGGTTCAAATGCAACATAGCAGCGGGGAAGCCTAAACCTATATGCAAGGTTCTGAATATACCTGACATGGTCGCACAAGGTGTCGAAAAGGACCAGTAAGCAAGTATACATCCAGCTAAGAATCCTGTCTCCAAGAAACATTAGTACCGGGATCATATCTAAAACATATGTAAAGGAAGACCCGATACAAGTCACTGTGGTAGAAATACTTTCAACTTCACTATCATCAACAGCAGGCATAAACAAGGCAGAGTCTTCGAATGAAGACTCTATGGTACCCAAGCCCGAGGACTTACAATCAACAAGATCAAATTCAGGATGAAGATCAAAGTTGAAGGACATGATGGAATCTGCAGAAACAAATTCATCATCACGGGAGTTGAAAATTCTAGAAGCATAATCAAACTCAGCAGGAACACCGATTTGCTGATCTATAGGAGAGTCCAAAGACTTAACAGTAGGAAGATCAGACTTTAAGGTCAAACCGGGGCTGGACATAACTGTGACTGGATCAACATCCAAGTGAATGGCAGACTGTACCATAGACTCTAGGAAAACTTCATCGGAAGGAAGTATATCATCCCAGATAGAATACATATCTAAACATTCATATGGAGGTGTCACTTGGTCAAAAGCTGGGACCAAGTCCCGAGAAGGTAAGCATGAAATCAGAGACTTCTTCTCAGTAGCAATTGAACTCAAGGAACAATATGCCACATGAGGCGCATGTGACATAATAGTGCCTAATGACGAGGGATCAGACTGGTCTACAGTTGGGTAATAAGGAGGATCAACGAATGCAAGCTGGTCGATGGTGACAATGTTTTCGTTATGAGGGAAATGCATCACACGAAAAAGCGTAGACACCACAGCATGCATAGCATAAACGTAATCACGCCCAAGGATCATATCAAAGTCCATAGGGTCCTTTAAAACCATAAAATCAACTAAGACTATTTTTCCACCCAAGGTAACAGGTGCCTGACGGAGGAATCCGATCGGTTCACTAGGTCTTCTATCGAAGGTCAACGGCCAATTAACAGCTGGAATAACATTAGGGAAACCCAAATCTCTCCAAGCATAAGCGGATAAGACACTAACAGAAGCACCTTCATCAACAATGCATCGATCAACCGTATGGTTCCCGATATTAACCTTTATCTGGAAAGGTGTCGAAGAAGGAAGGCGAGGCTCGGCTAGACTATTCCAATCAAAGGAAACAATCCTAGGGCTTGGTAGGGGTTCACATGGCACAGATGAAGTGCCCCCTTTTTCAGGAACATCCAAACTGGTAATGCAGAAGACTTCAGTAGTAGGTGCATCAATCTCTGGAGGACTGATGGGATCGGTCGAAGATTGCATCGATTCAATCACTTCACTCTCCGAAGGAAGAGTGGGGTCGACCAAAGATTGCATTGGTTCAACAACTTTATCAACCAAAGGTTTATCTGACTGTAGGGAATCTATAGACAACTCAGGAACAGAGGTTCCTTCAGACATGGACCACACTCTTCGTGCCTCTGGAATGGCAGGGCATCGGTGAGTAAGGTGATCTCCCTTACAAAGTTTACAAGGGAACTTTGGTTTCCGTCCTATTGGTTTAGACTCCTTTACAACGTCAGTACTTTCAGCATGACTAGCATTGGCTGATAGCTTGCCCCCAGCATGACTCACAGAGGCTGGTTGCTCAGAAGCAGAAGACTTTTGAACTAAAGACCACACTTTTTGCACTTCTGGAAGTACAGGGCACAAGTAAGTAAGGTGGTCTCCCTCGCAAAACTTACAAGGGAACTTAAGCTTCTGTTTGTTGGGTTTGTCGACAATGTCAACTCCCTCAGCATGACTTGCAGTGGCTGATCTGGTGTCTCCAGTATGACTCACACAAACTGGTGACTTGTCATTAATATGACTAGCAGTGATCAATGACGTGTCCTCAACATGACTGACAGTGGTTGAAGACAAACTTTCAGTATGATTTTCAGTGACTAAAAGTTTTCTCCCAGCATGACCTCCAGAGGCTGGGTGGGTGCCCCCTGCATGATCTGTAGAGGCAGGGTGCTTGCCCCCTTGTTTTGGCATCTTCTTCCTATTCTTCCCCCATCTATTCCTTTTAGACTGCTGGTTACTAGTATTGCTACTTTCACCACATGAGGTAGAAGGAGGAGGAGAAGATGTTACTGGCAAAGGAGGCACAGGGTTCTGATGCTCTTGATTTGAGGTGCTCACAAAAGAAGCGTCAGGAGCATGCAAGGCATTCGGAGTGGAAAACAACCAAACCGGCAGCCCAATAGTGAATCCAGGAAGATTCAGAGTAGCCATTAAGGGAGCACCAATGTTTCCAATGAATGGAACAGCACAAGGATCCCCCGGAACAGGGGTACCTTGATTGGCACTCGCTGGAATGCTAGACATAGTTTCTCGCTCAAATGAACAAGAAGTTCCCTAAGGCAAACTAAAAACAAGTAGCACAAAGAGCACACCACTAAAAAAAGGTCCTAAGTAAATCAAACCAGGCAAACAGATGCCTTCCGGAGAAGAGTCTGGGATGATGAGGGCCCAGAACAGATCAACGAAGGATGAAGGACAGTTACCCGGGGTCCACAATACAATGACTAAGGGTGCAAGCGCTGGAATCACCCAATCGCCCTCCCAAAGACCTGCAAGGGATTTCCTCCCACGTCTGTCCTAGGTACAGCGGATATACCCTCCGCTGTCACCTGTGTATGAACCTAGAGTCTGATACTAAGGATACCACAACATCGAAAACTCCTGGGGGAACAGTCACCGGTCGAATCAGAAAGCGTGGGCAGGGTAGCTAAGCCCGAAACTCGAAAGAGTCCCCAATACGCAATCCGATCCTGGCGTATGCTCGAACAGAAAGTAGGAGGGGTATTCCCACAAACTGATCTCACATTGACCTACTGCATATGCTCCCAGGAAAATTTTGAGTGAGGTGGGTTTGCCTAATGATAGTCTCACTACGATTTTTGCGCAATGTGTGATCTTGGGTGGTTTAAGGTGTTTTAAACCCAAGATCCTAACCAAGACTAGTTGGTGTAGTGTAACCTAGAAAAGAAAATGTTGCTAGTTCATTTTATTAGAGTTCATTTTAAAGGTTACTTGATTACTCAAAAAGGTAGTGGGTGTGTGAGAGTGGTTATAATAGAAATAGAGTACTGAAAATGAAATATTTACCACCAAACAAATATTTTTCTTTTCAATGCAAGTCTTAAAATTCTGATCTAGAATGCATGTGCAAATGCAATTTTTTAATCTTTTGAATGCAAAAAAGGTAAAAATAAAGTCTAAATGTAAAAAATTAAACTCAAAACCTAAGAATGCAGCTACTCAAGCAACTAGGTATGCAAAAGAAAACTTGTTCTTTTTGATGCAAAGCACTCTAAAATCTTTTAAGCCACTTGCAAGGTACTCTATTCAGAAGATACATCAAAATTCTTTATGCTTTTCAAAGGTAAGAAACAAAAACTGAAACTAACCTACTATCAAAGCAAAGCAAAGAAACTTTCAGATTCTCTTTATGAAACAGTAAAAGCTACCAAATATGACTTTCAAATTCTTATTGATGTAAGCATGCCAAACATTGGGAAAAGAGTACAAAAACTACTTTTAGACCCAAACGAAGCAAATGACCTACGAAGAAGTATGGTTTGGTAAAGTCAGGTCTGCACGTAAACAATGCAAACAAGGTCTTGAACAACAGCCAAAACACTTGAGCTTTCACTACAAAAGAAAAACTAAAAGCATAAGGGAGGACAAGAAACCAACCTAAAAGAGAAATTTCACTCAAATAGATACAAACAGGGTCAAAAAGACTCAAGAGGTTTCAAATCCCAGTGGAAATGGGGCAAGCAAGTTCAATCAGACTCAAATTAGGGTACAAAACACCAAACAGGTCCACAACCCCCCAACTTAAGTCAACAAACCCCAAAACTTTCCAAACAAACCCAAATTGATCAAAAGAGGTTCAAATCATGAATGTAGGATCAATACAAGGATGGGAGACCACCTACAGGGGTTTAACACAGACCTAAGGTCATCAGGGACCCCCAAAAATGCAGCCACAGCCCCCAGATTTGGGTCCACAACCCAAAAACTCAAAAATTTCAAACCCAGATTTTGAGTGCTACTGTATATGAAGGAAACTAGCGCTCATAGCAGTATGGGCGCTACTGTGTATGAAGGAAACTAGCGCTCATAGTAGTATGGGCGCTACTGTGTGGTACAAACAGTAGCGTACAAAAAAAAAAGTCTAAAAAACGGGGTTAAAACCTCCAAACTGGGTCCACAAAGGTTTGCAAGGGCTGGGAAGGGTCTGTAAAAAGCCCAGGAGGGTCAAACAGAGCCTACTAACTGATCCTAATCAAGAAAATGACCAAAGACCATCAAACAAGACTGAAGAAATGACCTTGGATACCCCTAAGCAGTTAGGCTTTCCCCAGTGGAGTCGCCATTCTGTTGTGGGGAAAATGCACCTATAGTTAAGGGGAGAAACTACCAACTTGCGGTGATAAAGATAGACTTACAAGCATTCTGCAAGTACAACAAATAAATGAAGAGATTAGGGTTTAGAGATGTAGGCACCTCATTCAGAAGGTTGATCCTAGCTTAGCCTCCCTCGCTCTTCAATGCTTATCCAATGTCGCAATGCCCAGACCTGCAAAACAACTTGATACCTTTCTCAAATACATTTGACTACATATATAATACTGATATCTATAATAGAAAGAGACATCAAACTATAATCAAACAGTAATCAAATATGAGACACATTAATAGGTCATATTTGGAAAGAGAAGAACGTCTGATCCTTATTAATGAATGAAAGCAAGTACATACAATTATACCTTCTTCCAAGCTTGGCACTTCACGAAACCTAGATTCAAGGTCTCCTGCTTCCGTTCTCCAAGGATCCCAGCCTCTAAGCAATTGTACTAGGGTTTACCAAAACTGAAGCACAAGAGAAGGGGATGAGGGTCTCCATTCCTCCAGCATAACTTTGCAATTAGGCTTGCTCATCACATGACCCTTCTACCCTCCTTATATAGTCAATGAGGAAGAGGAAAAGAAGTTACAACCGCTCAAGAGGTTTCCCAACCAACTTAACTTACTCGAATTTCGAGATTTTGACCAAAACAGGTGTGTACTCTACTCTATAGTAGACAAAGTCGCGTACATATGGCAATGGGCGCTACTTTGAATGAGGTAAAGTCGCGTACACACGCTACTATTATAACAGTAGAGTCGCGCTCATAGTGAAAAATGGCCAAAAACAGGCTTTTCTGCTCATTTTCAGGAGATGGTTTGGTCTGGAAAAATGTTCCTAAGGGTCATATACATCAAATGGGTCAAGAATGAGGTAATTTCAACGATTTTTAGTGTCCCAAATGACTCCTCCATCCACAAATGTCCTGTTGTGTGACTAAACTTGATCTCAAGAAGTGTCGTCATGTGACCAAGGGAAACAAGTTTCGTCACGGACGGAGAGGTGTCATTTCAAGCTATAACAGATTCCCCCTAATGTATGAGGTCAGAGGGAGTATAGGAAACGATGGCCGAAATACATTATAAATAAAAAAGAGTTGAATCGTGGAGGAACGGAGAAACCAAGAATCATAGGCTCAAATGAAGTACCTGAAAGCAAAGGCAAAGTCAGACAAACTTATCCATGGGGTAACTGTCCATGTTCAAATGGTGGAACATGATCTCCAAGAGGATACAATAATGATCCAAAATACTGATGCATATATCATGGCCACTAAAATACAAGCGTGGATCCATGAGGAACATAAGTCGAAACATAGCCACATAAATACAAGGTGGATCTATGTCAAAACTGGAGAACATAGCCATAGAGAACAAGCTGGATCTATGTCTCATCAAGAGCCAAAAGGAGTGGGGCTCAGTCTTGCGCAACTTGGGCGATAACATAAATGAGGTGATGCTATCGAGAATCCCAAGGTCTTCATCCAAAAACAACCCAAGGTACAAACCTATCCATGCGAATAAATGAGTTGATGTCGAACATGGGAGGTATCGTTTGATTATCGGTCATTGATGTATACCGTTAACAAACGCGAGGGTGTCCACCAATAATGAAAATGGAACCCAAGGTACCTAGTACATTCAAGCAAGTGCGAATAGATGGTCTTGCCGTCGAACACTTGAAGAATCCTTCGGATAGGAGACATTGATGTATTCCCAGCTATCCAATAGCGAGGGAAACTGCCACTAATGACTGCAATCCCCAAGGTACTAACCGAAACTCTAAACTTCATTCCTAGAGTACAATGAGCTGAAGTCGATGGGAAGAAGTCCGTTGGAAGGGAGGTCTTAATGCATCCTCCATCATCCAACACGAGGGACACTCAAAAGGTATGAGCTGATTTGGAGTAGGACGGAACACAGGATGAAACATACTGACACCAAGGAATGGCCGACACATGAGGTCAAGGCAACTGCAGAATGGCCGACACAGGTTTAATCCTTGAACAGTGAGCACGACACAAGAGTGACTTAGGCAGCTTTGAACACAAAGGGACCACGATGCAAGTCTGCAATGTAGGAGACATTAACAGATTCTCCATATGAGTGGAAGACTAACCAAATGGAGGAGTAGGAACTCTGAGATCAAGTTTAACCTAAGGCCAATGCTAGAACCCAACTTGTTTGATAGACTCAAAACAGGTGCTTTGTTCAAGGAGATAGTTGACTTGCTGCCATCATATTGAAAGATATTTTAACATTCTTCCCTTCCCTTTCCTTTTTCATTTTTTAACGAGCTTGACAAAGAACTAAAGCATGCTCGACGGTATTTTCATATTTAAGGAGTCTGAAAAACCTAGAAGAAAACTCCATACACCTATCCGTGGATTTTATATCGAGCCCGGATTGGTCTGTGCTCGGCGGTGTTTTCTTGCTTATAGAGTTGAAAAACTTAAACAGTCCTCTATACACTTATCCGTGGATTTTATATCGAGCCCGGATTGGTATGTGCTCGCTTGGTGTTTTCACATTTCGAGAGTCTGAAAACCCTAAAGACGACTCCAAAGGTCCTTTTTCGTAAAGTTAGTCTCCTTCCCCGAAAAAGTGTAAAATGATGGAAGAAGAACTCTTCTAGCGCATACAAGAGTATACCTAGAGTATACCTTTTCCGTAAATTATCCACCAAGGCCCGGAAAAGGGGTAATTCTATACCTAAGTGGATGTCGGTTCAGTTATTTTAACGAGCCCGAAAAGACAACTATGCTCGGCAAACTTTTCCTATTTAAGGAGTCTGAAAAGGGCTTAAAAGAACTCCATAGGGATCTTTTCCGTAAAGGTTTAACGAGTCCGGAAAAGTAAACTCATGACCTCCTTATTGTTTTTAATGAGCCCAAAGGAGATATAGAAAATGCTCATAACTTCCTTACTGTTTTTAACGAGCTCGAAGGAAAGGTGGAAGAAATGCTCGTAGCCTCCTTACTGTTTTTAATGAGTTCGAAGGAAAGGTGGAAGAAATGCTCGTAACCTACTTACTGTTTTTAACGAGCTCGAAGTAAGAGAAGAATGCTCGAAATGGGAGGAAACGAGTGTCAGGGACATGCAAAACTAGCTCCAAGCGCATGGAACAAAGCAATGCCTAATGCAAGGAACATGAGCAAGATAAGGACACTCAGGGTGTGTCTCCTCCAGGTAAAAGGTGTCAAACCGCGTAGGCAAAATGATACATGGTTTAGCGGAAATGAGATTGGAGATGGAGGCTTATACAATGAGCTAAAAGCGTGGAAGCCGGCTTCAGGCTCATTAGCGCAAGCGGGATCATAATAGATGCATATGCAATTTGAACACAAAGATGGGAGCCTTATCAGGGATGGCCAGAAATATATGAGGAAGAAAGATATGAGGCTTCTTCTCAAATTCATGGTAAATCTAAATAGGCTCCCGAACCTATGAGAAAAACTCAGCATGGGCACCAGAATGGCATAAGGGTGCTGACTAGGGTGACCCATGTTAGGTAGGCTCTGCTGTTGGACTGGTGCAAAATGCATAAAGAAATGGCTAACACACCAATATCCAACAGGTTCGACCCTATGGCGAATTCGGATGGCAAAAGGTTCAAATGCAACATAACAGCGGGGAAGCCTAAACCTATATGCAAGGTTCTGAATATACCTGACATGGTCGCACAAGGTGTCGAAAAGGACCAGTAAGCAAGTATACATCCAGCTAAGAATCCTGTCTCCAAGAAACATTAGTACCGAGATCATATCTAAAACATATGTAAAGGAAGACCCGATACAAGTCACTGTGGTAGAAATACTTTCAACTTCACTATCATCAATAGCAGGCATAAACAAGGCAGAGTCTTCGAATGAAGACTCTATGGTACCCAAGCCCGAGGACTTACAATCAACAAGATCAAATTCAGGATGAAGATCAAAGTTGAAGGACATGATGGAATCTGCAGAAACAAATTCATCATCACGGGAGTTGAAAATTCTAGAAGCATAATCAAACTCAGCAGGAACACCGATTTGCTGATCTATAGGAGAGTCCAAAGACTTAACAGTAGGAAGATCAGACTTTAAGGTCAAACCGGGGCTGGACATAACTGTGACTGGATCAACATCCAAGTGAATGGCAGACTGTACCATAGACTCTAGGAAAACTTCATCGGAAGGAAGTATATCATCCCAGATAGAATACATATCTAAACATTCATATGGAGGTGTCACTTGGTCAAAAGCTGGGACCAAGTCCCGAGAAGGTAAGCATGAAATCAGAGACTTCTTCTCAGTAGCAATTGAACTCAAGGAACAATATGCCACATGAGGCGCATGTGACATAATAGTGCCTAATGACGAGGGATCAGACTGGTCTACAGTTGGGTAATAAGGAGGATCAACGAATGCAAGCTGGTCGATGGTGACAATGTTTTCGTTATGAGGGAAATGCATCACACGAAAAAGCGTAGACACCACAGCATGCATAGCATAAACGTAATCACGCCCAAGGATCATATCAAAGTCCATAGGGTCCTTTAAAACCATAAAATCAACTAAGACTGTTTTTCCACCCAAGGTAACAGGTGCCTGACGGAGGAATCCGATCGGTTCACTAGGTCTTCTATCGAAGGTCAACGGCCAATTAACAGCTGGAATAACATTAGGGAAACCCAAATCTCTCCAAGCATAAGCGGATAAGACACTAACAGAAGCACCTTCATCAACAATGCATCGATCAACCGTATGGTTCCCGATATTAACCTTTATCTGGAAAGGTGTCGAAGAAGGAAGGCGAGGCTCGGCTAGACTATTCCAATCAAAGGAAACAATCCTAGGGCTTGGTAGGGGTTCACATGGCACAGATGAAGTGCCCCCTTTTTCAGGAACATCCAAACTGGTAATGCAGAAGACTTCAGTAGTAGGTGCATCAATCTCTGGAGGACTGATGGGATCGGTCGAATATTGCATCGATTCAATCACTTCACTCTCCGAAGGAAGAGTGGGGTCGACCAAAGATTGCATTGGTTCAACCACTTTATCAACCAAAGGTTTATCTGACTGTAGGGAATCTATAGACAACTCAGGAACAGAGGTTCCTTCAGACATGGACCACACTCTTCATGCCTCTGGAATGGAAGGGCATCGGTGAGTAAGGTGATCTCCCTTACAAAGTTTACAAGGGAACTTTGGTTTCCGTCCTATTGGTTTAGACTCCTTTACAATGTCAGTACTTTCAGCATGACTAGCATTGGCTGATAGCTTGCCCCCAGCATGACTCACAGAGGCTGGTTGCTCAGAAGCAGAAGACTTTTGAACTAAAGACCACACTTTTTGCACTTCTGGAAGTACAGGGCACAAGTAAGTAAGGTGGTCTCCCTCGCAAAACTTACAAGGGAACTTAAGCTTCTGTTTGTTGGGTTTGTCGACAATGTCAACTCCCTCAGCATGACTTGCAGTGGCTGATCTGGTGTCTCCAGTATGACTCACAGGAACTGGTGACTTGTCATTAATATGACTAGCAGTGATCAATGACGTGTCCTCAACATGACTGACAGTGGTTGAAGACAAACTTTCAGTATGATTTTCAGTGACTAAAAGTTTTCTCCCAGCATGACCTCCAGAGGCTGGGTGGGTGCCCCATGCATGATCTGCAGAGGCAGGGTGCTTGCCCCCTTGTTTTGGCATCTTCTTCCTATTCTTCCCCCGTCTATTCCTTTTAGACTGCTGGTTACTAGTATTGCTACTTTCACCACATGAGGTAGAAGGAGGAGGAGAAGATGTTACTGGCAAAGGAGGCACAGGGTTCTGATGCTCTTGATTTGAGGTGCTCACAAAAGAAGCGTCAGGAGCATGCAAGGCATTCGGAGTGGAAAACAACCAAACCGGCAGCCCAATAGTGAATCCAGGAAGATTCAGAGTAGCCATTAAGGGAGCACCAATGTTTCCAATGAATGGAACAGCACAAGGATTCCCCGGAACAGGGGTACCTTGATTGGCACTCGCTGGAATGCTAGACATAGTTTCTCGCTCAAATGAACAAGAAGTTCCCTAAGGCAAACTAAAAACAAGTAGCACAAAGAGCACACCACTAAAAAAAGGTCCTAAGTAAATCAAACCAGGCAAACAGATGCCTTCCGGAGAAGAGTCTGGGATGATGAGGGCCCAGAACAGATCAACGAAGGATGAAGGACAGTTACCCGGGGTCCACAATACAATGACTAAGGGTGCAAGCGCTGGAATCACCCAATCGCCCTCCCAAAGACCTGCAAGGGATTTCCTCCCACGTCTGTCCTAGGTACAGCGGATATACCCTCCGCTGTCACCTGTGTATGAACCTAGAGTCTGATACTAAGGATACCACAACACCGAAAACTCCTGGGGGAACAGTCACCGGTCGAATCAGAAAGCGTGGGCAGGGTAGCTAAGCCCGAAACTCGAAAGAGTCCCCAATACGCAATCCGATCCTGGCGTATGCTTGAACAGAAAGTAGGAGGGGTATTCCCACAAACTGATCTCACATTGACCTACTGCATATGCTCCCAGGCAAATTTTGAGTGAGGTGGGTTTTCCTAATGATAGTCTCACTACGATTTTTGCGCAATGTATGATCTTGGGTGGTTTAAGGTGTTTTAAACCCAAGATCCTAACCAAGACTAGTTGGTGTAGTGTAACCTAGAAAAGAAAATGTTGCTAGTTCATTTTATTAGAGTTCATTTTAAAGGTTACTTGATTACTCAAAAAGGTAGTGGGTGTGTGAGAGTGGTTATAATAGAAATAGAGTTCTGAAAATGAAATATTTACCACCAAACAAATATTTTTCTTTTCAATGCAAGTCTTAAAATTCTGATCTAGAATGCATGTGCAAATGCAATTTTTTAATCTTTTGAATGCAAAAAAGGTAAAAATAAAGTCTAAATGTAAAAAATTAAACTCAAAACCTAAGAATGCAGCTACTCAAGCAACTAGGTATGCAAAAGAAAACTTGTTCTTTTTGATGCAAAGCACTCTAAAATCTTTTAAGCCACTTGCAAGGTACTCGATTCAGAAGATACATCAAAATTCTTTATGCTTTTCAAAGGTAAGAAACAAAAACTGAAACTAACCTACTATCAAAGCAAAGCAAAGAAACTTTCAGATTCTCTTTATGAAACAGTAAAAGCTACCAAATATGACTTTCAAATTCTTATTGATGTAAGCATGCCAAACATTGGGAAAAGAGTACAAAAACTACTTTTAGACCCAAACGAAGCAAATGACCTACGAAGAAGTATGGTTTGGTAAAGTCAGGTCTGCACGTAAACAATGCAAACAAGGTCTTGAACAACAGCCAAAACACTTGAGCTTTCACTACAAAAGAAAAACTAAAAGCATAAGGGAGGACAAGAAACCAACCTAAAAGAGAAATTTCACTCAAATAGATACAAACAGGGTCAAAAAGACTCAAGAGGTTTCAAATCCCAGTGGAAATGGGGCAAGCAAGTTCAATCAGACTCAAATTAGGGTACAAAACACCAAACAGGTCCACAACCCCCCAACTTAAGTCAACAAACCCCAAAACTTTCCAAACAAACCCAAATTGATCAAAAGAGGTTCAAATCATGAATGTAGGATCAATACAAGGATGGGATACCACCTACAGGGGTTTAACACAGACCTAAGGTCATCAGGGACCCCCAAAAATGCAGCCACAGCCCCCAGATTTGGGTCCACAACCCCAAAACTCAAAAATTTCAAACCCAGATTTTGAGCGCTACTGTATATGAAGGAAACTAGCGCTCATAGCAGTATGGGCGCTACTGTGTATGAAGGAAACTAGCACTCATAGTAGTATGGGCGCTACTGTGTGGTACAAACAGTAGCGTACAAAAAAAAAAGTCTAAAAAACGGGGTTAAAACCTCCAAACTGGGTCCACAAAGGTTTGCAAGGGCTAGGAAGGGTCTGTAAAAAGCCCAGGAGGGTCAAACAGAGCCTACTAACTGATCCTAATCAAGAAAATGAACAAAGACCATCAAACAAGACTGAAGAAATGACCTTGGATACCCCTAAGCAGTTAGGCTTTCCCCAGTGGAGTCGCCATTCTGTTGTGGGGAAAATGCACCTATAGTTAAGGGGAGAAACTACCAACTTACGGTGATAAAGATAGACTTACAAGCATTCTGCAAGTACAACAAATAAATGAAGAGATTAGGGTTTAGAGATGTAGGCACCTCATTCAGAAGGTTGATCCTAGCTTAGCCTCCCTCGCTCTTCAATGCTTATCCAATGTCGCAATGCCCAGACCTGCAAAACAACTTGATACCTTTCTCAAATACATTTGACTACATATATAATACTGATATCTATAATAGAAAGAGACATCAAACTATAATCAAACAGTAATCAAATATGAGACACATTAATAGGTCATATTTGGAAAGAGAAGAACGTCTGATCCTTATTAATGAATGAAAGCAAGTACATACAATTATACCTTCTTCCAAGCTTGGCACTTCACGAAACCTAGATTCAAGGTCTCCTGCTTCCGTTCTCCAAGGATCCCAGCCTCTAAGCAATTGTACTAGGGTTTACCAAAACTGAAGCACAAGAGAAGGGGATGAGGGTCTCCATTCCTCCAGCATAACTTTGCAATTAGGCTTGCTCATCACATGACCCTTCTACCCTCCTTATATAGTCAATGAGGAAGAGGAAAAGAAGTTACAACCGCTCAAGAGGTTTCCCAACCAACTTAACTTACTCGAATTTCGAGATTTTGACCAAAACAGGTGTGTACTCTACTCTATAGTAGACAAAGTCGCGTACATATGGCAATGGGCGCTACTTTGAATGAGGTAAAGTCGCGTACACACGCTACTATTATAACAGTAGAGTCGCGCTCATAGTGAAAAATGGCCAAAAACAGGCTTTTCTGCTCATTTTCAGGAGATGGTTTGGTCTGGAAAAATGTTCCTAAGGGTCATATACATCAAATGGGTCAAGAATGAGGTAATTTCAACCATTTTTAGTGTCCCAAATGACTCCTCCATCCACAAATGTCCTATTGTGTGACTAAACTTGATCTCAAGAAGTGTCGTCATGTGACCAAGGGAAACAAGTTTCGTCACGGACGGAGAGGTGTCATTTCAAGCTATAACAAAGACCTATGCTAGAAGACCTGTGTCGAGAAATACCTTCCTAGTTAAGAGGGAGTGTTGATGTATATATAACTTGGGAATGTATTTCACATATATGTATATTGTATTCCTATAGAGATGTTATTATTCCTCTATACGGAAGTGTCATCATTTATATTGTAAGTGTCGTAACTTATACTCAATGGGTTATTAGACCACCTTGTTGGGTTCGGCCCTGTATAAGTGATGTGGGTCAAAGGATTATTAGACCACCCTATTGGGGGTCGGCCTAGTCAGCTTTATGTTATGTGGTTAAGTTAAGGCCAACCTAGTAAAGTTTATTAGGCAAGTCAAGTCAAGTATAAATAGAGTGCGGGAGGCACTCTATTTGATCATTCTATTCTCTCACACACTCTTTGGAGAGTGGCACACTTGTGGAGGAGGAGAAGCTGCTGCTAGGAGATGTCTATCTCTTATGCTTGGGTTGTATCATTGCTCTATCTATCTCTGAGGAAGTTATTGGGGTTTTTCACCTTTATGGTTTTCCCCAAGTAAACTCTGTGTCTCTTGTGTGATTGCATTATTGTGTCCATGATTGATACACTGTAGATATGTTGTACATGTTGTTCTCTTAGTTAAGATCCTAGATCAGATTGAAGTAAATTCTGAAAAACTAACAAGAAAAAGATACCGGTCACCATAAAGGATGAAAGATGCAAAAATATATTCTTAGGCTTGCAATACTACTCCTATTTATATGCTCACTTGGTCGTTACAACTTGGTCCAATGATCCATTTACTAACTAACTAAACCAATTGTTCTACATTATCGACTCTATTGCACTCCACGACTAGTCCTTTGCCCACGTTCATGACCCTTTTGTCATTGATTGTACCAGACTTATACGCTTTATACCCTTTCCAACAATATCTATAGTTTGGTGTCGACTATCTCACAGTTTGATATAGAGTAATATTTTACATAGTCATTGGCTAAGAGTGCACCATAGGATTTGTAACTCCTTTGGTTTGTTATGTTTTTAGATTTCGACATGATGGAAGAAAAAAAATAGTCAGTCTATTATTCTTAATACTTTGATGATTTAAGGTTTATAAATCTCATTAAAAGTCCTCAACTCCTATTGGTTCACAAACCCTCCTTTATATTTGGCCAAGATCAGTGGGGGGTTGTGTCTTTCCTATGGGAATTTCTTCGGTAAACTGTCACATACCCACCCTTGGACCCAATGCAAGGAAGGGAACACGATGCCATTCTATGGGGTTTTCATAAAACTCAGCCAATTCATTAGATTCACAGCCATAAAACAGATGTGTGTAGATGTAAATCAAACAAATATGCACAACGGAAATAAACTCATCCACACACATGTTTTCATATGCACTCAATATATCAATAACAATCATTAATTTAAACACTGCAGAGGTAAAACACATAGATAGAAAACACTTATCTTTCTTGTGCAATTGTCCCAAACAACTAGCTATGTCACTGCAACGTTCCTCCCAACCATAGGTCTCTACCCAGCCTGTATTCTTTCAGCACTCAGATACCACCCCCGAGCTGGGCATGATATATACAAGGAAAAGGGAACCCTCAAGCACAGCACAGCCCAAAGCAATGGATACCCAACTCAACCCCAGAATTCTCTTAAACAAAAAACTCAGATATGGGCTTGGAAACACACTTTCAGCAATGGGACATAGAAGCTAGATGGACATGGGGTTTCCCAAAAACGTAGGCACACCAAAAATGGATTTGTGGGAAGAGGGAATCAATCCCAGGGAAGAAAACCGATTTCTCCCATAGATGTATGAGCATTTAGTGGCCAAACGGCCTCAATAAAACCCCCAAATCATTTTCCCTTCTATTCAGTCACTGAAGTGCCGAGAAGGTCACTAAGACAACCCAGCAGATCCTAAACAGCAAGACTCATCCAAAAGGAAGAGCTCAAAAGGAAGAAACCAAGAGGTTAAAACCAAAGATGGTGAAAAACCAAGAAGGCTCAACCAAGAGAAACGAAGAGATTTGGTCACAACCACAGCATGAAACAGTCAAGAAAGAGGCCAACAAAGACTTAGGAATAAACCAAACTCACCTAGCAACAACCAATAGCCATAAACCAACAAAATCCAGAGTTACACGCTACTGTCGAAGGAATACCTACGGGTACCCACGAGCAGTAGTGTAAACAGAGGCAGGTGTACGCGAGCAGAACTAAGCTAGCCCGTGGGTGAGAAACAACAAATGGTCAAACAGAGAGTCCAGAGGCTCAGAAAAAGAAATTTTTCTACAGTGTATCTTAATGGCCAATCAGTGACACAGAGCTTCGATAAACAACAACTCTAAATATGGACTAATGCTCAAAAAATTTCCCAAACATGGATGTTTTCCCCAGCGGAATCGCCATTTCTGTATTGGAGAAAACTCACTATGGCTTGGGAATACCACAACAGACAGATGACTACCAGAAATCTACTAAATTCTCAAAAAAATGCTATTATAAATGACAATGTTAAAACAATGGAGAAATGTAACCAACCTCGATCCAACGTTTGAGCTTTCAATCCGCGCACATCCAAACACTTGTAATCTGCAAATTAGTCTCGTCAACCAATATCTAACAAGTACATGTGATATGTAAATAACATTAACATTATCAATAACAATGGTCCATAATATCATAATCAAATGCAACCCAATGTATAATAAATGACATTCACACCATGAATGGATGAGAATATGAGTATTTCTATTAATGAACAAGAAGAAGTACAAAGTGATATGACCTCTTGCCGGCAACCAATCTGAACCAAAATCTAGATCAATCCACTTGTTCCTCCACCACTTCAATCCTCCATGAATGGAAAACTCAAACTAGAAAGGAGTTTGGAAGGTGAACATAACTGGTTCACAACTACAAGGATCAATGAGTGTAGACTCAAGATAGGGAAAAAATCTACTAGAGTGCCTTTACTATTCTCTTCCTCCTCCCATCCATAAGCCATATGTGCTCAATATATAGTCCTCTCAAAGGTAGGTGAAAGGACTCATCGAGACGTTACTTGGGTAGATGGACAGCCAAAGGTCACCCAATGACCGCTTTTTGGGAGTAAAAAGTAATAAAATAGTGGTTTTTACCATTTTACTTTATACCCGCGGGCTATAGGGATGCAACTCGCGGGTACGCATGCTATAGTGATGCAACCTGCGGGTAGGAACAAAAATAGGATAAACTAGTATCACTAAAGGATGAAAATGGATCTGAGTCACTGAAATGGATCCTACAGGCCAAAGAATGTTGATGCTCACAGGGTGGAAGATTTCTGTGTAACAGAAACAAATTTTACAATTTTGAGAGCATGTTACTATTGACCTTCGATATTTTTCAGATAATTAAGCCCAAGTACGGGCTTGTGTTGAGTGCCAGAAGTTTGTAAGTAAACAAAAATTACTTTCGTTTCCACTAAAACCTATTGGAGTTGAAGCACCTTTTCAACAGTGGGGGTTAGAATTCATAGGTGAAATTAATCCTCATTCCAGTGGTCAGGACAAATACATTCTGACAACCACTCATTTATTTACAAAGTGGGTAGAGGAAACCCCCACTAGAAGAGCAACTAGACAGGTTATAATCTATTTTATGGAGGAAAACATCTTGAGTAGGTTTGGCTACCCAAGAAAACTTGTGACAGATAATTATCCTACTTTCAAATCTCAAGATATGGTACACTTTTGTGAAAAAAAATGGAATTATTTTGAAGCATCCAACCCCATATTACCCACATGGTAATGGCCTAGAAGAATCCACAAACAAGAATATAGTGAACAGTATAAAGAAGCTCTTATCTCAGAATAAGAAAGCATGGGACAACAAGTTAAAGTATGCCCTCTAGACTGATTGTGTCACTGCAAAGAAGGCCATTGGTACTTCTCCATTCCAGCTTGTTTATGGAACTGAGGAAGTTGTTGCGGTGCAACTTGGTCTACCAATGATGAAGCTTATGCAAGAAGTTCTAAAGGAACCAAATGAAATTCAAAGGAGGATTTTTCAGATGATTGAACTACAACATGAGAGAGAGATGCTTGCTGAAAAAATCTCAAATGCATAATGATAAGGTAAAACAGATGTTTGATAAAAAATTTAAAGAAGATCATTTATTTCTTGATGATTTCATGCTTATATGGGATGCACGTAGAGATGAAAAATCAAAACATGGAAAGTTTGATCAGTTGTGGCTTGGACCATTCAAAATTGTCAGAAGCTTGGGAATAATACATTTTTTTACAAAATTTGGAAGGAAATGAACTTGCAGGCCCTGTTAATGGGTGTTTCCTGAAACATTTTTATACAAAATAAGATCTGAGGGAGACTTGGCAAACTGTAAATACCAGTGAGTTTCAAATCTGTTTGAATAAGACTCCGAACCCAATGGAATAGCAGTTGTTATGATTCAGTTTTGGTTGACAGCAATAAGTGGCACTTGTTGAATATTGTAACTTCAAAGAATATTATATTTGTACTTTATTATTCCGGAGATGTTTCATCTCTCCGAGGTAACCCTATTATGTATCCAGAGATGTTTATTCCTCCGAGGGTTAGTATTAACTAGGGTTATTAGACCCACCATGTGTGCGTCGGCCCTGGAGTTATATTTTAGGGGTTATTAGACTTCTCCAGGTGAGGTCGGCCCCAACAGGTCTTTTAGTCAGTTGAGAGTCAAGTATAAATAGAGGAGGTGAACTCCTCATTAGATCACTCACTCACTTGTGGAAGAGTGCGCACTTGTCTGGGAGATCTGCTAAGGAGTCTTAGAAGGAAGGAGCACATCTTGTATTTTGGTTGATCATCTTATTGAGGAAAGCTTTACTGGGTTTTCTACCCCATGAGGGTTTCCCAGGATATATTGTGTGTCTATCTTGTGATTGTGTTTCTATCAGAGATCTTGTTTGTCTATTTGGTTTAAAACTTAACATGGTATCAGAGCTAGACTGAATAGGACATCTTTCACAAGGTAAGATCATCTCTCTCTCTCTCTGGTGAAGTTAGGGTTTCAGCCCAAAGTTGGTATTATTGATTTTTGGTTGCATGGCTGGATATCCCTCATCAATACCTTTCTTTTAAGCCCTAGATCGAACTTTTTGGTTGGGTAGAAATCCGGGAATTGCAAACCCTAATTCTACCAAAAGTGCGATACGTCAGATTTTGGTTTCAGAAAAAAGTTGGAATTTTTTATTTCTGTTTACATGGTTGGATAGCCCTTATCAAGAGCATTCTTTTAAGCTATAGATCGAACTTTTTGGTTGGGTAGAACTCCGGGAATTGCAAACCCTAATTCTACCAAAAGTGCGATAAAATTCTGTTTCAGTTTCCGGAAAAGTGAAAAGTAACTTTCCAAGTTAGTCTACTCTGTCTCTTGGACTCCCCGAAGAGAAGATGGCTCCAAATACTAAGCTTGAAGACAAGCTAGAAGGCATATAAAATTTCCGGGCATGGAAATACAGAATTGGTCTCATTCTTGAAGAGAATGATCTTGCTCATTATATCAAGGAGGAAGTTGCAGAACCAGAAGAAGATGAAGCCAAAGAAAAACACAGGAAGGATTTGATTAGGGCAAAGAGAATCATAGCAGATTCTATTAAAGACCACTTGATTCCCCAAGTGGCTTCCAAGAAGACTCCAAAAGAAATGTATGATGCCCTAGGAAGAATGTATGAAGGGAAGAACATCAATAGGAAGATGAATCTAAGGACTCAGTTGAAGAGTACCAAGATGCACAAAGGAGAATCCATTCAAGACTACTTCTCAAGATTCTCTCTAATCAAAGAGCAACTAGATGCCATTGGTGATACTCTTGATGAGGATGAACTTGTGATGACAGCTCTAAATGGTCTCACTAGACCTTGGGAGTCATTCATTCAAACTATGTGTGCCAGAAAAGAAAGTATGAAGTTTGATGTAGTTTGGGAGGATTGTGTGCAAGAGGAGGCTAGGGTTGCAAATAGAGAAGCTCTACTCAAAGAATATGACCAAGCCTTGGCCACACACACCAAAAGAAGAAGGATTCAATCCTACTCCAAGAAGGGTAGTCACAAGGAGTCTCATCCTCCTCACAGATTTCAGAAGAAAAGAGGATCTACTCAAAGAAGGGATTACTCTTCCTTCCAGTGCTATTCTTGCCACAAATTAGGACACATTGCTAAAGATTGTCCTCTACAAAAGAAGAAGGGTTCTTACTACAAAAGACACCAAACACATCTTGCAGAAGATGACAGTGAAGAAGAAGAAGTTGAGGAAGAAAGGTCTCACAATAAAAGGCCTAGAGATGAAGGGGAGGAAGAAGAAAGGACCTTCTCCAAAAGAAGGACAAGGAGAAATACAGAAGAAGATGCAGAAGAATATGTTCTCTTCTCTGCACTCTCTGGATCCATAACCCCTGAAGAAGGTACATGGCTTATTGACAGTGGTGCTTCAAAGCACATGACAGGACAGAAAAGGACTCTCTCAAAACTTGAAGAAAAGACTTCTCCCCAAAAGGTATCTCTAGGAGATGACTATCAATATCCCATTAAGGGAATTGGTGAAGCAAACTACAAACTCGATTCTGGAACTCCCATGAAGATGAAGGAAGTTCTATATGTTCCAGGATTGAAGAAGAATTTGCTTTCAATCTCAGCTTTGGACAAGAAAGGCTACAGAGTTGCTTTCATTGATGGACAAGTGTTAATGTGGTCCAAAGGCAAAACCATTAAGGATGCAATTGTTATTGGTGAAGAGGAAGGAGGTTTATATAAACTCAAGGGTTATCCGGAAACTGCTCTTGTTCATGAAACCTCCAGCCCCAGTGAGCTATGGCATAGAAGACTAGATCACATCAACTACAAAGCCTTACCTTATGTAAGCAAGGTGGTCATAGGACTACCAGATTTAAAGGTTGATCATGATGGCTCATGTAAAGGATGTAAGAAAGGCAAGAATGTCAAGAACCCCTTTCCGAAGAGTGAAACAAAGACTAAGGGTATCTTGGAGTTAATACACTCAGATGTATGTGGTCCAATGCCCACCACCTCTCTAAGTGGTTTTGAATACTATCTTTCATTCATTGATGATCATTCAAGGAAAACTTGGATTTACTTTCTAAAAGGTAAGAATGAAGTCTTTGGAAAGTTCAAAGAATTCAAGGCCTTAATAGAGAATCTCTCAGATAAGAAAATCAAGATTCTCAGGACAGACAATGGTGGAGAATATACTTCAAAAGAGTTTGAAGAATTTTTTAAAGAAGCTGGAATCAAGAGAGAGCTAACCACTCCCTACAATCCCCAACAAAATGGGGTTGCAGAAAGGAAAAATAGAACCATCATGGAAGCTGTGAAGACTATGATACATGACCAGGATCTTCCCATGTATCTATGGGCTGAAGCAGCCAAGACAACAGTTTATGTGCAAAATAGATTATCTCACAGTGCTCTTGAATTCAAAACTCCAGAAGAAGTGTTTACAGGTAAGAAGCCTGAAGTAAGCCATCTTAAAATATTTGGGTGTCCTGTGTACATCCACATTCCAAAATAAAAGAGAACCAAGTTGGATCCCTCAGGTAATAAGGGAATGTTTGTTGGTTATTGTGAAACTTCCAAAGCCTTCAGAATCTACATACCAGGTTTCCATCATATAGAAATAAGTAGAGATGTAACCTTTGATGAGGAAGCAGCTCTCAAGAAATCCAGAAAGTGTCAACTTGAAGAAGTTTATGAAGAAGATACATCTCCCAAAATCTCAGAGACTGTTCATGTCCCTAAAGAAGATACACCAGAGGATCATGACATGCTGGAACCACAAGAACCTCCTGTGGCAGAATTATCTAGGAAAAGAAGACCAGCATGGGCTAGAGATATTATTCAAGGAGCTGAAAGATATGGTGCCCCCGAAGGCTCAACTAGAGAAAGGAAGAAACCAAAACTAGTGTCCAACTATATGGCCTTGATGTGTGATCTTGTGGATCAACTACCTACCAGCTATGAAGAGGCAGCTCAGAAGAAAGAATGGGTAGAAGCAATGACAGAAGAATATCAGTCAATAATGAAAAATGTTGTTTGGGATATAGTCCCCAAACCCAAAGATAAAAGTGTGGTTTCTTCCAAATGGATTTTCAAGATAAAACATGCTGCAGATGGTAGCATTGAAAAATACAAGGCAAGATTTGTTGCCAGAGGATTCTCTCAGAAGGAAGGAATTGACTATGAAGAAACATTTACACCTGTCGCTAGGTATACTTCAATTAGAACTATCATGGCACTTGCATCCATGATGAAATGGAATCTGCATCAAATGGATGTTAAGACAGCCTTCCTGAATGGTGTAATTGAAGAAGAAGTATACATAGAACAACCTCAAGGTTTTGAGGTCAAAGACGGAAGGACCCATGTATGCAAACTGAAGAAGGCATTATATGGTTTGAAGCAAGCTCCCAGAGCTTGGTATGGAAGAATTGACAGTTTCTTATTAAGCATGGGCTTTACCAAAAGTAAAGCTGACCCCAATCTCTATCTTAAATTAATGAATGATGAACCTGTTATATTGCTATTATATGTAGATGATCTATTTCTAACAGGAAATGAGAAACAAATCATAGAAAGCAAGAAGAAGCTTTCTTCAGAATTCGAAATGAAAGATCTCAGATTAATGCACTACTTCTTAGGCCTAGAAGTGTGGCAAGAGCCAAAGGGATCTTTCTAAATCAAGGTAAGTATACTGTGGAGATCCTCAAAAGATTTGATATGTTGGAGTGTAAAGCTATGGCCACTCCCATGGACTCCAACCTAAAACTGCTAGCTAATGATTCATCAGAACTAGTGGACATAACCCTATATAGACAAATCATTGGATCATTGATGTACTTGACAAATACTAGGCCTGATATATGCTTTGCTGTAAATACCCTAAGTCAGTTTCAAGTAGAACCTAGGAAGGTTCACCTTATAGCTGCAAAGCATATCATGAGGTACCTAAAAGGTACAGTGGACTTTGGCCTTTACTATCTTGGAGACAATGAACTCAAGTTGCATGGTTTCTCAGATTCTGATTGGGCAGGTAGTGTCTCAGACAGAAAAAGTACTTCAGGTGGATGTTATGGTCTTGGATCTGCCATGATCTCCTGGTTCAGCAAGAAACAATCTAGTGTGGCCCTCAGTACCGCTGAAGCAGAATATATAGCTGCTTGCTCTGCCAGCTGTGAAGCGGTGTGGCTTCGGAAACTCTTATCTGGAATCTTTGACTTAGAAATGGATCCCACTGTGATTATGTGTGATAATCAAAGCTACATTAAGATGACTGAAAATCATGTGTTCCATGATAAGTCAAAACACATTGAGATCCGTTACTTCTATATACGACACATGGTGCAGAGAGGAGCCATCAAGCTCGAGTATATAAGCATTGAGGATCAGGTTGCTGATATCTTGACTAAACCTCTGTCTCGAGTGAAGTTTGAGTACTTCCGAGACAAGCTTGGTATAGTCCAGAAGGACCCTCCTCGAAAGGGGGAGTAGTATAGTATTTCTGTCGCTTATTTTTTGTTTTGTTAGCTACTTACAATTATTTAGATTTAGAACTCTTACATATCGTTTATGCTAGATGTATACATGATTTGATATGATGTATTAGTGAGAATACATGTCTGATGTATACATGTTTTTGTTTTGATATACATGCTAGTGATGTATACATGTTTTGATGTGATGTGTACATGTTTTGATTAGTGATGCATACATGTTTTGATGTACACATGTTTTGATGTGATGTGTACATGTTTTGATTAGTGATGTATACATGTTTTGATGTACACATGTTTTGATGTGATGTGTACATGTTTTGGCTAGTGATGTATACATGTTTTGATGTGATGTGTACATGTTTTGATGTGATACATGATTATACCTGTATGGATGAGAATACAGTTGAGAGGATTGGATCATCCCTGGACTTTCAGTCCTAAAGAGAGCCGTAGACGTGAGGTCTCCGAGAATGAAGTCCTTAGTGGACAGTTGAGGGGATTGGATCATCCCTGGACTTTCAGTCCTAAAGAGAGCCGTAGACGTGAGGTCTCCGAGAATGAAGTCCTTAGTGGACAGTTGAGGGGATTGGATCATCCCTGGACTTTCAGTCCTAAAGAGAGCCGTAGACGTGAGGTCTCCGAGAATGAAGTCCTTAGTGGAAAGTTGAGGGGATTGGATCATCCCTGTACTTTCAGTCCTAAAGAGAGCCGTAGACGAGAGGTCTCCGAGAATGAAGTCCTTGGTGGACTTGAGGGGATTGGATCATCCCTGGACTTTCAGTCCTAAAGAGAGCCGTAGACGTGAGGTCTCCGAGAATAGAGGATAGGACTGCATCGTCCCTGGACCTTAGTTCAAAATGTACGTGATAGGGGATTGCATCATCCCGGAACTGATAGTTCAAAATGTACGTGATAGGGGATTGCATCATCCCGGAACTGATAGTTCAAAATGTACGTGATAGGGGATTGCATCATCCCGGAACTGATAGTTCAAAATGTACGTGATGGGGATTGCATCATCCCGGAACTGATAGTTCAAAATGTACGTGATAGGGATTGCATCATCCCGGAACTGATAGTTCAAAATGTACATGATGGGGATTGCATCATCCCGGAACTGATAGTTCAAAATGTACGTGATGGGGATTGCATCATCCCGGAACTGATAGTTCAAAATGTACGTGATGGGGATTGCATCATCCCGGAACTGATAGTTCAAAATGTACGTGATGGGGATTGCATCATCCCGGAACTGATAGTTCAAAATGTACGTGATGGGGATTGCATCATCCCGGAACTGATAGTTCAAAATGTACGTGATGGGGATTGCATCATCCCGGAACTGATAGTTCAAAATGTATGTGATGGGGATTGTATCATCCCCGGACTTCGGTCCCTAAATTGATCCGTAGACGAGTGGTCTCCGAGAAAGTGATTGTATTGATGATGTATCGGTAGGATACGTGTGATGACGATGCTGTTGATCGTGTGATGACGATGCTGCTGATCGTGTGATGACGATGCTGCTGATCGTGTGATGACGATGCTGCTGATCGTGTGATGACGATGCTGCTGATCGTGTGATGACGATGCTGCTGATCGTGATGTTGATGTTGATGTTGACAGTGATGTACCAGTAACTGTTTGAGTTACTGATGAAGACAAATTGAAGAAAGCTTCCGATGATTTATAGATGTATCATGTGTAGTGACTCCTTGCTCCTGCAGATGCTGTTATAATATCCTTCTCGTTAAGGGGGAGTGTTGAATATTGTAACTTCAAAGAATATTATATTTGTACTTTATTATTCCGGAGATGTTTCATCTCTCCGAGGTAATCCTATTATGTATCCGGAGATGTTTATTCCTCCGAGGGTTAGTATTAACTAGGGTTATTAGACCCACCATGTGTGGGTCGGCCCTGGAGTTATATTTTAGGGGTTATTAGACTTCTCCAGGTGAGGTCAGCCCCAACAGGTCTTTTAGTCAGTTGAGAGTCAAGTATAAATAGAGGAGGTGAACTCCTCATTAGATCACTCACTCACTTGTGGAAGAGTGCGCACTTGTCTGGGAGATCTGCTAAGGAGTCTTAGAAGGAAGGAGCACATCTTGTATTTTGGTTGATCATCTTATTGAGGAAAGCTTTACTGGGTTTTCTACCCCATGAGGGTTTCCCAGGATATATTGTGTGTCTATCTTGTGATTGTGTTTCTATCAGAGATCTTGTTTGTCTATTTGGTTTAAAACTTAACAAAACTTATATGGGATGCACGTAGAGATGAAAAATCAAAACATGGAAAGTTTGATCAGTTGTGGCTTGGACCATTCAAAATTGTCAGAATCTTGGGAATAATACATTTTTTTACAAAATTTGGAAGGAAATGAACTTGCAGGCCCTGTTAATGGGTGTTTCCTGAAACATTTTTATACAAAATAAGATCTGAGGGAGACTTGGCAAACTGTAAATACCAGTGAGTTTCAAATCTGTTTGAATAAGACTCCGAACCCAATGGAATAGCAGTTGTTATGATTCAGTTTTGGTTGACAGCAATAAGTGGCACTTAGTATACAGTTATTGGAAAATCACAAGGAAATGCCACCCCCAGATGGAGCCAGATGTTATTCTTAAACCTGTCAACTTCTTTTCTTGCTTACCTCTCATTTTAGATTTTTTTTAATTCTGTGTTTTCCTTGTTTGGATTGTTTAAATTTCATTTTAAATTTATTTCTTCATTTTAGAAACATGTAAGTGTTAGCTTAGCTCCCAATTTTAATAGTTGTCGAGTGCTCTTTATGACAAAATGAATAATAAATTGAGTTTCAAATGCCTGATTAGATATATTATGTTCTAATGCATTTTGGCAGCGCATCACATCATTTTTATACATATGTGCATTGCCAAATTGCCGAAACTAGCGTTCTATGCATATATCAGGATTTATCATATAATGATGGAATTTCTCAGCTTCGGGATTTTTTTTTAATTATGTAGCTGACAGTCGGCTATCATTTTTTATTACATCTATAAGGAAGCAGTACTACTTCAAACTCACAAATCCTTCCGATTTAATTTTATGTACTTCTCTGATTGGGCCTAAATCGACGATTTGATTTTCAAAAGGGATGCGATGTTTTTATTTTTAGTCTCTGTTCTTAGCAATCTATCCTCATCTTTCAAATTCATCCATGGCTCTAGAGAAGAAGCGGTGACCTACTAGTCCTAGTGGTAATTTACTCAAAATTGAACCACCGAATACCGATGGGGCCAGTAAATTTCCATCTGCTGCTGTAAAATTGAAAGAAGCTGGTTGGTTTTCTCTCTGTGAGAGAATTAAGGACCATAGTGCAGAGATCACGAGACATTTTGCTCAAAATTTTAAAGGGTCAATCGTGAATCTTAATGGATTTGAGTTTCAGGTGACAGAGGAGCCCATTGCTCTAGCTATTGGTGTAGTTCCTAAAGGAGAAAGATGGTTTAAAAGGCAGGCGTTGGACGAATATTATGACCAGTTTCTCTCACCCACATGTAGAAACCCTGACTCGAGTTAAGGAATATAGAAGACCTACTTACTAGAGGGATGGCGCAACGTCCTGCAAATTATACAGAGATATGTTACTTGCGAAGGAAGTTCACTACCATTTACCTGTATCATATGTTATTCCTTCATCACATAGAAAGTATTAAAAAATTAAAACTCCCTTATTATTTTCTGAAGAGTTTGAGTAAAATGGCCACTAGGTTACAAAACCATCCGGAATCATCGAATCATAGTGTATTCCACCATGGACTGGTTAAGTTGTTGATAACCTAGGATCTTAAAAAATGTAAAAGATCTTGGCCTCATTTCTTATTTTGGTCAAGTTTTAAAGATGAACATAAAGAATTTGAAGAGGATAAAAGGAAACAAGCCTCTGTTATGAAGGAGGCAACAAACAATTCTTCTTGACCTGATAAAAAGGAAGCTAGTACATCAGCATTTCATTCTGAAAACAAAACATAGAACCATTCGGGATTGAATTTTATCAAAGAAGAAATTACTATCCAAAATCCTTCTAAATTTGATCAGGGAAGAGTCGAAGATGAAGGGTCGATGCAGGATTTTGATACATTTGGGGATTATGTTGAATAGAAGAAAGAAGTTGAGGTCAAATAGAAGTCGGATGTTTCTCATGGTAAATCTCAGATTCTTACAGAGGGTTCATTAAAACCATTGAAGGTTTATCAAAGGCCCAAGACCCGATCCGCAAATAAGTTGAGATTAAATATGAGGGCTATTCTAGAACCTAAAATTAAGAAAGATGAAACTAAAAATGTTCAATTTTCGTCAGATGAAGAAGACAGAAGAGAAAATATATTGGAATCTACACTAAATGAGGTACTAAATAATATTGATCAAAGTTTAAATAAGGTTCCCGATCTTGTCCAGGATAATCACCCATTCAATTTTGATAATGAATATTTAGAAGAGGAGACAACATCATTAGTTTCTAATATTAAAGAAAAACTGTTGTTGAACATGAAGCAGGAGAATCCTCTAGAAAGCAAATGAATTCGAATGAAAATAATTTCGCAGATGAAGATAATGAAGTTTCATACCTCCTTATGAAAGAATTTGAAATGGATAAGCAGAAAAAGGAGATTGATCAGTTTAAGCTCCAAAATGAACATGTCAATCAAATCAATGATGGATTGATGTAGGCTAACAAGATGTTAAAACAAGATCTACAAGAAGTAAATAAAAATTACTCAGAATTGGTACAGGTGGCAGAAGAAGCTGTGAAAAGAAGAAAGGTGGCATGAAAGCAGTATATTCAGCTTATGAAAGAAAAAGAAGAGCCTGATATGAGGTTGAGTCAAGTTCAAAAAGAATGTAATCAGCTACAGAAGAAATCTCATGCATTGAATGGCATCGCTGTGCTAGCTCAATCAACTAGACGTATCTGATTTAACAATCAAGTTTGATTGGGAGTGACACATGGAATAATCAAGTTGTTCAAAACTTTACATTTTGTCATTTAGTTTTTTGCATATTCTCTATTTTGGTATGATCTGATCCTAGGAAAGTGGATCTTAAAACCGTTTCTCTAGGATTATTTCCTCCTATATATTGTAAAGCTCAGTTTGAACTTGTTTTGGGAGACACATGAGGGTCGACAGTATATATGATATTGTTTTGACAATTTGATGTATAGGTTGTTTATATAAGGACTTATTTTGTGATGAAAATGGATGTTTTTTAATTTTGGGAGCTAAGTTTTAATCTTTATGTCATTTTAATACTCTGTGGTTCTGTTTGAGCTATTGCATGTGCTTTTTGTCTATATGGATCCTTGTGCATGCAAATGAGTATTTATTGCAAAGATGTTTGAAATGTATTTTCGAACACCAGAATTATTGTGATGAAATGATTATAAATTGTTTGTTTTCCTTGTATCATTTATGGTTAAAACCTAATTCCTCTCTTTTGGTCAGTTGTTTCTTTTCATCCTATTAGATTCATTCATATCCTTGTGTATGCAAGTAACCTGATGTTTTCATATTTTTCATTAGTCTGTCAATGATTTAAATGTTTTATTTCTTGATCCTTCATAGTCATCCATCCATGAATAAAATTCAACCTTTAAAATTCGAGGTGCCTAAACTTTGCTATCCCGTAGTCTAGTTGGGATACTTTAGGACTAACACATACCTTATTGAAGAATCTAAACAGGCAACGTTTTCACTTTTCTAACATTTTTTTATCGGAAGCTGGCCATTTTTTTAAGAAATCTAGATTTTGTGTTGTTTAACATTTAGTTTAAGTTGATAATTTATTTTGGGATAGCAAATGAAGCAGGTGAGTCAGATCGATCCAATCCTGAAATTATTGATGATTGGTGGAGTATTGAAATTCTACTATATGATATGTTCGTTAGACATGTAAACATATGTACATATGCAGAATTCGTATGTCAGTGTGCACTAGTTAATTCACATATGAGCATAACTATTCATTTGTTTTGCATCATCTCTTAACTGGTCCTGACAACCAAAAGGTACAAAATAAAATCATTAAATTCCCACCATACCTGACACATATTACCATTGACTCCCAGTAGTGCAGGCTTCTCATCTTCATTTCAAGATCTTGCATTAATGTTAGTGAAAATAAAGATCTTTCATTAATGTTAGTGAATTTGTGTATAGAATTAACACAATCACATTTTTTAAAATGATTTATATATTAGTTGGAAAAAGTGTCTAATTAGGTACCTTCATGTGATGTGCAGCTTATGTAGAGAGATCGAAGCAAGATCCTAGGAAGTGATGAGATCAAAGGACACAACTAGTTCAAATCAATTGACTGGAAAAAACTAGAAGCTGAGCATAGACAACCAACATTTAATCCTAATGTCAATGGGAATTATTGCATCGCTAATTTTGATGAGCTCTAGACAACCATGTCTCTTGATGATCCTGATTCCTGAGCTGCCTTGAACTGCCTTGAACTCGAAAAGGTCATCGCCATTTCACAGGATACTAATATGATCACACAAGGGATTACGCATCCAACATTGAAGAAACTAAAATCAATCAATGGAGATTAATTTATAATTTATTTGTCATTTTAATTGTTTTGGAAAATTATAGAAATCGTATAATTTTCTTATCATGCGACCCTGGGAATGATATTCAAAAGTTGGCAAGGAAAATCTATAAAAACTATAGAATATTGTTAATTCTTATAACATTTCGAGATATTTTTGTATTTTAAAAATATTCAAATTTTGAAGGATATTATTTAGATTTTATAAGCTTTTAGTGTTTTTATAGTTAAAAAAAATCATTTTATTGAAAGTGAGTAAATCGGTTTAGGAAAAAAATTGGATTAAGAGATTTGGGTTGTAATGGAGTAAAAATTTGTAATTCAATCATGATTAAGAATTTTGGGTTGTAATATAATCCATGTTAATGAATAATGGTTTTGGATGTTGTTGAATACCTAAATATTGTATTGTGATAAGTTAAGAAAATACAACAATAAAGTGAGATATGTGGCTCTAAGTTTTGTCGGATTTCCAGGTAATAAGGGTTTCTAGCGTAAATCTCTATGTATTGTGTGTTTTCTATTGTTTAATATATTTTTTTCTTGAGAATATATATGCATTGTTTCACTTCATAGGTTTAAAACTTATACTTCTCTATTACATAGCAATCTCCTAGAGCAACTAATGCCTCTAGTGCTTTATGAAGCATACACTTTGTTGGTTTCTTATAAATTATTGTATACAATGGACTTATGATTTTTTTTAGAACATTATTACACATAGGACCATATTCTCATTATTTTTAATTAATGATTGCTGGTTCAAGCAAGGATAATGATGTTTATCTAGGTTGTTAGGCTATTAATGACCAATTCCACTACCTTGGCGCCCATTTTTTGTCAATCTGTGATTAATGTGCCCTCATTTATGTCCAACACAATCATTTATTACCACTAATCCACCAAGGCGTGCCCTTATCCCCTATTTTTGGATCTAGGTTTGAATTGAGGCGCCCATGCATTGAATGTGGTCATTTTTCCTCATTTTTTGCAGTTTTGGCCTATCCTATGCCACCTCCACTCCACCACTTTCTCCACCAATCATGTTATACCATAATTAATGTCCTCCCATGCCATCCCAATGTTCATATTAGAAATTCGTGACAGTTTGAGGTGATTTTGGATAATATTGGTCAACCTAGGGGGTATTGAGGTCTAATGTAAGCTAGCCACTTGTAGCACATTAGAATGCCTCCAAGGGATCACGATGTTTCCCAAATGTAATATAATGGTGTTCACAACTCATTTATGGGTTGGACTATAATATAATTACCAGCTATTTGCAACATTTGTTGTGTATATTGTGCTTCTTTTACATTGTTTTCATGCATACTTAGCCAAATTCTTGGTTTGTGAGGAATTATTTAGCTAGTACATATTGTTGTGATTATAATTTCAAATGGTATCAGAGCTCTTGGAGCTTGTATTCGAACCAAATTGATTCATAGGTGCACCAGAAGTAGTGGAGCAACCACAAAAATCCTTGCGGCCATTGCCTTGAACCCACTAGAGAAATCTAGTGGAGTATACCTAGGTGTGACGTGCTCCCGAATGTGCCCTATGTCAATAAAAGGTTCGAATTAGTTGTTTAGGATTCCCTCCTAAGTGATTGAGTGTTTGCATTGCATGTTTTCACTATTCTTGTCACCAAGAGCACAAGCTATAGAATGGAGCAGTCTCATGTAAACTTGCCCACTCCATTCAACTACTTTGAGTGGAAGGCCGAAATGATAATCGAGTTGAGATCGAAGTGTCTCTTAAAAGTTACCATGGGGACTGAGAATGAGATGAATTCTATAGTAGAGAAGTTGAATTTCTTTAATAGGATGGATGAATCATTTGTCATGCTTTGTCTCAATATCTCAAGAGACCTCTTGTTTCATGTAGACAAACTCACTACTCCAAATGAAGTGTGGCTCAAGATTGAGTCACTATTTGTGAAAACGGATGAGTTGAGGGGCCTCCAACTTGAGAATAATTTGATCTCTCTGAGCCCAAGCATCTTTGAGACCATCCAATACTTCTTCACCAAGTTCAAATCCTTGGTTTTGCATCTCAAGCAATGTGGCATTGACAAGAAGGACGAATAGCTGGTGTTGTCCATTATTTCGAAGTTTGGGACTGAGTACTCTGTGTTTGTTTCAAATTTCCATTCCACCAAGCTCACTATTAGAAACTGGAAGATGTCATATTTGGAAGACTTCATGGAGTATCTTACAGAAGAGTAAGATGATTTGGTCCAAATGGGAATCATCAAACCATCAAAGGACCAAGTTATTGCAGCTGATGATTCAAAGCATGCAAAGGGGAATCAAAATTCCAAAGGTTCAAAGCAGCAACAGAAGAAGAAAGACAAAGATAGTCCCAAATATTCTGAAGTGGTTTCGAATACTACCAAGGAGAAAGGGAAGAAGAAGGAGGAATTGAAATGCACTTACTGTCACAAGGGTTGGCACCCTTAAATTGCATGCATGAAGAATACCATTGACATGTTGGCTCACCTCCTTCAGAAAAACAATATCCCTCTTCTAGAAGGAGAAAAGAAGGAGGGTGGCTATGGATACAAGGAGAGAGGCCATGCATTGATGGCTAGTACTTCTAAATCCTCTTCCTTCATCATAGATTCGGGTGCCTCAACACACATGTATTTTGCAAGAGAGTCTTTCTCTACTCACGCACCATATAGTGGTCCTTCTATTCTCATGGGAGATGACTCAGATATCCCAGCAAAATTCATTGGAAGAATCAATATAGACAGTAGGTACTTCAGCAATGTGTTGTATGTGCCTGATCTTGCAGCAAATCTCCTCTTTGTTTACCAAATGACCCATACTGGTTCGGCCAAGAGAGTGATTTTCACTTAAGAAGATGTGGAAATTTCTGAAGTTTCCACTAGAAAAGTGGTTTCAGTTGGTGTTGCAAATCACGAGTCAAGGACGTACACTTTTTCACACTTTCTTCATTACTCTTCTCCTAATGCTCTTATGTCACATGCTAATGAGGTCAGAATACTTTGGGATGATAGGTTTGGACATCTCAACTACATATATCTTCAAGATGGTACAACCAAATCCGGTTGTCCCCATTGAGAAGCGAATCCGACTTCACATAATTGAATACAAATATGTATATGATAAAATGATTGATAGATGGATGGTTAATATTTTACAATGAGGCTCGCCTTTATAGGCTTGAGCATGTATAGTGAAGGGTTACACCCTTTAACTTAGTAATTAATAAATTATAATTAATATATTATTTTATAATTTTTACATTACCACACCCTTTAAAGGGAGCTTTGTCCTCAAAGTTGTATTTGTGTACATCGTCTTTTATTCTTGATTTGTGTTAATGCTTTATTTGAGCTAAGTGATCTGGACTAGTCTGTCTATCTTGATGATGGCCTGAGTCCTTCTTATGCTGCAACTCTTTCTACTTGGGTGTCAAATTCCTTAGACCATGCAATCGATACTTACTTCCATTCCATTTAAAACTCATGTATTGTTTTTGTAGATTGCTAGAGTACATCCGTAGTGATGCTAACTAGTCGGTGCCTAATACCATGTCTACTTCCATGAGTGGTAAAGCAATACAATTGACTTGTAGGTGTAATGACACCTTATGATATTTTCCTACTTCTTCTATGTGTTGATTAGCGATGGTTGAGGCTTTAAGCCCTTTTGCGGGAAACACAAAAAGATTAAGTTATTTTTCCTTATTGATGTCGATCAAACTATGGGTACTTCCAGAATCGACCAAAATTGTGATACCCCTATATTTAATTTTCCCATTAAATTGTAGTCTTTTTGGTATTGAATTCCTTGGTTCTATTACTCGAAATATGAATTGTTCCATTTTAAGGATGTCATGATTTCTCAACTGAGGTGGAATATATTTTCCTACGAGCGCTTGGATTTCCTTTTGTTGGGTGTAATCCTTCTCAGGAGTTTCTACTCTTTCTTCCTTACAAACTTGTTGAGTACACGTAATTGTCACAACTGATGCTTCAGATGAGCTTGTGTCTGTATCTGAATCAGCTGTATATGCCTCTCTTGATACCTGTACTTGCTTCCAATTAATGATTTTTCAATGTACTATGTGATTGGTTTTGGATTTATGGCCTGGGAACCAATCTTCTCCACATCGACGACAAGTATTCTTCTTGTTTTTTCTATCACTGTCGGTGTAATTGCTCGATGTTTTTGAGTTTTTTCAACTTCATAGCCATACGATTGATATCTGTTACACTGATTACTGGGTGACCATGTATCTTTGCAATACCTGCACTGTGTCTCTTGTTGTCGCAAATATCCCTTGTTAGGGTTCCCTTGTCTTGATTGTCTGAATTTTTCTGCAATAAGTTTTGCTTTGCACCTAGCCTTATCCAAATTGGACATGTTATGTAATTCTAATTCGTCTCTTATGTATGGTTTAAGAACATAGATATATGTCTGGATTCGATGACCCTCTGTTAATTCTGGTACGCGCGTCGCTAATGCTTCCCATGCGTAGGTGTATTCTTCCACGTCGCTTTCTTGTTGTAGCCTAGTTAGTTTGTCAAAAACTTGTGTCTCTGTCACATCTTCAAATATTTTAAAGAAATCATTTTTGAATGTGTCCCAACTGTAGGCACATACCATTTTCATTTTCTTCCACCACATATACGAATTGATTTCCCGACCTTCGAGCTGCATGGAGGTGTATTTAATTTTCTCGTCATCTGATAATATTTTGTGGATGTAGAAGAATTATTCCACCTTGTTGATCCATGCCACACTCTGTTTTGATTCTCCATCAAACTTGGGTAACTCCAATTTAGGTTTCATTGAGTATCCTCCCATCGATTGCATTGTGGCCCAATATGGTTTCTGATGATTGTAGTCTTTATGGTCTTATGGGATCTCCACTTTGGGGGAATTTGATTGATGATCACTAGTATTGATTGTATCGTGACATGAGTGGTCTCCCTTTGGCGACTTGCCATTTTTAGCATCATCTCTATCCTTAAAAAACTGCTTGATATTTTCTAGTCCTGCATCAAAGTATGCTTTCATTTCCTCTCGTACCTTCCTCATTTCCCATGAGACTGCTCCAGTAACTTCATATTTCACTTTCTGCAAGAAATCTTCTTTTTCTTCTTGAAACTCTAGGTCAAATTTGTCGATTTGTTGATGCAGTGTCTTCCGATAGGGGTTCACTTCGTACTATCGCCAACAAACTATCAACCCAAACTCCCTTATACATCGGCTCGGAAAGGTGTAACCCTTCCCAGCAACACTTGCGGAGCAAGTGCAATCTCACCCGAGGTGGACAAGGGGGCTACTGGAACCAAGTTTCCGCAGTGATGGAGAGGATATGCACACATTACCTTCACACTAACCAAAGATTATAACATTCATAACATACCATCAACTTATTATTCGCATCTTAAGTCATTCACAATTTCTAACAAACATTCAGAACAACATACTCGACATACTTATTTAGATTACAACATATTCGCATTAATCAACAACAAAAAATTCACATAACCCATTATTCATCATCAAATCATTGCATAAAGACAGATTTCATGTCCTGACCGAACATCTCCACTTATTCATAAAACCTGCAGAATTAACCTCGCAAAAACTGTCAATACACCATGTTGCAGATACAAAACCAAACCTAAAAGATAGGATTAATCTCCAAGACTTCGATGCCCTTAGGATTACAATCCTACTCTATTTATATGATTTTATCTTATTACAAAATGGTCCACATGACCGACTCAACTAATCTAACAATTCTTATGCTTCTGCGAATGTCGCGAATGATCCTTCTTTCGCAGAATGACCCTTTCGCACCTATCGCCTTCCGTACTTCCTCCAGATCTATCCCGTGCCAACAGGCCCCCAACACAAACTTGTGGCTCATCCCAAGCCACCTAAGCTGGCCACCGCTGGTTTGTACCCATCCTTCGTTGTGCTCTATTTCTGAAACTGCTCTTGCTGTCTGGAATTCGTTGTTATGTACTTCTCATCTCTGTCCGTCGATCTTTGGTTCGATGTCATGTACTTCTTGAACTCATCCTCTAGTGTCTGGAAACTTTCATCATCTACCTCTTCGGATTCTATTGGTTCGCTCCACATTCGCTCTAGACTGAGAGGAAATTCATCGACGTCACCAAGGTGGGAAACAGGCCGACTGCTCCGGCATATCTGTTTCACACCTTGGATTGCTTCCTACTAGGGCCAGGGGGACACCGCCCCTGTCAATCTAGTGGTCACTGGGACCACGAAGCTTCGAACTACTGCCACATACCTAAACATCTCAGATGAAACTTCATCCTATGACACCTGAGTTCCCATGCCTCTTCCTGCTCAAGGCGCTCATGCACACTCAACGTTCAGGCTCGCAGTGCACCTGGTGTGCTACCGCATGAAATGAAATGGATCATTTCCATAGCCTCCTTGGAATTCCTAGCTTATCCAATTGCCTGTCCTACTCGCAGCATGCATTTCTCACATCTGGTAAATTCCACTTAGATCTGCTTAGCCTCTGGTGTCTGTATTTATGCATTTCATCTTTCAGGACGCCTGCTTCAGAACTCATTCACAAATCCATTCACTTGATGTGCTGATTTTGTCATCATTTGTTTCTTGCATGTTGAGACCGCACTTCCTATGTGCGTGATGGGTGACCATACTGCCCTTCATTTCAAAACCATGTGAACCATTACCCGTGGTGCCACCGACCATGTTGCCACTGTGTGTTTCCATGTGCCAAACATGTCTGGTCCTATGATCATACCTGCCAAAAAGACCGATCATCTGAAAAAGTGCCATCTATTGATAATCGGGAATGATTGCTGAAGTGATAGGGTCGCGACCCTGCAGCTATCACAACCCAAACTGCGATACAACCACGCTCGCTTACACACTCTCTTCCTGTTGATGTGTTATGCTGCCACCTATCATCCTACCATTTTGTTTTTGCATCGACACAGTGAAGGTTGTTGTGTCGATACGTCGTCGTATCATTGGTGTCTCTATGGTGGCCAATTTTTGTTGGTTTCATCAGGTTGTTGTTATGTACTTCTAGGTGTCATGCATCAATGGTTTGGATTTGATCACCCTGCCTATCGTGGTTGCTTCTAGGTGATGCGGCCGTTGCTTGACTGGCTTCAAATCATGTTTTAGGAGGATCTTTATTTCCCTAATTCTCTGAAAATTCTCTTCATCTCTGGCAATTTCGTTGGAAACAATTTATGAAACTTTGGTGGTAGGTTAGTCATCTTCACAAGGGTCGACTCGTCCCAATAGTCACCAATGCATGCAAACTTGGGGTTTTCCTCCGACCCAATGTTCACCTTCTTGATCTTTAATGGTTGCTGAATGTGTGACGGTATATATGGTGCCACCTCACTGTGACTGCCCTCTGATTCTCGTACGCATGTATCCCTGGGGTCATCGTCATATTCAGGTTCTCCCCATCTGTCATATCGCATATGTTCATCCTCTGCAGCTTCACCGAACCGAACCTCCATGAGGTATCAACATTTTGGCCAAGATGTGATGTTTGATTTTTGTACCGCCCACCATCGCGCAGGAGTAGCCTTTGGGGCTTCCTCCAAGGCCAGTAGACGTTGTGTTTCTACCACTTTTTCCTCAAACTCTATGAGAAATGTGCCCAAGTTGGGAAATCCCTAGTAGGTAGGTAACACATACTCCTCTGTGGCTACCCTTCTCAGTGACTGTGTTATCTGTGCGCATCTTCGAAAGGACACTTCATGCAACCGGTTTTGCCAATTCTTGAGAGCCTCATCTGAGTCGAAGGATGCTGAGTTGTCACTGTGCCATCCTAATTCTCCATTCGTGGTGGGATTAACATAATCCTCAGAGATGTTATAAAAATTGTCCCACCCTTCCGCAACCTCGTCTATGGCTGGCTCCGTATAGCGCAACCCTTTCGCAGGGTCCATTCGTGCGATGACCCTCATTTCCTAATTCTTGAATGACATTATCCTTTTCTTAAAGTTGATAATTGCTTGATTCTCCATAGCCCATTCTATCCCCAGCAGTACTGGATAGGGACTGGTTCTATCCACAATCTCAATGACATCAAAATCTACATATGATCTGAGTCCTTCAATTTCAACTGGAAGTTGACATACCCGATCAAACGGAGTGACCTTGCTCTAGTTTTCCAATCACAGCTGTACTGGTGACCAGGTCATCCACGACTTCCCCATTATCTCCCATGTCTGTTTCGTCAGGATATTCACATCTGAACCCAAATCTAGAATGATGGAGTCGACATCAAATTCTCCAATCTGTGCCGACATCCGCATCTCCGTGCCTATCTTTCTTTTATGTATGCAATTGACTCTCTGTTCCAGTCATGCATCTCCTTGTCGTTGTAGTAGGCTAGCTATCTCTTCCAATACATCTAGGTCCTTTTCCAAATCCGAGCAACTTCCAAAGAAGGATTTTAGAGTGTTTTCCTTCCTTCACGGCTTCATCGATTCAAATGTCAGTGGCATGTCATAGATTTCTTCTTCAAGAGGTATCCGCCTCCTGTTCCTCATTACATCCTGTTCCTTCAAAACGATGTCCTTTTTTGCTTCTGCGCCGATAGTGACCTGCTTCCTCTATGTTTGCGTTGGTCTGACATTGATGTGTGGCCTCTCGCCACCCTTCACTGCCCCTCTTTGTGTCACTATCCCAACTGTTGCATGGTTACCTCTAACTTCTGTCGAAATCATCTGTACAGTAGGTGGTGCATTCAGATTATTTGGGTTCTATTTCTGCTTAGTTTTCCATTTCCCAATAAGCTGAGGGCAGTCTTCTATACTACGATCTACAACACTGCAATATGTACACGGCGTCGCGGGATTCAGACAATCCCACTGATAATGCCCCTACTACCCACAATTGTAACAGATGATTGGTCCTCTTCCCCATCGAGTGGCTCCTCCACATCCCATACCTGCACCTCGGGCCCCACGGAATCATCCCCTGAAACCTCTGTGTGGCAGTCCATATTGAAGATACTGCGGATGCCCATACTGCGGTTGTTGATGCTATTGCTACCCATACTACGGTTGGCCATATGGTGGTGGTGGATACTGCGGGTGCCCGTATTGACCCTGGTAGTATTGCTCTGGTTGGTTAAACTATGGCTAACTATACTGCGATTGTTGTTGCACCATTGGTGGCTCTTCTCCCTTCATAAAATACGTTTCAGCTATTTGATCTTGCAGCAGGTCATAATCTCTGTAGTCCTTCTCATCATGGCCAATCGATCGACAAAACTTGCAGTATAAGTTCGCTGGATTTGATACCATATTTTGCAGATATACACATTCCTCCGGTCGATGCGCTCTGGTCTAACAGACAGTACACCATGGCATGCCTCCTTGATGAAGGGGGTTTGGTGCCCCCGACTGCAAATACTCACGGAATTTTGGGCACTTATCCTTGTGGTTCCCCTCACTTCTACATCTGGTGCACCATACATCTCTGTGGGTTTCCTTGCCCTTATTGATATCCTCCAGTTGCAATGTTAAATTGGCCAACTGTGCCTAAACTCTGTCCATTCCCATTTCTACTTCACCGATTGGTGAAGCCTCTAGATTCATCGCAATTTCTAATGCTTCTAGTTGTGTTGCAACTTTTGTTGCATCAGCGTCCCTCAAATATGCGACACTAGTCCTGCGATGAACCATTCTTTATGTTGCAACTCATTTAGCGGAAAGCTCACTTTCGCTATCAACATCTTGTATCGCTCATCAAATTACCACACTAACTCATTCGGGAATTGCTTAATCTCCTTAAGCTCAGTGACATATTGCGACTCAGATTTTGGTTTTTTAAATTCGTTAATCATCGTCGATCTAACCTGCACCAGTGTTTTGGCTATTGTTCCCACTAGAATCTTTACAAACTTCATGTACTAGTCTAACGCCCGACCCCTAAGGGTCATCGCTAGTTGTCCCATCTTTATAGCATCGTCCTGAACCTATTTCATCGTCCAGACTGCTTCACATATAAAGCAATATTGTTCAGGATCCTCGGTCTCGTTCCCTTGAAATGTGGGCAGCTTTGCCTCATCTTCCATCCTAACTTTGCTAGTATTGTTGCTCATTGAAGCACTACTCTTGTCGCTGCACGTAGGGAAACTGCGCGAGTAGTTTGGATTTCTTCCTATAAAATTCGGAGTAGTGTGCGAGGTCGAAGGTACATGGTAACTTACGATTTGACCTTCTTCTGCCTTTGGGGTATCCTGGTCAACGTTTCCCTCACAATAAGGTCGCTTCCTCCCTTGTGGTCCTGTTTCCCAGTTCTTTGTTTCAGTGCTCTCATGAGACTCTCTCTCAGTCCTCTTCTTCTTCTCAAGACACCGGAATATTGCTCCACTCCTCAAGAGACCACACTCTTCGTCATCTTCCCTTTGAAACTCGTTGTCGCTCATGTCCAGCTACCAAATATTTCCATCAGACTCGCATTTATGCGATACCTTCACCCTCGCACACCGATTCTTCTACTCGTCAGAAGACATCCTCAATATTCCTTTTTTGTAGACAAGCATTTTAATGATGACAAGAATCTTCCTCTCGGCCCCCTGGAGAAATTTCTTTCGACGTCACTGTATGACTTGATAGTATCTACTGCGAACTCAATTATGTACCCTTAGAGGATGTTGTCTACCCAAAAATCAATAGCTCATGATACCTTGTTATTGATTGCTTCAATTGTCGCACCAACTCTAGGGTCCAACAATCAGGTTCGGTCTTCTAGCAGTGGTTCTTGCAGAATGTCAACTGTGCTAGCCATTCATGCAATAACACTAGGAATTCGCAGAAAAATATTTCATGAATATCTGAATAAACGTATCTTTCTAACCAAAAGGTTGTTGTCTATTTAGGATCTCGCTTCTCACTTTCTGCGAATTCCTCCTCCTTCTTGTTGAACCACTCTTGGATCTCTGGTTTTGTCAAGTGCCACAACATATCCTCTTTTCTTCTTTCTTAGGGTCCCCGCAACAGAACCATTTGTTGACACAATGTCTTCCGACAGGGGTTCACTTCGTACTGTCGCCAACAAACTATCAACCCAAACTCTCCTATACACCAGCCCGAAAAGGTGTAACCCTTCCCAGCAACACTTGTGGAGAAAGTGCAGTCTCACCCGAGGTAGACAAGGGAGCTGCTGGAACCAAGTTTCCATTGTGATGGAGAGGATATGCACACATTACCTTCGCACTAACTAGAGATTATAACATTCATAACATACCATCAACTTATTATTCGCATCTTAAGTCATTTGTAGTTTCTAACAAACATTCAGAACAACATACTCAACATACTTATTCATATTACAACATATTCGCATTAATCAACAATAAACATTCACATAACCCATTATTCATCATCACATCATTGCATAAAGACTGATTTCATGTACTAGCCAAACCTCTCCATTCATTCATCAAACCTATGGAATTAACCTCACAGAAACCGTCAATACACCATGTTGCGGATACAAAACCAAACCCAAAAGATAGGATCAATCTCCAAGACTTCGATGCCCTTAGGCTTACAATCCTACTCTATTTATATGATTTTATCTTATTACAAAATGGTCCACATGATTGACTCAACTAATCTAACAATTATTATGCTTCCGCGAATGTCGCAAATGAACCTGCTTTCGTGGAATGACCCTTTTGCATCTGTCGGCTTCTGCACTTCCTACAAATCTATCCCGTGCCAACACGATTCTAGAGCTTAAATTTTCAAGGATTTTTAAATCCTGGATTTCGTATTTTTCTATTTTTTCTAATTAATCCTTTGTTTCTACCATTGATCTGGTGCACGTCGGAATCTTGTTGGTGACAACTAAATATAATAATAATTATTATATTTAATCAAATTAATAATAATAATAATATATATTATTATTATAATAATAGTAATTTTTTTTTAATAAAAGTATTTTATAATAATAATAATACTATTATTATAATATATATATATAATATTAACTTTTAACTTTTTTTGTGTTGTGTGTAGGGTTGAGGTGGTCGTAATGGTTGGAAGAGGGAGCCAGAAGGAGGGCATGATGTCTAGGCTGGAGGATGGCAGCGCTAGCAGGGAACAAGTGAGGAAGCATTGGTGGGAGGGTACAGTTGATATGAGTGGGAGTAACGCAATGGGTGGAGGGTGTAGCATGCACTAAGGACTAAGGAGGACAGTGCGGGGAGAGGCATGCAGGTAGGTGCGGTGGTCAGGAGTGCGATGGAGGATGGTGTAGATGGAGTGAAGAGGGCTGCGGGGTGAGAAGGAGGAGACATGGTTGATGGAGTGTGCAGAGTCGTGGGGATGGGTGAGCAAGAAGAGAAGGTGCAGGAGTGAAGAGGTGGAGTGGTGAGAGGAAGCGAGCAGGGAGATGTTTGCGTAGGGCAGAGCATGGACGTGACGGTGGGGTAGGGAAGATCAGCATGGATGAGGGAAGCTATGTGGTGGAGCTGGGATATGGCTGGTGGTGGGTGTGAGTTCTGGTGGAGCGTGGTGGGAAGGGAGGTTTGGTTCAAGAAGTGGGATGGCAAAGGATGCTGGGCGAGGATGAGGCTAGAATATGACAGGTGGGGCGATGAACAAGGAGTAAGGAGCGGATGGTAGGAGTTGGAGTGGTGTAGGAAGTGCAGGAGGGAGGAAGAGAGGTACGGGAGTGGGAGGACAAAAGGGAGAAGAAAGCGGGAGGGAAGATCGCAGCAGGAGGGAGACGTGGAGCAAGCGGAGGGAGTGAGGGAACGTATGCAAGGAGATGGGGAGAAGGGAGGAACTGGATATTGCGAGCGGAAGGACAGTTGGAAGAGGTGAGAGATGGGAGGAGGTAGCGCGCGGGTGATGGGAGAAGTGGCATGAAGGTGAGGAAGGAGAAGGGATGGAGCAGCTAAATGGTGGAGTCGAGGAGCAAAACGTGGCTCTGATACCAAATGGTACAACCAAATCTGGTTGTCCCCGTTGAGAATCGAATCCGACTTCACATAATTGAATATAAATATGTATATGATAAAATGATTGATAGATGGATGGTTAATATTTTACAATGAGGCTCGCCTTTATAGGCTTGAGCGTGTATAGTGAAGGGTTACGCCCTTTCACTTAGTAATTAATAAATTATTTTATAATTGTTACACAATATTTGAGCAAAGAAAACATGGTTGAAGGACTTCCAAGCATCAAATTTTCCAAAAGCACCTGCAAGGGATGCATTGTTGGGAAGCATGCAGAGCGTAAGTTTGAGAAGAGGAAGGCAAGAAGAGCTTCTCAACATCTTGATTTGGTCCATTCATGTTGGGAGCATCCCAAGTGGAAGAATTTTTTATCACGAAGGTACAAGTTAGGCAAGGCCTAACATCGACCGGTTTTGGGAGAAACAACTCCGCAATTCCTAGGAGCATGGTATGAAGCGAAGCGAAGTGGAATGAAGTGGTAGTTGGAGCAGTTATGAATGAAGCAGTGGACTGTCAACTACATAATAAAGGAGTAAAGAAGTGAAATGGTGCAAAGGATGCGCCATTGTAGCATCAGAGCCGCGCGGTTACAACTGTGACTGTCAGAGAGGTGTCAAAGCCATAGGAAGCGGTGCAAAATGACAGGAAAGCTCCAGCGAAGTAAAGATAAAGCATGGTCAACAGGAGAACCATGCCATTTTGGGTTTAAGGGTACTATGGGGGTTGGGCCATAGTTATTGTAAATATGTGACCTTCGGGCACAACTATATAAAGGGCAATTTTGTATAATGAAGGGTTAGATTATGTGAGAGCTTGTTAGACTTATGTTAGATTGTTGAGAGATCTAAGAGAGAAAAAATACTTTGCATCTATGTGCGCAAAAATCTATTGTAGAGAAGAGTCTGCAGCTGAGTGCGTAGACTGGAACTGTTAACCCCTTCCAAGAAATATAAGAACAGTTCCTATGGACGTAGCTCCCATATGGGGGGTGAACCACGTAAATAATTGTGTTATGTGTTTGAATCTATGATATATTGAATGTTCATGAATGTTTATGCTTATATATGTGTTTTCATATGAATGTGAATGAGAATTATATGATAAGTAGTGGAACATGCTTATATGAACATTGTAAAGTTGTGTTAAGTGTGGTAAATGCGTAGTCACAGAAAATGCACACTACAACGATTCAACGAATTCTTTAGGTTGTTGAATTAGGGTATTTTTGAGGTCTAAAATGGGCCTCCTAAGGGAAATAATAAAATAAGAGTTCTAAATTTTAGAGAGGAAATGAAAAACTATTTTTTTTATCATATTTTTGACATATCTCCTTAACGGTTCACCCAAATGTCACGTTTGGGCACTCATTGGATGCAGATTTTAATTCTGAATCCAACCCATACCCACACTGCATACTTTGAGGCACCCACGACATGAAGAAATGAAAATTTCTATAAACAAAACGTATTTTAATATTTAAAATACGTTTTTTTATTGAAATTTTCATTTCTTCATGTTGTGGGTGCCTCAGAAGTATCCAGTGTGGGTATGGGTTGGATGCATAATTAAAATCCGCATTTAACGAGTGCCCAAACTTGAAATTTGGGTGAATTGTTAAGGAGATATGTCAAAAATACGATAAGAAAAAGTAGTTTTTTCTTTTTCCCTCCAATTTGTGTTATAAATTTTACCCTTATGGTTGACATCATCATCTTGAGTCCTATTGGTTCTTATAAAGTGAATTTTTATGGTACATTATTTGTTTTGAGGCCCTTTTTTTACCTTAGAACTCCCCTAATGGCCTTCAAAGTGCGTAGAGATATGTAGGTAACGATCTGCGAAGTAGATGCTGGGTAAGTTGTGCATATCAAGCTCGCATAACATAATTGCACGTCACCAGGTTACAAAAACCTAATTTTATAACCTCCCATCTTCGCTTCGGGTGAGACTTTATCCTGCTCGCAGGTTGATGCCGAAAGGGCTAGTGAAGGGGATTTTGTTGGACCAAAGACTAGAAAGAATCTCGCAGAACCTAGGTCAACCCCAAGGAAGGGAGGAAAGTAAGGAAAACCAACAATTCATATGTGATAGGACCACTTCCCACACCCTCCTATGGAAACTCCAAATATGTCCTAACATTCATTGATGATTTTTCAAGTTATTGTTGGGTTTTATTTCTCAAGTTAAAATCTGAAGTGTTTCATTCTTTCAAAGTTTTCAAAGATTTGGTTGAGAACTTCAGTGGGAGGAAGATAAAGGCCTTAAGGAATGATAATGGAAGAGAATATTTCAATAAGGACCTGCAGCATCTATGTGAAGAATATGGCATTCACATGCAACATTATGTGGCTTACACACCCCAACAGAATGGTGTGGTAGAGCACAAGAATAGAGCATTGAAGGAGATGGCTACCTGTATGTTGGAGGCTAAGTATTTGTCTCCTAAGCTATGGGATGAAGCCATTAATTGTGTTACATATGTTCAGAACATGTTTCCATGCAAATCCTTGGAAGGAAAGACTCCATTCGATGCTTGGAAGGGACATAATCCTAATGTGTCTCATTTCAAGGTGTTTGGCTCAAGAGCATGGGCTAGAATACCTCAAAAGAAAAGAAAGGCCTTGCAGACCCAAATCAAGGAGTACATTATGGTTGGTTATGCAAAATATGACAAGGTATAAAATCTCTTTGATCCCTCATCTCAAAATACTTTCACTGAGAGGAGTGTTCAGTTCGAAGAAGAGCCCATGCAAGAAGCTCACCAAGAAGAAAGGCAATGCTCAAATCCCCCACTTGCAGAGGATGTAAGTGATGTTTCATTTTCTGAAATTTATGATTCTGATATTGAGGATGAATATGATGACATGCATGCATATCATGACCCTCCCACAAGGCCCAAGTGAGCTAAGAAAACCATTCAAGTTGCAGGTGAACTTGTAGGAGATCACCAGGAGATCTACAAGAACCTAGGAAAACTAGATCACAGTTTCACAATGCATTTTCTTCTTGTGATTTGAATATTCCTGGGAGGTGTTTTCTTATGGTTGGATATGATACAAAGTCATGTGAAGAAGCATCACATGACCCAATATGGCAAGCTTCCATGCAAGAAGAATTGAAGTCTCTTCATGACAATGAAACTTGGGAGTTGGTTCCTCTTCCTCCCAAGAGGAAGTTGGTGCAATGCAAGTGGGTGTATAGGAACAAAATGGCTACTAATGGATATGAAGTGAAGTATAAGGCCATATTTGTATCTAATGGCTTCTCTCAAGTACATGGATTGGACTACATAGATACATTTGCACTTGTGGCAAAGATAGACTCATTCAGGGTATTTTTGGCCATTGTTGCATCCAAGTGATGGGAGGTTCATCATATGGATGTGAAGAGTGCTTTTATTTATGGTGATATTCATGAGGATATCCATATGCAACATCCTGAAGGTTTCATTCAATATCCTTCACTTGTTTGTAGGTTGAATAATTCCATCTATGGCCCAAGCAAGCTCCTAGAACTTGGTATGCCAAGATGGACAGCTTTCTTCTATCTCAAGGTTTTGAAAGATGCAAATATGATCCAAATGTATATATGCAACATTTTAGTGACTCTATATTGATCATTGTATTGTATGTTGATGACCTCTTGATAAATAGCAGTTGTATTGAAGACATAGGCTCAATTAAAGTTGCATTACATAGTGCATTTTCCATGTCTGATCTAGGATTGTTGAAACAATTTTTTGGTTTGGAGATTGATAAATCTAATGCAGGGATCAAAGTTTCAGAATCAAAATATGCTTCATATATGCTACAAAATTTTATAATGGATGAATGTAAGGATGCTAAGTTTCCCTTCCTTTCATGGGTAAAACTTCATTATTGGAGTTCCTCACCATTGGTTGACAATTCACTGTATAAATAACTAGTTGGGAGCTTGTTATATCTCACACACTCTCGACTTGATTTGGCTTAGGAAATAGGTGTTGTTGTAGATACATGCAAGAACCTCATGAAATCCATTGGAATGCTACCAAAAGGCTCTTGCATTATGTGCAAGGTACCAAGCAGTTTGGGATTCATTATGCAGTCGGTTCATGACTTGAACTAGTTGGTTTTACTGATTCGAATTGGGCTGGAGATAGCACTGATCAGAATTCCACTTCTGGTTATGTCTTTATACTTGCACATGGTCCCATTTGTTGGTCTAGCAAGAAGCAACACACTATTTCCTTATTGTTAGAATATTATTACACCTTAGTACCTTATTCCTACATTAATTTGATGATTAACTAGTCCAAAATAAGGTTAATGATGATAATCCAAGGTTGTTAGAAGTTAGTTGGGGCATTTATGGCACAATCCACCACTTCTGGGCCAAAATATAGTCAAACTGGCAGTTAGGAACCCTCATTTATGGCCACCTCCATCATGTATTGCCACTACTTGAGAAAAGGTGCCCTTATCCCCTTATTTTATGGATCTGTCTTTGACTTGAGGCGCCCATGCATTGTATGTGGACATTTCCCTTTTTAGTTGTTTTCGCCTATCCTTGGCCACCTATACTCCACCAAATCCTAACCAAAAAATGTGTTACAATCATTAATGCCTTTCCATTCCCACCCAATGTTCATATTGACAATTAGTAGTTGTTTGAGGTGATTTGGGAGCCTATTGGTCAACCTAGGGGGGATTGAGGTCCAATGTAAGCTAGCCACTTGTAGTTTCCTCCAAAGGAAAACAAATTATTCCATATGCTAGATAAATGTATTCAAAACTCATTTTTGGGTTGGACAGTTATAATAAACCTGCTATTTGATCATTTGTGTCTAGTTTTTTTATCATTTGTGACTGGTTTTTTATCATTTGTCTGTCCAGAATTATTTTTGCACTATTTTTATACATACTTAGCCAAATTTATTAATTTTGAGGTAATATTTAGCTAGTAGATCCTACTCTAAGTTATATTTCACATGGTATCAGAGCTATTGGAGCTTCTATTCGAACCAAGACTGCTTCAGAAGTGCACCAGAAGCAGTGGAGCAACCACATAAGTCTCTGGGGCCATTTCCTTGAAACCATTGGAGCAATCCTTTGGAGTCTACCCAGGGTGTGATGCGCTCCCGAATGTGACTTCAGTCAATGCAGGGTTCGAATTATCTAGTTAGGATCCCCTCCTAAGTGATTGAGAGTTTGTTTTGCAGGTACAACAACTTTTACATGGATTCGAAAGTTCCTCTTATTACTCCATTCAGTTATGTTGAGTGGAAGCCTAAAATGTGTGCATATCTCAGGAGACAAGGTCTATATGATGTGTCCATTGGTGCTGAGAGTGAACCAGAGTCTTATGAAGAGAAAAATAATTGGCTAAATGACTGTGACAGAGCATTCGTAGCTATGTGTCTAGCCATGTCTCCAAGTACGCACTACTTGATTGGTTCTGCAGACTATCCATTTGAGCTATGGTCAAACTTGGAAAAGGATCTTGATAAGCAGAATAATGGTGCATTGAGTGAGCCTATGGACACCTCAACATGTGCTCTCCCTCCTAATGTCTCAGCCTGTACTCTCTTTGATGAAGTTTTTCTTGAATATCAAATGGAAGAATCTTCAACACAAGTTCTTGTTGGTACAAATCTCTTTGATTCGAATGCTTCCTCTGCATGTTATGAAGTAGAATGTGAAGAGACATCATCTATTGCACAAGATGTTGTTGCTAATGATGAAGACACAACAAATGGAGCTTCCATTGTTGAAGAAGAAATCTCTCTCCAATCATTTTTCTCCTATCATACTTCTACTAAGGATTCCTTATCGGTGATTTCTGTAGAAGATAACCATTCTTCATATGAATTTGTTGATGTGCAAGATTGTGGTTCCTTGGATATTTTGGACTCTAGATTAGATTATGGAATTCATGCATTCACACTCCTTGGTCCCATGCCTCCTCTCACTTTCTACATGGTCACATGCATACTTCCTCAAGATACTGTTGAATATGGAGATAGCATGCATTCGCTTGGTTTTAAGCCTTATTCACATCAAGGTTCATATGGTTCGAAGTTTAATCATTTGGACCATATACAAGCATTTGGAGTTGATCTCCAAACCTCCTTGTTCTATCCTAATTCTTCACACTCGAATTCTGAGGATTATCGGTGAGTTGTTGCAGCTTATTCACACTCAAAGCCTCTCATTCGTTCGCAATATGGTGTGACATTGGATGCTATGGAGGCTGAACTTCAGTATGGAATTGTTTCATTCGTTCTCACTGTTATGCTTCCTATCGACTACGTGATTATGATTGGCACTTATTCTTAGATTTGCATAGAAGATGGAGGACAATATCATTCGCTTGGGATTGATTCTCAAGCTCATCAAGTCTCTTTTGGATTTTCTCTGGCCACATTTGGTATAATGATCAAGTCTGAAGAGCATATGCTTGTGCTTTCTTCCACGATTGCAGAAATCAAGCATCTGATCCAAGCATGGGAGCAACATCCACTTCTTCCACAGAAGAAGGTTCATCCAGACATCTGATCAAGCTCACACCTAATTGATTTTTGGTGTAGTTCATTTTATTTTGGTGTATTTCATGTCCATTTTAGAGGGGAGGTTTTATTTCCCATGTTGTTTTCCTCCTTACCTTGGTTACATGGACTAATAAAAATTGTTTTTGTAAGAGGTGACTTGAGCCTTAGTTGCCAAGGCCTCATTTTTTATTATTGGCTACATAATTATAGCGTAAGGGGGGGTGTTAGAACATTATATAACCTTAGGACCTTAGTCATACATTAATTGGATGATTAACTGGTAGGGATAACTTTAAGGACTATTGTAGGTACACCAGATCCCATGTTTTCATCAAAACATGGGAGCCTCAAATTTTTATATGCAAAGGTAATGATTAAATTCCATGGTCATTTTGGGGATTTTCATCATGTTTGGATTGGTTTGATATGATTTCTTTTAGTTAGCATTCTTCCCTTTAAAAAATGCCTTTGATTTTGTGTGTTTTGTGAGTTGCGGAAAGCTTTGATTTTCCCAAAAGTTAAATCTTTCCGCAACCCGCAATCCACAATGCGGATTGCGGAAGCTTGGTTTTGGTTTTAAAACATTTGTATTCTGCAACCCGCAATCTGCAATGCGGATTGCAAATTGCGGATGCGGGATCGTTTCACAATAATTGTGGTGTTTTGCACCCGCAACCCGCAATTGCGGATTGCAGGAAGCCTTCTAATTATAGTTTTGCGCTTTGCTTTTCCGCAACCCGCAATTGTAGATCGCGAAAACTTATGGTTTGTCATACTTAGAGTTTCACACCCACAACCCGCAATTGCGGATTGTAGAAGAGTTGTTATATCAATTAGTGTGGTTTTCATTTCCACAACCCGCAACCCGCAATTGGGGGTTGCCGATTGCAGAAAGGATATATATATTTGTGAAATAAACGCACGCAATTCACTTTCAGCATCTCGCTTAATTATCTCTCAGTCATCGATCTGTTTTGATCTTACGGCCCGGATTTGACGGGTGAATTTGATAAATATGTTGATTTTTCTTGTTTTCTTTTATCATTTCTATTTTCGGAAATTTACCTGTTACGGATATTTTACCACGGGGTTTTACCAGGGCCGTTTTTCTCGTTTTCGTCGCTCACAGGTTGGTTTCACTTCCTTTCTTGGGCGTTATTTATGGGTTTTTTCCATTTTTGGATTATTGTTGATTTGTGTTTATTTATTTATCAGGAAATTTCCAGTTTCTTTTAAAAATGTCACGGAACACTTGCTCTAGAATCGCTCAAAAAGATTTATTAAACAAAGACCCCAATTTCGGTTACCTAGCCAACACCAGTGACAACGTTTTTGAGACCTACCAAATCGATTGGTCTAAGATATACGCCATATTTGATAATGATGACCTCTCAAACATCCAGAATGATTGGCCCGCTTATGAGAGAATTAAGAATTCACAGCTACATGCCATTGCCGCTAGACCTGCTATTCTTCCCTACACAGATGCAGTTAAGTGGATTCTTGACCATACAAACCCTAAGTACCGCTCTTTTAACAACAATGCAAGGTCTCAACTGGCCACTTTTCATCCTGAGGTTTTCACCAAGGCATATGCCCTTAAACCAGTCGTCCAACCTCTTATCGTTGCATTCCTAGATTCTGCTAAGACTAGGTAAAACTTTGATGAAATTTTGAAGTCTTGGATGAATAAACCAGCAACCTTCATGCCCGGAGTTGATAATTCATAACTGGTTTTGTGGTTTAGGGAACCCTATTCCCTTTTGGAAGCCATGCTCTGCAGACTTTATGGTCTTCCCAGTTGTTCAACATTCAAAGCGGAATGGGCACATGTAGCCCATCATGTTCTTACACTGGGAGAATCATTTCCTTGGGCTTTCATCTTGTAATTTGAATTAAATACAGCTATCGAGAGATATCATAAAACACCTAAGAAGCCAATGTTCTTTAATTATGCCTATGCAATTGATGTCTTTTTCTCAGAGTTCCAATACCCCTCCATGGGATGGCAGTGGAACTTGTCATCACCCCCTGTCCATATTTACTATTCAGATCTGTGGGAAAGTAACTTTGTTCCTTTCTTTTATGATATTTGTGACCAGTTCTTTGGTGCCATATATCAATAGATATTTAGAGATGATGCACCTGCTTTCTCTTCCGATGCCAAAACTTAATCCCTACCCTTGGTGATTGGTATGTGGGGGAATATTTTTCTTATATCAGGATTTCGGGAAGCAATACAATGCATCTACTCCCAAGAATAGTTCCTAACAAGTTGCTACTCGAAGAGATATATTTCTAGATGGGGCACTTCCTAAGCTTACAGGACCTAAGAGGAAGGGATGGCCTAAGTTTCCTCTAAACCTTGGACCTTTGGTTATTCTAGCTTCAACTTGGGATGCAGTGCTGGGGAATACAATTATTCTTTGAAATTGGGGCATGCTCCCAAAAGGATGCATGACCCTAAGTCATTTATGGATGCTCACTTCAAGCAGGAACACATGAAGACTGATTATGCCCATGAAGATGTTCCTGATGATTCTACTTATCAGGGAGTGAATATTTTCTCTGAAGTCTTAGTGAGGGATAAAATCAAGGAAGAACAGAGCCACATTCTTCAGTATCAACAGGAGCTAAAAGCTAAAGTTTCGAGTTATAGACAAATAGAATTAAAACTAATACAGCAAACCAGAAAAGAAAGGGAAGGAAAGGAATCCCAAAAAGCAGCTACTCCTCTAATGCTGACAGACCCAGATGGAGGTAAAGGAAAGGAGCCTGTAGAAGATGTTCAACAAACAAAGAAGCTCTTAATTTATTCATCTGGTCAGTTGAAGAAACAACTCACGCATATGAATTCAATGCTTGACACCCAAGTCATTGCTGCGAGCAGTCTACCCAGTAATGTTCAATTGGTTGCTGCAAGTGAATCATCCAATGACATTGAAGTGTTGGTTGTAAATAATACAGAAAAGAGGCAAAAGGTTCAGAGTCCTGCATCTACCATGCCTACATTGAATATCGAAGATAGTGATCTTGAAGATGAAAGGCTCCCAACAAACTCTTTCTCTACTATTGTGCCTATTGTACAGGAAGTCACAGAAGCCCCTCAGGCTGTTTCAGATTTACTTGACAGCATAACTATGGATGACCCTATCATAGATGAACATTTTCCTGAGGTCACTACTATTGTTCATGCAATGACTTCTTCACTCCCAAGTCCCTTTGTTGAATTCCTTCCCACTTCATCTTCTAAGGTTGCACCACCATCCACCATCTCTCAACTATTTGATGCACTAACCTTCCTCACTCCTCCACTTTCAACCTTGTCATTCCCACTTACCACTTCATTATTAATAGTTTCGGAGAGCCAGTCTCCAATTGTCTCTTTGCAACTACCAACATCTATTTCATTACCATTAACCATTGATGTCAAAAGCCCAATTACTCCTTCCTCACCATTAGTTGCTACGACCTCTGTTTCACTTCCTGAACTTCTCACTTCAACGACTTCCCCAACCTCTGCACCATCAGTTTCTAAAACCATCCCTCCTCCTCCCATCACCTCTCAGGTCACTATGCCAATACCCAATTCTACCGTTACATAGACAGCTCCTTTGGTAGCAACAGGGGAGGTAGCTACAACTTCTACTGAATGGAAAACTGCTTGTGAGGAGGATATTGTGGTCCCCCTTGGAGATTATTTTTATAGTAAATCAAGAAAGGAAATGATAAGGAAAGGTAACAAGAGAAGTGGAATTCAGAGTGTGTTGAAAGGACCTTTTCCTAATCAAGTTATTTGGAAGAAGCAATATGATGATGTTCAGAAGGAATCATTGGAAACTGCTGCATCCATGGGAGCTTTTGCAAGAGCCAATTTTGATTCGGTGTCCACACTGAATAAAGAAATTGACTTGAAAAAGGAAGAGTTAAAGAAAATTCAGGAGCAGCTGGCTAAGACCAATGAATAACATGAATCTTATGTTCATGAATTGAGAAAGGCCTTTGAGGATAAGCTCAAAGATCTTCAGGAACATAATGCTTCCCTTGAGGTCCAATTGCAGGGTGCTGAAGTCTTGAATACTGCTAATACTGAAAGGATAGCTATGTTGGAAAAGTAGATTGAGGATACAACTGCAAGTGCATCCTTCTCCTCTTTATCTAAGTTTTCTCAGCAAGAATTCAGGGATTTATCTAATCAAGTAAATGAATATCATCATAAATACTTAGCTAAATTGTATAGTTTCCTTAATGGGATTCAAGAAACTCATATGTCTTTTGAGCGGATTTTCGCTACTCTTCAATAGCAGATGGACAAAAACCAAGATTATTCCAAAGCTTATGATGATATTGTGTAATGGCAGAGATATATTAAGGATAAGCCAGCTGATATCTGTTAGGATATTTAGACACTTAGGAGTTAGTTAAGATCAACTTGTGTAATATATATGTTAGGAAAAGTGTGTTTCTTTAGTATGCATTAGTATGCATTTGTAAATACTTAATCTGACGGCTCAACTTCTCTTAGATCATACCTACCCTTGATCCGTGGCTTAACACCCAATTGGTCCATGAACTCTATTTAAAGAGCATGGAGGGTCATTGGAAAGTTGATCTATTATGAGAAGCTCATTTGTAAGTTTATTTCTTTGCATAATAAATTGTCCCGTAGAAGCTATTTGGCTGGGGTCGTGGAGTGTTTCCCTCACGAGGGTTTAAACCACGTCAAAACATCGGTGTATCGATCTATGATCTGTTTGTGTGAAGTGGTAGCTCAACGTGCTCGGTATTTTGGGAGTACCCTGTGTACTCGAACATGGTATCAGAGCTAGAGGTCACGAGTTTGATACACACTTAGCTCGTGCTGAGGGGGAGATTGTTGCACGAAATTGAAAGTAGTCAGCACTCCTTGGTGTATCATGACAAGGGAATAATTTCCTCTCGTGGATCCTTGAAATATGGCGGTGGAGAGTTTACCAATCACCTGTGGGTTTTGGTGTAACGGCATCAGATGGAAGTGTTGAAAGACTTAAGGCAAGGTTGGTTGCCAAAGGTTTTTCCCAAGTTGAAGGGATTGACTACAATGAAACCTTTGCTCCTGTCGCCAAAATGAACTCCATCCACCTTGTTCTTTCCCTTGCAGCCTTACACAACTGGGAAGTCCATCAAATGGATGTCAAGTCTGCCTTCTTACATGGTGATTTACAAGAGGAAATTTACATGGAACAACCTCCTGGATATGTTCAGAATAACTCTAGCCTTGTCTGCCGCCTTAAGAAATCCTTATATGGCCTTAAGCAAGCTTCTAGAGCTTAGTATGCCAAAATGGATAACTTTCTCCTTGAAACTGGTTTTTCTAGATTCCATTCTGACCCCAATGTCTATACCAAGAAAGTAGGAAACCATCTCATCATACTTGTTATATATGTTGATGACCTTATTCTTACTGGTAGTGACCCTAAGCTTATAACCCATGTGAAATCCAGTCTTAAGCAAAATTTTTAAATGTCAGACTTAGGACATTTACATTATTTTCTTGGTCAAAAAAGTCTTGCAAACCAAAGAAGGAATCTTTCTTTCTCAATCTAAGTATGCGTGTGACCTTCTTCGTCGCTTTCACATGGAATATTGTACACCAGCCCCTTCTCCCTTCCAGTCTGGAGTCAAAATTTACGCCACTTGTCCTTCAGCTGAAGTAGATGCCACCTTGTATCGTCAACTTGTTGGTAGTCTCTTATACTTGACTCATTCCTGTCCTAACCTTTCCTTTGTCATTGGTCATGTTTCCCGTTATATGCAAACACCTCATGAAAGTCACTGGAAAGCAGCTAAAAGAATACTTTGATATATTCGAGGCACAATTCAGTTCGGGATTCATTAAGTACAGGGGGAAACCTTTGTTGGTTGGTTTCACTGATTCATATTGGGCCGACGATCCTGATGATTGAACTTCTGCTGCAAGTTATGTTTTCAGTATAGGATCTGGACCTATCACTTGGGCTTGTAAGAAACAACAAGCTCTTGCTCTTTCTTCAATAGAGGCAAAATATCGAGCCGCAGTTAATGCCATTCAGGAAGATTTATGGCTTCGACAGATCCTTTCAGAGTTTGGATTCGAGCAACAAGAGCCTACTCCACTTTGGTGCGACAATCAAAGTGCCATCAAGCTTGCCAAAGATTCAGTCCTACATCAACGCAACAAACACATTGAGCTACATATGCAATTCATCAGAAATCTTGTTCATGATCATGTTCTTGAAGTGCTCTTTTGTCCTACAGATGATCAAGTTGGAGACATCTTCACCAAGTCTCTTACAGAAGCGAAGTTTTCTAAACTTCGATCTATGCTAGGAGTTCAGAAACTTGTCATTAAGGGGGGATAGGCTCTAATGCCTCCTTCCTTCTCCTAATAGTGTCACTTTTGTAAATCCTTCAATCCTATTCCAAGTTGTTCTTAAGGGGGGATGTTAGGATATTTAGACACTTAAGAGTTAGTTAAGATCAACTTGCGTAATATATCTGTTAGGAAAAGTGTGTTTCTTTAGTATGCATTAGTAAATACTTAATCTGATGGTCACAATATGTTCCCGACATAGAGTGATCCGATGGCTCAACTTCTCTTAGATCATACCTACCCTTGATCCGTGGCTTAACACTCGATTGGTCCATGATCTCTATTTAAAGAGCATGGAAGGTCATTGGAAAGTTGATCGATTATGAGAAGCTTATTTGTAACTTTCTTTCTTTGCATAATAAATTGTCCTATAGAACCTATTTGGCCGGGGCCATGGAGTGTTTCCCTCACGAGGATATAAACCACGTCAAAACATCGGTTTATCGATCTGTGATCTGTTTGTGTGAAGTGGTTGCTCAAGGTGTTTGGTCTTTTGGGAATACCCTATGTACCCGAACAATATCACAATTTTGGATAGTTTCAAATGCAGAAGAATCAAAACAACATTGAATGCATGGAAAAATACTTCTAAAATGGTTGAGAAAGCAATAACGAAAGCAAAAGCCATCTGTGTTAGAAGGTGGTATGTGGTAGAGAATATTATGGTCACTCTGCAATATCCTGTCATGGATCTCATTGAGAAGTCTTGTCCTCCAAATTTAATGATTGAGTAGGTTGAAAGCATATGTGAGGAGGTCAAGGAAGAGATCCATCAGCTCGAGCATGCGGGAATCTTAGAGGTTGACAAGTTCATTAGGAAGCCTCCATATTTGAGGGAAAGATCCACATATTCCCACGCACTTGGCATAAGCTTCCCAAGGATGAAATCGATTCCTTCACTTGTGATGCTCAGTTGGGTCTCGAATCAGCCCATTATCCAGATATTGATGAGTTGTTAGTTGTTAGAACCAAGTGGCAAGCTGTCGTTGGTTATTCTTAGATCAAATGATTTTGTAATCCCCATTTTATGGGAAGACTATCCTTTGTAATATTATTTTGTAATTGTTATTTAAGAGGGTTTGAGATCTCATAGGAAGGCAATGGGGTTGGGGGACATAATCGCCAAAAGAGACTGGAGATGCTCTGTTGTTGCAGACTTTGTAATGTTTTCTAGGCCTTAATACACAGTCAATTTTCTTCAGCTACCTCTTTTGTTATAAATTGTCAAATGTCTTTGATGGATTGTGATTTTGCTTCAACACATTTCTAAGCACTGTTTATTATTTGCAATTGGTAAACTGCATCGATCTATAGTTCATATTTCTCTCAGATCATGATCTATGCAATTAAATGTTTTAAATGAATGTCTTTATCTAAAACATTTTATCTATTTTTGAAAATGATTCGCAGAAATCAATAAATCAATGTTAATTTGTCAATTAACATTCCAGTTACAGGGCTAGCTTGTATGCACATAATTCTTAAGTTATTGTTGGTTAAATGTTTTTAGCTGATTATATCTTGAGCTACTAAATCTATCCTTTTGCATGTTTGTTTAATTGGTGAAAAGATTTAGTAATTTTTTAGATCAAGTTATCCTGTGCATAAACGAAACAGTCCTTTTAGAATAGATTTAACTTAATTTTAGATTCTTTTTCAAAGTAAATTAACACTTAGGATTAGTAAAAATCTTGTCTTTCCTTATAAGAATACAGATCCTTTCTAGGATCAAACACTCACAAGTGCCAGCGGAGGCCTTTGTATCTACGGGTGTTGACCACACCAAACAGCTCCAGGATAGGGTAATAATTGCGTAGGATTATCTGAAGCATTTGGTTGGGTTTTCATCCCTTGTTGTTTTCCCTAGACACTATTCCAACACCTACACCCTTGAGGCATCAACAAATGGCGCTAGAAGGATGGCACCTGACATGTAAGGTTACTTGAGCTATTTTTATTAGATTATTTCATGATGGCTCCATCCCAAAAATCTATATTTAGTCATTTTTCTGTATAAGAGTCTATATTTAGCTTTTTTTCTCAACAGATTAGTTTTTACTTACCAACAGATCTACTCGAGTAACTTATAAAAGTAAAATTCGATGGTGAGGGAGAAATTTTAGCACAAGAACATGTTCTTTGGTTTACTTATAATTGTCTCGTTAATAAAATTTTGGATCAATATGTTTTGTGCATATTGCTAGCCTTCACATTCGAGGGACGGATCAAAGAATGGTTTGTAACTCTGTCTTTTTCCTTTGTCCACTCCTCTGAACATTTTTTGGATCTTTTAATTATTTCATTTGGACACTATGATTTTGTTAGACTATGTGATGAGTGGAAGAAACTCACTATAAAAAGAGATGAATCATTAGAGGATTTTGCAATTAGAACTTTTAACCTCTATTGTAGATTCCCTTTCACAGATCGCCCTATGATACTTGAATTGTTTCAATACACCATATCTGTCTCACATGCATCTGATAAATTAGTTGATGATGAATCTGAATTATATATTGATAATTGTCCATTCTTTGGTTTGGATTTGCATGAAGAATCCAAAGATATAAGGATTTCTAAAATGAATTCCTTCTCTTTCTTGGATATTGGTTGTGATTTGATTGATTTAAATATTGATATGCCTATGTCTCTTTCGCATGAAAGTCAAAGTTTAACAAAACATCTAGGAGATCAATTTTCCATAGAAGATTCTTCTCAAGTAAAAGAGGATAGTTCTGATCACAATATCAAACAATCTTCTTCTAGAATTAGTAAAGAGATTCATGATTCTCATGCTCATTACTCTATGGATCCTCGGAAAGGCTCTAAGCCAACGAATTGTTCTCAAAAGTGGGATATGTTTCCTCAAGAAACATTTTCTCGATTGAGTAATTCTATGAGGGGACATTCCTCACAAAGCAATGATTTAACATCAGAAAAAGAAGTGGATCTTGATTTGAAACCTTTTGCATGTATCCCTTTTGAAGACAAATTGTCTCATGAAGAATCCCAATCTGAAAATTTTCTATTAAGAGATGAATATCATGCATTTAGTTCTCCTTCGTATTTTTCTTTGTACCCTTATTTGTTTGATAACAATAGTATTCAATCATACATTCTAGATTCTAAATTCCTTGGGGTGCAAGCTGATTACAAAGTATATGAAGAAGATAAAAAAGACTCTTATCTCTATCATCAACCCTCTCCTTGGTGTAGTTCCTCTTTGTTGGAAATGAATGCTATTTCTCAGAATGATTCTCAGGATTTTGCTTCATTGTTCAATCAAGAAACATTCCCTCTTTACAACTAGTTACTTGATGAAAAGGGTTTCTGTCAAGATATTATCAGTTCTACAATACTTCAAATCTTTACTTTCTCTCAAGTAAAGACTAGAAAACGATTTGATCTTTGTAAGGATGTCCAACTAGATCAACCAATTTATGTTGATTGGTATGACAATAATCCAGAACAGATTGAATCCGACTTTCCTGATCTTATTCAAGGAAATGTTCCCGAGGACAAAATTGTTCACAAAGAAGTTTCGCCTTTACAATGCTTGTCCACTTACTAACAACTTCCTAACCGAAACTCGAGCAAATGACCCAAAATCTAACTATCATGGTCCAAATGACCCAAAAACCCACATACTGCGGTACAATTCACCCAAAAATACAAAAAATAACATCATCTATGCCCCATCTTCCGCCTTTCGCGGTACCACGGCACTTGCGGTGCTGCGAGAATGACCCATCCTAACCGCTTGCCAACATGTCCCCAACATAATCTTGTGGCTCACCCTCGATCCACGTCAGCAAGACATGGTGTACTCGGTGGTCTTAATCCTGAAATCCTCGTACTGCTGCTCGACTCTCGTCACCTAATCCTTTTCCGCCATAGCCACCGCCTGACTGTCGATCACATCTTGGGTAGATGGATGCTCAGTTAGCTTCATCGCAATTTGTCAGAAACCCTCCTGTGCAGCCTGGGGTACTTCACTGTCTTTTGTCATAAACTGACCACCAACTTCCTAGAACTCCTCCAGCTGCGCAGCGAGCTTCTTCCGACACTCGTCGGCCTTGGTGACGCAGTGCTACAACTCTTTTAAATCCACAGACTTGGAAACCTGCTCCATTGGCGGCATCGTGCACATCATCGTCTTTAGTGTCGCAAACTGCCCATCTGCCTCCTACCGAAACTTGGTCAATTGTTCAATTTGCTCGTCCCGAACAATTCGACCCCAAAATTGTATGGTGTCGATTGTGAGTTTTGTTGCTACCGTTTCCATCTCCTCCATCTATGTTGCTACCTCTTCAATGGCCTATTTACGGTTGTCCACCTATGCTTGGGGTGTACCAGGGTTGTTAACTCATGATTATCGTGCCACAACTGGATAATGACAGCCCCAAGTCATTGCACGCGTTGAATCACATCCAACTTGTTATCTCCCCAAAAGTTTGTCGAGTTGATCATTTTTGGACGATAGGATGTCATTGGAAAATTCATTTCTAAACTTCTTAAGGCTCATTGTTGATAGCTTTATGCGTGTAATAAAGTTTGAAAGCATTAGAGTGGGTTCTCATTTCAAAAATTTCAAAAGACAGGTTTCGGTAGCTAAGCGCTTTTTTAAAACGGTTCCTAGGCTGCCGAAAGCTCTGCTTTCGGCAGCTTAAATGAAATTTTCAGAACTCTTCAAGCTATCAAAAGGAAAGGGACATGTAATGTATCGTGGAACATTTTTCGGTGTTTAGGCAGTTACGACAGTTTTTCATTAGCCACCGAAACAAAGCTTTCAGTAGCTAACAAAAATTAAGCTCAGACTTACTAGCTACCGAAAGCCTAAAAATCATAGAAAAATGGCTATTTTTGCACAGATCCAAGTTTTATCATTCTAAAGGACATAAGGATGGTTTCTAAGTGAAGGTTACAATTAATAGGATCTGTTTCAATGTGTTGTTCCAGTAATGAAGGTGCCAGCAAGACGGAAATAATGAAGAAATGTGGCGTTTTTACTGTCCCTAGTCATCATTTTAAAATAGCGATTATGAGCGGCTGGAGAATCATTTTGAAAAATGCTCAAAGGTTTTTGTTCCTAACATGTCATAGCACAATAAAATCTCTCTGTTTTCCTCCAAGTGTTGCAGGTTGAGAGAATCGAATCCATCACTGAGCCCCAATTTTTGGATACCAGAATCTGCCTGTTTGACACATGTTCTTAAAATGCAGATCTCCGGAAAACCAAAACGAGTTTCAAAGATCTGATAGAGGTTTTTGATCACAAAAAATCAATGCACAATAACCTCTTTCAGTTTATACACAGGTGTCACACAGCTAGATAATTGAACCCATCTCTGAGTCTCTTTTTCAGCAGTTTCAACAGAAATGGCGTTTTTACTGTGCAGAGTCATCATTTTCAAATGATGATTCTAAGGGACTCGAGAGACATTCTAAAAAACGCTCGGAGGTTTTTCTTCCTAACACATCATAGAACAAAAAAATATCTCATTTTTTCTACAGGTTTCACAGATTGGGAGAATCGAACCCATCTATGAGCCCCATTTTTTAGTAGTTTTTCCAGTTAAGAAAATGATTTTCTCGATTTAAAAAAAAAACGGTTGGATCTTCTACCTGGAGGATTTCGACCCAACTTCTGGGGATCTGGGGGGAAGAGCTTTGTAATGGCTATAAATCCCAGAACTGATGTAAGAGAAAGGGTTCGATTTTGGGAGATTTTTCACACTTTGTAAACTCAGACATTTTATGTTATATCAGTAAAGCCTGTTTCTTTCGCCATTAAGTGTCCAGTTTTCCATTTTCTCCTATTCTGCACTTGTATCTGAATGTTACATTCAAGCTGTTAGGTTTGTTTACATTGTATGAATATCATCTTATCATGTGTATTTATAAAACTTAACTCTGGAAGTGTTCTGTGATTGTTATAATCTGCCATTCATATATATGTTTTTGTGTATGATTCTGCTAGTATGACAATTACCTCTCCACGCATTTACTTATTTACAAGCCCCCTGAGCATTAGTGGTTTAGAGCCTTGTCCATATGAGCGCATTAGGTATACTTTGAATGAAAAAGTGTGTTTGAATTGTCCAACTTGATCCACCCCCCTTTTTACTATTGAGATTTTGGTTAAGTTACCAGGCTCTTTCAACTGCAACCTAGAAAGACTACTAGAGTGATAACAAATTGACGTCGTTGCCGGGGAGAGGAGATTGAATCTCAGCTTCCTTGGGAGGAGGACATAGATCTAGCTTTGATGATAGATGAAGACTGGACATTTTCTTGGTTGTAATCATCTATCTGGCGACTCCATGAAGGACGGATTCATTGGCCACTCCATTACTCAAAAATCTGTTGGCGACTCCATTGGTATGAAATGAACTAGATCTTAGCAAAGAGGTATGGTTTCTAGGATTTCTCAAACATTTCTGGCTACCCTCACCCAATACCTAGTAGAGATGAATGGGAAAATAGTCTTCCCAGTTTTCAAGGAGAAGATTGGGAAGTGCCAGCGGAACACTTGTTGGATTTTCATGACTTTATTCATCGGCTTGGAATTATACATGAGGATGTTCAAATTAAGCTTTTCAGATACTCATTGGAGGGAGCAGCCCTTGATTGGTGCCGATCTCTTCTAGATTTAAGTATTCAATCATTAGCAAGTTTTCATTATGCTTTTCATTTGTTTTGTAAAGATTAATTTCCAGTTGAAAGTCTCTTTGAAGATTGTTGTGATGAATTTGAGAAGCAAGTTCAACAGGGAGTAGTTCATTCTTCTGTTTGTAAAAAGGAAAATTATGTGGTTAAGGAAGAGCTTCTTGATACAATTAATTATGAGGATTGCATGGATGTAGATGCATCAAGCCTTGTCTCTAATGCACCTATTACTTTTGATTCACATGAAGAAATAGTTATAGAAGAAGAATCTACTGAAATTTGTCAAGAGGCTTCCTACAATATGTTCTCACCTGTAAGTGAAGAGAAAGATCAGAAGATTGTGTGTTCTTCTTTGTACAATGCAGAGGTTTTTTGTTCTCCGATCTTTGATGATTATGAAGATGAAGAAGAACAGATTTCTACAGCAGATGACATTGGCTTGGGCCACAGCCAGTCCATATATGACAGCTACGAATCTGATTTTGATGAGCCCTTTTCTTTTCCCATCAAGGAACGACATCATGTTGAAATCAGCCATTTGTGCTTGCAGCAGACATTAAACATGATGAGTTTAATCTACCGAAAGATTTAAGACCTTCTCTTCTATTTGCAGCATCTCATGAACAAAAGACTGATATCATTTATGAAAAAGATATCAAACAAGAAGGGATTAGTAGTCAAATCAACTCGCTGTTATTTTCAGAATTGCAGAAACTTGTTTATGAGCAGATCCATATATCAGAAGGGGAAGAAAGGCTTGAGGGGCAAGTAGAGTTGACTTCTTTCTATGATTCGGTAGCCGTTTATATGGAGTTATGTTTTTCAGAAGCCTTCAGTTGTGCAATATTTGGAATCAAGGAAAATGATGATTGTAAGTATGATCTGCAAATAGAAATTCCGTTGCACTATGTGAAGTGTTCTCTGAAATTTATCTGCATGCAAAAAGATTTTGTAAATAGTTCGATGTTATCATGGCTTCATTGGAAGCATGATGTCACTTGATAAGAAGCAGTACAATGGCTAGAGTAGGGTAGCGTAGATGAATAAACTCATAGCTGAGCATTTCAAGTTCGCATAATGCATGATGCTTGCATTTAGTGTTGTGATTGCAGTTTTGAAATAAAGACTCCATGCCCAATGGATGTAAGGCATTGCTAGCAGGTTTACAGTCGAACATTTGTAGACAGATTGCAGAAATTTGGTGGCATTTTAAACGACTCCATGCCCAATGGAACACTAGACTAGGTTCTATATTTTGTTTATCCAGGAAAGGCATCAAATCTGTGGTTCTTGAAACCTCACTGGGAGGTTTTCATCCCCGAGTAGGAGCCAATGTTATCTCCCCAAAATTTTGTCGAGTTGATCATTTTTGGACAATAGGATGTCATTGGAAAATTCATTTCTAAACTTCTTAAGGCTCATTGTTGATAGCTTTATGCATGTAATAAAGTTTGAAAGCATTAGATTGGGTTCTCATTTCAAAAATTTCAAAAGACGGGTTTCGTTAGCTAAGCGCTTTTTTAAAACGGTTCCTAAGCTACCGAAAGCTCTACTTTTAGCAGCTTAAACGAAATTTTCAGAACTCTTCAAGCTACCAAAAAGAAAGGGACATGTCATGTATTGTGGAACATTTTTCGATGTTTATGTAGTTACAACAGTTGTTCATTAGCCACCGAAACAGAGCTTTCTGTAGCTAACAGAAATTAAGCTCAGACTTACTAGCTACCGAAAGCCTAAAAATCACAGAAAAATGGCTATTTTTGCATAGATCCAAGTTTTATCATTCTAAAGGACATGAGGATGGTTTGTAAGTGAAGGTTACAATTAATAGGATCTATTTCAATGTGTTGTTCCAGTAGTGAAGGTGCCAGCAAGATGGAAATAATGAAGAAATGTGGCGTTTTTACTGTCCCTAGTAATCATTTTCAAATAGCGATTCTGAGCGGCTGGAGAATCATTTTGAAAAACGCTCAGATTTTTTTGTTCATAACATGTGAAAGCACAATAACCTCTCTCTGTTTTCCTACAGGTATTGTAGGTTGAGAGAATCGAATCCATCACAAAGCCCCAATTTTCGGATCCCAGAATCTACCTGTTTGACACATGTTCTTAAAATGCAGATCTCGGGAAAACCAAAACGAGTTTCAAAGATCTGAGAGAGATTTTTTCTCACAAAAAATCAATGCACAATAAACTCTTTCAAGTTACACACAGGTGTCACATAGCAGGATAACTGAACCCATCTCTGAGCCTCTTTTTCAGCAGTTTCAGCAGAAATGGCGTTTTTACTGTGCAGAGTCATCATTTTCAAATGATGATTCTGAGCAACTCGAGAGACATTTTGAAAACTGCTCGGAGGTTTTTCTTCCTAACATGTCATAGAAAAATAATGTCTCTCATATTTCATGCAAGTGTCACATATTGGGAGAATCGAACCCATCTATGAGCCCCATTTTTCAGCAATTTCACCAGTTAAGAAAATGATTTTCTTGATTTTAAAAAAAGAAAAATGGTTGGATCTTCTATATGGAGGATTTCGACCCATCTTCTGGGGATCTGGGGGGAAGAGATTTGTAATGGCTATAAAGCCCAGAACTAATGTAAGAGAAAGGGTTCGATTTTGGGAGATTTTTCACACTTTGTAAACTCAGACATTTTATGTTATATCAGTAAAGCCTGTTTCTTTCGCCATTAAGTGTTCAGTTTTCCGGTTTCTCCTATTCTGCACTTGTATCTGAATGTTACATTCAAGTTGTTAGGTTTGTTTACATTTGATGACTATCATCTTATCATGTGTATTTATAAAACTTAACTCTGCAAGTGTTCTGTGATTGTTATAATCTGCCATTCATATATATGTTTTTGTGTATGATTTTGCTGGTATGACAGTTACCTCTCCACGCATTTACTCATTTACAAGCCCCCTGAGCATTACTGGTTGAGAGCCTTGTCCATCTGAGTGCATTAGGTATGTTTTGAATGAAAAAGTGTGTTTGAATCGTCCAACTTGATCCACCCCCCTTTTTATTATTGAGATTTTGGTTAAGTTACCAGGCTCTTTTGACTGCAACCTAGAAAGACTCTTGGAGTGATAACAAATTGGCACCATTTCCGGGGAGAGGAGATTGAAGCTCAGCTTCCTTGTGAGGAGGACATAGATCCATCTTTGATGATAGACAAAGACTGGACATTTTCTTGGTTGTAATCATCTATCTAGCAACTCCATCAAGGACGGATTCAGTAGCCACTCCATTGCTCAGAAATCTGTTGGCGACTCCATTGGTATGAAATGAACCAGATCTTAGCAAAGAGGTATGGTTTCTGCGATTTCTCAAACATTTCTGGTTACCCTCACCCAGTACCTAGTAGAGATGAATGGGAAAATAGTCTTCCAAGTTTTCGAGGAGACGAATGGGAAGTGCCAGCTGAACACTTGCTGGATTTTCATGACTTTATTCATCGGCTTGGAATTATACATGAGGATGTTCAAATTAAGATTTTCAGATACTCATTGGAGGGAGAATCCCTTGATTGGTGCTGATCTCTTCTAGATTTAAGTATTCACTCATTAGCAAGTTTTCATTATGCTTTTCATTTGTTTTGTAAAGATGAATTTCCAGTTGAAAGTCTCTTTGAAGATTGTTGTGATGAATTTGAGAGGCAAGTTCAGCAGGGAGTAGTTCATTCTTCTGTTTGTAAATAGGAAAATTATGTGGTTAAGGAAGAGCTTCTTGATACAATGAATTATGAGGATTGCATGGTTGTAGATGCATTAGGCCTTGTCTCTGATGCACCTGTTACTTTTGATTCGCATGAAGAAATAGTTATAGAAGAAGAATCTACTGAAATTTTTCAAGAGTCTTCCTACAATATGCTCTCACCTGTAAGTGAAGAGAAAGATCATAAGATTGTGTGCTCTTCTTTGCGCAATGCAAAGGTTTTTTGTTCTCCGATCTTTAATGATTATGAAGATGAATAAGAACAGATTTCTACAGCAGATGACATTGGCTTGAGCCACATCCAGTCCATATATGACAGTTACGAATCTGATTTTGATGAGCCTTTTTTCTTTGCCCGTCAAGGAACAACATCATGTTGAAATCAGCCATTATATGCTTGCAGCAGACATTAAACATGATGAGTTTAATCTGCAGAAAGATTTAAGACCTTCTTTTCTGTTTGCAGCATCTCATGAACAAAAGACTGATATCATTTATGAAAAAGATATCAAACAAGAAGGGATTAGCAGTCAAATCAACTCCCTGCTATTTTCAGAATTGCAGAAACCTGTTTATGAGCAGATCCATATATTAGAAGGGGAAGAGAGGCTTGAGGGGCAAGCAGAGTTAACTTCTTTCTATGATTCGGTATCCGTTTATATGGAGTTATGTTTTTCAGAAGCCTTCAGTTGTGCAATCTTTGGAATCAAAGCAAATGATGGTTGTAAGTATGATCTGCAAAAATAAATTCCGCTGCACGACATGAAGTGTTCTCTGAAATTTATCTGCATGCAAAAAGATTCTGTAAATAGTTCGATGTTATCATGGCTTCATTGGAAGCATGATGTCACTTGATAAGAAGCAGTACAATGGCTAGAGTAGGGTAGCGTAGATGAATAAGCTCATAGCTGAGCATTTCAAGTTTGCATAATGCATGATTCTTGCATTTAGTGTTGTGATTGCAGTTTTGAAATAAAGACTCCATGCCCAATGGATGTAAGGCATTTATAGCAGGTTTACAGTCGAACATTTGTAGACAGATTGCAGAAATTTGGTGGCATTTTAAACGAATCCATGCCCAATGGAACACTAGACTAGGTTTTGTATTTTTTTTATCCAGGAAAGGCATCAGATCTATGGTTCTTGAAACCTCACTGGGAGGTTTTCATCCCCGAGTAGGAGCTAGTGTTATCTCCCCAAAAGTTTGTCGAGTTGATCATTTTTGGACGATAGGATGTCATTGGAAAATTCATTTCTAAACTTATTAAGGCTCATTGTTGATAGATTTATGCATGTAATAAAGTTTGAAAGAATTAGATTGGATTCTCATTTCAAAAATTTCAAAAGACAGGTTTCGGTAGCTAAGTGCTTTTTTAAAACGGTTCCTAAGCTACCGAAAGCTCTGCTTTCGGCAACTTAAACGAAATTTTCAAAACTCTTCAAGCTACCGAAAGGAAAGGGACGTGTCATGTATCGTGGAATAGTTTTCGGTGTTTAGGCAGTTACGACAGTTATTCATTAGCCACCGAAACAAATCTTTTGGTAGCTAACAGAAATTAAGCTCAGACTTACTAGCTACCGAAAGCCTAAAAATCATAGAAAAATGGTTATTTTTGCACAGATCCAAGTTTTATCATTCTAAAGGACATGAGGATGGTTTCTAAGTGAAGGTTACAATTAATAGGATCTGTTTCAATGTGTTGTTCCAGTAGTGAAGGTGCCAGCAAGGTGGAAATAATGAAGAAATGTGGCATTTTTACTATCCCTAGTCATCATTTTCAAATAGCGATTATGAGTGGCTGGAGAATCATTTTAAAAAAATCTCAAAGTTTTTTGTTCCTAACATGTTAGAGCACAATAAAGTCTCTCCGGTTTCCTACAGGTGTTACAGGTTGAGAGAGTCGAATCCGTCACTGAGCCCCAATTTTCGGATCCCAAAATCTACCTGTTTGACACATGTTCTTAAAATGCAGATCTCGGGAAAACCAAAACGAATTTCAATTATCTGAGAGAGGTTTTTTCTCAAAACAAATCAATGCACAATAACCTCTTTCAATTTATACACGGGTGTCACACAGCTGGATAATTGAACCCATCTCTGAGCCTCTTTTTTCAGCAGTTTCAGCAGAAATGGCGTTTTTACTGTGCAGAGTCATCATTTTCAAATGATTATTCTGAGCGACTCGAGAGACATTCGGAAAACTGCTCGGAGGTATTTCTTCGTAACATGTTATAGAACAAAAAACTCTCTCAGTATTCCTACAGGTGCCACAGATTGGGAGAATCGAACCCATCGTTGAGCCCCATTTTTCAGCAGTTTCGCCAGTTAAGAAAATGATTTTCCCGGTTTTTTAAATAAGAAAAACGGTTGGATCTTCTCTTTGGAGGATTTCGACCCAGCTTCTGGGGATATGGGGGGAAGAGATTTGTAATGGATATAAAGCCCAGAACTGATGTAAGAGAAAGGGTTCTATTTTGGGATATTTTTCACACTTTGTAAACTCAAACATTTTATGTTATATCAGCAAAGCCTGTTTCTTTCGCCATTAAGTGTTCAGTTTTCCAGTTTCTCCTATTCTGCACTTGTATCTAAATGTTACATTCAAGCTGTCAGGTTTGTTTACATTTGATGACTGTCATCTTATCATGTTTATTTATAAAACTTAACTTTGCAAGTGTTCTGTGATTGTTATAATCTGCCATTCATATATATGCTTTTGTGTATGATTCTGCTGGTATGACAGTTACCTCTCCACGCATTTACTTATTTACAAGCCCCCTGAGCATTAGTGGTTGACAGCCTTGTCCATCTGAGCGCATTAGGTATGTTTTGAATGAAAAAGTGTGTTTGAATCATCCAACTTGATCCACCCCCCTTTTTTCTATTGAGATTTTGGTTAAGTTACCAGGCTCTTTCGACTGCAACCTAGAAAGACTCTTGGAGTGATAACACAACTTTGTGGTGGTCTCTAGTACATGGTGACAAGCCTCAGCAACGACCGTCTCTATCCGCACATTTTGATCCCACAACATGGCCTTCTCCACAATAAGGCAATCTTGCTCCTGCTTCAACTCTTCAATTACGCGAGCCTTCTCAGGCCGTTCTTTCTTGATGTCCTCTTCTAACTCGTCCACAGCTTGCCACGTTGTAGCACCCCTTCCTATTAACTCTGTGTCCACTACCTTTGCAGCTGCCTCGCTCTCCTACAAGTGCAGACACTTACAACTGTTACACCCAAAATCTACTCATCACCAGATTCAGTGTATACACCCCTGAAGGCACTTGGACTAAAAATCATCCTAGAAGGGTTTGTACCCATTTGTGCTAGGTTCTGAAGGGTTGTCGGAGGTTGCACACTAGCAACATGCAACGTCACAGGTTGCACCACTACAAGGTGCGACGAGGTCTGTTAATGGGAAAATATAGCTTATTCGAGATCCTTCTCGAAACTTGCTCATTTGGGGGCTTATCCCTGACCTCTAGGAGAGCTGGTACTCGACCCCTAACTCCTTGGGAAGATCCCCTATCTCTCTCCTACCCTTCCTCAACCTGTCCTATCAAAACTCTATCCATTTAGTCCTATATAAGTGAGGCTCATTCCCATACCAAAGAGAAGAAGACTAAGGTATCCATACATTGGTGAAATCTTCCTTAGAGGAAGGCTATAGTATCTACATGTTGGTGAAATCTCTCCCAAGACATTCCATTCACCTCTTGAAGTACTCATGCTTCCTTAGAAGGATATGGCAAACGATACGGTCGAAGAAGGGCTGCTACAATAAGTCATTGGTTGTAGTCCTATATCTCTATCATGTACTCTTCTATCTGCAGTAATACAAATGCTTTCCACCAATATCGTTCTTATGTGTGATGATGTTGTGTTGTTTACCTGCTTAAGTGTTTACATAGATCTCTTATTCTATAGATGCTCTTTACTTGTTTCTCTTTTCTGTGTCTTGACAGGTCTTGCAGCTTAGATATGACGACCATGGGACGTGGATCAACATTCGAGAGAAAGGATAGTGAATCAAAGAGGTAAGACATCTAGAACTTGATCCTTAAGTAGATCTAGGAAACGTGTTTGTAGTCTGTTAAATTTGTTCTAGACTCTCATTGAGCTAGGGAGATCCTGCTCGCCTCTGGTCGAGTGGATTGTCCGGTAACAAATCTGGCGACCATACTAGGGAGTACTACTTGTTTTGTTTAGTAGTCATTCATCTGAAATTCATTTTCAGTAGATTAATTCACTCAAGTCTGTTTATCATTTTTTGCCATTCACTTTCAGATCTTCACGTTGAAGGTTCTTATCTTCTTCCTCTAAGTCTATACAACTCAGTTCCAAGTCAGTTTGTGATTCATTATTGAGCGATATGATTCATTTTTGAATCTAGAACTCACCTGTTGCACCTTTTCAATGGAAACAGAGCGACACTGTGTTTTTATGAGTCTCTGTCCTTTCTCTGTTGCTTACTCATCGCAGCCTGTGCATTGGTGAACTGCGACACCGTCGCACCTCCCGTGTAGGCAACCTGCGACGTCGCACTGTCTACAAAGACAGAGTGCGCCGATCTGTCAGAAGTTGACACACAGGCATCCATCCTCTCATTTGATAGTCTGAGTCTTGGTCTGATGTTTGGATTCCCTCTGTGCTGCAAGATCCATCCAGAGACCCCTTTGATAGTTTGTGTGTTGAGAGTTTGGTTCCCTTTGGATTGACTTTGGGTTCTGCTTTGGACAAGTTTGAAATCGGTAGTAGTGGATACTTTTGTCTCCCCCACCTTATCCATTCATTCTTGCATTCCCTCCCTTCCATCCCTGATCTGATCATTGCATTGGATCACCTTCCAGACCTCATCTACTTTTGTTTTGAGCTTTGCTTGCTTAGATTGCTTGCTGCTGCTTGATTTTGAGTTAAGTGTCTTTTCCGCTTGGTTGAGTGCTTGTCTTTTCTTGAGTTTTCTGAGTGTATGAATGCTGCGAGTAGTGTTTTCTTTTCAGTCATTTGGATCTGAAAGCAAAGTTGTTATCAAATTTATTTTTTGATGCATCCATTGGAAGATTAAAAAGTGCTTCTTTCCCATTGTTTCTCAAAACATTATTGAAGAAAGATTGTTTGCATTGGAAAAGTCTCATTGATGTTTTGGAAAAGTTGAATGAACGTATGATCTCTTGTGTTTTTCTCGAATTATGAATCATTCATTTTCTTGAAAGGCTCAAAGAACGCTTTGATTTTTGCAAAACTAGTTCCATGCTAAGGAAAGATAGATGCATTTTTTATTTTTTTTGTTCTTAGATGATTGAAATCGAAATTGACAAGATTGCATATTTCATTTCAGAATCCTCTCTTTTCATCATTTAGTGTCATTTTACTTTGAAAAGAAGAAGAAAAGAAAAAAATGCTTTGATTTGGATAGTAGTGTTGTGTACATTTGTGTGTTTCGTTGAAAAAGAAAAGAGTACTTTCATTGTTGAATTTGTTTGAATTGAGATCGTGTTGCATTGAGTTTGTTTGGAAATACCATTGGAAAGAAAAAGCTTTCTCCTTACCATAGATAGAATTCATCGAAAGAAAAGAACATTTCGTGCATGTAGATAGGGCCTGCATTATGTTTCCGATTATGTACTCACCTCATGCATTCACCTAACCATCCAAGATAAAATTAACGGTAGAAATAGGTAAAATTTTTAGCAACTTGTGTGTAAGTTAGAGACGTGTTCGAGCGTCGTTAAACAAGGTAGCTGTCGTTACTTGCCAGCACTTTAGTCCGGGGGTATTGTAGTCTTCCACGTACATCGGTATATCAAGCTCCTTCACGTACCCACCACGTACCATAATCCATACTTGGCATATATCGAAGGGTGTATCACGTACTCGACACATATATAGAAAGGTCTCGTGCCAACGGCTGTGCATTAGATAGCACCACTATGGATTTGAGCTCCCACGTACCTTGCGTATATCGGGAGACACCATGAGGATTAATAAAACCAACCGAGTTAACCGTTTGGTCGTCTTGGCAAAGAAATACACCGAGAATAGCACTCGGGGAGATTAGCACACACGTACTGTCCAGGTAATCGGGTATGCAGGCAAGGGTATGGTCCCAATCCTCCTTGTCGCATCATATTGTTGGACTTTGCAGTATATTGCGGTTTGCAACGCCTTGATAATCCCATGAGGTTCCAAACTTTTGAATCCACTCTGTCACATAAGTTTGATTGTTGCCTTAGTTTGAGTAGGTTTCTTGGACTGCTTTTCTTTTAATATACCTTTAGGAGAAATGTTGTTTCGGCCTTTTTTGGTTGATTTTCCTGATACTATAGCGGATTTTCCCTGGAGAAGGTCCCGTAGGATCTTGAACTTGCCACCCGAATTTCCCCTTAATCCGGAGGTTATTTCGAGGGTAAGAATGGATTAGCGTAATGCGGTCATAACTACTAAAGTAGGGAACCCCACTTTTAATGTTGGAGGAATTTTGTTTCCACAAACTCCTCTAGATTTAACTGCCTCTCATCCCACGCGGGATGGAAAAGCACACACCCCCACTTCTCAAAACCTTCCTCCCGTTATCCCAAGAGAACTTGGATCGTTGGAATGGATAAACCGACCCCAAGACGACCCTACAGCAGTTGTTGGTCCTTCAGCAGCTTACTGGACATCTTCTACAGACCATCCAGTGGCTCATTTTTCCATCTCATCCCCACCTAACTAGACTACTCCAGAGTTCACTAGGCCTTACTATAGGCTTGACCTTGCCGGTACTTTCGGCCCCATCCATGAACGTTTGGAACAGTTATGTGTTAAAGGTGATGAGATTCGAAGACAAAGTCTCGAGCGACACTCTGAAGAGTTCCATAATCGTCATTTCCAAATAAGACTTGACAACGAAAACATCCCAGTTCATTCGATATCTTTCGGATCACCTGAAGCATCCCACCACGTGACCACTAATGAGATTGTTCAACCCTCAGAGGAATCCAGTCCTGCACCTCAAGTGAACCAGCCAGTGGAAGGACAACGGTCTAACACACCTGTCACTACCACGGTTACTTTACTAGTTCCTCCCCCACCTCAACATTTGAGGGGAGGGTATTCCATTCCCACGGATTATCTTATTGGTAATGTTATTACCATGGTAGCTAACCAACAACCCACGTTGGTTCAACCTTTGAATAGTGGTCAACCTGTTGTGGCTGGGGGGCAACCCCCGTTTCCTAACCAGAACATAGGCGGTGGAGTCCCCAACGGACCTTCCATTGGACCTACGCAACCCGCTCGACCGTCCACCACGGGATTATCTCATGTTGGAGGGCCATCAAATGTAACTCAACCCTCATGGATTCAAGCGTATCCAGATTCTTTTAACCTTATGCTGGGTCAACCTGATCCCATAAATGCACCATACGGGATACCTTATCCCGGGATTCCATACACTCTATGGGGGAAACAACCTGTGTTGCAACACGGTCCCCAACCGATTATCCCTCTAGTACCACCACCCCCGATCAGTCCTCCCCCACCTCCTATTGGAGGCGACGGGCCCCCACCTAACATTGGTGGAGTCCCACCTCATTTTACCTACAACCCCCCTCACCCCTCAGGCGATGGCGGGAATGGTCCACCACCTCCTCAAGGTGGAGGCGGCGGTGGACCACCCTATAATGGTGGAGGATGACATTTCCCTTCGGGTGGCAGCAGTGGTCCACCACCCCCTCCAGGCAGAGGCGGTGGAGGACCTAATTACTATGGCGGTGGCAGTGGTGGTGGAAACCCTCATCCTTCTAGCAGCGGAGGTGGTGGGGGATCCCACCCATCTGGCAGCGGAAATGGTCCACCACCCCCTCCAAGAGGAGGCATTGGTGGGCCACCTTAGTACGGTTATGGACCCCCACCTCCTCCCGGTGGTGGCAGCGGACCTCCACCCCCTCCCGGAGGTGGAGGTGGACCCCCACCCCCTCCCGAAGGTGGAGGTGGACCCCCACCTTATTGGAATGGACCACCTTACGGTGGCGGACCTCCTTACAGTCCGGGAAGCACACCCCCCTACGGTCAGTTTTATCCTGGTACACCTCATGGTCAGTTTAGTCCTTACACGCCATATCCGTATTATCAATACGGACATCCTAATCCACAACTTCCCTTTCTGGCTACTTTGGACCTACCTGACCTTTATCGTTTAACCAATGATCCTATTTACCACAGATCTAATTGGCCACCGATTCCGGTGAAACTTCCATCTGATATCCCTAAGTTTGACGGCAGGTCGGGTGAAGACCCCAAGAACCACGTGATGACATACCACTTATGGTGTTCATCTAATTCCTTAATGGACGATTTAATTCATCTTAGATTGTTCCAAAGGACTCTCACCGGTTCAGCTGCCAAGTGGTACATTGAGTTGCCACCGCACTCTTTTCCTGATTTTGGCTCTCTTGCTATGAACTTTTTGACGCATTTCCAGTTTCCTATATGGTATGAGACTGGTACTGAGCTTTTAACCTCGCTCCGTCAGAATACTGCCACTGTTGGCTGCTCTTTGGGAAAACCTGGGTTTTAATGAAGCGCAGCAACAAAACCCCTTGGCGCACTCACCCTCTCGGCAACGAGCTGCGCAGCAGTCCGAAGTCTCACCCGAAGTGGCTATGGGGGGGCTAAGGAATCAGGCTTCCTTAACCTTGGCGACGCGAAGACTGCAGTCTTCTCCCCTCTCCAGGGAGTCCTTGGCGCAGAGTGTCTTACCCCTCCGTAGATCTCTCAGCGCAACAGCACTGAAACTCGTACCAAACTAGCTGCGTGGTATTTCCACTACGACGCCCGAGGTGATTACCTTTGGCACCCGATACTGTAACGTTTCCGGCCTTGCGCCATGACACAGCCGCTCACTTCTTAAGCGCCGCAGCGATGGCGTTCTACAAAGTTCTTCGGCACTTAACAATTATAACGTCTAAGGAAGCTTAGAGAACGTATTCAACATATTCAGAGATAGCGCAACATTCATAAAACACAGATAACAACACAGACATGCATTCATGCGATCATTACCATAACAACAAGACTTAAGGAATTCACCTCCACGGGAAACCACGTCCATGGGGAGTGTTTCATATATTAACTCAAAGGGAAATTATAGAATAATGTTGCGCACACAGCTGCAGCCTTAGATATTTCCAGGAAACTCCACGCACACAGCTGGGAGCCCTTCTCTCGATCTAGTCTCTTCCTCAACAGAGATTACAATAGTTCAGACGTCGACTCAGACTGTCTGCAACTCGGGGATTAGCTTCACAGCTATCCGGTTCTACTCTTGTCTTCTAACAACACAGTAGAAAACAATCACCATACAAAATAACCAACCCACTAACTAGCTAGCTAACCTTCTCCCTTATCAATTATACATATATATAGGTGGCCCTGAGGGTCGCACCTTTACAAAACTGTGGGCCTTTCCCAACAGTATTCCCCGAAAACCCTAACCGCGTACATGGCTAGGTGTACTGTAGGCGCCGCTTGTAGTCACGTCGCTACTTCCTGCAAGCTCCATGATTTCCAGTGCAGATTGCGGGCATGGGTTCCGCTTCATAGTTATTGCTCCATGTCCTTTGTCTTTAATGCTTTTGGTCCGTTGCTCTTCCTTGGTTAGAGCAACCATAACTTCTGTACTTTAGCCTTAATGAGGGTAGCCGAGCCCTCTACTCCGTTGCTTCATTTATTGCGGTAGCTGAGCTTTCTACTCGGCTACATTCATTCTTTGACGTGTGCGCGCGAGCTCCGCGATTCCCGGTCCGTGATCTGCGTTGAGCTCATCCATCTGGCACCGTACTGCGCACTTATCTGCTTCTACCCAAAAATTGGTGCGTTATTCAAAATCAGCACTTTCCTTGACACTTTTGCTTTTTCCTCAAAATTTGCAGCTTTACTATAGCTGTGGCCTATGCTCCAACAGGCCCCTAACACTTACTTGTGGCTCGTCCCCGAGCCACTCGCACTAGCGTGTGTTCGCTTCAGCTGCGCATCTGCCCTTGCTTTGATCGTGGCAAATGCGTTCTTCCACTGCACAATAGCAGAGTCCATTTCATCCAAGCACTCCGCAGCTGTATGGACCATGTCTGAACTGGCTTCTTCTTTGGTTACGCCATCAATCAACTGTTGAGATTCAGCAAGTTCTTTGATCTTTTCCTCAACTTGGGCAGCAAGTTCAGCATACTCATCCATAAATGGCTGAATGCTGTTGGTGAGATTATCATCTTCATTTCTGAGCTTGTGCAGTTGATGCTGTACTCTACGCACTTCGCTCATTTTCCTCATTTTTGCTAAGCCTTCTAAGGTCTTAGCTTCTTCGGTCAGAACCGTTAGATATTGTTTTGCTGCTTGTACCTGTTCCAAAAGGCCGACTTTGAAAGGAAGTGTCTCAATCTCAGTCCAAGCCTCCATAGCTTGTGTCATCAGGCTCTCAGCTTCATTCGCTTTGGTCTTCATTTGTGTGGAAGCTCTGCGTAGTGCTTCAAATTGATCCTGGCTATCATCTTCAGAATGTGCTGCAACACGAGCTTCTAACTCGGCGATCTGCATTCTATGGTCTTCAACCATAGCAACTATTTCTTGCTCTAGGGCTTTCACCCTTCCTCCAATAATTTGAACTTTGTCAACCAGAGGAAGGTCTGGTTGAATTTTGCAAGCCGGGATTTCTTGGGCAATTTCATCAACTATGTTTCTTATCCCAGTGTCTTGTTCCTCATAATGTGCAAGCTTCTCAGAGATGTTCTTATAGCTTGCCTTCATCTCTTTCTCCTGTGATTGCAACCTTTGGTTTGCATGGAATGTGGAGAGCTCTCTAGCTCTTAGCTCAATAGAGACCTTCTCTTGCACTAACTGCAAGGTTTCTATCGGAATAATAGACAAATTGATTTCAATGGGGCCAACTGCGCTTACCTGCAGTACGGCCAAAGGATTTGTAAGTGTCATGCTTGTAGGAAGGATGTGCATGACAGTATGTCTCTCAGCAAGTGCTTCCACTCGCTCAATGCTTGTAGGTATCTGTGGCGTCTGCGAACTGGATGCTGGCGCATGGGTCTGCGCAATTCTTCCTGGGAGACCTTTTATTTCTACGAACTGCAGGTCCAGCGCACTTCTGATGTGAGTGTGCGAGGTCCGTAGCTCACAAAATTGTTCCTTCAAGAAATGGTCGATGCCCACGGCAAGGGTCTCAGATGGGTCTTCTGTCGCTTCTGCGGGGTGCGACAGTTTTTGCTTCTTTGGGGGTGGTCCTAGCGGAAGCTCATCAGTCTCCTGCGCTTCCTTTTCCTTTCCTCTATCTTGTTCTTGCGTAGAAGGGGGTGGTATCGTGGATGCGATGTCGGTGGCCTCCCTCCATTCATCCGACCAAGACTTGACAGTTTCTTCCACATCATCAGTGGTCATCCGGTAAAGGCCTACAGCCCATTCGTCCTGAATGCTGCAAGGCCGGAGGTATATCTCGTGCAAGTTGGAAGAGAAAACCAACTTGCCTTCATATCTTTGGGTTGTTTCCTTACTCAGCCTCGACATTTCTTCAATGGTGTCCTTGAGGAGATAATAGTATTCATAGAACACAGCATGGTTCATCTTGCGCTTCGCGGGATTACTAGAATCCCAGAGGTTGACATAGCGCATGCTGACAACCTCTCCTGCGCGGCGCAGAAGGAACTGAGTGTTCGGGGGCTCCTTCCACCCGGTAAAAGCACATAAAATTAAAAGCCAAGAAAAATGGAACAACTAACCGGGGTTGTCTTGGACGTTCCGGCAGTCCTCCAAGAAAGAATTGAGGAGGAAGAGAGACCAATTGTACTGCTCTCCCTCCGCAGCTGCGATAGCGAGCTCCATGACAGCTCCAGTAACTTCTTTAGGTCTGCACTTCGTGAGAAGTCTGCCTGCAAGCAGACTGCCTGTAAACCTAAGTGCTTCATCCTCGACTATCGTGAGGTCATAAGCCCGACCTCCTCTTGTCAAATTATATTTCTGCACCAGCCGTGCAGCCAACTTTCTATCCTTATCTTTTCCAGCAGAATGAATATTAGGCTCCTTACCAACCTTGGATAGGCCGGTAACACGATGAATCAAATCGACATTCAAATCGATTGGCCTCCCCAGCCAAAGGTAACCTCCATGAACGCATGACAGTAGTGCCCTAACGACTGCATTGACTTCGTTGCTACGCCCGAAGTGCGGTAGCTTCAACAGGTTCAGCAGTCCAGGCCTCTACAGGTTTGCTGCGAATTCTTTTGGGACAAATTCGTCAACCTTTCTATCAGTATTATAGACTACCGTTAGATAGCGATCTGGCGCAAACTGAGGATATGTTCTGTAGTCTCCAAGGTTGAAATCAGAAAACTTGACCAGTGGAAGGTGTCCAAGCAGGGACCCTTCTTGTCGCACAGTATCCGGCATCGGAGGCAGCGGAATCGGATACTTAGCATTTTCAGAATATGCACCTCAGGTGCATCATCTGGGCACGGTGGAATATAATTCACCATAGTGGCCAAGGGCTCTGGAACGGGCTCGTCCGGCTGCTGTGGCTGAGATGCCCTTGTGCTCGGAGACTGTCTAGGATCAGTCCAACCAGGGTGTACATAAGTCGAGGCCATCACTGGAGTAGTCATGCCGAAATCTAAGCCAAGGCGCATAAATTGGCGAACAACTTCTTCAGTTGACAGGTTCTCCATCGTGAACCGGTAGGCAACAAAAAACTTGAACAGACGAATGACGAAACAGCGTGAAATACGAACGCTGAAATCAAAGGATGCAGACTGCACAACTCGGCTCTGAAAACGATAACTTAGATTCTCAAACAAGACACTATGCAACTCGAGAAAAGTAACTCGAAAATGTACAAGTGCGGGGTATTTATAGGTAAAGGCCATAGTGAATGCGGACAAGTGTGGTTAATAGTCGTAGGTGCCTGTTCATGAGTTGACAACCCCCTTATCCCTCGCGCCTCTGCGGTGCATTAATTGTGATGGACGGGCCCTGACAGGCTTCCGGGGGAAGCTAAAGCTTTCGGCGCATGACATAAATGGAAATCTTACGGAAATTGAGCCGAATCTGTCAGAGCGGCTACAATTAAATGGCGGGCTTATCCTGCATTAATACTCAGACGCGGCTACATAACTACTGTAATTCAAATTTTTCAGCGGGCCACTTCATCATAGGTAACTGTGCATATGGAGGGGTCCACAACGAGAACTCCTCAAGCGGAAAATTGGTATGGGGAGATCCGCAAGAGCGATGGTTTTAACAAGCCGGAGAAAACTTCGCATGAGCGCAAATAGGGTCACTCCAAAACAAACTTTATAGATGTGCGCGGATGCTTCGAGGAACTATGCGGGAAGCCAGACTAAAAGTTTCTCGCAACTTCCGTGTAGAGTGTGATAATGCGATGTCTCTTTCAACTACACTGGGCATCTGCACTTCTTTTATCAGTTACTTAAGTTGCAAGGGCGGAGTGGCCGTCGCGATAAAGCTTGAGCCGACTCCCGTTAATCCTTGTGGGCAGCAATTCTCCATTAAGTTTTGCAAGCTGAACTGCTCCTCCTTCTGTTATGTTGATCACCCGGAAAGGGCCTAACTAGTGTACACGAAACTTGCCTGGAAACTTGAGGAATTTACTATCATAGAGGAGTACCAAGTCTCCTTGTTTAAAGACTTTATTCTTAATATGCCTGTCATGCCAAGCTTTTTGTCTTGCCTTCTGTACTTGTTGATGAAATCCGGCCACAATTCTGTCTTCTTCTAAGGCAAGCAATTGTGAGAGTCTTTCATTCATAGTATCAGTATCTACCATTTCTGTAATTTGCGCGATTCTGAGGCTGGGAACAATGTATTCCATGGGCATAACTGCTTCTTGTCCATACACCAAACTGAAAGGTGTGTGACCTGTTAATTTCTTGCATGTGGTTCTGTAAGCCCATAATACAGCTGTGACTCTAAGGTCCCAATCATCTCTTTGTTGATTACAGATCTTCGTCAGGGCATTCTCCAGGATCTTATTGAATGCCTCCACCGTACCATTAGCTTGGGGGTGGTAGGGTGTACTCTTGTGGTGACTGATGTGGAATTCCTCGGTGAGGGCGTCTATAGTATTGTTCAGAAAATGTGTGCCCTGATCGCTCATTAGAATCAGTGGACATCCAAATCTAGTGATAATGTTCTCAAAAATGAACTGCGCGGTAGTACCAGCGTCGCAATTCTTAACTGGCTTTGCCTCAGCCCATCTGGTGAGGTATTCAGTAGCTGTGATGATTTATCTTGCATCGGTTCTCTTTCCTGGTGGGTTGATAGGTCCTACAAAATCAATAGCCCACTTATCAAAAGCACGCAATGATATCTGGAGTCTTAGCGGCATTTCATCTCTTCTTGAGGGTTTTCCTGTCCGCTGGCATACATTGTAACATTTGCATAATTCCTTAGTATCCTTGTGCAATGTTGGCCACCAAAGACCTGCGGCTAAGATCTTCTGCGCAGTCGGCTTTCCTGCGAAATGGCCTCCTGCGGCTCTTGAGTGCACTTCTGTGATTATGGAGTTTTTTTCATGCGGTAAGATACATATGCGCAAGACTTCATCAGGACCCAACTTATAAAGCTGGCTGGCTATCAAGGTGAAGTCTGCAGCTTTGACAACAAGTTGCTTGTTCTGCTGGATTGTAAACTCAACTGGTGCTTGCCCGGTAGTGAGAAACTGAATAATATCAGAATAATACTCGCCAGCTGCATGAACAGAAAACAACTGCGCATCAGAATATAGCAGGAGCATTTTGATGACCAAAGGGCATTACCGTATACTGGAATGATCCCCATTTAGTCGCAAAATTAGTCTTATGGCGGTCGTCTGGATGGATTTTGATCTGGTGGTATCCGGAAAAGCCATCAGTGAAGGAGTAAGCCTCTTGTCCTCCAACATTATCAAGAACTTCATCTGTAAAAGGGGTAGGAAATGGATCATGCGCTGATGCGTTGTTCAGCTTGCGCAAGTCCACACAGATTCTTATTTCTCCTTTTGTCTTCTTCTCTTGTACGACCATAGGACTAATCCAATCACTTTCCTCTACTGGTTCAATGATACCTGCTGTGAGCATTTTATCAATTTCTTCTTTAACCTTTTCTTTATATCGCGGATTCAATCTATATGGGCGCTGTTTTACTGGCTTGGCGTCTGCTTTCAGAGGTATGCGCATCACTCCTAAATCTCCTAGGATGCCTTTCATTTCTGTAAACTTGGTAGGAAAGATATCCTGGTAGTCACGTAATAAATCTGAAATATGGCCAACAGTTTCATCATCCCAATAATCTCCGATAGAAGCAAACTTGGGTTCGGCTTCTGTACCAATGTTAATCTTTTTGAGCTTGATGTGTTCTGTAATGGCAGGGATATCAAGCTGAGGACCTTCAACATTGCGTGTCCCTTCTGATTCTGGAATATTTATGTTGCGAGGATCATCCTCTTCTTCTTCAGCAGTGAAATTATAGCATTCCAAGGCATGTTCTATCTGGACAGCCCAATCCGGTTGGGAATATTCTAGTAATGGACATTGTTCAAATACCTTCTGTTTAATACACTTTAAAGCGTGGTCGATGCTCGGATGTTCTGACTCAAAGCTGAAGGTAAGTTGAAAGCTTTCTATCATAAGAGGCCAAGTGATAGTGCCTCTGCGCAATTCTGTTTCAGTGTACCAGTTCCTTGGAACTGTATCCAATGTGTGGATGAATAGGTGAACCCACTCATCTTCTGGAATGTCTGACCATTGCTGAATGCATGCATCAACATGTGACCTGGGGTCACTCTGTCCATCATATTTGCGCATCACTTCTGCTGTAGTGTCCTGAAATCTGCGCAGTATCAGTCTGCGACAGTCTTGCCATGTGTAAATATTCTCTTTATGCGCACCCCACCATCTTGCGGGTGTAGCGCGAAGTGCGACATCCAAAGCTTGTATGCACTGCCCATCTGGAATTTGTTGTTCATATGTGTGTATGAATTTACTTACTTCAGTTAAACCATCAAAGATTGGAGTGTCAGTCACTTCTATGCCAATCCATTGAATGGATTTAGTCATCATGGCGCATTGCCTTGCAGAAACCTCATGTAAGTGATTCTGCCAGTTTTCCAATCCTGCTTCTGAGTCTGATGTGCACGAGCTATCGCATCGCCAGCTGATATGGCCGTCGGCTGTGGGATTGACATAGTCACTCTGACTAGCAGTCATCTGATACAAACTTTCCATGTGGCGCGCTTCTTCTTCTGCCCGAATGGGTTCAATATACCTTGGTCCTTGAATAGGATCAAGCGGTGCAATGACCCTAATCTGGTCATCCTCGAAGGTCATCTGTCTTTTCTTCAAATTAATGACAGCCAAATTATCAAATGCCCAATCTATACCTAATAGTGCTGGGTAAGGTCTACTATCATCCAGAATTTTGATGACTTCAAAGTGTGCAGAACTTCTTACTCCCTCGATATCAATAGGTACATTGGGTAATATACCCAATGGAGAAACTCGTTGCTGATTCGCAAGTCTTAGCTGGATAGGGGATTTTGTAAGCTGTGGGCTACCCATCTGTTCCCATGTCTGCATGGTGAGAACATTAACTTCTGAGCCCAAATCTAAAATAACTTCGTCCATTTCAAATGCGCCAATCTGCGCTGTGAGCCTTATCTCTTTTCCAGTTCTAATATGACTTCCAATCTGGTGAACAGCACGCTGCGGTGTGTTCGTCGAAGTAGATTGTTGACACTTATCCAATAGGTGTTGAAGTTCCATAGTTGCTTTTTCATTGCGCAACAGCTTTAAACAGTTTCTCAGGAAAGCATGGACACTGCCTAGTGCATCATCATCATCAGGCCTTCCATATGTAGTCGCATGTTCTTGTACCAGGTTTTCTTGTCTTAACACTTGCGATCTGATATCATTATGGGGAATTGCGACAGAACTTGAAGTTCGCGGATCTGAGAAATACTCCTGAGCTTGCTTGAATGCTTCTTTTTGCTTCTGCAGGTTGAGTGGAGGTGGTTTAATATTAGCGTGGCGTACCCATTGCGTTGATGGCTTTCCAGTTCTCATCTCTGGCGTGCCAGTAATTGCTCCACTGCGCGTCACTATATTAACTGTAGGATCTGGTGCTCTTTTTTCTGCTCCAATCAACTGAATATTCTGGTTGACCTGTGGCGTCTTTGCTTGCATCTTGGCCATCAACTGAGGGCATTCTTCAATGATATGATCATAATATTTACAATATCTGCAGATGGTTGTAGGATTTTGGCAATCCCTTGCAAAATGTCCTTGTGCTCCGCAGTTGTAACAAGTGATTTGTCCTCTTCCGCGAGCAAATCCTACTGTGCGTCTGCGACCCCTGTAATTTCTTGCTCTACCTGCGCGATCTGGTTCATACGATGGACCTGTTGTGGGCCCTTGTGCCTCTGATTGTACTCTATAAACATCATGTTTCCTTTCCATCATAAGATCATATGCTCTACAATTGTTCTCATCATGGCCTACTGATTTACAGAAATTGCAATATAGATTCTTTGGAGTTTGTACATATTTCTGTAACAAGTGACATTCTTGTGGTCTGTGACCTCTAGTTCTACAGATTTCACACCAAGGCCCTTGAGCCTGTGGTAAAGGGTTAGGTGCTCCAGTTGCAATATACTCTATGAAAACGGGACAATGGTCCTTTGAATGACCTTGTGGTTTACACTTTGTACACCAAATTTATTCTTGAACTTCCTTGCCTTTCTTAATATCATGGACTTGCAAGGTTAGGTTTGCTAACTGGTTCTGCAACTGCGCAACATCATTGCTTGTTCCAGCAATTGGTGAAACTTCTGGTTTCATAGCCATCTCTAGGGCTTGTTCCTGAGTAGTAAGGTTCTGCTGCATAAGAGGAAGTCTAATATGTGGAAGCAACGCAGCAATGAACCATTCCTTATGCTGCTGTGGTGCAAACTCAAAGCTTACTTGATCTATCAAGGCTTTAAACTTCTGGTCAAAGTCCCATATTGACTCTGTAGGTAACTATTTTATGTATTTGAGTTCTATTATACACTGTGATTCTGATTTAGGTTTCTTGAATTCCTTGATCATAGCACTTCTTACATCAGCAAGCGTCCTATTCTGTGCTACTGAGTATTTCATGAACCAAGTTAAGGCTCTTTCTCTTAGTGTGGTTGCTAACTGAACCAGTTTAACAGCATTGTCATTAATTTGCTTAATTGTCCAAATGGCTTCACATAGGAACCAGTGCTGCTCAGGGTCTTCTAGCCCTGTTCCTCTAAAAGTTGGTAGCTTCATGTCATCACCCATCCTCCTTGCGCTAGGTTGAGGTGGAGGTGCTGTAGCACTGCCTCCAGGATGGTTAAACAAAGGTGTGGCTGAGGTACTAGAAGTACCGTGCGGGCTACTAGAAGGTGTTACTGCAGGGTTATACTGAGCCCCGTCTGGCTTTTGCGGTGTAAAAGGTTAATAAGGGATGTGAGCACTCCCTTGTCTTTCTATATGGCTCGCTTTAGGAACTTGACTATCTTCTGGGCTAGACTCAAAAGAATGCTGGTCAAGGCCTACTTTATACTATTTTCCACTACAAGTGCAACCAATAGCTTCAAGATCACTATCAGAATCTACGGACATTACTTGTCTGTGCTATTCATCGGAAGCTATGCATAGTTTTCCTTTTTCATACAAAAGCATTTTAATCCATAAGTTCAAAGAATTTAAGAACTTACCTCTGTGTGCTTGGAAGAAGTTCCTCTTAGCTTCGTTGAAACTCTTTCGCGTGTCTATTGCAAACTCGGTGATGAAGCCTTCCAGTAGACTGTTCAACCAAAAATCTACTACGCGGGATATAGAATTATTTATCCGCTTCAAAATGCTAACCAGCTCAGGCGTCCAAGCGACGGGTTGAGCAACGTGCACAGTGGGTCTAGTATCTGCTAACTTGGCTATCCACGTATGCAACTCAAGCGCAAATGTGACAAAGAAAATTTCGTGAAGGTCTGTATAAATATACTTCTGCAACCAGTCTTCTGTCTGAAGCGTAGAGCTTCTATTTTCTCGTTCAGCGAACTCTCTAGCCTTTGAATCAAACCAGTCTTGAATTTCTTTAGCTATAGGATTCCAATAGCACATTGCCTTCACAATAACAGTGTTGAAACCGAAACCATTTGTTGGTTGAGCAAACCTCAAGGCAACAGAATCATTTGTTGGATTAACCAACCATAAGGCAACAATCTCGTCGCTGGAGTAGCAAGTCTCAAGGCAACGGAACCATTTGTTGGCTTAACCAACCATAAGGAAACAATCTCGCGCGTAGCCGGAGTAGCAAGTCTCAAGGCAACGGAACCATTTGTTGGCTGCTCTTTGGGCAGAGCCGGGTTTTAATGAAGCGTAGCAACAAAACCCCTTGGCGCACTGGCCCTCTCGGCAATGAGCTGCGCAGCAACCCGAAGTCTCACCCGAAGTGGCTATGGGGGGGCTAAGGAATCAGGCTTCCTTAACCTTGGCGACGCAAAGACTGCAGTCTTCTCCCCTCTCTAGGGAGTCCTTGGCGCGGAGTGTCTTACCCCTCCGTAGATCTCTCAGCGCAACAGCGTTGAAACTCGTACCAAACTAGCTGCGTGGTATTTCCACTACGACGCCCGAGGTGATTACCTTCGGCACCTGATACTGTAACATTTTCGGCCTTGCGCCACAACACAGCCGCTCACTTCTTAAGTGCCGCAGCGATGGCATTCTACAAAGTTCTTCAGCACTTAACAATTATAACATCTAAGGAAGCTTCGAGAACGTATTCAACATATTCAGAGATAGCGCAACATTCATAAAACACAGATAACAACACAGACATGCATTCATGCGATCATTACCATAACAACAAGACTTAAGGAATTCACCTCCACGGGAAAGCACGTCCACGGGGAGTGTTTCATATATTAACTCAAAGGGAAATTATACAATAATGCTGCGCACACAGCTGCAGCCTTAGATCTTTCCAGGAAACTCCACGCACACAGCTAGGAGCCCTTCTCTCGATCTAGTCTCTTCCTCAAAAGAGATTACAATAGTTCAGACGTCGACTCAGACTGTCTGCAACTCGGGGATTAGCTTCACAGCTATCCGGTTCTACTCTTGTCTTCTAACAACACAGTAGAAAACAATCACCATACAAAATAACCAACCCACTAACTAGCTAGCTAACCTTCTCCCTTATCAATTATACATATATATAGGTGGCCCTGAGGGTCGCACCTTTACAAAACTATGGGCCTTTCCCAACAGTATTCCCTGAAAACCCTAACCACGTACATGGCTAGGTGTACTGTAGGCACCGCTTGTAGTCACGTCGCTGCTTCCTGCAGGCTCCGTGATTTCCGGCGCATATTGCGGGCATGGGTGCCGCTTCATCGTTATTGCTCCATGTCCTTCGTCTTTAATGCTTTTGGTTCGTTGCTCTTCCTTGGTTAGAGCAACCATAACTTCTATACTTTAGACTTAATGAGGGTAGTTGAGCCCTCTACTCCGTTGCTTCATTTATTGTGGTAGCTGAGCTTTCTACTTGGCTACATTCATTCTTTGCCGTGTGGGCGCGAGCTCCGCGATTCCCGGTTCGTGATCTGCGCTGAGCTCATCCATCTGGCACCGTACTGCGCACTTATCTGCTTCTGCCCACAAATTGGTGCTTTATTCAAAATCAGCACTTTCCTTGACACTTGTGCTTTTTCCTCAAAATTTGCAGCTTTACTATAGCTGCGGCCTATGCTCCAACAACCACTCACATTTCAGATCATATCCACGAGTGGTGAAGGAGATGAAATCTCATTAAAGCTCCCATTCCATATCACCTCATAGCAGATTAGTTTACTAAATCGTTCATCCCCACCATAGCAAAAGATGTTGCCATGCGAGGTGTTGTCATCGAAGAACAAGCCATCACGAGTGCTCATCTGTTAGACTTGGTCTACACTCAGTCTGACACTCTATTCAATATTTTTCCTCATGCACCTCGGGATGTTAACGATCCCACGAAACCTCATAAGGGACCCCAAGCTGATGGAATCATTGGTTCCGTTAACACCCAGCCTGCTGTTAGCACTGTTGGATCATCCAACCCAACTCCGGCTGGTCACAGCACCACCAAGTCCACTACTCCTGCTGTGATTGAAGAGGTGAATTCTATTCAATTAGCTTCATCTCAGAATTTTAATGGCAAAAATAAGAACAAGGGGAAACCCAAAAATTCTTCTGCCCAGTAGGAACCAAAGAGCACTCCTGACGATACTAAGCAGAAAAGGAAACTGAAGTATCCTTGTCTACTGTGTGGAAAATACCATTTCTCCAAAGAGTGTCCCCATAGAGACGAAGTGCAAAAGTTTCTTAGGGGTAAACCGACTCCCACAGTCCTCAACGATCCGTTTCCTGCTCAAAACCAGTAGATGATTGCTCAAACCCCCCCATCCCAGGGGGAACCATCCAATATCACGCATGTTCTCATGTTGTGTAACGAGGCGATCAATTTGACTACTCGCTCGCGATCTTATGAACCGGTCCCTCCGAAGGAATCCACTGGAAGTAATGCTGAAAAAGCTTCCGACTCTTTAACCGATGTCACTATACCATCGACCTCTCTCACCATAGAGAGACCCTCTTTATATTCGATATTGCGTCCACCCAAGAGTACGATTTGAAAAGTTGTTTTCAATCCTAATGCTCACGCGGCACAAAATTACAATATCTTAGAGGACTTGGCAGAAGCTTCTTGCGCCATGTCTACGCTGGACTTGTCCCAATCAACGCAAAACTCTCCTTGCAACTATTGGTGCAGCTGACCCGAGTTCCTCAAACACCATCATGTTTCGTCTTGACAACTTTAAGTCGAGGCTCTCACACTAGCTCGCATTCCAAGTTTCTGTGAACATTGCTAGGAAGATGGTCCATCGTACCCTTTTGGACGAAGGAGCCTCCACTTCTGTCATGTCCATCACTTGTTGGAGAGTCATTGGCTCCCCCAAATTGAATTGTTCTCCTACCACGTTGAAAGCATTCGACGGGCATTGCTTTCAACCTCATGGGCTCTTACAATCTCTTGCAGTTGAGTTGGGTGGAAAGACCATAACCATTAACGTGGAAGTGGTCTCAGCCCCGCTAGATTATAATATCTTGCTTGGTCACAATTGGTTTTATACCATGCAGGCGGTAGCCTCTTCAGTCTTTCGCAAAGTACAGTTCCCCCACCAAGGACGATTTGTTACTATTGAACAGTTAGATTTTTGTACACCAGACGCCACTACTCATACTAGTGACCATGTTCCTTCCATTGGACAGATGTCAAAACAGTATGAGAGTGTAGGGGTTGGCCTTTTGAAATATTCATCTCTCATGGTCATTTTTCCAGTTGCAGACCCCCCCAATCATGTTGCTATGGTGAACATGATCTCTACTGAGATTTTATCTCACTCAAATGATGCTTGGCTTGTACCAAATGAAGCCACAACACACCTGTTTGGAGATATGATGCCTCCTTCACCCGCTGAATGCATTTATGAGGCTATACAATTAGCTTCGGAGGACCTTTTAACCATGGCCTCCCCATCCTGTTCTCTACAACGGATGTCCTCTCTACCTGATCTCTTACTTCAGACTTTTCATTCAGATGAGTCCATCATGGAAGTAATGAATGTTGACGACAATCCATGGGATGATCTCCATCATAGGTCATCTTTTCTTCCTCCTTTGGAATACATAGAGGACAACACCCATTCTGATGTAGAAGTTGAGCACAATGACTCCTTTCCAGATGATTCAATTCTTTGACGTTGTCTCACTCATGATGAGGCTAAACGCATTCTGAATGACTGTCATGCTAGGGAATGTGGCGATCATCTCTCTGGGATGGCTACAGCCCATAAGATTTTGCGCGCAGGATGTTACTGGCCTACTATCTTCAAAGATTGTATTGAGGCCGTTAAAAAATGTCCTCCTTGTCAACACTTCCACACGAAGAAGTGCACACATTCCGCCCCACTACATCCACTCATTCCGCCCCACTACATCCGGTCATTGCCATTGGCCCATTTGCAAAATGGGGCATTGATTTTATGCACTGTAAGCCTACCTCGATCGGGGGGCATATTTACATCATCCTAGTTGTGGATTACTTCACAAAGTGGGCTGAGGCTATGCCTACATACCAAAATGATGGCAAAACCGCCGCACTCTTCATGTTTAATCATGTAATAGCACGGTTTGGAGTTCTGCGGGCCATAGTTACTGATCATGGTTCTCACTTTCAGAACCATATGGTGGACGAATTGAGCGACAGGTTGGGTTTTCGCCATGAAAAATTGACACCCTACTACCCGTAATCCAATGGATAGGTCGATGCAATTAACAAGGTCTTGAAAACTATGATCCAGAGGATGGTAGGGACACAAAAGTCCAACTGGCATAATATGCTCTTTTCAGCATTATGGGCCTGCTGAACTACTGTTAAAACTGCCACAGGCTTCACTCCCTTCCAATTGGTATATGGATTGGAGGTTGTTATGCCGATAGAGTGCGAAATCCCATCTTTACAGCTCGCGGTCGAACTTCTTCCTAACACTACTGCTGAGGAAGAACGTCTTTTGCACTTAGCAAAACTTGACGAGTCCCTCCGAGATGTTGCTCTTGCTAATGAAGCACATAAGAAATGCATCAAATCCCAGTACAATAAGTCGGTTGAACCTCGTATCTTTAACGAGGGTGATCTGGTCCTCACTTATGACCAGAAGCATGATAAGCTAGGAGCAGGGAAGTTCGAGTCCATGTGGCATGGACCCTACATCATAAAACGTGTGTTGGAAAAAGGTGCCTACGAGCTTGAAGATTATGATGGAATCTCTTTAGGTGAACCCCGCAATGGGATTTACCTGAAGAGATACTACACTTGATCTCTCATGCATAGAATTGCTTGTATATATTGTACATGGCATGTTGTTGTGTTTTTTGTGGTGTGACGCATTTCTCTTTCGAGTGTCTTTTGATCTTGTTTCCGCTTCTTATATCATGTTATGTCTGCGTGTGCAGATGGAAACATGCTATGGATTCGCGGACGGCACCAGCCAGCATACCCTTCACCTTGCTTCGACAGCTTGGGTACTATATTCCCCAACAGGTGAGCTCATTAGCTCAGGAGGAAGTTTCCTAGGGTTCGTGACCAACAATGCTGCAAAATATCATGCAGTAATCGGAACCCTAGCTAATGCCATTTCCTTGGGTATGAACCACGTTGTCATCCACATGGATTCTCAACTAGTGGTTTCCCATCTGAACTGGATATACGCCATCCGTGATCCCAACTTAATCTGTCTCTTCAGACGGGTATGTCTCCTGGAAAGGTCATTTGAATCTGTTCAATACCTACACATTCCACGAGAGTTAAACACAGTTGCTGACTCGATGGCCAGCTTCCTTTTGGATTGGTTCATCGCACACACATAATACTCATAATATGCAAAAGCATTCACAACATGTAAATATAATGTACAAAAGCAAACATATGAACAAGATCACATCACTAATCATTTAAGAACACATAATGTATAAATCGTCGATAATGTATATATATATAAATCTCCCAAAAGTAGTGCTGGTACAAAATCTGAAGCACGATGGCTTTCAGTGAGTCTCTACAAAAATCGGAAGCATCATAGCTTTCAGTAAGTACAAAATCTGAGGCCTCTAAGCTCTCAGTACAAGTATAAAAGTGTCATAAGGCCTGACCCCTAACCCGTGCACCCCTAGATCTAATAGCTCTTTGACCCTGGGTGAGAAAGCAGTCTACAGTACGAGCCACCTTGCAGAGTAAGGAGTTGAAGCGCACGGTTGCTCCAACTCCAAATCTCTACATGGGCCTCGGTAGTTCATCGATGGTTGGTTCTGGTACCTCCACAGTCAGCCCGGATAGGTTCGGGTACACCTCCTCCATCTCCTCGATGGCAGGATGAGCACCTGCAGGAACCACTGCCTCCCCACCTCTGTCTCTCCTTGCCAGAAGGGAGAGACCTACTGGTCGCATGAGACCCACATCTGCACACACATATTATGTACTTGTCATCACTACATAAAAAAAATGATATAATATACAAAACTAAAAATAAAAAATTTTGTTCTTACCGATATCACCCCATGCTGCAACCTCTGGCACCACCAAGTCAGGATCCTCTCGAAAGTCCGTGCCACCATATGGAAAGTCCTCGACCATAAGTAACTAGCCTTCCAGCTAGCTAAAGAACTCGGGACCAAAATTGATGATGGGACCCCACCATGGTGGGTCATCACCTCTGCCCACCTGAGCATGTGAGGATCTCTCAGATCCCTGTCATCCAGTAACACCAGCGGGGACAAGAGAGGAACCCGCTCCAAGAGGAACGATACTATGATTGATCCGTATCCAAACTACTTGATCTCCCCACGCTGACACTTGGTCAGTTGAGCTCGGATATTGGAAAGGAGACCCTCACACCAGTTGAAGACCATGGGAGACATACAGTCTTCCGCATATAGCATCTAAGTCCGAGTAGCCATATGTGGAGCTTGGATACCTGCCACCCTAGTAGTAGTGAGCAGTATGGTCCACAATGGATGACTCACCATGTCTCTAATGAGTATCTTCCCGCTGGAAGGACGAGAAGAAGCTATGGAGTACTGAGACATCATGTCCTCAACTGTACGATCACTGACCCATGTCCCAGTGAGTTGTACAATGTCCCCTCTTTGGGACAAACCGGTCAGAAAGTAGATATCCTCAATGTCAATTGTGAGGATATGCTCACCTATCACAAAGTATTGTTGGGATGCATCCCAACTCTGGAGCATGTGTGTCAAGAACAGGATCTGGGCTCTCATCCCCTGTATCTTGAATAATTTGAGCAAACCGCAGTTTCTCAAAGAAGCCACACATTGTGCATCATTTGCAGCTTGCTCATCTTCCACTTCATGTTCTCTCTCTCGCCACTCCAATACCATTTTTTCTTGCTAGTAACCTGCCAAAAGGGGTAATTAAACCCTATTAGGACCTTCCTCAACATTCACAAGCTCATTTTTTGAGTTGGTTTTTGTGTTTGGGATTTGGGTTTCCACCATCGCACTATACCTTCAGGTACAGCACAACATCGTCGCAAGTCTCATTTTTGAGGCTTATGCCGACCCAAGCTCGTTGCAAGTCCTGAAAGGGCCACTTGCGACGAGCCAAGGGTGCAATGGCCCATCCACAAACCACCCAAAAACTCAAAAAATGGACAAAAATGCAAAAAGTAAACCACTACAAAGTTGCTGGCTGAGATTTAGGCCTACCTGGTATGGACGGCTGGTGAAATGGCGGATCGTAGCTCCTGAAATCGGCAAAGGAAGTTTTGGCTCCAAATTGGTCCTTCTCCACCCAAATTGGCAATTTGTACAATGTTTCTATTTTTGGCCCATATTTTTATTTATAAATAGAATGGAATATTCCTTTTCAAATATTTTGATGCTTTTGGGTCATTTACTATAGTTTTAACCATTTGTCCTTATATTTGGGGCTATTTGACACTTTTTCTAGTGTACAGGAGTCGTAAAGTGGTCTTTTGTGTCGTTTCTCACGTTACCAACGGTAACTACAGGTATGAACACCCCTTTCAGTGTTTTGTCATTTATATTTTTGGTTAAGTTGTCATTATTGCATGAGGATGATTTTACTCTTTGTTTGTTCTCGTACTCACCCAACCATGAGAACAAGTACCGAGTTATGATTTATCACTTTTTTGGGCTCGTTAAACTTCCACGGAAAAGGACACCCCCCGGAGTCCATAGTTAAGCTCTTTTCAGACTCCCTAAAATTGAAAAGATCTCCAAGCAAACTTGTCACATTCACGCTTGTTAAAGTATTTGAATGGTCGTCTTCCTGGTCATAGTTTACTCCTTTTTCAAACCAGGGGGCACTAATTACGAAAAAGGAATACTCCAGCCAATCATGATTGGAAGAGTCCTCTCCCGCGTTGTTTTACCCTTTTTTGGGAAATGAGGCTAACTTTACGAAAAATGACCATTGGAGTCTCCTTTAGTTCTTTTCAGACTCTCTAAATATGAAATGACAACCGAGTTTACCTTCTGTGGACTCGTTAAATTTTCACATTGAAGGGCCCGTAGTGGGATGAACCCCTCCTATCCCAGGTTCGAAAAATATTTGGGATTGGACTCATCTATGATATGAGCTATACCGAGCATCTGTTTACCCTCATCAAACTCGTAAAAAAACACATCAAGCACTCATCATTCTTTGATGGGGAAAAAGGAAAGTGTTTGTGTTACCTACCTTAGTGGCAGTATGTAGTCGTTCTTGAACATGGCACTCATCTGCATTTTCATACAGTACTAGGGTCATCTGTTTGTCTATGAGTCCCCACTTACTTTCTGAGTCATGTTACTCCTCTGAGTCATTTAGAGAAAGCTTCCATCATCAGTTACATTAGAAGTTTGCGTCATTCTCATTGTGTCAATACTGCCAAGTCATGCCATGCCCATGTTCAAGAACACGTCCACCATCTATCATTTGCAGTCAGTACACACATCGTTATGCCGTTGTTACTTTGCGTCAGTCTCACATGTTACTGTACCATCCGATCCACTCTACACATCTTTTTTCGTGTTTCGTGTCGATTGATGGGGGATTCATCATGGCCCTCCTTCGACAAATTCATCCTTGTCGACTTCAACTTGCCATCCAAGGATTGAATCTAGAAACTAGTCAAGTACCTTGGTCCTGCATGCCTCAATGGTAGGTTACCTTTCTTTCATCATGAGTTTACATCATTGACTCTTGATCGAAATATTCCATCTTGCATTCGACGTCAACTCATTTATTCATGCTTGATGATATGTACTATGATACCTTGGGAATCATTGACATTAATGGTGATCTCCCGCGCACTTGTTAACGGCTTACATCCATGACTGGTAATCAAGCAGTTTCTACCATGTTCAACGTCAAGACATTTGTAATCACATGGATAGATTAGTATCATTGCGGCTTCAGCTTGAAGACCCTGGGGAGTCATCTTTTACCCAGGTTGTGATGGAGTTTGTATTGAGTCATATTACACAGATCCATTTTTGTATTAGTCATGGCTATGTTATCATCTCATCATGGATATATGCTTGTGTCTAGTAGCCATGATTGTGTTCAGTTGGTCATTACTACCATGGATCTGCAATGTATTGGTCGACAACCATGTTGTACTTCATATGAGATTGTTAGTTCAGAATAAGTTGTACTGCAGGAGCGTCCTTCATTCGATGGTATTTTTCCATTATTTCTATCAAAGCACTTCACCTGTACATCCTTAACAGCTTCATGCTTTTGGGGGCATTCTGTTACACCCAAAATCTACTCATCACCAGATTCAGTGTATACACCCCTGAAGGCACTTGGACTAATAATCATCCTGGAAGGGTTTGTACCCATTTGTGCTAGGTTCTGAAGGGTCTTCACAAGTTGCACACTAGCAACATGCACCCTCGCAGGTTGCACCACTACAGGGTGCAACAAGGTCTGTTAATGGGAAAAATTAGCTTATTCGAGATCCTTCTCGAAACTTGCTCATTTGGGGGATTATCCCTGACCTATAAAAGAGCTGGTACTCGACCCCTAAATCTTTGGAAATATCCCCTATCTCTCTCCTACCCTTCCTCAACCTATCCTATCCACACCCTATCCATTTAGTCCTATATAAGTGAGGCTCATTCCCATACCAAAGAGAGGAAGACTAAGGTATCCATACGCTGGTGAAATCTACCTTAGAGGAAGGCTATAGTATCTACATGTTGGTGAAATCTCTCCCAAGACATTCCATTCACCTCTTGAAGTACTCATGCTTCCTTGGAAGGATATGGCAATCGATACGGTCGGAGAAGGGCTGCTACGTTAAGTCATTGGTTGTAGTCCTATATCTCTATCATGTACTCTTCTATTTACAGTAATACAAATGCTTTCCACCAATATCGTTCTTATGTGTGATGATGTTGTGTTGTTTACCTGCTTAATTGTTTACATAGATCTCTTATTGTATAGATGCCCTTTACTCGTTTCTCTTTTCTATGTCTTGACAAGTCTTGCAGCTTAGATCTGATGACCGTGGGACATGGATCAACATTCGAGAGAAACGATAGTGAATCAAAGAGGTAAGACATCTAGCACTTGATCCTTAAGTAGATCTAGGAAACATGTTTGTAGTTGGTTCTATTTTTTCTAGACTCGCATTGAGCTAGGGAGATCCTGCTCACCTCCGGTCGAGTGGATTGTCTAGTAACAACAGCTGATCTTGTGCATCTGGTCCGGCATCTCCCGGCCGAAAACTGCCTACATAGTTGTCAATGCCTTCGCTAGCAGTGTATTGACATTGATGGTAACTTTTTCTGATGGCTGCAGCAAAGCTTTCAAAGCCTCGTCGTCAGTCACAATCGCAGTCAGGGGAATATCAACATTCCTGACCTGCGGCTCAGTGCTGATTGTGCCAACTGGCTGTACCGATGCATCTTTCGGTACCTTCTTCATCACCATATCGCACAAGGAATCCAGACGAGTAGTGAGCACATGGAAACCTTCATCCACCTTCACTGTCATTGTTTTAGTCACTACAGTGGATGCATTAGTGATTGCTAGAATTAGTCAGCCCAATTGTGCTTCCGACGACAAGGGCATCCCACTAATTGTCGCATGGTCCTAGTGTCCTTTCGTTCAGCCTTCTACAACTTGATGCTCCTCATCTAAAGGGGTCTGTTATGATTCCTCATCTGACATATGACACGGTTCATCCATGACTGGCATATCGGATGGTATCCCCGTAGACTCCTCTTGCTGAATAACTGGTTTGCGCCATTCGACCGGCCAGTCATCGATGATCAAATACAGGTCTTTATTGGTTAACTTATAAGAGGTCTGCAGCCACTGCCTATCCTTATCGCGGCGCTCTTGCACGTAGATGCTGTGAGGTACAATTACAAACTGGGCGATCCCCTTGTACTTGTCGACAGTGGCCTGAGTCAACTGCGAAATCCGCTCAGCAGCTGCCTGCAGCGCTTCCGAATAAAACCATAACTATGTGGGAAAATATTTGAGCCGCTATGGTTCCTGGACCCACCACAAGTTTTGGTAGCGTGCTTCCTTGCATTCCTCTACCCCATCCACGTCCATTCCTTGATAATTGTCAGGTTCCATCCATGCGACTAACGCGGCCAATATCAGCCACCAACTATAAGTGAATGATCGCTTTCTTGCTTGGGCCACCGGCGCATCCTCCGTCAACTGATTAAGCAAAAACAGGGACCAGTTCATCTGCACGCCTGCCGCACATAGCTCTGTGTAGGAGACAACCCTAGAAGTTCCTTGATTAGGTCGATCGTTTCACAGGATTTTGGTAGCCAAGATTCGTGCCCCAATCTTGACTATGAGCTCGTTGATAGTGTCCAAGCGGTAAGCCCATCCGTCTTTCTGGATTTTGTACCACTTCTGTAACCTTACTGCAAGCATTCTGTCATTGTTCTTTCCCTGAAAGTATTGCGATGGGTTGACCCCATCCTTCGGCAAGCCTATGATCTCAGAAATCAATCCACCATCAAAGTGACCTGCTTATCCAACCATAGCACCCCACCATGAAAATGAGCCAGCAACTATTTGACACAAGCATTAGGTTCTGTCAACCGCCTGAAATGTGGCATATAGATCAACCCTAACAACCCAGCCTTCTCGAGCCCACGCGCCCAATCATGTGGAATGGGTGTCATCGAGCTAGTCTCCCCTGGTGCACGTGGTTGAAAGGGCTCCGACATAGGGTCTTCTAGTGCCAGCAAGTCGTGATCATCGTACCACAACTGCATCAATGCCAGTACAATGTCAGTGGTACAATGTCGGCATCCATATTTGATACCGCTAGCTCTTCATGGGATTCCTCCGCTACATCCCAGGTCAACATGGGGGTCGGTAGCCTGGGATATCCGCTGCAAAAAATCCTGCACAGACTACGGATTTGACAACCCCTAAGCTTGATAGGCTTTCCGCGGGGACACCTTTTGGCACTTGTGCAATGGACCGGGTGTGCCATTTCTCAGGCCGATCAGAGCTAAGCTGTGTCCCTCCCCTCTTCTGCCGCACCATGGAGGATGATCCCACTGGCATGTTAGCAACTCCATCCACTAAATTGACCTCTTCCTCAATGGGATTAGGGATGAGGGGTGACTCGGTTTCACTGGAAATATCCACCGTCTCCTGCTCACTCGGCATGTCGTGCTCAATTCTTGCAATGCCAACAAATAGCTCACCCTGGCTCACTCCGAACTTTCCGAACACACTTCCACTACTCTCTACAAGCCAATATCAACCTTACACAATTCCTCACAAGAAACTAAACTCACTTGTCACAAATGGTGCCTTCCGACCAATTTCAACCCATTTTTATAGCGCCCAACCAAATACCTCATAATCATAACTAAATCCTACATTAACTTAGACTAAATCCTGTATTAATGACCCAAATCCGTCGTCGATCCTGTCAGCTGATCGGCTGGATCCACCATTAATTCCCATCATTCGAATGAGTGTCGTAATTAACTATCTTAACTGTAGGAATTTATTGCTAATTTGACCCAGCCGCGACCCTGCCACTATCGCGGATCATTCCTAAGTTGCAGCACAAGCCTCCCTGCTTGCGCATTCTATTCCTGTCGGTGCGTCATCCTGCCACCAAGCAAACTATTTTTTTTTTTTCGGCCGATGTGACTCAGGCATCAGGCTGCTCGAAGCCTGATCAATAGGGCTTCAACCTACTGCCATTAATCAACTTTGGGATCATCGCTCCGTCCAACTGCTGCAACTGTACTGCTACTCCTGAAGTGATGTTATTGATGCGATATGGACCAAGCCAATGCATCTGCAATTTTCCTGAATGTTTCATAAACTTGTTGTCATACAACAGCACCAAGTCACTCTGCAGAAATCATTTGCTTTTTATGTGGCGATCATGCCAAGCCTTCTGGTGATACTTCTCCACACTCTCATGGAATCCTGCAATAAAGCGATCTTCTTCCAACTGTACTAACTGCGCTAAATGCTCATCTAATGCCGCTGCAGCATCCATACCTATTGTTTCTGTGATGCGCAGACTCAGAATGATGTACTCCATAGGCATAATCGCTTCTTGCCCATACACCAGCTTGAATGGTGTTTGTCCCATCAACCTTTTACACATGGTGTGATATGCCCACAAGACTGTTGAGATTTTCAGATCCCAGTCATCGCAGTTCACGTTGCACACCTTTGTCAACGCATGTTCCAATATCTTGTTGAAAGCTTCCACCATGCCATTGGCCTGCGGATGGTATGGCATACTCTTCTTATGCTGTATGTGTAGTTCCTTCGTCAATGCGTTGATGGTGCGGTTGAGAAAGTGAATGCCCTAATCACTCATCAATATCTTGGGGCATCCAAATTGAGTGACAATGTTATCAAACAAGAACCGCGTGGCTGTGGCCACGGAGTAATCAGCGATTGGTGCAGCCTTCGCCCATCTTGTCAAGTAATTTGTTGTCGTGATGATGTATCTTGCACTAGTGCACTTCCCAGGTGGGTTGATTGGTCCCACGAAATCCACTAACCATTTGTCAAATGGCTGCAGTTTCAGTTGAGGTATCAGTGGCATCTCATCCCTCCTAGATGGATTCCCGGTTCTTTGACAAACATCGCAAGACCGTGCATAGTCTATTGCATCGTTGTGTAGTGTGGGCCACCAAAGCCCCACACAAAGCACCTTCCTGGTAGTCGCACGACCTCCATAGTGCCTTCCAGCCACTCCTGCATGCGCTTCTGCCAAGATCTTCCCTTGCTCAGGAGGCAAAACACAACGCCACAGTATCTCATCTAATCCTAATTTGTGCAACTCACCTGCAATTAACTGGAAATCTGCATCCTTGACCACTAACTACTTCTTTTGACTAGTGGTGAATTCCTTGAGTGCGGTATCTGTCGCTAGAAACTGAATGATTTCTTCATAGTACCCATCGGTCACTTCGACCTTAAAGAGTTGCACATCAGGAAAACCATCGTCAATGTTAGTTGGCTCCTCTCCTATCTCAATCCGTGACAGATGATCAGGTCTAGCATTCAACCGTCCTGGCTTCACAATCACTTCAAAATCGAACTCCTAAAAGAGAAGTAATCAGCGACCTATCTTCCCCCCCAACACAGGCTTATTGACCAAGTATTTTAAGGCAGAATGGTCTATGAACATCTTAAAGTGTCCTCCCAATAAATAATGTCGAAACTTCTACAGTGCATAAACCATCGCTAGGCCTTCCCTCTCGGTAGTGGTGTAATTCCTCTCTACTGATGACAACTTCCAACTTGCAAAAGCAATGGGGTGATCTAGATCCCCCTCTCCTGGTTGCACTAGCACCACTCCCAATGTGATCGATGAGGCATCAACATGGACATGGAATTCCTTACTCCAGTCTGGAAATACCAATATCGACGCTGAAGCCATCTTAGCCTTCAACATCTCAAAACTATCTTGGCATTCAAGGCTCCACCGGAACACCGCATCTTTCTTCAATAACTTCTCCATAGGGGTTGTGATCACTGCATAACCCCTGATGAACTTGCGATAATACCTGGTATGTCCCAACGTTGCTCTCAGCTGCTTGACGTTAGTCGGAGGTGTTAAGCTCAAAATGAGCCCAATCTTTGTTGGATCGACTAACAACCCCTGCTTGCACACAATGTAACCCAACAGTATTCCAAACAATGCACAAAAGATGTACTTCTTCAAGTTTAACGATATATGATGCTGTCAGCAATGCTCCAACATCAACCGTAGATTGGCCAGATGATCACAGATCAAACCATAGACTGTCAAGTCATCCATGTATACCTACAAAAACTTCTGAATCAAATCCCGGAACGTGGAAACAACAACCCGCGAAGATATCACAGGTGCATTCTTCAACCCAAATGACATCACGGTGTACTGAAAACAACCCCACTCTATCACAAAAGTTGTCTTGTGGAGGTCTTCCTTAGAGATTTGGATCTGATGATAGCTAGAGAACTCGTCCGTGAAAGAACACATCTCCTAGCCTCCCACACCTTCGAGCACCTCGTTAGTAAAAGCGGTCGGAAAGGGATCATGCAGGCAAGCATCATTAAAATTCCGCAAATCGACACAAATGCGCACTTCACCGGTATTCTTGTCTTGTACCACCATAGGACTGATCCATTCAGACTCCTCAACTGGTTCAATAATGCTAGCATCCATGATGCGATCAAGTTCTACCTTGACCCCCTCCTTATGGCGTGGATTTAGTCGATATGGGAGTTATCTGATTGGCTTGGCATCTGGTTTTAGCGGGATCTTCATCTCCCCTAAATCGCCCAAAATACCTTTCATCTCAGAAAAATTAGTAGGAAACGGGTCTTGGAATTCATGTAGCAAGTCGGTGACTTTTCCCAACATCTCATCATCTTAGTAGTCTCCAACATTCCCAAACTTTGGACTGGCCTCTATCCCAATATTGATCTTATGAATTTTCAGCATCAGCAGCTGACTCATCGGATCACTTGGTGCATCAGGTGCTACAACATTGCGACTTCCTTCAGACTCTGAAATATTGACATTCCGCGGGTCATCACCATCCTTTGGCCCACCGGTGATATTATAACATTCCATCATGGATTGCATTTGGCAGTGCATATTCCGATCCACGGGATATGCTACTAGAACAACCTTCAGAACCACATCGCGGATGATCTGTAAAGCATTATGGACATCTGGGTTGGCATCCGTGAAGATGAACATATGAGTAAAGCATACCGTCAACTCCAACCAAGTAGTAATTTCTCCTCGCAACTCGGCTGCAGTATACCATGATCGTGGCATCTCGTCCAAAGTATGGATAAGGCATGGACCCACTTATCTCGTGGTCGCGATTCCCACAACGTCTGATACTCCATCAAATGACTGCCGGGGTTATTTCGACCATCATATTTCCCTGTGTGGTAAACCTCAGTATCGCTGAAATGCACTGTCATCAATATCCTACATTGAAACCATTCTTCAATTGATTTCTTATGTGTCACCCACCAGCGTGCTGGGGCATCCTTTAGTGATTCTTCTGATGCCAGCAGTCGCTGTGGTTTTGAAACTCCTTCCTCGAACTCCACCAGAAAGTCGAACAAGCTAGGAAACCCTTCATATACGGGTAGTGTGACTGTTTTAGTCGCAACATGGAATAGTGACTGTGTGATTAACCCACACTTGCGGAGCGAGACTTCATGCAAGTGGTTATTCCAATGTTCTAGAGTGTCGTCAGAGTCAGAAGACATAGAGCTGTCACTTCGCCATCCAAGCTCACCGTTGACAGTCGGATGAATATAAACCTCAGAAATATTGAATGCAGAGTTCCATCCACTGGGATCTTCATCCTTCACTGGTTCAATGTATCTGCATCCTTCAGCTGGATCCAATGGGACTATAACTCTGAGATTGTGGTTATCAAAATGTTATTATCCACCGCTTGAAGTTGATGACCACTCCACTATCATTAGCCCATCCAATCCCTAGCAACGCAGGATAATAAATTCCACCTTCAACTACTTCAATGACATCGAATTCGGCATAAGTCTTCAATCCCTTAATGTCCACCACGAGGTGTGGAACTCTCCAAATCGGGGTCACCTTCGCGTGATTAGCTAGCTGGAGCTGTACAGGAGACCAGCTCAATGGGGGGCTCCCCATTTTCTGCCATGCGTGCTTGGTCAAGATGTTGACATCCGAACCAAGATCCAGAATAACTGAATCAACTTCATAGTCCCCAATTTGGATATTCATTCGCATCTCCTTACCTGTCATCCGTCGCTGTAAAGAGTTTACCGTGGACTCCTATCATCCCCTGGCTGGATGCTGCAACAATCCCTCGATCTCAGCAAGGGCCACAAGATCTATTGCCTACAATAAACAACTCTCAAAAAACTTCTGCAATGTCCTAGACTACACAGATGGGCCTGCCTCTGATGTAACATAAAAACAGGGGGCATGTCGCAAATAATAGCCTTACCACGATCCTGGTCCATCGCACAACGTGCCTGAAAGAATGTATTGCGCTCAAACTCAATGTTAAATGATACCTTCTTCTACCTGGCCAATTGAATGAGCGGATGTGAGCTATCTCCTCCAGTCTTCGCACCACCATAAGTGATAACTGCAACAACCGCGTCTTGTGGCCAAGGCTCCGCAAAAATTGTCGCAACACTCGCACCCTGATTCTAATTCGGTGGCAGATTCCCCAATTGGTTCACATTATGATTAGCATTTTGATTTGGACATTGGTTCTGGTTCTACGCCGGTTGCTGCACCTGATTATGTATCGGTTGTTGTGCCTGGTTCTGATTCTGCAACTATGGAACATTCCCTGCTTGCCATTGTGCAATCAACTGCGGACAGTTTTCCACTATGTGGTCTGTAACAAAGAAAAATGTACACCGTGTCTGCAATAGTGGGAAATCTCACTAGTAGTGTCCCCATACCGCACAGTGATAGCACTGAACAAGGCTGCAACCCCCTCATACTCCTCCATGACCAAATCCTTCACCACATCCACCTCGGAATCCTCCACAAAATTTTCCCTGTTGTTGGTACTGCAGTTGATTGAACTGTTTCTTCATAGGATTCGGTTGCATGCCTTTCCCTTGCTGCACATACTGTGGTTGTTGAACGTATTGTGGCTGTTGTGGAGCCATTTGCATCGGATTATATTGCGGCATAAACTGTTGTGGTTGTTGCTGCTGTACAAACTTCACATGCGGTTGAGGTAGCAGCTGGGATACCTGTGGTTGCGGCTGCAATTGTTGTATAGCACGTTGGTCATCCTTCGCATAGAACGCATCATACATTCTCTCATGAAGCAACCCATATGCACGGCAATATTTGTCCTCATGTCCCACAGATTTACAAAATGTACAATACAGATTCATCAATTTTGTGACCATCTTCTGCATGTATTGGAATTCCTCATGGCGGTGCCCATATACCTGACAAACACAACACCACGGCATGCCACCGCCACTCAGTGGATTCGGTGCTCCTGAAACCAGATAATTGTCGAAGTCTGGGAAATTATCCTTAGTATGCCCTTCTCCTCGACACCGCATACACCATACTTTCTCACATTGTTCCTTGCCCTTCTTAAAATCTTGCAGCTGTATGGTCAGGTTAGCTAGCTGTGTCTAAATCTGCGACATCCCAGCTACGTTTTCACCAATTGGCAACGCTTCTAGCCGCATTGCAATATCCAGAGCTTCACTAGGCATTGTAATGTTCTGTTGCATCAACGGTAGATGAATGTGTAGGAGCAGTGCCCCTATGAACCATTCCTTGTGTTGGACAGTGCTCATTTCAAAACTAACCCTTGCCATCAGCGTTTTAAATCACTGGTCAAATTCCCACATTGTTTCATTGGGATACTGCTTAATCTCTTTGAGTTCTGTAATATACTCTGCTTTAGACTTGGGTTTCTTAAATTCTGCAATCAATCTGTTCCTGATATCATCTAGCGTCTTCTATGGAGCTCTTGTAGGGACTAGAACAAACTTCATAAACTAGTCAAATGCGCGACCTCGCAGAGTTGTCGCTAACTGTACTTTCTTAGCATTATCATCAGTGATCTGCTTTACGATCCATACTGCTTCACATAAAAAATAGTACTGCTCAGGGTTATCTGTTCCATTTCCATGGAACATCGGTAACCTAGTATCTTCGCCCGCCATCCTGGGCTTCCTTCCTCCAGTCGCTGAGCTTCTATTAACTAACTTTTGTTGACTTGACGAGCACAGTTTTGTAGTTGTATTTCTTACTGGTTGAGAGATAGTGAGCGGAGGTGTGGGTATGCTGCTGCTGGGGTTTGTTCCTTCCTCTATCTGGGCATAGCTTGGTTGTCCTTGTCCAGACTGTGAGGTCACTTCATCCCGTGTGGTCTTCCTTTGCAGACTTGTGGTTTGATCGCAGCAGGACCTTCTCCTGTCCTCTACCTCTTTTCCTGTTGAAACCTTGCTCCTCTCCTTGTAAGACCACTCTCTTCCTCGGCTTCACTCACAGTCTCGTCGTGACCTACACCCATCTACCCCTTATCATTCCATGTACCGCCCCCCTGCTGTCATGATACCCATGGCCTCCTCCCACCAAGGTTCCTACTGATCAAGGTGCATCTTCAATATTCCCTTCTCGCAAATAAGCATCTTAATGGACAGTTGGAGCGACAGCAGAAACCTTCCCCAGGGTCCGTGGAAGAAATATCTTTCAGCTTCACTATAAGACTTTTGCATATCAACCGCAAATTCAGTGATATAACCTTCCAATATACTATCGAGCGACACTTCGATATCCCGCGACGCTTTGTTGTCGAATTCCTGCAATTCTTGGATCAGTTCTGGGGTCCAGGTTGTAGGTTCACTGCCTTGGAAGTTCCTCTTCTGAAAGGTCAACTTTGCCAACCACTCGAACAAGATGACTAGGAATTTGCACAAAAAATATTCGTGCAAACCATCGTGAATATATCTTTCTACCCACTGATCTACTATCATTCGAGTGTTCCGACTTTCTTCTTCTACAAATTCCTGCAACTTCTGATCAAACCAACTTTGTATCTCTGATTGTGTCGGATGCCACAACATATCCTCCTTTCACTTCATGCTAGATCCCGGCAACGGAACCATTTGTTGATTCAAACCTAGTCGACAGGGGTTCCACTCACTATCGACACCTAGAGCACCGCGATCTCCCTGAGCACCGGCCCAGACAGGTTTCACCCCGTCTGGAAACACCTGTAGAGCAGATGAGGTCTCACCTGAGATGTTCAACGGAGATTTGACGGAACCATGTTTCCGTCGAATGAAGGAGGATGTTTGCGGCTCAATTGCTTAACTTATTGCGACATTTCAGAAGTAGATCTATGCATTTAACTTCAACAGCACTTATATTTAGAGCATCATTCTATAGAAACATTCATCATCGCAGCAAATATAATAGTAAAGCATTAATTGCAACAAGAAAACATAGCATCATTCATATATCCCAATATGAATTACCACAAACGAGACATGGGGATTTCGCAAAACAGCTTTTTCATATCATATTAATCTCGCAAAAACCTAGATACAACATCTCCGCAAAATACAGATCTCACAGATATCTCTTGATCTCAGATACATAATAAAAAACGCATACCTCCAAGATGATCCAACACTTACAAATCTACAACTATTTATAGGCTTTCGCCTTTACATTGCTTGTCCACTTACTAACAACTTCCTAACCGACACTCGAGCAAATGACCCAAAATCTAACTATCATGGTCCAAATGACCCAAAAACCCACATACTGTGGTACAATTGACCCAAAAATACAAAAAATAATATCATCTACACCCCATCTTCTGCCTTTCGTGGTATTGCAACACTTGCAGTGCTGCGAGAATGACCCATCCTAACCGCCTGCCAACATGTATTCCTTGTAAACACAGATTTCATTCACAGATATAACTAGTTCATCCCAGCCAATCACCATTTGTTGTAGGTACAACAGATCCCGTGTTTTCATCAAAACACAGGAGGCCCAAATTTTTATATGCAAAGGTAATGATTAAATTCCATGGTCATTTTGGGGTTTTCATCATGTTTGGATTGGTTTGTGTTGACTCAAACCCATTCGACAGGGGTTCCCATCACTATCGACACCAACCCACTGCGGTCTCCCTGAGCACCGGCCCAAATAGGTTTTACCCTGCCCTGCAACACCTGCAGAGAAGATGAGGTCTCACCTTAGGTGATCAAGGGAGAGTGGACGGAACCATGTTTCCACCGAATGAAGGAGGATGTTGCGGCATTTGCTTACTTAACTTATTTATTGCAGTATCTAAAACAGATCTATGTATTCAAGATTAACATCAATAGAATTATGTAATAGAGTCATTCATTGCAACAAAACGAGTATAACATTAAGAGGTTAACTACAGCAAGAAATCATCACAATAGGCATTAATACGAAAGATACACAGGGAATTTCACCAAAACAATTCCGTCATGTCATATTACTTCAGAAAACCATGATACAATATCTCTGCAAAACCAGATCTCAGCGATATCTTTAGATCTCAGAACATACGCAAAAACCACATCTCCAAGACCTATCTCTCTTTTTCCTTACTGTTGCTCTCTTTCTTTCGACCTACAACTTCTTGTCTATATATAGGCTTCCTCCTTTACAATGCTTATCCACTTACTAACAGCTTCCTAACCGACTCTTGGACAAAAGACCCAAAATCTAACTGACACGGTCCAAATGACCCCTAAACCCGCCTACTGCGGTACAATTTACATCTCATATGATCCAACGACCCAAAAACCCGCCTATTGCGGTACAATCGACTCAAAAATACATAAAATAGTATATTCTTCTTCCTTCTGTGACCTCTTCTGACATGTTGCAGCATCGACGGTGCTGCGATTCTTCCTTACCAAACTGCCTGCCAACAGGCCCCCAACACAATCTTGTGGCTCGCCCTCGAGCCACGTCAACTTGATATGGTGTATTCGGTGGTCTTTACTCTACTAGGGTGGAACTCCAGTTCTGCAACTGTTCTTGTTGTCTGTATCTCACAGTGTTGTTCTACTCCTAGTACACTGATCATCTACTCGCTATCATGTACTTATTACCCAAAAGTGGACTCTTCCCAACTTACTGTTGCAGGCTTTGCAAACTCATCCTCCAGTCTCGAGAGACCGATTGTAGACGGAGAGGAATTTTGCAAGCAACGCTAAGGTGTAAAACAGACCAGTGGTTCTAGAACATCTATTTCGCACCAGTAAGTACATGTTACAGGGACCTGGGGGTGACGACCCTTGCCTTTTGTGTGGTCGCAGGGACCACAAGACTTGGAACCGTCTCCAACTTCCTAGACATCTCGGATGAGACTTCATGCTTGTAACGTCAGAGTGTCCAAGGTGCATCTTGCTCCATCAGCTCATGGACACTCATGGTCCGGGCCCTCAGCGCACTGGGTGTGCTACCACACGAAATAAAATGGATCATTTCCACAACCTCCTTGGAATTCCTAACTTAGTGAAATTCCTGAGCCTTTCATAGCATAGCCCCTCTTAACTTAAACAATCTCTGTGTTCTTACTCTCCTTAGGATCTATATTTATACAGCGCATTCAACCATTCATCTACCTCGGCAATCCGTTGCACCACCTGCTCACGCTCCAGGGTAATCATAATATTCCGCAGTTCCGTGTGACGATTATCCTGACTTCGGAGGAATCGTACCTCCGCCTGGTTCCCTTCATGCAAAAATGTGTGAAGCATCTCTTTGGCCATCCCGCTGTGGTGGATGCTTCGTTCCAACCATGTAAACCATCCTTCTAGGTGCCATCGGCCATGCTGCCTCAGTGTATCCCTGATTCCAAATGTGCATTCTTCTGACACAATCGAAATCGACTAACGATCATATCCGTCAAAAAGGGAAAATTTCCATCTACATAATGATTTCAAATGTGACGTAATCGCAATGCTACTATTTTTCACAGACCGCTCTGTACTTGCGGCATAAACCTCCTACTTCCGCATTCCGTCCTTGTTGGTGCACCATCCTGCCACTAATCAATCTACTTTTTTTTTTTTTCAATGTGACTCAGGCATCGCGGTGTTCCAATCCTGACCAATAGGGATTCAACCTGCTACCATTAATCAATTTGGGGAGTATCGCCCCATATAGCTACTGCAGCTGTACCACTCCTCCTGAAGTAATGCGACTAATGCGATATGAACCAAGCCAATGCATATGCAATTTTCCTGGATGTTTCATAAACTTGTTGTCATATAACAACACCAAATCCCCTTGTTGAAACTATTTGTTCTTGATGTGGCGATCATGCCAAGCCTTCTAGCGATCCTTCTCCACCCCCTGGTGAAAACCAGCAATAAAGCAATCTTCCTCCAGCTGTATTAACTGCGTGATACGTTCCTCTAAGGTTGTCGCAGCATCCATACCAGTTGTTGCTGCTATGCACAGATTCAGAATGATATACTCCATAGGAATAACTGCTTCTTGTTCATACGCCAACTTAAATGGTGTCTTCCTTGTCAGCCGTTTACATGTGGTGCGATAGGCCCACAATACTGCTGGGATTTTTATATCCCAGTCATCATGGTTCACGTTACACACCTTTGTCAGCGCATACTCCAATATCTTATTGAAATCCTCCACCATGCCATTCTCTTGCGGATGATAGGGTGTACTCTTCTTATGCTGTATCTGCAACTCTTCCGTCAATGCGCTGATGGTGCGATTAAGAAATTGGCTGCCTTGATCGCTCAACAATATCTTGGGGCAGCCGAAGCGAGTGACAATGTGGTCAAAGAGAAACCACGCGGCTGTGGTCGCGGAGCAATCAATGACTGGTGCAGCTTCCACCCATCAGGTCAGGTAATCTGTTGTCGTGATAATATACCCAGCACTAGTGCGCTTACCTGAGGGATTGATGGGTCCCATAAAATATACTACCCATTTGTCGAATGGCTGCAATGTTAACTAGGGAATCAATGACATCTCATCTCGTCTAGATGGCTTCCCGGTTCTCTGACAAACATCGCAGGATCGTGTGTACTCTGTCGCATCACTGTGCAGCGTAGGCCACCAAAGCCCCACTCGAAGCACCTTCCTTGCCATTGCACGGCCACCATATTTCCCTCCTGCAACACCCACATGTGTTTCGGAAAGGATCTACTCTTGCTCATGTGGCAAGACACACCGCCGCAATATCTCATCGGCACCCATTTTGTATAGCGCTCCTGCGATTAGCTGGAAGTCCACAGCCTTGAATATCAACTACTTCTTCTGAGTAGTGGTGAATTCCTATGGTGTGGTACCTATCGCCAGATACTAAATGATTTCTTCAAAATATCCATCAACAATTTCAACTTTAAATAATTGCGCATTCGGCAACCCATCTTCAATATTAGTTGGTTCCTCCCTTGTGTCAATCTGGGAGAGATGATCCGAGCCAGCATTTAACCGCCCTAGCTTCACAATTACTTCAAAATGAAAAAATCCTAAAACAGAAGTAGCCATCGACAGATCTTCGCCCCCAACACAAGCTTATTGACCAGGTATTTTAATGCAGAATGATCTATGAACATCTTGAAATGGCCTCCCAATAAGTAGTGGCGAAACTTCTGTAACGCGTAAACCATGGCCAGACCTTCCCTCTCTATAGTAGTGTAGTTTCTTTCTACAGATGACAACTTCCGGTTAGTAAAATCAATGGGGTGATCAAGATCTCCCTCTTCGGGCTGGGCCAATACCACTTCCAACGTGATCGATGAGGCATCAACATGAACATGTAATTCCTTACTCCTGTCCGAAAATACCAATATCGACGCCAAAGCCATCTTCATTTTTAGTGTCTCAAAGCTATCCTGGCATTCCGGGCTCCATTGAAATGTCGCATCCTTCTTCAACAACTTCTCCATAGGGGCAGTAATTGCAGCATAACCCCTGATGAACTTGCGATAATACCCCGTGTGTCCCAGCATCGCCCGTAACTGCTTAACATTCGTCGGCGGTGTCAAACTCAGGATGAGCGTAATCTTTGTTGGGTCGACCAACAATCCTTGCTTACACACAATATGACCCAATAGTACGCCAAATGGTGCACAGAAGATACACTTCTTTATAGTGTATCTTATTGATACACTATAAACGGAATTATAGTGTATTGAAAGCGGCCCCATTCAGTAACAAAATTCGTCTTATGGCGATCTTGTTTTGCAATGCGGATCTGATGATAGCTAGAGAACCCGTCTATGAAAGAGTACATCTCCTAGCCACCCACACCTTCAAGCACTTCATCAGTAAATGGAGTGGGGAACAGATCATGCAAACATGCATCATTTAGCTTCCTGAGTTCAACACAAATGCACACTTCGCCATTCTTCTTATCCTGTACCACCATAGGACTAATCCATTTTGACTCCTCAACTGGTTCAATGATACCAGCGTCCAACATGTGATCCAGTTCAACCTTGACCCTCTCCTTGTGTCGCGGATTCAATCGATAGGGTTGCTACCAGATCGGATTAGCATCTAGTTTTAATGGAATCTTCATTTCTCCTAAGTCGCCCAGAATCCGCTTCATGTCAGAAAAATTGGTAGGAAATATGTCCTGAAACTCATGGAGCAAATCGATGACCTTTCTTATCAGCTCATCATCCCAGTAATCCCCGACATTTGCGAACTTCAGAGTGTCCTCTTTCCCAATGTTAATCTTGTGGATCTTCGGCGGCTAACTGATCGGATCACATGGCGCATCAGGTGGTACCATAGCACGACTTCCTTCTGATTCGTGGATATTCACATTCCACAGATCATCACCATCTTCCGGCCCACCACTGATATTGAAGCATTCCATGAGAGACTGCATCTGGCAATGCGTGTGTAGATCCGCGGCATATGCTACCGGGACAACCTGCAGAATTACATCATGGATGAGCTATAAGGAATTATTAACCTCTGGATCGGCATCCGCAAAACTGAATGTATGGGTAAAACACACGGTGAGCTCCATCCAAGTAGAAATTTCCCCTCGCAACTCAGTTGCAGTATACCATGAGCCTGGCATCTCATCCAAAGTATGGATAAAATCATGGAGCCACTCATCTCTTGGTCGCGATACCCATAGCTGCTGACATTCCATCAAGTGACCACCAGGATCATTCTGACCATCATACTTTCTAGTGTGGTAAACCTCATTATCACCAAAACATACCATCATCAATCTTCGGCATTTCGACCATCCATCAATTGATGCCTTGTGTGTCTCCCACTAGCGTGCTGGAGTAGCATTCAATGCTTCGTTCAAAGCCAGCAATTGCTGTGGTTCATAAACTCTTTCTTCAAACTCTGTCAGAAATTTAGATAATCCAGGTAGTCCTTCATATATTGGTAGTGTAACTGTTTCAGTTGCGACACGACATAATGACTGTGTGACCAACCCGCACTTATGGAGCGACACTTCGTGCAAGCGGTTCTGCCAATATTCTAGCGCATCATCAGAGTCGGAAGACGCAGAGCTATCACTACGCCATCCCAGCTCACCGTTGGCAGTCGGATGTATATAATCTTCAGAAATATTGAATGCATGGTCCCATCCGTTGGGATCATCGTCCTTCACTATCTCTATGTAGCGGCATCCTTCAGCCGGATCCAACGGGGCGATAACTCTAAGATCGCGATTTTCAAAAGTCATCATCCGTCGCTTGAAGTTGATTACAGCTCCACTATCATTAGCCCATCCAATCCCCAGTAGTGCTAGATAAGAGCTTCCTCCCTCGACTACTTCTATTACATCAAAGTCGGTATGTGTTTTAATTCCCTTAACGTCCACCACCATTCGTGGAACTCTCCCAATTGGTGTTACCTTAGCGTGATTAGCTAATCGGAGTTTTACAGGAGACCAGCTCAATGGGGGGCTCCCCATATTCTGCCAATCCTGCTTGGTCAAGATGTTGACATCCGAACCAAGATCCATAATAACTGAATCAACATCATAGTTGCCAATCTGAATATTCATCTGCATCTCCTTACCCATCTTCCGTCGTTGCAAGGAATTAACCACGAGCCCTTGTCGATCCTGGGCCAGTTGTCACAACAAGGCTTCAATCGTAGCAAGAGCATCGGGATCTCTTGCTAGGGACAAACAATGTTCCAAAAATGATCAAAGTGTGTTGGACCGCCGTGATGGGCCAGCCTCTAAAGTAGCATCAAAAGTAGAGGGCATGTCATACACAACAGCTTTACCTCGGTCGTTTTCTAGTGCACGTCGTGCTTGAAGAAACGTCTCCCACTCTGCATCAATGTCAAATGATACCTTCTTTTTTCCAGCTAACCGGATCATTGAGCTGTCTTCTCCAGTTGTCTTTCCTCCACGAGTGACCACAGCAGCAGAAGCATCTTGTGGTCTTGAGTCATCGCTAACTATCCTTTCTTAGCAGCATCATCAGTGATTTGTTTTATGGTCTAGACCACTTCACACAAAAACCAATAATAATCTAGGTTGTTTGTCCCACTCCCGTGGAACAATGGTAACTTAGCATCATCGCCCGCCATTCTGGGCTTCCTTCCTCCTTTCATTGTACTACTACCAATTAACTTTTGTGGTGTTGAAGAACTTGGCGGTGTCGAAGTGGTATTTCTTGCTATTTGAGAGATAGTGAGCGAAGGTGTGGGTACGTTGGTGCTAGGTTTTGGTCCTTCCTCTATCCTGGGCATAGCCTGGTTTTCCTTGTCAGTACTGTGAGGTCGATTCATCCCATGTGGTCTTCCTTCAGGGTCTTGCGGTTTGACCGCAGCAGAACCTTCTCCCTTCCTCTGCCTCTTTTCCTGTCGGAACCTCACTCCTCCCCTCGTAAGACCACTTTCTTCCTCGACTTCACTCACACTCTCATCATGACCTGCACCCATCTACCCCTTATCATTCCATGTACCACCCCCCAACTGTTGCGGTACCCACGGCCTCCGCCCACCAGGCTGTGTACTGATCAAGATGCATCTTCAATATACCCTTTTCGCAAATAAACATCTTCATCGATAGTTGAAGCGACAGTAAAAACCTACCCCGAGGTTCGTGGAAAAAATATCTTTCGTCTTCACTATAGGACTTCTGAGTATCAACCGCGAACTCTGTGATATAGCCCTCTACGATGTTATCGAACCACACTTTGACAGCCCGCAGTTCTTTATTATCAACCTCCTGTAGCTCCTGAATCAACTCAGGGGTCTAGGTCGTCGGTTCACCACCGTGGAAGTTCCTCTTCTAGAAGGTCAACTTGGCCAACCAATCATACAAAATGACTGGGAATTCACAGAAGAACCATTCATGTGGTCCGTCGTGAATATGTCTACCCACCCACTGATCTACTGTCAGTCGAGTGTTCCATCTTTCCTCTTCAGCGAATTCCTGCAATTTCTAAGCAAACCATTCTTGGATCTCTGGTTTCGTCGGGTTCCAAAACATGTCCTCCTTTCACTTCGTACATGGTCCCGACAATGGAACCATTTGTTGACTCAAACCCAGTCGACAAGGGTTCCCATCACTGTTGACACCAACCCACAGCGATCTCCCTGAGCACTGGCCCAGACAGGTTTTACCCTGCCCAGCAACACCTGCAGAGCAGATGAGATCTCACCCGAGGCGATCAAGGGAGAGTGGACGGAACCATGTTTCCGTCGAATGAAGGAGTATGTTGCGGCATTTGCTTACTTAACTTATTTATTACAGTATCCAAAACAGATCTATGTATTCAAGATTAACATCAATAGCATTATGTAACAGAGTCATTCATTGCAACAAAATGAATATAACATTAAGATGTTAACTGCAGCAAGAAATCATCACAATAGGCATTAATATGAAAGATACACAGGGAATTTCACCAAAACAGTTCTATCATGTCATATTACTTCAGAAAACCTTGATACATTATCTCTGCAAAACCAAATCTCAGCGATATCTTTAGATCTCAGAACATACACAAAAACCACATCTCCAAGACCTATCTCTCTTTTTCCTTACTGCTTCTCTCCTTCTTTCAACCTACAACTTCTTGTCTATATGTAGGCTTCTGCCTTTACAAGGCTTGTCCACTTACTAACAGCTTCCTAACCGACTCTTGGACAAAAGACCCAAAATCTAACTGACACGGTCCAAATGACCCAGAAACCCACCTACTACGGTACAATTTACATCTCATATGATCCAACAACCCAAAAACCCACCTATTGCGGTTCAATTGACTCAAAAATACATAAAATAGTATATTCTTCTGCCTTTCGCGACCTCTTCTGATGTGTCACAGCATCGGTGGTGCTGCGATTCTTCCTTACCAAACCACCTGCAAACAGTTTGCTATGATTTCTTTTAGTTAGCATTCTTCCCTTTCAAAAATGCCTTTGATTTTGTGTGTTTTGTGAGTAGCGGTAAGCTTTGATTTTCCCAAAAGTTAAATCTTTCCGAAACCTGCAATCCACAATGCGGATTGCAGATGCGGGATTGTTTTAATAATAATTGTGGTTGTTTGCACTCGCAACCTGCAACCCGCAATTGCGGATTGCGGGAAGACTTCTAATTATAGTTTTGCGCTTTGCTTTTCCGCAACCCACAACTCGCAATTGCGAATTGCAGAAACTTTTGGTTTGTCATACTTAGAGTTTCACACCCGCAACCTGCAATTGCGGATTGCGGAAGAGTCATTATATCGATTAGTGTGGTTTTCGTTTCCGCAACCCACAATCCACAATTGCGGATTTCAGATTGCGGAAAGGATATATATATTTGCGAAATAAACGCCCGCAATTCACTTTCTGCACCTCGCTTAATTAGCTCTCAGTCGTCGATCTGTTTTGATCCTATGGCCTGGATTTGACCTGGTGAATTTGATAAATATGTTGATTTTTCATGTTTTCTTTTATCATTTCTATTTTTGGAAATTTACCTCTTACGGAGATTTTACGACGGGGTTTTACTAGGGTCGTTTTTCCCATTTTCATCGCTCACAGGTTGGTTTCATGTCCTTTCTTGTGCGTTATTTATAGGTTTCTGCCATTTTTGGATTATTGTTGATTTGTATTTATTTATTTATCAGAAAATTTCCAGTTTCTTTTCAAAATGTCATGGAACACTCGCTCCAGAACCGCTCAGAAAGATTTATTGAACAAAGACCCCAATTTCGGTTACCTAGCCGACACCAGTGACAAAGTTTCTAAGACCTACCAAATCAACTGGTCTAAAATATACGCCATATTTGATAATGATGACCTCCCAAACATCCAGAATGACCGGCCCGCTTATGAGAGAATTAGGAATTCACAGTTGCATGCCATTGCTGCTAGACCTGCTATTCTTCCCTACACAGACGCAGTTAAGTGGATTCTTGACCATACCAACCCTAAGGACCACTCTTTTAACAACAACGCAGTGTCTCCATTGGCCCCTTTTTGTCCTAATGTTTTCACTAGGGAATATGCCCTTAGACCGGCCGTACAACCTCTTAACGCTACATTCCTAGTTTATGCTAAGACTAGGTATAACTTTGATGAAATGTTGAAGTCTTGGATGAATAAACAAACAACCTTCATGCCCAGAGCTAATAATTCATACCCGGTTTCATGGTTTAGGGAACCTTATTCCCTTTGGGCATCCATGCTCTCCAGACTTTATGGTCTTCCCAATTGTTCAACATTCAAAGTGGAATGGGCACCTATAGCCCATCATGTTCTTAAAATGGGAGAATCATTTCCCTAGGATTTCATTTTGTCATTTGAATCAAAGGCAGCTATCTAGTGATATCAGAAAACACCTAAGAAGCCAATGTTCTTTCATTCTGCCTATGCAATTGATGTCTTTTGCTCATAGTTCCAATACCCCTCCATGGGATGGCATTGGAACTTGTCATCACCCCCTGTCCATATTTACTATTCAGATCTGTGGGAAAGTAGCTTTGTTCCTTTCTTGTATGATATCTGTGACCGGTTCTTTGGTGCCATCTATCAACAGATATTTAGAGAAGATGCACCTACTTTCTCTCCCGATGCCAAAACTTTAATCCCTACACTTGGTGATTGGTATGTGGGGGAGGATTTTTCTTATATCAGGATTTGGGGAAGCAATACAGTGCATCTACTCCCAAGAATAGTTCCTGACAAGTTGCTACTCAAAGAGATATCTTTCCAGACTATGACAGATGGGGCATTTCCTAAGCTTACAAGACCTAAGAGGAAGGGATGGCCTAAGTTTCCTCTAAACCTTGGACCTTTGGTCATTCCAGCTTCAACTTGGGCTGCAGTGTTGGGGAATAGAATTATTTCTTTGAAATTGGGGCATGCTCCCAAAAGGATGCATGACCCTAAGTCATTTCTAGATGTTCACTTCAAGCAGGAACACATGAAGACTGATTATGCCCATGAAGATGTTCTTGATGATTCTATTTATCAGGGAGTGAATATATTCTCTGAAATCTTAGTGAGGGATAAAAGCAAGGAAGAACAAAGCCACATTCTTCAGTATCAACAGGAGCTCAAAGCTAAAGTTTTGAGTTATAGAAAAATGGAATTAAAACTAATAGAGCAAACCAGAAAAGACAGCAAAGAAAAGGAAGCCCAAAAAGCAGCTACTCCTCTAATGCTGACATACCCAAATGGAGGTAAAGGAAAGGAGCATGTAGAAGATGTTCAACAAACAAAGAAGCTCATGATTCAGTCAACTGGTCAGTTGAAGAAAGAACTCATGCATATGACTTCAATGCTTGACACCCAAGTCATTGTTGTGAGTCATCTACCCAATAATGTTCAATTGGTTTCTATAAGTGACTCATCCAATGGCATTGAAGTGTTGGTTGTAAATAATCCAGCAAAGAGGCAGAAGGGTCAGACTCCTACATCTGCCATACCTACATTGAATATCGAAGATAGTGATCTGGAAGATGAAAGGCTCCCAGCAAGCTCTTTCTCTACTATTGTGCCTATTGTACAGGAAGTCACAAAATCCCCTCAGGATGTTTCAAATTTACTTGACACCATAACTATGGATGACCATATCATAAATGAACATTTTCCTAAGGTCATTACTGTTGTTCATGCAATAAATTCTTCACTCCCAAGTCCCTCTGTTGAAGTCCTTCCCACTTCATCTTCTGAGGTTGCACCACCATCCACCATCTCTCAACTATTTGATGCACTAACCTTCCTCACTCCTCCACTCTCAACCTTGTCAGTCCCACTTACCACTTCATTATTAATAGTTTCAGAGAGCTAGTCTCCAACTGTCTCTCTGCAACTACCAACATCTATTTAATTACCATTAGCCATTGATGTCCAAATCCCAATTGCTCCTTCCTCACCATCAGTTGCTACGACCTCTTCTTCACTTCCTAAACTTCTCACTTCAATGGCTTCCCCAACCTTTGCACCATCAGTTTCTGAAACCACCCCTCCTCCTCCCATTACCTCTCAGGTCACTATGCCAATATCCAATTCTATCGTTGCATAGACAGCTCCTTTGGTATCAACATGGGAGGTAGCTACAACTTCTACTGAATGGACAAATGCTTATGAGGAGGATATTGTGGTCCCAATGGAGATTATTTTTATAGTAAATCACAAAAAGCAGTGATAACGAAAGATAACAAGAGAATTTGAGATCAGAGTGTGTCGCATGGACCTTTTCCTAATCAAGTTATTTGGACCAAGCAATCTGATGATGTTTAGAAGGAAGCATTGGAAACTGCTGCAACTATGGGAGATTTTGAAGGAGCCAATTTTGATTCGGTGTCCACACTGAATAAATAAATTGACTTGAAAATGAAGAGTTAAAGAAAATTCAGGAGCAGATGGCGAAGACCAATGAAGAACATGAATCTTATGTTCATGAATTGAGAAAGGCATTTGAGGATAAGCTCGAAGATATTTAGGAACGGAATGCTTCCCTTCAGTTCCAATTGCAGGGTGTTGAAGTCTTGAATACTACTAATACTGAAAGGATAGTTGTGTTGGAAAAGCAGCTTGAGGATGCAACTGCAAGTGCAACCTCCTCCTCTTTCTCTAAGTTTTCTCAACAGGAATTCAGGGATTTAACCGATCAAGTAAATGAAGATCATCATAAAATCTTAGCTGAATTGTATAGTTCTCTTAATGGGATTCAAGAAACTCATATGTCTTTTGAGCAGATGTCTGCTACTCTTCAACAACAGATGGACAAAAATCAAGAAGCTTCTAAAGCTTATGATGATATTTTGGAGTGGCAGAGATATATTAAGGATAATCCATCTAATATCCCAGTTTTGGATAGTTTCAAATGCAGAAGAATCATAACAACCTTGAATGCAGGGCAAAATACTTCTGAAATGGTTGAGGAAGCAATAACGAAAGTAAAATCCATCTGTGTTAGAAGGTGGTATGCGGTAGATAATATTATGGTCACTCTGCAATATCCTGTCATGGATCTCATTGAGAAGTCTTGTCCTCCAAAGTTAATGGTTGAGCAGGTTGAATGCAGATGTGAGGAGGTCAAGGAAGAGATCCATCAGCTCGAGCATGCGGGAATCTTAGAGGTTGACAAGTTCATCAGGAAGCCTACCAGCTTTGAGGGAAAGATTCACATATTCTTGTGCACCTGGCATAAGTTGGCCAATAATGAAATCGAGTCCTTCACTTGTGATGCTCAGTTGGGCCTCGAATCATCCCATTATCCAGATATTGATGAGTTGTTAGTTGTTAGAACCAAGTGGCAAGCTGCCCTTGGTTATTCTTAGATCAGTTAATTTTGTAATCCCTATTTTATGGGAAGACTATCCTTTGTAATATTATTTTGTAATTGTTATTTAAGGGGGTTTGAGATCTCATAGGAAGGTAATGGGGTTGGGGGACAGAATCTCCAAAAGAGATTGGAGATGCTCTATTTTTGCAGACTTTGTAATGTTTTGCAGGCCTTAATACACAATTAGTTTTCTTTAGCTGCCTCTTTTGTTATAATTTGTCAAATGTCTTTGATGGATTGTGATTTTGCTTCAACACATTTATAGGCATTGTTTATTATTTGCAATTGGTAACCTACATCGATCTATAGTTCATATTTCTCTCATCTCATGATCTATGCAATTAAATGTTTTAAATGGATGTCTTTACCTAAAACATTTTATCTATTTCTGCAAATGATTCGCAGAAATCAGTAAATCAATGTTAATTTGTCAATTAACATTCTAGTTACAGGGCTAGCTTGTATGCACTTAACTCTTAAGTTATTGTTGGTTAAATGCTTTTAGCTAATTATATCTTGAGCTACTGAATCTAGATCCTTTTTGCATGTCTATTTAATTGGTGGAAAGATTTAGTAATTTTTTAGATCAAGTTATCCTGTGCATAAACGAAACACTCCTTTTAGAATAGATTTAACTTAATTTTAGATTCTTTTTCAAAGTAAATTAACACTTAGGATTAGTAAAACTCTTGTATTTCCTTATAGGAAGACAGATCCTTTCTAGGATCAAATACTCACATGTGCCAGCGGAGGCCTTTGTATCTGTGGGTGTTAACCACACCAAACAGCTCGAGGATAGGGTAATACTTGCCTAGGATTATTTGAAGCCTTTGGCTGGGTTTTCATCCCCTATTGTTTTCTTTGGACACCATTCCAGCACCTACACCCCTGAGGCATCAACAAGGACCCATACTTATTTAAAAGTGTATAAACCTTGGCAAATCTTAGTAATTCTTAAAATGTCAACTATGAATTATTTGGCGATATGTTTCTAAAATTATTTCAATTTCTAAGGAATTTATATAGTTTATATAATAATTTGGTGATTTTTAGAGTGAAAAAATTTTACCCCATCAAAATTGGGCAAAATGGGGCTTCAAAAAATGCAAATGGTGAATCTTTTTTTGGAAAAAAACATGGAAAAATATTCCATGGGCTAAATTTCGCCCCTACAATTATCCTTGCAGTAGCTAGTCGAAAATAAGGTTAATGATGATAATCCAAGGTTGTTAGAAGTTAGTTTGGGCATTTATGGCACAATCCACCACTTATGGGCCAAAATCTAGTCAAACTGGTAGTTAGGTGCCCTCATTTATGGCCACCTCCATCATTTATTGCCACTACCTTAGCAAAGGCACCCTTATTCCCTGTTTTATGGATATGTCTTTGAATTGAGGCACCCATGCATTCTATGTGGAAATTTTGTCCCCTTTTTGGTTGTTTTGACCATCATTAATGCTTTCCCATGCCTACCCAATGTTCAGATTGACAATTCGTAGTTATTTGAGGTGTTTTGGGAGCCTATTGGTCAACCTAGGGGAGATTGAGGTCCAATGTAAGCTAGCCACTTGTAGCTGCCTCCAAAGGAAAACGAATTCTTCCAAATGATATATAAATATATTCACAACTCATTTCTAAGTTGGACAGTTATAATAAACCTACTATTTGATCATTTGTGTCTGGTTTTTTATCATTTGTGTGTCCAAAATTCTTTTTGCACTATTTTTCTGCATACTTAGCCAAATTTATCAATTGTGAGGTAATCTTTAGCTAGTATATCCTACTATGAGTTATATTTTACACTTATAATCAGTTGAGACTGAGTACAGAGGAGCGGTGAATGCAACTACACAATGTGTATGGCTGCAAGGTATTCTTGGGGAGTTTGTCTTTGCATTTGATTCACCCACAGTCATTTGGTGTGAAAATCAAAGTGAAATCAATATCTCAAATGATCTAGTGTAGAGGCAGAGGACCAAGCACATAGAGATACACATGCACTACATCGGGTGCTTGGTGCATGACCTGATTATTTCCCATCTTCTGAGCAAACTGTTGATATCTTCACCGAGATTTTTACAGAGAAGACCTTCAGCTACCCTAGATCACTCCTTGGGGTGGGTGATGCATGGTGAATACTGATATATGTTTCATATTTTTTTTTCATGTCCATTTTTTAGGGGAGGTTTTGTTCCCATGTGATATTCCTTCTTACCTTGGTTACGTGGACTAATAAAAATTGTAAGAGGTGACTTGAGCCTTAGTTGCCAAGGCCTCATTTTTTCATGGCTACATAAATCTATATTAAGGGGGGGTTTTATAACATTATTACACCTAGTACCATAGTCTCATGATTTTTAATTAATGACTATTGGTTCAAGCAAGGATAATGATGTTTATCTAGGTTGTTAGGCTATTAATGACCAATTCCACTAGCTTGGCGCCCATTTTTGGTCAATCTATGATTAATGCACCCTCATTTATGGCCACCACCATCATTTATTGCCACTACTCCACCAAGGTGCGCCTTTATCCCATGTTTTGTGGATCTGGGTTTGACTTGAGGCACCTATGCATTGAATGTGGTCATTTTGCCTCCTTTTTTGCAGTTTTGGCATATCCTATGCCACCTCCACTCCACCACTCATATGATACCATCATTAATGTACTCCCATGCCATCCCAATGTTCATATTAGAAATTCATGACAGTTTGAGGTGATTTGGGATACTATTGGTCAACCTAAGGTGGATTGAGGTCAAATGTAAGCTAGCCACTTGTAGCTCATTTGAATGCCTCCAAAGGCTCGCAATTTTTCCCAAATGTAATATATTGGTGTTCACAACTCATTTATGGGTTGGAATTTAATATAATTACCAGCTATTTGCAGCATTTGTTGTGTATATTGTGCTTCTTTTACATTGTTTTCATGCATACTTAGCCAAATTCTTGATTTGTGAGGAATTATTTAGCTAATATATCCTGGTGTGATTATAATTTCACAAATTTGTTACAAATTTTTTGATATATTCTAACATATTTTTTCCGACATTATTCTTCAATAAACATGAATTGGTGCATTTGTTTGGAGCCACTTCCATCCCACTTCCATCCCATTCCTGGAAAACTATTCATAGCACACACACAATCTAAAATATATGAAGACATATAATTCTAAGGGTTTTTGTGGGGTTGTATCTCTCACAACAAAAATAACTTGCTATCCCAACAAGAGGAGTTATTCTTATTAAGGAATTGTGATTTATCTGAAGAGGAGTTAGTCATTGGGATTTCCAAAATATTGAAAAGGGGAGGTTGTTGCTATCCCAACAATTGGTGACATATTGGGTGAAACCATGAATATTTGATACCAATCCTTCATATGCACAATCATCATTTATTAAAATGATCCGGATCTTGGGAGATGAGAACTGGAAGGCTTGAATGTCGAGAGAGGAGGAGAAGAGATAACTTCAAAACTGAAGCGAACAATGAACCAGCTATGAGAAAGACAAAGTAGTGAGATCTGGGCTATGAATAACATAGATGGAAAAACATAGAATAAATATTCTACATGGAGGGGTGAGGCTCAAAGAGGGTTCTTTGAGCCTCACCTCTCAAACTATACTAAGAAAGACACTCAGAACCAATACCCCAATAATAACTCAATAAAATAAGAGAAATGTAAGATAGAAACCAAATGAGTAACTTGTTATCATGAGAAGTCTTGCTAGGCCTTTATATAGCATTATTACAATGTGTCTTGAGGCCATACCATGGGCCAAAATCATGTGCTACCAAATACCATGGATATGAGAGGGTGGCCTCTCCATTTAATGCTTTTATGATAAATGGGAGAGGGTGGCCCCTCCATTTAATGCTTTTATGGCTTATACATCCGAATTTAGACCATATGCCCCCTAAAATTCGGATCATTCCTCCCCCCTTAGAAAATGATGGTCCCCATCATTTCATGCTAAAAAGACACCCATGATTACAATGTGCTAGTTACCAATGAAGAGAAGGGTTTTGTGTGGTTGACCCATAATCGTGGGTTTTGCGAGGTTGACCCATAACCGTGGGTTTTGCAAGGGTGACCCATAACCATGATGGCAATGGAAAGCTTGATTCCAATGAAGAGACATGTTTTGTGTGGTTGACTCAGAACCATGGGTTTTGTGTGGTTGACCCATAACCATGGGTTTTATGTGGTTGACCCATAACCATAGTGGAAATGACAAGTTTGTTTCCACTAAAGAGAAGGGTTTTGTGTGGTTAACCCATAACCGTGGGTTTTGTGTGGTTGACCCACAACCATGATTACAATATATAACTGTGGGTTTTGTGTGGTTGACCCATAACGATGGGTTTTGTGTGGTTAACCCATGACCATGGGTTTTGTGTGGTTAACCCATAACCGTGATTACAATACATAAATGTGGGTTTTGTGTGGTTTCCCCCATAACCATGGGTTTTGTGTGGTTGACCCAAAACCATAGGGTTTGTGTGGTTAACCATAACCATCATTACATTACGATTTAAAAAAATTGAAAATTCATGATCTTTGGTGCAGTTGATGTCTTGCTGCAAATCCATTCATAGCTTCTGATGCATGTACTAAAATCGAATTCCATTGAAGACCCATTTGATATCTTGAAGAGACCTTTCCATCCATATAACATACTTGCTCTGGGGTGGCCCAGAGATTGAGAAAACGTTTGTTTAAGTTTAAGAGACGCGCGGACACTATTTTGCAGACATATGTTGCTTCAATATATGATATCTCTCAAACCAAAAAGACAAATGGAAAACCACAAAATACCCATTTTAGCTGACAAAAAGAGCTTTCCAATGAGCTATGGTAGAGCCTCTTAAATATCATGTACATTCTATGGAACCTATTCAAAGTTTTATGAATGTGAGAGTGTTGAGTATAGAGATGCCAAGGGTTTGTAGAGAAGCATGGATTGTTGTAGAGGTTGTGGAACCTCCGTTGAACCTGCATAATGCTTCAAAATCTTGTCCCGATGGAGAGCATACCCGCTCTGATACCACTGATCCGGATCTTGGGAGCTGAGAACTGGAAGGCTTGAATGTCGAGAGAGGAGGAGAAGAGATAGCTTCAAAACTGAAGCGAACAATGAACTAGTTGTGAGAAAGACAAAGTAGTGAGATCTAGGCTATAAATAACATAGATGGACAAACATAGAATAAATATGCCACATGGAGGGGTGAGGATCAAAGAGGTTTCTTTGAGCCTCACCTCTCAAACTATGCTAAGAAAGACACTCAGAACCAATACCTCAATAATAACTCAATAAAATAAGAGAAATGTAAGATAGAAACCAAATGAGTAACTTGTTATCATGAGAAGGCTTGCTAGGCCATTATATAGCATTATTACAATGTGTCTTGAGGCCATACCATGGGCCAAAACCATGTGCTACCAAATACCACGGATATGAGAGGGTGGCTTCTCCATTTAATGCTTTTATGATAAATGGGAGAGGTTGGCCCCTCCATTTAATGCTTTTATGGCTTATACATCCAAATTTATACCATATGCCCCCTAAAATTCGGATCATAAAATCCTTTGTTTCATCTATGAGCCCCACTAGAAGCAAGTACCCTTAACTAACTATGTAAGTGTTCATTCTTCGTCTCGGTTCAACTTCCACTTGAAACTTTAGGGCTGAGCTTATGGAGTTATATTCCAGGTTTATTCCCTTTCTAGGATAAACACCATAACTTCTTAGAGTGTTTTAGATTTTGGATGCATATAATTTACCCAAAGAATTTGATCTAGTTCTCTCAATATTTCTCTTCTTCCTACAAGCATCCACACCCTTCCAAATTCACCTTGATATCACATGCCTTGCTCCACTGCCAATAAGCATCCATAACCATAGTGGAGATACATACATGTACAAAGTGATATGACTTGCTTTCCCATGCCTTTACCATTTTATATTTGTCTTTAAAGCAATAGGTGGGTAGGGGAGAACCTATATCCCTTAGGGGAAAAGGAATGATGACTTCTCTCAAGAACTAATCATGAATGCTTGAATAATTACTTGATATAAGAGAATACTTGGTAAAACTTATCTCTGATGGTTATATTGCTATCCTAGGCATCAGTCTCTCTTATGTGAAATGATGGATTGTTGAAGAGTATTAGCAAGTTTTTTAATGCCTAAGGACTAATATACTTACAAGAATAGTATACATTTGGATTGTGTTCCACCATTGACATAAAACCATTTAATCCTCCTAATGAAGATCATGATCACTATTTCTCCATACTAGTTCCTTAAGAATTATGTGTTAAATTTTGAGCATTAATTCACAATACTCTAGGATCTTTGCTGAGAGAATAACATATACAGTATATCAATGCATGACAATCACAATATGACAAGCATCACAAGAATCAAAAGCATAAGAGATAAGAGACATAGAGTTTCAGTGGGGAAAACCATAAGGTGAAAAACCCCACAACTTCCTCAGAGATAGAGAGAGCAATGGCTCAACCAAAGTACAACCAAATAATACTGAGATAGTCTCCTAGTAGCAAATGATCCTCTTCCTCACTAGTGCGCCACTTTCTAAGTGAGAGTGAGTTACTTTTCCGAGTGTATAAAATAGAGATCGGAGATCTCTATTTATACTAACCTTTTTTCCCAGTGACCTTATGGGGCCGACTTGTCTAGCTAGGTACATCCACATTATATTATATATAATTCAGGGCCGACCCCACATGGTGGTCTAATAACCCATCGGCAAGTACACACACTTGAGACACTTGTCAATCCACATGACGACACTTCCTTATAAAGGAATAACACATCTCTTATAAGGGTACAATAAATATATATAAAATACACAGATGAAATACATTCCGAAGTTACATATACATCAACACTCCCTCTTAACTAGGAAGGTATTTCTCGACACAGATCTGCTAAACAAGTCTTCTTCTCGGGATCATCGTCATCGATGCATCGTCATCATCATCATCACTGCTGTTGCTATCTCAACCAATCTCTGACTCTACTCGTCATAGGAAGTTCTACAGAGCCAGTCCTTTTTCATACTGGATGTAGGCCCACCACCTGCAGGTCTTCATCATCACTGGCCATACTGTGGAATCTTCAAGACTTATTACGTGCATCACAAAACCTTAAAAGAGTCTCTTGACTAGCAAGAGCTCTAAAGAGCATCTGAGGCCTTTTTCATCCTGTCCAGATCTCTAGGACTTATTACATGTGACCCCACTACAGAACCTCGCAAGAGCATCCCAGGCTGTTACGAGCACGCATCTCAACCTATAGGATCTCCCAGGGCACGAATTACATGTGGTCATGGAAAAACCTCGTAAGAGCATCCAAGTACTGATTATGGGCACACAGCCCAACCTATCGGATCTCCCAGGGAACCTAATTATATGCCTGTTGTTGCAGCAACACCCCCCCCCCAAAATTTTGTACATATTGGGGCCCCTCCTTTCATTTTGCAGAAAGTTTGCCTAAGAAGCCATCCCAGCCGTTGGCTGTGTTCTCAACATAAAACCTTGTTTCCCAACTGAAATCTGGTTTCCCGACCAAGCATCTTGCCATCGACCTTTCCTTTTTTGTTTTCCCCCAAGGAACCAAAAGGGAACTTAGAATTTTTCCAATGTTTCAGAGTCTCTCGGGCTATATCCCCACAATTGCGGAAGCCAAACGCCAAACTCTCCCGAAAGAAGACTTAGAATTTTTTCGATTGGAAAGCTGCGGAAACGATTGGGCGACGCGTCCTGAAATGGCGGAGCCTTTCGCTCAAGCCTTCCGCAACCGCGGAAAGATTCCGATTTTTCTCCTGAAATGGCGGGACTCATTCGCATTACTCTTCCGAGAAAGACATAGATTTTTTCGATTGGAAAGCTGCGGAAACAATTGGGCGACGCGTCCCGAAACGGCGGAGCCTTTCGCTCAAGCCTTCCGCAACCGCGGAAAGATTCCGGTTGTTCTCCCGAAACGACGGACGTCTTTTACATAACTCTCCCGAAAGAAGACTTAGAACATTTTTGATCGTTCGCGGAGAGATTGGGGTTTTCTGTCCAAAACGGCGGGAACAGTTTGTGAAACCCTTCCGAAACTCGGAAGAAAACTTAGAAGCTTTCATTGAAAATATGCGGAAACCTTCGAAAAAAGTTTCCCGAAATCCCGCGGAGGAATTCACGATTTCCTTCCGAAACTATCGAAAGACTTAGATTTTTACGGAGGCTTCCGGCTTTCTCTCCCGAAACCATGGAAGCTTTCGGGCTACCCTCCCGAAACGGCGGAAGCCAATCGCTTAAACCGCTCAGAAGAGGCCTTCGAAATAATTCCGGGAAAATTTGCGGAAGAATATAAGATTTGCTCCCGAAACGGTGGGAGCCATTCGGCTAGACTGCCAGAAAAGACTTAGAGAAAATCTTCGATGAGGCGATTGCGGAAGCTGTTGGTAAATCCCTCCCGAAACTGCGAAAAGTTCGCCCTAACTTGCCGAAACGTCGAAACACTGAGGCCCTTCCGGAACAATTCAGAGAAGCCGCCCGCAACCGCGGAAACCTTCAAGTTAGCTTTCCGAAAATACCGGGAGCATTCGCCATATCGTCCCGAAACCCCGCGAGACTTAGAAACTTTTGGATTGGTGGAAGCCCTTCGCAAATAGCTCCCTAAACGGCGGAAGCCTTGGCATTATACGTCCGCAACGCGGGGCTCTTTTGCGGAAGGCTTCGAGTTTTCCTTCCGCGATGCGCCCCGAAATGGCGGAAACTTTCCTTGAACCCTTCCGCAACGGTGGATATGATTCGCAAGGTGGCCCCACGAATGGTGGTCGCACGGAAGTCGAGATATTTTGACGTGACCGCAACGGGCGGCGTATTTAAGCCACATGTTAATTGCGAAAACTACCAACCTAAATGCTCGCACGTGCCCGTCTTTTATAAATATACGGTAGGGGCCCGAGCCAATGCACCATTGTTTTCGATTGGCCAACGACGTGGAACGCCGTGCAAATCACTCCAGCTCACCTCGCTCATCCGCGTTCGCGGCCACCTCGTTCGAGCGATCCCCACGGTGCCAGGTAGGAGTTTGAACTTGAAATTCGCCCCTTTTACGGTTTCCAGTTGCCGTTGAGTTGTCTTTCTTTGAAAACAATAGGTTTTGGTGGGATTTTGACGGGCAAAACACCCGTCAAGGGCTATGTTTTGCCCGTCAGAAGCGGTTGAATGGAGTTCTCGTCATACAAAATAGACATTGGTTAAAACATTAACATTTTTTTTTTTTATATTGAGTAGAGACGGTTGGTTTGGGCGGGTAAACCTGTTCCATTTTTTATCCCCGGGCTGCGTGCCTCGTTGTGGGGAGAATCTGTCAAAACCCCATAGGCTTTTCATGTCCCCGGCCGAAGAGCTCAGGATGTAAAACCCCGGGCCTTTCCATAAAACCTCAGTCCCTCGACTCCCTCTACCCAAGTCAAAACCTAATCTCTGGTGCCATCGTCCCTGTTCAAATCCCGTAAGAATTCAAGTCGCGCGAGCCGAAACCAAAAACCGTGGCCACCCTAACCTTTACCGTCAGTATGTGGCCGGCGCCATCACCCTTGCTCGGATTAGAACTTCTCATAAAGCACCTCGGCGAGTGCCGTGGGTGACAATAGCATTCGAAGCCCTCACCGAGTCGAAAGTGCGAAAGGGGCTCCCTTGTCGTCACAAAGTCTTTCCAACCCGAGTCTCCCCGCCATTAGCCTTTCCAACTGCAGTGATGATGAAAGACACCTTCTTCCCCAGGGTGGAACCGAAAACCAATTGCTTTCGCAACTCGCCTACGGAACCGAAAACCAATTGCTTCCGCAACTCGCCTATCGAGCCGAGAACAAAATGTGTCCGCGACATAGCCTATCCCCTCAGGAGCATTCCAAACTCATCCTTTTAAGAGATTCAAATGTTTCAATTTATGTTTCATGTTGAAATAGTGTTTTGCTTCCTAAATATGCAGCTTCATTGACTTATCTCATTGATATTAAAACGATGTTGCTCTCTGTTAAAACCTCATAGTATGTTGCTCAAGTTAATGATGACTTGTATATGGATGTTATCAGGGATAAGTCAAGATGCCGAAAACCGGTAAGAAGAAGGCTAAGATGACAGAAAAGAAACCTTCCCCTCCTAAAACTGAAACTTCACTCCAAGACACTACGTGCACCACTGGTGTCCCTCCAGAAATCAGATGGGGTGACATCTATAGAATGATCCGGGACCAGGAGATCCCAGATATGTTGTTAGAAGAAGGGCCAATTTATCTGAATATCAAAGCCTCAGGCATAACCAGAGCCGCTACCCGCCCTGAGCTGTTCCCCTGTGTTGAAGTGATCGGATGGATACTCCAGCATGTCGATGCTGACGGGAGAGTGATAAATGACAGCAGTAAAGTGGCCATTGCCTCATTTCAACCCGCGTATCTTGCGGCAGCCTACAAGTTTCCCCGGGTCCAACAAGCTCTGATGGATGAATGGCTGAGCCAAATGAACAACGTCGAGATGGCCAAGAAGCTACTAATAGCAGGCAAACATTTGAGGAAGAAAGGGAGTGATGAGTATGACGTACAGAATCTAAGATCTCCTTTTAGATTGATTGCCCTGATGTTGTGCAGAATCTTCGGCATGCCCGATGGCACAATATACAAGATTCAGTGGGTCCCTATCATCCACTATGTGGCATTTAAGGGAATTGTGTTTGACTGGGCCACTCTCCTGTCAGATAGTTTGGCCTCAATGATAATGGCTGCAAGGGAAGGACTAGCCTTGAAGAAGGCTGAATTCTTCATGTCTTCATATCTGATAGATTGTATCTTGGCCAAGATAGACTTCCCCAAATTAGGATGCACATGGGATAAGGCCACCATGCCAGTCTATATCGCTTACAAGATGTTGTGGGCTCAGAATTACAAGCCCAGCTACAAACTCATCTGCGAGGGGTTCATAATGCCCCTGTATGAGAAGATATTCAAGGAGGAACCCAACTGCTTATCAGAGAATGCGTTGGAAGTCCTTGAAAATTACGGAGATTTCTACTTTTTAGAATAGGGCACCTACCTGAGAATGTTTGGAGGGACTAAGCCTCCATACATTTTGCCACAGTATGCCACAGATTATGTGGTCCTCAAAGAAGCAGTAAGGCAAATTTTCCTGGATGGGATTGGAGCAATTCTCCACAAACAGCATAAGGCTTCCTTTCCCCCTCTACCGTTCTGCATCGGCACTTACAAGTTCTCGGGGGTTGCCTCAGCTGAGGAGTTTGTTCAAGAGTTGAAGGCCTTCCACTTCGGTGAGGTTATCTTCCACAGGAACGACAGAAAGGGTAAAGTGGTCGAGCATTGCAAGGACATCTACGCTCATTTTGAATACTCGCATTATCCCGATGCTGAGGAAGAGGCATTCAGAGGCATTAGCAATATGTCTGAACTGCGAATCTGTCGCCATGGCACTGGGGAAAGCTCTAGTTCAGCCAAAATCCAGAAGACCAGTCAGCAGCAGGAGCAAGAAGCTGAAGATGCCCGAGCTCAGGAGGAGCTCAGATTAAGAGAAGAAGCAAGAGTACTTCAAGAAGCTGAAAACGCTAGATTGCAGCAGGAGGCAGAAGCAGCAAGAATACAGCAGGAAGCTGAAGTGGCAAGGATGCATGAAGAGGCGGAAAAGGAAAGCCGGCAGAAAGAAGCTGAGGAAGCCCAGAATCAGAAAGAGGCAGAAGCTGAACAAGCTAAAGCAGAAAGGAAGGCAGAAGAGGAGCAGAAAGCGGAGGAGGATGCCCAAGCAGGTGGGTCCGGTGTCCAAGACATGGAGATAGACACCTCTCAAGCAGGTGGCTTTGATACCCAAAAGGAAGGAGTAGACCCTGCTCAAGAAGTCCGGACCCCATCTATGGAAGAGGACATAGACATCATAAACCGACCAATTGTCCCGTACACTCCATCGGGAAAGCGTACGGTGTCCAAATGGAATGAGTTTGTCTATGATAAGAAAAGAAAAGCAATGGTCCTCCAATCAGAAGAGAGGATTAAAAGTCCCTTCCATGAGGACATCGTTACTCACCGAGAGGTCACTGTCATGCAGAACACAGATCAAGATCCCATTGCTATGGCATCCGCAGTTATAGCGACAGCACAGGCATCATTTTCCAATGTAGGGGTTATAGTTAAAGAAAATATATTGACAAAGAAAAGAGCTCGTACGCTACAACAGACTGTGGCTAATGAGCAAGCCCAAAGAGATCTGGCAGTGAACAAATATGATTGCTTGTACGCTGAGCATAAGGAGCTGTCAAACAAGTACAGCCAGTTGGAGGAGGAAAAGGACCAGCTAACACTCCAAATAATGATTGTGGAAGCAGAGAAGAATGGAGCAGAAGAAAAGGCATCTCAGCTAGAAGCCGACAAGCAAGCATTAGCTGAGCGTTTAGAGCAAGCGGAGAGCAGAACGATGGACATATCTCCCTTCCACGAGCTGTCATGCAACATCCTGCAGCAAGTGTATAGCACTCAGGAGTTAATCACTGATGAGGTGTGCAAACTCAAGGCCATGGTGGTTAGGTTAAAAGAGATTAATGCGGAATCCCATAGGCTCAAAGCAAAGAATACCCGCGTTAAGGCAAATATCATCAGCCAGATGGCATGGAGAGAAGGAAAAGGGGGTTTCCCTGCACACCTCCCATTTAAATCTGTGGACAGTTTTAATGAGGACGTAGCACTGTTGGATTTTGGCAGAAACTGCGCCAGTAAGCTGATGGCCAGTGTGCAAAGAACAACAGATAAGATCAGCAGTCTCTATCAGAGGCTCCAAGAGGCACATGTCAAATGCACATTGAGTTTCCCTCAGTCCCTGGAGGACTTTCCGAAGAAGGAGCAGTGCTTGTCCCAACTAAAGGCAGAATTGGGCGTTCAAACGGAACATGTAAAGAGGATTGATGTCCTCGCTGTTGATGACCTTCAACGTTATATTGGATCATCATCACTCCACAACCATCTGCTGAAGGAAGTGCATCAAATTGCAGTGGCAGAAGTTCAAAGCATTAAAGCAGAGCTCGGGAAGAATGTGACTTCTCAGAAAATCTTGTTCCCTGCTGCAGCAAACATAGTCATAAGGGACACAGGTGTGTGGTACAGCTACATAGCAGAGGAGGAAAGGAAAGCTGCAGCAGCAGCAGGAGCATCAGCAGATCCAGGATCTTCTCTCCCAGCAGCCACTTCAGCTACAGCAGTAGGTTCGAGTCCCTCTTTCCCGGCAGTCATTCTAGAGACTCCAGCTAGCTCAATCCCTCCTTCCCAGGCGCAATCAGCAGCCTCAATCGACTTGGGCGACCCTTCCCCAGCTAAGGCTCACGCACAAGAGTAAAAGAGGCTGAATTCAGTTGAGCAACTCTCTTCAGCCAAACATGTGCCCAGCAAGGAAAGCTCTGGTGTTAGCCAATTTTCTACTATGTATATTTTTAATATGTAAGGCATAAGCCATGGGACAGCTGTCCCTATTTTTGTCAAAACAATTTTGTAAAGGAAATGGTCATTTTTGGTGGTCGATTATAGAGGAAATTCCTGTAAATGACAGGTGGAAGATGCTAGGTGTCATCCCAAAGGGAAGATTTGTAGCTATAAATAGAAGCTAGGAAAGATTAGAAAGGACTTTTGGCAGGGAAGGAGATTTTGAAACCAATACGAGCTATCTTGTATCGGGCCTGTAAAATTGAATTTTCTAATAGAATCCACGGGAGATGGACGTTTTGCATGGGATGTTGGACGGTTGTATGTTGGACTATTCTAATGACTGCTGTTCTGTGATGTGAGATCATTCTTACCATCTGAACTATTTCTGTGTATTAATGATTTTGCTCCTCCCTGGGCATACGATTTTCTTTATTTTTGTGAACAATGAATGCGTTTCATGTTAAATCGGGAGCTATCTGCTGATTTCTTCATCTTTGCTGTAGAATTCTCTTTTAGATCAAATGGCTAACTGTTCTTTCTTCAAGATCATCCCTACTGCTCGTTGTTCACCCTTTAAATTTGCTCTTCGCAGGGATCTTTAGATTTACTTCAGTTTCTGGTAAACCTAGTTCCGTTTCTTTATTTTCGTCTACCTAGATTAGATGAGTTTACTTCTTTCTTTGGTGAGTAATGAAATTTATCATTTATAATCAGAAGCTACCTTCTGAGACCTTTTGCTGTGGTGTTTCTCTTTAAGATCCAATGGCTGCCTGTTCATTCTTGAAAGATAACTCTCACGGTTCATTTCTCACACTTTAACTACGTTTCCTGCGAGGATAGGTAGATTTGCTTTATTCTTTACTAGATTTAGATCTGTTTTGGTTGTGCATTTAGAACAAACATAGACTAGGCACTTGCATCTCATTTAAAACACGTAAAACCCAAAAGAAAGGTGGATCGGGCCATAACCGATAGAATCGGATTTAAACTCCAAATCCACGGTTGCCGGAACCGCTAACCGGACGGATTCCCTACACCAAACGGGAGATAGTCTAATTGGGACCATCTCTCGGGGAGAATCCCTTTCTGATTGATGCTACGATATCCGAGGCATCAACAGTTTTTGGCGCTAGAAGGAGGGCCGAAAGTGCATGGCTAATAGAGGAAAATCTTCCGCGGTCATAGATAACACTGAAAACCCGCTTAAAGAAAGCATTTCAAACATCCCAGATCTTGGATTAACAGACCAAGAACGCCTCATTTCTAACCCTGAGCCTCAAGAAGCTTTGTACGCTATTCCTTTTACAGAAATAGAGGATTTGAGAAGACATACCAGATCCTACGTTAGACAACTAGGTGGTTTAAATGCTGTCAACTTCCTCCCCAAGAAAATTACACCTAGAAAAGAGCCACAATACACCCGTGATTCAATTCTCGTTCAGATTTTTGAAGAACTGGTAAATCTGACTTTGGAAGAAATTTCAGACACTCTTAACAAGACAGACCAAGAAAATCTTGAAGAAGTTACCACTCCCAAAAGTACTCCACAGGATTCACCCTACAATTCTCCACCAGGGTCTCCACATCCAAACCCAAACATGGTTGTACCTGCTTGGAGAGCAAGGGGAGCGCTGAACCTAGCTAGACCATTCCATAATCTCCCTAAAAACCCAGAAAAGGTCTTGCCTAAGTACGACCCAGGGAAAGCCATTTCGACGGAAGATCACCTCAAGAGTTTTTACTTAGCTCTGAACCTTTTGAATGTACAACATGAAGACGTAGTCTGCAGGTTGTTTCCGTACACATTCGAGCCAAAGGTATCATCTTGGTACTTTAGCCTACAACCCAGCTCAATCTCTAGTTGGGATGAATTCAAAAAGTGTTTCCTTAAGAAATACGGAAACCAAAAGACTGTGGCCACACTTATGAAAGAACTCTTATCCATGAGAATGGAGAAGAAGGAAAAGGTTCAAGACTTTAATCAAAGATTCACAACGCTGTTAAATAACTTCAGTGAAGCTAACAAACCCGCAGAGGAGTCTTTGATTGAATACTACACAACAGCTCTTGAAGGTCCAATCGCAATGTTCGTAAAACGATCCAAGAAAACTACCCTGATAGAGAACTTTGACGAAGCCAGAAAGGTAGAGGAAGAGGCTGATAGCATTGCTAAACATGCCTTAGATGTAGAAACAAAACCAGCAGCTAGCAAGAAACCTTTGCTCCTCACGAGAGGCAAAGAAGAGCCATCTACGGACATGGAAAATGTAGTTAAGATGATGCAGAAATTATCTAACAAAATCGTAGATCTTGAGAAAGACAAGGCTGCTAGTACATCTAGGAAACCTTTCAAGCCATTTTATAAAAGAAGGGAAGACGGGGAACAGACTCATCCACCAATAAACGCTGCCCCTGTTTTAAATTTGAATGAGATAGGGATGGAAAATTTCTGCACTTTTCACCAAGAACCACATTCAGAAAAAAGCTGCCCGCAATGGATCAATTCCATGAGCTTAGTCATGAACCAGATGTTAGATTCTCAGATCCCAGATCAGGATGATCCTCCAGAAGAGTCGAGCCCTGAGTTAGAGGAACCAACCCCGGACACTACTATGGTGCTATGGGATTGGTTACCTATGACTGAATTAGCAAAAGAAGATCCCATAGATAGTTCTCCCTCCACCGTAAATGTTGCTACTCGTAGCAAAGGCCCTATTGCCGATCCCGTGCCAAGCATAGCTCCTCATAAGCACAAAGTCTCAAAAGAGCCGCCTAGGAGGCATATAACAGTTATCCCACAACAACCCAAAGTTAGCCAAACAGTGACCAAACAGCCAAGTGCTGACAACATAGTTCAGCCACCTAAGGTCACCATGAGCAAAACGGATCAGCCAACTCGAATTGGGAACGAATCCGACATAGGGTATGATATTATCGAAGATATCAAGAAATTAAAATCAAACATATCAATATTTGACATGTGTAGCTTGCCCCATCAACGAGACAAACTGCTGCATGTTCTACAACCGAAAACCAGCACTACGTTAATGGATTCTCAAGACAATCCCGAAATTAATGAGGCTAGCATCGGTGGGAAATCCAAATCTCAAACATTGCCTTTCCTATTGACTTTTGAAATTTTTAATCACAATGTCCACAACTATTTGGTAGACTCTGGAGCTTCTTCAAACGTTATGCCACTGTCAATTTGTAGGAAAATTAATGGGCAGCCCGTACCATCTCCAGCTCAAATTATCCAATTAGACAGGACTACTGTTAAGGTTATTGGGGAGATGAAATATGTTCTAATTAGACTGTCAGCCGATCCTAGAGTCTGTCAATTCATTGACATAATGGTGGTTGATATTCCTGAAGCCTATGGGCTGATTTTGAGTAGGGATTGGTCTACTAAGTTGAGTGGCTACTTCGCTACTGATTGGTCTCACCTTTGGCTTCCTTATCAGAATAGACAGAATCAGATTAAAGTTCTTAGGGAACCTCATATGAAACAAAACGTAACCCAGTTAGAAGAAAAGAATGAAGCCGTAAATTTCTCATCTTCGGTTCTGGGGAATTATTTCTTGGAAATGGATCCGGGTAATTATCAATCTGAAACCATTAGCCATGAATAAGATAAACAGTCCGATCTCCTTCGCTTCTCCCGGACTGATGAGATGGATTGTAACATAGTTAATTTAGTCACTGACATAGATCACAGACAAACTAACTTAGTTGAATCTAAAGATATCTTTTGGACATTATACTTTGATGGTTCTAAAACTCTGGAAGGATCCGGAGCCGGCTGTGTTCTAATGGATCAAAAAAGAAACAAGTATTTTTTGTCTTGTAGATTAGAATTCGATTGTACTAATAATACCACTGAATATGAAGCTTTGGTACATGGTTTAAAGAAGGCCATTGGCTTAAATGTTAAGTACCTGAAGGTTTTTGGTGACTCCGAGATAGTTGTAAGACAGGTAAGGGACACCATTCATTGTCTCTCACCTCACTTGAAAGGTTATTAGGCTGAGGTATGGGATTTAATCATGCATTTTGACGCTTTTAATATAAAATCAATTCCTAGAGTGCAAAATTCTGCTGCTGATTTGTTAGCAACATCTGCTTCTAGATTGGTGCCGTCAAATAATAAATGCTCAATTGAATTGATTTTCAGGCCTTCTATTCCCGATAACATCACAAATTTCAGAATCTTCGATGATGATGAACAAATTATCAGCTTCCTAACAAACGAAGATAGCTTTCAAGGAGCTGCAATAGATGAAGAGAAACACGATGTTGATTTGATGAAGAAAGATGAGGAGAAAGGAAATTTCATGCCCAAGGGGGTAAGGTCCCTCGAAATGCTGTTCGATCTTCAAAATAAGTTCAAAAGGCCAGCCAATACCAAAACTAACAGCTCATCAATGCAACATGAGTTAGTTAATTTGGGTACCGAGGCACAACCAAGATTTGTCAACCTTGGCAAATGTTGTTCACCAGGAGAAAGAGACAGGTTCATTAAATTGTTTAAACAATACAAAGATGTTTTTGCGTGGACTTATGAAGATCTGAAAACGTATGACGTCCGCATTATTCAGCATGTTATACCAATGAAAGCGGGTGTCAAGCCATTTCAGCAACAGTTGAGAAGGATGCATCCTACTCTGGAACCGCTGATCCAAAAGGAATTAAAGAAGCTCCTGGACGCTAAGATAATCTTCAAGGTCCGGCATTCTGAATGGGTTGCAAACTTGGTTCCCGTAAGAAAGAAGTCAGGAGAGATAAGGCTATGTGTAGATTTCAGAAATTTAAACAAAGCTTCGGATAAAGATAACTACTCCGTGCCTTCAATGGAGCAAATCCTACAAATGGTGTCAGGATCCGAATTGTTTTCTCTCCTCGATGGTTTCTCAGGCTATAATCAAGTGTTAGTATCCGAAGAAGATCGTCTCAAGACCACTTTCAGAACTAAGTGGGGAACTTTCGCTTACAGAAGAATGCCAATTGGTCTGATAAATGCGGGAGCCACATTCCAAAGGGCGATGGATATTGCCTTTCGAGGATTGGGTGGGAAATGTGTTGTTGTTTACTTAGATGATGTGACAGTCTTTTCGAAGAAAAGGGGAGATCATGTTGTTCATCTGAGGCATATCTTTGATCGTTGCCGGAAGTACGGAATTTCCCTGAATCCCAAGAAGAGCGTGTTTGCTGTACCAGAAGGTAAGCTCTTGGGTCATATCATCTCCAAAAGGGGAGTGTCAAATGACCAAGAAAGAATCCAAGCTATTAATAAGATTCTAATGCCTCACAACAAAAAATCTATGCAATCTTTTATGGGCACCATCAATTTTGTCCGCAGATTTGTTCCGGATTTCGCACAAATTGTTAAGCCATTGCAACAGATGGTTAAACAAAGCATACAATTCAAGTGGACAGATTTGGAGAAGGACGCGTTTAGAGATATCAAGGCAGCTGTAGCCAAAGCTCCTTCCTTAAGAAGCCCAGACTTTGATAAAGATTTCATCTTATATACCTTCGCTTCGGATGACTCTCTCGCAGCTGTACTCACGCAAAAGGTGGAGTTGGGGGACGAATACCCGATTTCGTTTATGAGCACTGGTCTGCAGGGGGCTGAGCTGAATTACCCCGTAGTTGACAAACATGCATATGCAGTCTTCAAAGCGGTCAAACAGTTCAGGCCATACATTCTGAAGAACAGAACTAAAGTCATAGTTTCCCACCCAACTGTCAGATCCCTTTTTGTTCAAAAGGAATTGGGAGAAAGGAGGGGGAACTGGGTCACATCTCTGCAGGAGTATGATTTGGAATTTAAACCGGCTACAATCATCAAAGGGCAAGGCTTGTGCAAACTACTTGTGGGAAACACAACTAATGAAGAACAACATTGGAAGAATGAAGCTGAGTTAAATTCGGTTGAGGTGTGTCATGTCTTCACGGCCCCCCAGTCATGGTATAGGGATCTGGTGCACTATTTGCAGCAGGGATATCTACCCGACCACTGGAATTCTAAGCAACGAAGGGCACTCCGTTTGAAATCAGCACCCTATCAAATCATTGATGGGATTCTTTTCAGAAAGAATTGTGATGGAGTCCTTCTTAGATGTTTGGAAAAGGAAGATGCAAACAGAGTTGTCAAAGAATTGCATGATGGCCCCGCTGGCGGACATTATTCAGGTGAGACAACATCCCACAAGATACTGAGAGTTGGGTATTACTGGCCCACTCTGTTTCGAGATTCCCACACATACGCACGGAATTGCGATGTATGTCAAAGAAGTGCCGGGAAGTTACCTAAGGCAGCAGGACCATTGCAGCCGGTCATCATCTCTGAGCCTTTTGAGCAATGGGGCATAGATGTTATCAGAGAAATAAATCCAAATTCTTCATTGCAACATCGATACATCCTGACGGCTACCGACTACTTCACTAGGTGGACGGAGGCCATCCCATTGCGCAAGATCAATGAAGACGCAGTTATTAGCTTCTTGAAAGAGAACATCATAACCAAGTTTGGGGTTCCAATTTCCCTTGTTTTTGATAATGCTACTTATTTTTCGTCTTGCAAGATAAATGAATTTGTTTATGAATGGGGAATTAAGTTGCATTATTCAGCCAATTACTACCCTCAGGGAAACGGATTAGCTGAATCCTCAAACAAGAATCTGATTCGAATCCTTAAGAAAACTGTGATAGAAAACCAGAGAAGTTGGCATGTGGCTCTCCCAAACGCCTTATGGGCAGATAGGGTAACCCCGAAGAACACTTTAGGTGTCTCCCCTTTCACTCTTGTATATGGCAAAGAAGCCATCCTTCCCCCAAACATCTTACTACCATCCTTGCAGTTGTCTCAAGCCTCCCGGGGTTCTGGTAGCCAAGCCTTACAATCCAGGATTAACACCCTGCTTCAAATTGAAGAAGCCCGACAAAAGGCTAAAGAACGATTCCATCAACACCAGGACATAGTTAAGAGGTGGTTCGATAAGAGGAAATCTGGTAAAAGGGATTTTCAAGTTGGGGATTTAGTCCTGAAGTGGGACCATAATCACGAAGGCAAAGGAATGCATACGAAATTTCAACATCTATGGGTAGGCCCGTACCAAATTTCTGTGAAATTAGGCCCATCCACTTACAAATTGAAAAATCTCGAGGGAGAGGAAGTAGCCCTTCCTCTCAATGGCCTCGATCTGAAACAATACTTCGCATAGTCTCGTCAAGACTTCCTGTATATAAATAAAGTTTCTTTTAGTTTTGCTTTAGCCTTCGTTTGCTTTATTTTGAGCCATTTTGTTTCTTTCGTTATTATTTGAAATTTTGCTACAAGTTTTGTTTTCCGAATGCCCTTTGGTTGAGATTCCCATTGATGATAACTCTCTCAAAGAAAATTTGCGACCCATAAGTCTGGAACTCCGCTCAAGTCAATCTGGTCTGCTGTGCTCTCGCTGAAATGTTCAGAAGGGAGGAATCCTACCCTGCTAGTCACACTAATCCTGTTTAATAGCAGAGACCTATGACCATCTTCACTACTATCGTTGGGCTCCACCCACCCTCACACTGTAAAGGCATCTCAAGAAGGTCACCAAAAGTTGGACCCATGGAAAGTGGCACCTCTCAAGGACATAGGGTATTGAAATGACTCCATGCTGCGGATTTAACAGCCAAAATGGCTTACATTCAAGAGTCTGTTTTCCAGAGAGTCTCGCCTCAATTAAAGCATGGCTGAGACAAAAGTAGAAGACATGCAAAATTAATAAGGTTGTCCAAAAGGCTCAACTCGAAATAGGCTCCTCTCCGCCGTGAAGTTTGATAAAATCAATAAAATTTCTGACTCACACAAAAGGACCCTAAGGATTGAGGAGCCTAAATCAAAGATCATGTCCAAAAGAAAATATCTCTGGAAGGCTCAAACAGCTAAGCTGTCCAAAGTACAAACTGTTGATGTATATGTAACCTCGGAATGTATTTCATCTGTATATTATATATATATATATATTTATTGTACCCTTATAAGAGATGTGTTATTCCTCTATAAGGAAGTGTCGTCATGTGGATTGACAAGTGTCGCAAGTGTGTGTACTTGCCGATGGGTTATTAGACCACCTTATGGGGTCGGTCCTGATTAATATATAATATAATGTGGGTGTATCTAAGTAGACAAGTCGGCCCCAGTAAGTCACTGGGCAAAAAGGTGAGTATAAATAGAGATAGGAGATCTCTATTTTACTCACTCGGAAAAGTAACTATCTCTCTCTCTGAAAAATGGCGCACTAGTAAGGAGGAGGAGGATCATCTGCTAGGAGACTATCTCAGTGTTATTTGGTTGTATTTTGGTTGAGCCATTGCTCTCTCTATCTCTGAGGAAGTTGTGGGGTTTTTCACCTTAGGGTTTTCCCCATGGAAACTCTGTGTCTCTTGTCTCTATGCTTTTGATTCTTGTGATGCTTGTGATGCTTGTCATATTATGATTGTCATGCATTGATATACTGTAGATGTTATTCTCTCAGCAAAGATCCTATAGTATTGTAATTTAATACTAAAAATTTAACATGGTATCAGAGCTTAACTGAGAAGAAGACATTTTGCAGTGACGGAAGCTTGTATTCCTTGTTTATTGGGTTTCTCTCCACAAATTTTTGAAATTCAGTATAGTAGATTGGATCTACTCATCAAGGCGCATCTATCTGTCCAATCAGAATTTAGTTCCGAGCATTTTCAGATTTGGCCCTAAAAATTAGGGTTTCCACAAAAATAGGAATTTCTGGAAACTGAAGGCACAGCTGGAAGCTCCTTTCAAAAATCAAAGATTAGAGCTTTGGATCGAGATTTTTGGCTGGGTAGATCTCCGGGAAACTCAAACCCTAATTCAGGGCTCTCCCTAGTGAACCCGGGAGGACAAAAAGGCAATTTTGAAGGGCAAGACTTTGCTGATCTCAAATTCTGAATGTACTAGGCTGATCAGATCTCCAAGGCACATCTTTCTATCCTTTCGAAATTTTGAAATTCACATTTTGAATTTTTAGGGTTTCTCTGACAAACCCTATTCCGGGACCAGATCCAGTTTTCAGCACTTCAAGTGGTAAGTCCTAAATCTTTTCTATTTCCATTTGAAGTACTCTTAAAGATGTCTCTCCACACTAATCTTGAGGATAAGATTGAAGGGGCTGACAACTTCCGAGCCTGGAAGTATAGTATTGGGTTAATCCTGGAAGAGAATGAGTTGGACTCATATGTGAAAGAAGACATCCCTATCCCAGAGGATGAAGAAGCCAAGGCATTGCACAAGAAGAACTTGGTCAAGGAAAAGAGAATCATTGTTGATTCTATCAAAGACCATCTCATACCTCATGTGTCTTCTCTTAAGACACCCAAAGAGATGTTTGAATCCTTGACCAAGCTATTTGAAGGAAAGAACATAAATCGGAAGATGACCCTGTGGAACCAATTGAAAGCAGTGAAGTTTCAGAATGGAGAAACCATTCAATCTTACTTTTCAAGGGTCTCCCAGATCAAGGAACAATTAGAAGCAGTAGATGAAATGGTGGAGAATGGTGAAGTGGTGATGACCACTCTAAATGGCCTACCCAGGTCATGGGATTCCTTTATTTAAGGAATTTGTGCAAGGAAGAAATTGATCTCCTTCAACAGATTGAGGGAAGAATGCTCTCAAGAAGAATCTAGACTCATAGCTCGTGAGGAAAAGATGGGAAGAGAAGATCAAGCTCTTGCAGCTCACACCAAGAGAAGCAAAACCAAGAAGGATCACTCTCACCACAAAATATTCCATCAAAAGAGTAAGAGGACCTAAGATGCTTCACATGCAATGAGAAGGGTCACTTTGCTTCAGATTGTCCCAAGAACAAAAGGGATAATAACAACAACTCCAGTAAGAAGAAGAAGGGCAGCAAAAGAAGGTTTCATGCTCATGCTGCCGAAGATGATGAACCTCCAAAGAAGAAGGCTAGGGCAGAAAGTAGTAGTGATGATGACTCATCAAGTGAAGAAGAATATGTTCTAATTTCTGCTCTTACAGGTACCATCTCCCATGGATGTAATGATTGGTTGATTGATAGTGGGGCTTCCAAACACATGACTGGGTTTAAAGAATCCTTTGTGAACCTATCTGAACATGAATCACCCCATAAGGTGAAACTTGGGGATGATTATCAATACCCAATCAAAGGAAGTGGTGAAGCCTCCTACAACCTAGATTCTGGAAAATCATTGAACATGAAGGAAGTACTTTATGTACCTGGGCTCAAGAAGAACTTACTCTCCATTTCTGCATTAGATGCAAAAGGTATGAGGGATGCATTTGTGGATGGCCAAGTCCTAATGTGGCCAAAGGGAAATACCATAGATGAAGCAGTAGTGATTGGAAAGCAAGAGGGAGGTTTGTACAATTTGAAGGGACAACCTGAACATGCCATGGTGACATAAATACAAAGATTCATCCATAGTCATGGATCACATAGAGGTATGTATAATTTGTTTTTGCAAAAGTTAACTAATGAGTTATGCAGGTCATTGAAGAGAACAAGAACACATTGCTAGACATAACTAGCAAATATGGTGACCAGGTATGTGTTTCTTATATCATAGGATCTATCATATAAGTATGCATGGCATGATTGATGATGATTGTTCATAAAGTCAAAAGTTTGAATAATCATGGGCATATGCATATTATGTGTCTTACCTTAATTAATAATATGACTAACCAGAAGAGTCATAGGTTTGAGTAATTACAGGTTTAGACATGTTATGTTTCTTATGATATGACTAACCATAAGAGTCCTATATAAACCTTGAATGCTAATGCTTATTATTTCTGTTTGAAATGATCATGACTATACATACTTGAGATTATTGTGTTTTAATGAATGTATGATTTTGTATGAGATCACAAGGATAACACAATCATGATACTAATAAGCATGCATAGGGACCAAGGATGAATATGAGTTCAAGAACAGGTAATCCAGGAAGCAAAGATCAAGAGGGAGCACACTCCAGTGGTTTTTGCAAGGGTGCAGATATTCAAAGGGAGTTGTCCATCTCTCTACATTCCACAACAAGAAGGTGTAGAAGGACTCCAGCAGCTCCTGCAAGGAATAAAAGACTCAGAGGGAGTCCACCCAACAAACAAACAAAGATAAGTATTTTAATTTTCTTTCATATTTGTTTGCTTAAATAAAATTGTTCAATGATGTATATGCTCATGTTCCTAGACTTAGGATATGTATTGTGCATATTAGAATGATTGAATTAATGAACAGTATACTACTAATATGCATGTGTTGGGTAAGTGGCCTATGGCACTGTACAACATTCCATTGCTACTTATCTAGAATGAAACCTCTTTGCTGACATGTTGGGAGTTGTGCACACTCTTAACAATGTTCTGGTAGATATTGGAAGGCATCTAGAAAGTTACGGGATATGGATAAATGTTGTATTGAAGCATTGGCTAAGATAATTGCATGACTGTATGACATATTTCTTCATGTGTAAGAATTTGTTCTGAAAATTATGAGATGTTTCTAATCATGCAATTTAACCTGTTTTGTAGGAAAGACCGTATATCTTCACCTACAAAAGGATTACAACATTTGTTCCAGCAAGAAAGATATCTATTGAAGATATTGAAGTTCCCAGGATCTGGGATGAAGAAATGGAATGCCATGATCCGTAGATCATGAAGAAGATGTTTGGGATGCAGTCCCAAGACCTGACAGGGAGTCATATGTATGCAGATTGAAGAAAGCCTTGTATGGCTTGAAGCAAGCTCCTAGAAACTGGTATGGTAGGATGGACAGTTTCCTATCTAGCTTGGAATTTACCAAGAGTAAAGCAGATTCCAATCTTTACTACAAGGTTGAGGAAGGGAATCCAGTGATTCTACTCCTGTATGTGGATGACCTATTTGTGATAGGAGATGACAGACTAATTGCAGATACTAAGAGGAAGCTTGCAGCTGAATTCGATATGAAAGATTTGGGAATGATGCACTATTTCCTAGGTATGGAGGTGTGGCAGAATGCAGGTGGAATCTTCCTTGGTCAAGGAAAGTACACAGTAGATATCCTGAAGAGATTCGGGATGATGGATTGCAAGGTCATGGCCACACCTATGGCATCGAATCTGAAGCTTCTATGTGATACTTCATCTGAGCCGATTGATGTCTCTATGTATCGTCAGATGATTGGGTCCTTGATGTACCTGACAAACACTAGACCAGACATTTGCTTTACTGTGAACACATTGAGCCAGTTCCTGACGGATCCGAGGAGTGTTCACCTGGTTGCTGCAAAGCATGTTCTGAGGTACCTGAAGGGTACAGTGGATTATGGGCTCAGGTATGAGGCGAATAAAAAGTTTAACCTGCAGGGTTATGTTGATTCAGATTGGGCTGGTAGTGCTACAGATAGGAAGAGCACATCTGGGTGTTGCTTCAGTATGGGATCAGGTGTGATCTCTTGGTTTAGCAGGAAGCAGTCCTGCGTAGCACTGAGTACAACTGAGGCAGAGTATGTTGCAGCCTGCTCACCTAGTTGTGAGGTAGTATGGCTACGGAAGCTACTGTCTGAGTTATTTGATCTCCTGTTGGAGGCTACTGGTATCTTCTGTGATAACCAGAGTTGTGTGAAGCTGTCCGAGAACCCAGTGTTTCATGACAGGTCGAAACACATAGAGATCAATTATCACTATATCAGGGATATGGTGCAGAGAGGAGCTGTGAAGCTTCTGTATGTTGCGACGGACGAGCAGATTGCAGATGTGCTGACGAAGCCACTAGCTAGAGTGAAATTCGAGTACTTCAGAGAGAGGCTTGGCGTTCTTCAGATCGAGGACACTTCGAGGAAGAAGTGATGGACACATTTGCTGAAGCCATTCCAAGCATGTTGGAAGGAGGATCCTTCACATGGCTGTGGATGTAAGCGCTGGATAATGGGCATCAGGATGATGTTCTGGTTTCTGTTGGATATGATCAGTTGGATCATTTTTATGTATGTATGTACGCATCATGTTGGATGCTGGATATGATCAGTTGGATCATTTTTATGTATGTATGTACGCATCATGTTGGATGTTGGATATGATCAGTTGGATCATTTATGTATGTATGCATCATGTTGGATGTTGGATATGATCAGGTGGATCATTTATGTATGTATATGTGCATCATGTTGGATGCTTGGACCATGTATCTGTATATGTATCAGGTGGATACATTGTATGATCAGGTGGATCATGTATGGTGATATGTATCATGTATCAGGTAGATACTTGGTATGCATCAGGTGGATGCATTGATGATCAGGTGGATCATGTATGATGATATGTATCAGGTAGATACTTGGTATGCATCAGGTGGATGCATTGATGATCGGGATGATCATGGATGATGAGCTTCAGGATGTTGCTCCAGATGACATGCAGCAGGATGTTGTAGTGATGATCAGGATGATCATGGATGATGAGCTTCAGGATGTTGCTCCAGATGACATGCAGCAGGACGTTGCAGTGATGATGATCAGGACGATCATGAGTACATCAGGATGATGTATGGTGAGTATCAGGTTGATACTCTATGGCCGTGGATCAGGTTGTGCAGATGAGCATGTCTGGGAGATCCTATAGGTCGGAGTTGTGTACCCGTAACATCCTGAGATGCTCTTGTGAGGTTTTGCCATGACCACATGTAATTTGTGCCCTGGGAGATTTCAGGTCGGAGTTGTGTACCCGTAACATCCTGAGATGCTCTTGCTAGGTTTTGTGGTGGACCACATGTAATTTGTGCCCTGGGAGATTTCAGGTCGGAGTTGTGTACCCGTAACATCTTGAGATGCTCTTTCGAGGTTTTGTGGTGGGGTCACATGTAATAGCACCCTGGGAGATCCTACAGGTCGGAGTTGTGTACCCGTAACATCCTGGGATGCTCTTTCGAGGTTTTGTGATGCACGTAATAAGTCCTGAGGATTCCACAGTATGGCCAGTAATGACGAAGACCTGTAGGTGGTGGGCCTACATCCAGTATGAAAAAGGACTGGCTCTGTAGAACTTCCTATGACGAGTAGAGTCATAGATTGGTTGAGATAGTAGCAGCAGTGATGATGATGATGACGATGCATCGATGACGATGATCCAGAGAAGAAGACTTGTCTAGCAGATCTGTGTCGAGAAATACCTTCCTAGTTAAGAGGGAGTGTTGATGTATATGTAACCTCGGAATGTATTTCATCTGTATATTATATATATATTTATTGTACCCTTATAAGAGATGTGTTATTCCTCTATAAGGAAGTGTCGTCATGTGGATTGACAAGTGTCGCAAGTGTGTGTACTTGCCGATGGGTTATTAGACCACCTTATGGGGTCGGCCCTGATTAATATATAATATAATGTGGGTGTATCTAAGTAGACAAGTCGGCCCCAGTAAGTCACTGGGCAAAAAGGTGAGTATAAATAGAGATAGGAGATCTCTATTTTACTCACTCGGAAAAGTAACTATCTCTCTCTCTGAAAAATGGCGCACTAGTAAGGAGGAGGAGGATCATCTGCTAGGAGACTATCTCAATGTTATTTGGTTGTATTTTGGTTGAGCCATTGCTCTCTCTATCTCTGAGGAAGTTGTGGGGTTTTTCACCTTAGGGTTTTCCCCACGGAAACTCTGTGTCTCTTGTCTCTATGCTTTTGATTCTTGTGATGCTTGTGATGCTTGTCATATTATGATTGTCATGCATTGATATACTATAGATGTTATTCTCTCAGCAAAGATCCTATAGTATTGTAATTTAATACTAAAAATTTAACACAAACATCCAAAAGGATGCAAGCGGCATGGGAATGAGGAACAAGAACAATAATGTCCACGACCAAGTGTTGCAGATCCTGTGGAGTCCGGCAGCAGTGATCATCTGAAAGATGACCCTCCTAAAATGAATCTCATATGTTGGCCCTTTGAGAGTGGTGAAGATGTCTCGGTCAAAGCTCCCCCCTCCCCAATGGCTAGCAGGTAAAGTGCCTCCTCCCCCTCACATGACTTTAAAGTGCGCAGCCGAGTAAGTGCAACCCAGAGGGATGTCTTTAATGAGGTTTCGGACCATGAAGAGGAATTTTTCAGAGATTTGTGTTCGACAGCGACTCGCCATTGTTGTTGCAGCAACACCGCCCCCCCAAAATTTTGTACATATTGGGGCCCCTCCTTTCATTTTGCAGAAAGTTTGCCTAAGAAGCCATCCCATCCGTTGGCTGTGTTCTCAACATAAAACCTTGTTTCCCAACTGAAATCTGGTTTCCCGACCAAGCATCTTGCCATCGACCTTTCCTTTTTTGTTTTCCCCCAAGGAACCAAAAGGGAACTTAGAATTTTTCCAATGTTTCAGAGTCTCTCGAGCTATCTCCCCACAATTGCGGAAGCCAAACGCCAAACTCTCCCAAAAGAAGACTTGGAATTTTTTCGATTGGAAAGCTGCGGAAACGATTGGGCGACGCGTCCCGAAACGGCGGAGCCTTTCACTCAAGCCTTCCGCAACCGCGGAAATATTCCGGTTTTTCTCCCGAAATGGCGGGACTCATTCGCATTACTCTTCCGATCAAGACGTAGATTTTTTCGATTGGAAAGCTGCGGAAACGATTGGGCGACGCGTCCCGAAACGGCGGAGCCTTTCGCTCAAGCCTTCCGCAATTGTGGAAAGATTCCGGTTGTTCTCCCGAAACGACGGACGTCTTTTAAATAACTCTCCCGAAAGAAGACTTAGAACATTTTTGACCGTTCGCGGAGAGATTGGGGTTTTCTGTCCAAAACGGCGGGAACGGTTTGTGAAACCCTTCCGAAACTCGGAAGAAAACTTAGAAGCTTTCATTGAAAATATGCGGAAACCTTCGAAAAAAGTTTCCCGAAATCCCGCGGAGGAATTCACGATTTCCTTCCGAAACTATCGAAAGACTTAGATTTTTACGGAGGCTTCCGGCTTTCTCTCCCGAAACCACGGAAGCTTTCGGGCTACCCTCCCGAAACGGCGGAAGCCAATCGCTTAAACCGCTCAGAAGAGGCCTTCGAAATAATTCTGGGAAAATTTGCGGAAGAATATAAGATTTGCTCCCGAAACGGCGGGAGCCATTCGGCTAGACCGCCCGAAAAGACTTAGAGAAAATCTTCGATGAGGCGATTGCGGAAGCTGCTGGTAAATCCCTCCCGAAACCGCGAAAAGTTCGCCCTGACTTGCCGAAACGTCGAAACACTGAGGCCCTTCCGGAACAATTCAGAGAAGCTGCCTGCAACCGCGGAAACCTTCAAGTTAGCTTTCCGAAAATACCGGGAGCATTCGCCATATCGTCCCGAAACCCCGCGAGACTTAGAAACTTTTGGATTGGCGGAAGCCCTTCGCAAATAGCTCCCGAAACGGCGGAAGCCTTGGCATTATACGTCCGCAACGCGGGGCTCTTTTGCGGAAGGCTTCGAGTTTTCCTTCCGCGATGCGCCCCGAAACGGCGGAAACTTTCCTTGAACCCTTCCGCAACGGCGGATATGATTCGCAACGTGGCCCCGCGAATGGCGGTCGCACGGAAGTCGAGATATTTTGACGTGACCGCAACGAGCGGCGTATTTAAGCCACATGTTAATTGCGCCAACTACCAACCTAAATGCTTGCACGTGCCCATCTTTTATAAATATACGGTAGCGGCCCGAGCCAATGCACCATTGTTTTCGATTGGCCAACGACGTGGAACGCCGTGCAAATCACTCCAGCTCACCTCGCTCATCCACGTTCGCGGCCACCTCGTTCGAGCGATCCCCACGGTGCCAGGTAGGAGTTTGAACTTGAAATTCGCCCCTTTTACGGTTTCCAGTTGCCGTTGAGTTGTCTTTGTTTGAAAACGATAGGTTTTGGTGGGATTTTGACGGGCAAAACACCCGTCAAGGGCTATGTTTTTCCCGTCAGAAGCGGTTGAATGGAGTTCTCGTCATACAAAATAGACATTGGTTAAAACATTAACATTTTTTTAATTTTTTATTAATTTTTTATTAAGTAGAGACGGTTGGTTTGGGCGGGTAAACCTGTTCCATTTTTTATCCCCGGGCCGCGTGCCTCGTTGTGGGGAGAATATGTCAAAACCCCATAGGCTTTTCATGTCCCCGGCCGAAGAGCTCAGGATGTAAAACCCCGGGCCTTTCCATAAAACCTCAGTCCCTCGACGCCCTCTACCCAAGTCAAAACCTAATCTTCGGCGCCATCGTCCCTGTTCAAATCCTGTAAGAATTCAAGTCGCGCGAGCCGAAACCCGAAACCGTGGCCACCCTAACCTTTACCGTCAATATGTCGCCGGCGCCATCACCCTCGCTCGGATTAGAACTTCTCATAAAGCACCTCGGCAAGTGCCGTGCGTGACAATAGCATTCGAATCCCTCACCGAGTCGAAAGTGCGAAAGGGGCTCCCTTGTCGTCACAAAGTCTTTCCAACCCGAGTCTCCCCGCCATTAGCCTTTCCAGCCGTAGTGATGATGAAAGACACCTTCTTCCCCAGGGCGGAACCGAAAACCAATTGCTTCCGCAACTCGCCTACGGAACCGAAAACCAATTTCTTCCGCAACTTGCCTATCGAGCCGAGAACAAAATGTGTCCGCGACATAGCCTATCCCCTCAGGAGCATTCCAAACTCATCCTTTTAAGAGATTCAAATCTTTCAATTTATGTTTCATGTTGAAATAGTGTTTTGCTTCCTAAATATGCAGCTTCATTGACTTATCTCATTGATATTAAAACGATGTTGCTCTCTGTTAAAACCTCACAGTATGTTGCTCAAGTTAATGATGACTTGTATATGGATGTTATCAGGGATAAGTCAAGATGCCGAAAACCGGTAAGAAGAAGGCTAAGATGACAGAAAAGAAACCTGCCCCTCCTAAAACTGAAACTTCACTCCAAGACACTAGGTGCACCACTGGTGTCCCTCCAGAAATCAGATGGGGTGACATCTATAGAATGATCCGGGACCAGGAGATCCCAGATATGTTGTTAGAAGAAGGGCCAATTTATCTGAATATCAAAGCCTCAGGCATAACCAGAGCTGCTACCCGCCCTGAGCTGTTCCCCTGTGCTGAAGTGATCGGATGGATACTCCAGCATGCCGATGCTGACTTGAGAGTGATAAATGACAGCAGTAAAGTGGCCATTTCCTCATTTCAACCCGCGTATCTTGCGGAAGCCTACAAGTTTCCCTGGGTCCAACAAGCTCTGACGGATGAATGGCTGAGCCAAATGAACAACGCCGAGATGGCCAAGAAGCTACTAATAGCAGGAAAACATTTGAGGAAGAAAGGGAGTGATGAGTATGACGTACAAAATCTAAGAGCTCCTTTTAGATTGATTGCCTTGATGCTGTGCAGAATCTTCGGCATGCCCGATGGCACAGTATACAAGATTCATTGGGTCCCTATCATCCACTATGTGGCATTTAAGGGAATTGTGTTTGACTGGGCCACTCTCCTGTCAGATAGTTTGGCCTCAATGATAATGGATGCAAGGGAAGGAATAGCCTTGAAGAAGGATGAATTCTTCATGTCTTCATATCTGATAGATTGTATCTTGGCCAATATAGACTTCCCCAAATTAGGCTGCACATGGGATAAGGCCACCATGCCAGTCTATATCGCTTACAAGATGTTGTGGGCTCAGAATTACAAGCCCAGCTACAAACTCATCTGCGAGGGGTTCATAATGCCCCTGTATGAGAAGATATTCAAGGAGGAACCCAGCTGCTTATCAGAGAATGCGTTGGAAGTCCTTGAAAATTACGGAGATTTCTACTTTTCAGAACAGGGCACCTACCTGAGAATGTTTGGAGGGACTAAGCCTCCATACATTTTGCCACAGTATGCCACAGATTATGTGGTCCTCAAAGAAGCAGTAAGGCAAATTTTCCTCGATGGGATTGGAGCAATGCTCCACAAACAGCATAAGGCTTCCTTTCCCCCTCTATCGTTCTGCATTGGCGCTTACAAGTTCTCGGGGGTTTCCTCAGCTGAGGAGTTTGTTCAAGAGTTGAAGGCCTTCCACTTTGGTGAGGTTATCTTCCACAGGAACGACAGAAAGGGTAAAGTGGTCGAGCATTGCAAGGACATCTACGCTCATTTTGAATACTCGCATTATCCCGATGCTGAGGAAGAGGCATTCAGAGGCATTAGCAATATGTTTGAACTGCGAATCTGTCGCCATGGCACTGGGGCAAGCTCTAGTTCAGCCAAAATCCAGAATACCAGTCAGCAGCAGGAGCAAGAAGCTGAAGATGCCCGAGCTCAGGAGGAGCTCAGATTAAGAGAATAAGCAAGAGTACTTCAAGAAGCTGAAAACGCCAGATTGCAGCGGGAGGCGGAAGCAGCAAGAATACAGCAGGAAGCTGAAGTGGCAAGGATGCATGAAGAGGCGGAAAAGGAAAGCCGGCGGAAAGAAGCTGAGAAATCCCAGAAGCAGAAAGAGGCAGAAGCTGAACAAGCTAAAGCAGAAAGGAAGGAAGAAGAGGAGCATAAAGCGGAGGAGGATGCCCAAGCAGGTGGGTCCGGTGTCCAAGACATGGAGATAGACACCTCTCAAGCACGTGGCTCTGATACCCAAAAGGAAGGAGTAGACCCTGCTCAGGAAGTCCGGACCCCATCTATGGAAGAGGACATAGACATCATAAACCGACCAATTATCTCGTACACTCCATCGGGAAAGCGTACGGTGTCCAAATGGAATGAGTTTGTCTATGATAAGAAAAGAAAAGCAATGGTCCTCCAATCAGAAGAGAGGATTAAAAGTCCCTTCCATGAGGACATCGTTACTCACCGAAAGGTCACTGTCATGCAGAACACAGATCAAGATCTCATTGCTATGGCATCCGTAGTTATAGCGACAGCACAGGAATCATTTGCCAATGTAGGGGTTATAGTTAAAGAAAATATATTGACAAAGAAAAGAGCTCGTACGCTACAACAGACTGTGGCTAATGAGAAATCCCAAAGAGATCTGGCAGTGAACAAATATGATTGCTTGTACGCTGAGCATAAGGAGCTGTCAAACAAGTACAGCCAGTTGGAGGAGGAAAAGGACCAGCTAACACTCCAAATAATGATTGTGGAAGCGGAGAAGAATGGAGCAGAAGAAAAGGCATCTCAGCTAGAAGCCGACAAGCAAGCATTAGATGAGCGTTTAGAGCAAGCGGAGAGCAGAACGATGGACATATCTCCCTTCCACGAGCTGTCATGCAACATCCTGCAGCAAGTGTATAGTACTCAGGAGCTAATCACTGATGAGGTGTGCAAACTCAAGGCCATGGTGGTTAGGTTAAAAGAGATTAATGCGGAATCCCATAGGCTCAAAGCAAAGAATACCCGCGTTAAGGCAAATATCATCAGCCAGATGGCATGGAGAGAAGGAAAAGGGGGTTTCCCTGCACACCTCCCATTTAAATCTGTGGACAGTTTTAATGAGGACGTAGCACTGTTGGAGTTTGGCAGAAACTGCGCCAGTAAGCTGATGGCCAGTGTGCAAAGAACAACAGATAAGATCAGCAGTCTCTACCAGAGGCTCCAAGAGGCACATGTCAAATGCACATTGAGTTTCCCTCAGTCCCTGGAGGACTTTCCGGAGAAGGAGCAGCGCTTGTCCCAACTAAAGGCAGAATTGGGCATTCAAACGGAACATGTAAAGAGGATTGATGTCCTGGCTGTTGATGACCTTCAACATTATATTGGATCATCATCACTCCACAACCATCTGCTGAAGGAAGTGCATCAAATTGCAGTGGCAGAAGTTCAAAGCATTAAAGCAGAGCTCAGGAAGAATGTGACTTCTCAGAAAATCTTGTTCCCTGCTACAGCAAACATAGTCATAAGGGACACAGGTGTGTGGTACAGCTACATAGCAGAGGAGGAAAGGAAAGCTGCAGCAGCAGTAGGAGCATCAGCAGATCCAGGATCTTCTCTCCCAGCAGCCACTTCAGCTACAGCAGTAGGTTCGAGTCCCTCTTTCCCGGCAGTCATTCCAGAGACTCCAACTAGCTCAATCCCTCCTTCCCAGGCGCAATCAGCAGCCTCAATCGACTTGGGAGACCCTTCCCCAGCTAAGGCTCACGCACAAGAGTAAAAGAGGCTGAATTCAGTTGAGCAACTCTCTTCAGCCAAACACGTGCCCAGCATGGAAAGCTCTGGTGTTAGCCAATTTTCTGCTATGTGTATTTTGAATATGTAAGGCGTAAGCCATGGGACAGCTGTCCCTATTTTTGTCAAAACAATTTTGTAAAGGAAATGGTCATTTTTGGTGGTCGATTATAGAGGAAATTCCTATAAATGACAGGTGGAAGATGCTAGGTGTCATCCCAAAGGGCAGATTTGTAGCTATACATAAAAGCTAGGAAAGATTAGAAAGGACTTTTGACAGGGAAGGAGATTTTGAAACCAATACGAGCTATCTTGTATCAGGCCTGTAAAATTGAATTTTCTAATAGAAGCCATGGGAGATGGACGTTTTGCATGGGATGTTGGACGGTTGTATGCTGGACTATTTTAATGACTGCTGTTCTGTGATGTGAGATCATTCTTACCATCTGAACTATTTCTGTGTATTAATGATTTTGCTCCTCCCTGTGCATACGATTTTCTTTATTTTGTGAACAATGAATGTGTTTCATGTTAAATCGGGAGCTATCTGTTGATTTCTTCATCTTTGCTATAGAATTCTCTTTTAGATCAAATGGCTAACTCTTCTTTCTTCAAGATCATCCCTACTGCTCGTTGTTCACCCTTTAAATTTGCTCTTCGCAGGGATCTTTAGATTTACTTCAGTTTCTGGTAAAACTAGTTCCGTTTCTTTATTTCCGTCTACCTAGATTAGATGAGTTTACTTCTTTCTTTGGTGAGTAATGAAATTTATCATTTATAATCAGAAGCTACCTTCTAAGACCTTTTGCTGTGGTGTTTCTCTTTAAGATCCAATGGCTTCCTGTTCATTCTTGAAAGATAACTCTCACGGTTCATTTCTCACACTTTAACTACGTTTCCTGCGAGGATAGGTAGATTTGCTTTATTCTTTACTAGATTTAGATCTGTTTTGGTTGTGCATTTAGAACAAACATAGACTAGGCACTTGCATCTCATTTAAAACACGTAAAACCCAAAAGAAAGGTGGATCGGGCCATAACCGATAGAATCGAATTTAAACTCCAAATCCACGGTTGCCGGAACCGCTAACCGGACTGATTCCCTACACCAAACGAGAGATAGTCTAATTGGGACCATCTCTCGGGGAGAATCCCTTTCTGATTGATGCTACGATATCCGAGGCATCAACAATGCCATAGGACAAAACCTCGAAAGAGCATCTGCCAGATATCCCAGGGCACCGAATTACATTCCATAGGAAAAACCTTGAAAGACTATCTGCAGATCTCCCAGGGCCATATTATATGTCTTCCTAGAGCAAAACCTCGAAAGAGCATTTTCCAGATATCCCAGGGCACCGAATTATATGCCATAGGCAAAACCTCGAAACACTATCTGCAAATCTCCCAGGGCACCGAATTACATGCTCATTTGCACAACCTGATCCATGGCCATAGAGTATCAACCTGATACTCACCATACATCATCCTGATGTACACATGATCATCCTGATCATCATCACTGCAACATCCTGCTGCATGTCATCTGGAGCAACATCCTGAAGCTTGTCATCCATGATCATCCTGATCATACAATGCATCTACCTAATGCATACCAAGTATCTACCTGATACATATCATCATACATGATCCACCTGATCATACAATGTATCCACCTGATACAAATACAAATACATGATATATATCATCATACATGATCCACCTGATCATACAATGTATCCACCTGATACATATACATATACATGGTCCAAGCATCCAACATGATGCATATACAAAAATACATACACATGATCCATCCGATCATATCCAGCATCCAACATGATGCGTACATACATACAAATGATCCAACTTATCATATCCAGCATCCATACATATAAATGATCCAACTGATCATATCCAACATGATGCATACATACATACATAAAAATGATCCAACTGATCATATCTAGCAGAAACCAGAACATCATCCTGATGCTCATCATCCAGCGCTTACATCCACAACCATGTGAAGGATCCTCCTTCCAACATGCTTGGAATGGCTTCAGCAAATGTGTCCATCACTTCTTCCTCGAAGTGTCCTCGATCTGAAGAACGCCAAGCCTCTCTCTGAAGTACTCGAACTTCACCCTGGCTAGTGGCTTCATCAGCACATCTGCAATCTGCTCGTCCATTGCAACATACAGGAGCTTCACAGCTCCTCTCTGTACCATATCCCTGATATAGTGATATTTGATCTTTATGTGTTTCGACCTGTCATGAAACATTGGGTTCTCGGACAGCTTCACACAACTCTGGTTATCACAGAAGATACCAATAGTATCCAACGGGGGATCAAATAACTCAGACAGTAGCTTCCATAGCCATACTGCCTCACAACTAGCTGAACAGGCTGCAACATACTCTGCCTCAACTGTACACAGTGCCACGCAGGATGGCTTCCTGCTAAACCATGAGATCACACCTGATCCCATACTGAAGCAACACCCAGATGTGCTCTTCCTATCTGTAGCACTACTAGCCCAATCTGAATCAATATAACCCTGTAGGTTAAACTTTTGATTTGCTTCATACTTGAGCCCATAATCCACTGTACCCTTCAGGTACCTCAGAATATGCTTTACAGCAACCAAGTGAACACTCCTCGTATCCGTCAGGAACTGGCTCAATGTGTTCACATCAAAGCAAATGTCCGGTCTCGTGTTCGTCAGGTACATCAAGGACCCAATCATCTGACGATACATAGAGACATCAACCGGCTTAGATGAAGCATCACATAGAAGCTTCAGATTCGATGCCATAGGTGTGGCCATGGCCTTGCAATCCATCATCCCAAATATCTTCAGGATATCTACTGTGTACTTCCCTTGACCAAGGAAGATCCCACCTGCACTCTGCCACACCTCCATACCTAGGAAATAGTGCATCATTCCCAAATATTTCATATCAAATTCAGCAGCAAGCTTCCTCTTAGTATCTGCAATCAACCTGTCATCTCCTGTTACAAATAAGTCATCCTCATACAGGAGTAGAATCACAGGATTCCCTTCCTCAATCCTGTAATAGAGGTTGGAATCCGCTTTACTCTTGGTAAAGCCAAAACTAGATAGGAAACTGTCCATCCTACCATACCAGGTTCTGGGATCTTGTTTCAAGCCATACAAGGCTTTGTTCAATCTGCACACGTATGACTCCCTGTCATGTATTTCAAAACCGAGTGGTTGTTCTGCATATACTTCCTATTCAACTACACCATTCAAGAAAGCAGTCTTGACATCCATTTGGTGTATTTTCCATTTCATTGCTGCAGCCAGAGAAAATACTGTTTTGATGGAAGTATACCTGGCTACAGGTGCAAAATTTTCTTCATAATCTATTCCCTCTTTCTGAGAGAAGCCACGAGCTACGAATCTTGCCTTGTATTTATCCACACTGCTGTTGGAGAGAACTTCCGCAGCAGTTAGGAAGCTGCTAATTTTGGGAAGGATAACTAATTTTGGAGAGAAAGTACCAATTTTGGTGGTAAGACAAAGATATCGCCGTAGCACAAATTCCGGCGGGAATCACGGCGATAGGTACAGAAAAGTCAAGCATGTGGTACAAAGAAGAGGCCGAAGGGAGAGCTCAACCACCGCAATAAAGGCACCGGAGATGAAGAGAGGGTTCAACTACCCTCATTAAAGAAGAAGGACCACAGTCAGCGTTGCTTGAACCAAGAAGAAGCGACGGGCCGATGCATTAAAGACTAAGGACTGCAGGAAGCGGCGACGAGACAGAAGGCGGCCATGGAAGTACAGCCAGTTGACTGTAAGTGGTTAGGGTTGAGTCACTGTTGGGATAAGGCCCACAGTTTTGTAACTGCGATGAGACCTTCGGGCCATCTATATATAGTAGTCTTTTTATAGGATAAGGGGTTGGCCACATAGCGATAGAGACCTCAGGTAGATGCTAGTCAAGTCTTTTGTTGTTGCAAGCCTGAACATCCCTGAGACGACAAGGGCCGACCTGTTGGGAGAGTGCAATCCGCAGGGATTGCGAGAGGAAGAGAGTGCACTGTGAAGGCAAGAAGAGAAAAGAGGTCTATAGAGAAGGGCTCCCACTGAGGTGGAGTTTCCCAGAAGACCCCTGTTGTAAAGAGTGGAACGGAGCTGTGTTTATTCCCCAGAGTTGTAAGCAAGAACCGCAGTTCCCCTGGGCGTAGTCTTTGCCCTGGGAGTATCAATGTGTTTATCTAAGTAGCACTATTGTAATTGTGTAGCCATTGATCTCATTCACGTGTTTGTGCTATATATATGAATGCTTCAATCTATTATAAGTAATGTACATGGTCGTCAGTTAACTTCTGAATGATGTATAACAATTGCGATAATCATAGCTAACCTCATTGCGAACTAGATAAGTGTTGAACAGAGGTTAATGTGCGAGTAAGAACTAAATATGAGGTGTGAATGGTTTATTTAGACATTGCGCAAAGTAATGTTCTACCTAGTTACGTGTGCGAGATATCAAGGGTCGAGTTCATTAGCGAGGGTTAGGCTTGTAGGCTGAATGTTGTTGCTAACTGCAGTACCAGGATAAGGATAGCTAAGACCGCCTATTAACCCAGGAAGCGGTCAAAGTTCGCTTGCCGCAGGAACTAGAAGGGGAAGATATCGCACCTACGATATCTTGGGTATCGCTAGACGGTTTCACATAGGGAAAGACTTATCGCATTCCCTGCATACCGCGATAAGACAGAGGCGTAGCCGGAGTAATGGAATGAGATAGACAGCTTCTGTGAAAGGAGTCAAGGAGGGTTTAACCACCCTGGATGCCTCGGAACTTGGCTGAGGACACTTGAGTCTTCTGCCTCCCATTAGAATCACTTCGGGTGAGACTTCAGGTTGCTTCTGCGACCTGTTGCCGAAAGGGCCAGTGAGCTAAGGGTTCTGTTGGTCTAAAAGATTACCGCCAGCCCGGGTCTGTCCAGAGAGAAAGGATTAAAGATCAACAAATGGTTCCGTTGCCGGTTTGAACACATTGAGCTGATGTTCTGTTGGCATCCTACCAAGCAAGAACTTAACCAGTGGGTTGAGTCAAAAGAAAGAGAGTTTGCTGCAAAAGAAAACAAGAATCCTAGACTGAGCATTGAGGCTTGGCTACAGAAGCACCTTTTTACAGATCTCCACGAGATATTCTTCGTAACTTATGCTATTGAGTTATATGGTTGGTTATCAAAGCTTGTTGACAACAGCGGTGTCAAGAAGAATCGAGAAGTTGTCTGGACAGCAGAGCTGATTCAGACCTTGAAAGGTGTCGATAACCCCATCTCACGCGCAGTAGACTTCTGGCTTGCGAGTCTGCTGGAAGGCTTCATCACAGAGTTCGCGGTTGATCAGAGAAAGAGTTTCAGCGCAGCAGAACGGTACTTCTTCAAGGGTTATCGCGGTAAGTACCTAAATTCTCTAAGTCTGTCCATTAAGCAATTACTATATGAAAAAGGAGCACTGGATATACTCTCAGATGAATAGTAGCATGATATTGTAATGTCAGTAGACTCTGAAAGTGATTACGAGTATCTTGGACATACACGTAGTGGTAAAAGATATAGAGTCAACGATTCACCTTCTTCTGAAGAAGACAGCACAGATCACCCGAGACAGCAGAGTCAGAACCCTAGGACTCCTCAAAAGCCAGTCGGAACTCAGAATAATCCCGCAGGAACCCCGTCCAGTAGCTCTTATACAGCAAATACTACCGCTACACCCTCCACATCTACACAGCCGAGTGGTAGTCATACAGCAAACCAGAACCCACCATCTAGAAACAGAATGGGAGATGATATGAAGCTACCAACATTCAAAGGTACAGGGTCGGAGGACCCTGAGCAACACTGGTTCTTATGCGAAGCCATATGGACCATTAAGCAAATACAAGATGATAATGTCAAGCTTGTCCAGCTGGCCACCACATTTAGAGAAAGAGCATTAACTTGGTATATGAAGTATACCACTGGCCATAACAGAACGCTTGCACAGGTTAGAACTGCTATGATTAAAGAGTTTAAAAAACCTAAATCCGAGTCACAATGCATAGCAGAACTTAAAGATATTAAACAATTGCCTACGGAGACGGTTTGGGATTTTGACCAGAGATTCAAGACCCTCATTGATCAGGTAAGCTTTGAGCTTGCGCCTCAACAGCATAAAGAATGGTTTATCGCAGCAATATTACCACACATCAGACTTCCGCTAATGCAACAGAAATTAAATACACAAGATGAAGCATTAGAAATGGCAATGAAACTAGAGGCTTCACCTCTAGCAGAAACTAGCACCGGTCTCACTAATCTGCAAAATCAGCTAGCTAACCTCACCTTACAGCTGCATGAAATTAAGAAAGGAAAGGAGGTTGCGCATGAAATATGGTGTACTAAGTGTAAAGCGCAGGGACACAGTAAGGATAACTGCCCTGTCTTTGCTGACTATATCGCCAGTGGAGCTCCTAACCCGTTGATGCAGAACCAGGGGCCATGGTGCGAGATTTGTAGAACCAGAGGACACAGTCCTCAGGAATGCCCTCTCCTTCAGAAATATGTGCAGACACCAAAGAACCTATATTGCAACTTCTGTAAATCTGTGGGACATGACGAAAATAATTGTAGAGCTTATGAGTTAATGATAGAAAGGAAGCATGACCTCTACAGAGTTCAGTCAGAAGCATCCGGACCAGCAGTACGTGCACAAACTGATCCGAATCAGGGAGGCCGTGGAGGAAATTTCAGAGGCCGAGGACGCGGAGGAGGCTATGAATCTGGCCGTGGCCGTGGAACTATCACCTGTTATAACTGTGGAGGCACAGGACATTACGCTAGGGACTGTCAGAACCCTACTACAACGTGCAAGTATTGTAAATCTTATGACCACACAATAGAGGAATGTCCCATACTGATAGCTAAGATCAAGGACACTAAGCCAGCAACCAATCAGACTATCCAGTTTATCGCTGCTGAGCAGAACGAAGCCGAACCACGGGTCAATATTGTAACTCGCAGTGGTCTCTCCACAAGCAACATATCGCAGGACGTGGAAAAAACGACAGGAACGCAGTGGGTGCGCAAAGCTCCAGGAAAACCTATCCCACTTGATCTACAGAAGAATAAGGAGGCATTTCAACAAACTAAGACTTTCTTTGCTGAACAAACACCGCCCAGATCACTATTATTACCATCTCAGGGTATACCACGGAAACCACCGCAGGATGTTAGTACTACGCAGATACCACAGGCTAGCACATCTGGGAGATGTGACGAAGAGGAATTGACCGGGAGTGTACAGTCCTTCTTGCAGAGTTGTTTGAAACTTCTAAGAAATGGGAAAGCTGTAGAGGAACTTCAGAAAGTTATTGACCAATGTCAACAGAGCCCTTCTGTGAGCAATACACAGCGCACCATTCACCATATAATGGGCCATACAAGGACAGGAAGAGAGATGAGGCTCACAGCGCAGATCGGACTATTTGAAATGGATGAGGTTATCCTAGACTTAGGTTCAGAAGTAAATGTCTTGACTAAACAGACATGGGAACAGATGGGAAGTCCAAAACTAAGCAGATCCCCTATCCATCTCAGACTAGCTAATCAGCAGAGAATATCACCGATGGGTCGCCTATCGCATGTCCCAGTGGACATCGACGGAGTTCACACATATGCCGATTTTGAGATCATAGAAATTATTGGTGACACCAAACCCTATCCAGCTCTATTAGGTATTGATTGGGCTTTTGATAACAAGGCTGTTATCAACTTAAAGAAAAGGCAGATGACATTTGAAGATGCTCAAGTCCGGGTCATCGCACCATTAGACCCTTTACAGGGTCCTCGCTACATTGATCCAATCAAAGCAGAAGAGGAGGTGCATAACATGGAAAATTTGTACCAAATGACTTCTAATCAGACAGATTACATTGATCCTACAGCTGATGGACATATCAGCTGGAGATGTGATAGTTCATGCACATCAGATTCAGATGTTGGCTTAGAGAATTGGCAAAATAGACTCCACGAAGTTTCTATCCGCAGATGCGCATTCATGACTAAATCACTGCGATGGATTGGGACAGAAAACAGGTATATTCCAACTTTTGATGGATTAGCAGATGTTAATGATTTTTTGCAGCAGTTTGAACAAGAGATTCCTCAAGAGCAGAGGATGGAGGTTTTTGACCTTGCAGTTCGAGCCACACCTGCAAGATGGTGGTACACACACAAGGAACATATCGCATCATGGTATGATTGTAAGAGATTGATGCGCATTAGATTCTCTAAAGAAAGAGACTCTACACAGCGGAAATATACAGGGGAGAGTGATCCCAGAGCACACATTAGGAACTGTGAACAGAGTTGGCTAGAAATTCCAGCAGAAGAATGGGTTCATTTGTTTATCCACACACTGGATACAGTTCCAAGGAATTGGTATACAGAAACAGAGCTAAGAAAAGGAACTATCTCATGGCCTATTATGATTGAAAACTTTTTGGTCACGTTCAGTTTTGAATCTGAGCATCTAAGCATTGATCGGGCCTTGAAGATCATAAAGACTAAAATATTTGAGGATTGCCCATTACCAGCGGATTCGCAACCCGAGTGGGCTATCCAGATGGAACATGCACTAGAATGTTACAACTGCGCACAAGACTCAAGCGATGAGGATGAAGATCCTCGCAGTATCAATATCGCAGAAACAGAAGGTACACGTGAAGTTGAAGGCCCGCACTTAGAAATCCCAGCTGTAACAGAACCAATCAAGATTAGAAAGAGCAATATTGGCACAGAAACAGACCCTAAGTTTGCCTCTATTGGAGATTATTGGGATGATGAGACAATTGGCCAACTCACAGACCTATTACATGAGTATCAGGACCTGTTTCCTACCAACTTTACAGAAATGAAGGGAATAGTGGGTGACCTCGGAGTCATGAGAATACCGCTTAAGGAGGACGCTAAGCCGGTTAAGCAACGTCCATACAGGTTGAATCCGCGGTATAAAGCAAAAGTAAAAGATGAAATAGATAAGATGCTAGCAGCAGGCATCATTGAACCTGTTGAAGAAAGTGAGTGGGTTAGTCCCATGGTAGTACAAGAAAAGAAAACAAAAGGAGACATCAGGATCTGTGTCGACTTGCGCAAACTGAATGATGCATCGCTGCATGACCCATTTCCGACACCATTCACTGATGAAGTCTTAGACAATGTTGGAGGACAAGAAATCTATTCATTTACTGATGGCTTTTCAGGCTATCACCAGATAAGAATCCATCCAGACGACAGGCACAAGACCACATTTGCGACAGAATGGGGCTCCTTTCAGTATACGGTAATGCCCTTTGGTCTTAAGAATGCCCCAGCAATTTTTTCTAGAGTAGTTGTTGCTGTCTTTAAGGAATACATCCATCAATTTCTAGAAGTTTATTTTGATGATTGGACTGTATTTGGACTAGTCAAGAAGCACATAGGAAACCTGCGATTAATGTTTGAAAAATGTAGACAGCACCAGATTTCCCTTAACTTAAAAAAATGTATATTTTGTGCGCCTTTTGGTACGTTGTTGGGTCACATTGTGTGCAGACAAGGCTTGATGGTAGATCCTGCGAAGATCGCCATCATTGTCAATTTACCAGCACCTAACTCAGTAAAGCAGCTGAGAACTACACTTGGTCATACTGGGTATTACAGAAAGTTTATCAAAGGTTATGCCAAGATTACCGCACCAATGGAGAAATTATTAAAGAAGGATATCAAATTTCAATGGAATGAGGAATGTCAGAAGAGTCTTGACGCTCTAAAAGAAAAAATGGTTACAGCACCTATTCTGGTATTTCCAGATTGGAACAAGCCTTTTCATGTTCATGTGGATGCATCTGGCATCGCACTGGGCATTATTCTCACGCAACCAGGCGAAGGGGGTATTGACCACCCTATCGCATATTCGAGCAGGAGACTATCGACAGCTGAGAAGAATTACACCACCACAGAGAGAGAAGGGTTAGCAATGGTGTATGCCTTACAGAAATTTCGGCACTATTTATTGGGTGCCCCGTTCAAGATGTTCACCGACCATTCTGCATTAAAGTACTTGGTCAATAAGCCAGTGTTAGGGGGAAGAATATGCAGATGGCTATTGTTGTTCCAGGAATATGATTTTGAAATCATTGTTAAGCCAGGAAGACTAAATGCAGGACCTGATCACCTGTCAAGGCTAGACTCAGGTGAAGAACCAAGTAATTTAGAGGACAACTTGCCTGATGCGCAATTGTTCTCCATTCAGATCGCAGATGAAAATTATGGAGACATAATTCAATTCCTTACTACAGGGTGGGCACCACCTGAGGTTACCAAGCAACAAAAGAAACAATTAGTGGTGAAAGCAGCAGACTTCACCCTGATTGCAGGACACCTCTATAAGTTAGGACCAGATGAAATCTTGCGCAGATGCGTTATGCCCCACGAGAAACAGACCATTCTTAAGGAAGCACATTCGGGCATCGCAGGAGGCCATTTCGCAGGGAAGCCTACCGCTCAGAAGATCCTAGCAGCAGGACTATGGTGGCCTACATTACATAAAGACAGTAAAGAGTTTTGCAGATCATGCGATATCTGCCAAAGAACAGGAAAGCCCTCCAGAAGAGATGAAATGCCGTTGCGACCACAGATAACGCTACGCGCATTCGATAAGTGGGCCATAGACTTCGTGGGTCCTATTAACCCCCCAGGAAAACGAACTGGTGCGAGATATATAATTACAGCAACAGAATACCTCACCAGGTGGGCTGAGGCGAAAGCAGTCAGGAATTGTGATGCTGCTACAGCAGCACAATTTATTTTTGAAAACATCATCACTAGATTTGGATGCCCAGTGACTTTGATGAGTGATCAAGGCACACATTTTTTGAATAGCACCATAGAAGCCTTGACAGAGGAATTTGAAATACAGCACCATAAGAGTACACCTTACCACCCTCAAGCCAATGGTACGGTGGAGGCTTTCAATAAGATATTAGAACATGCTCTTACAAAGATTTGTAACAGTCAAAGAGATGACTGGGACCTCAGAGTTAATGCTGTATTATGGGCTTACAGGACCACCTGTAAGAAACTAACAGGGCACACACCTTTCAGCCTGGTATATGGACAAGAGGCTGTTATGCCTATGGAATACATCTTACCCAGTCTAAGGATTGCTCAGCTTACAGAGATGGCTGATTCTGATACTTTAGAGGAGAGATTGGCACAGCTGCTCAATCTGGAGGAAGATAGATTTATCGCAGGATTCCATCAAAAAGTGCAGAAAGCACGAGAAAAAGCTTGGCATGATAGGCATATCAAGAACAAAATCTTTCAGCTTGGAGACTTGGTACTCCTTTATGACAGTAAGTTTATAAAGTTCCCTGGAAAATTCAAAACTCATTGGTTAGGACCCTATCAAATCCAGCAAATAACAGATGGAGGTGCTATACAGCTTTGTACTATGAGTGGGGAGTTTCTTCCTACCCTGATCAATGGCAGTCGGCTTAAGCCGTATCGCGAAGGCCATGCCACCTCCTAGCCCTAGCCCAGGAAGGAAGCAAATGGTGCAGATGCTCAGTGTAGTTGAAATGAAGCATCGCACCCTAAGGAGTCTACACCGGGAAATGCTTCAGATAAGAATTCGCAGCCAGTTTTCCTGGTGGTTGCGATAATTTTGATAAGAGGCGAGTTTTTGGCACTTTCCACTTCCAAACGATGCGATATCTTATCGCAGAGGACAGAAAACAGATTGATGCGATATCAAATTTTGAATTGATCAGAGGGCTAATCACTTCGTCATCTGACAAGCATTAACTGCACGGCTGACAAGTATCTGTTGTACTAAGATTTGGCAGCAGTACGACGATTCTTCTAGATTTGGAAAATCCGATGCGACATCACTCCGGCGCACAGTTTCCCAGCGAAATTTCAAACGGTGTTTGCAATAAATAGGCGCGGGGTGCTGTCTTGTCTATGCATTAAATACCGCCAACGGGTCCAGTCACTGGTCCGTTGCCATTTGAAATTCCGCCTGATGATAAATGCACGTTCTATTCAAAGCACGGGGCTACTTAGTCATTTTCACCAAAAGAGTTGAGCGCAGTTGAGCTGAGCCAAGCGTATTCTTAGCAGAGTTCCGAACAGGGAAACTAGAAACAGTTGCAGACTCTGATTTGCAGTAAGATTAGCAATCATAGGAAGTCCAGAGTACCACAGGGGAAGGCGCCTCGCGCCAGACGAGCCTCTCGAAGACGTGTTGCAGAGATTCCAAAGGGGTGGAATTGAGTGCGCTATGACTTCAGTTGTGGCGGAGAAAGGAAAGAAAATTGCTGCTGGCTCTTCGACCATACGCCAGTCGCCGAGAACCTTAGCTAATATGGAACGTAGCGAGACCCTGAATAGCACAGAGTCAGAAGAACCGGAGCAGGAACTTCCGGAAGAAGTTACAGTCACTACCATATACTTCCCACCGAGAGTAGAGAATGCGCCAGCGATCGTCCTTCCAAGAGACTTTAAATATGAACTCATACTCCCGCCGCTGGATAACCGAGTGAAGGAAGAAGGTAACTTGTGGGGGAATATGCATGCTGTTAAGTTCACTGATTATAATCTGAGAGATTATACGCTGTACCCACAATTCCCGCCGCGATCGTTATATGACGATTCAGAGGAACCCAAGGACGCAGCACGATGAGTTCGTCCCCATGGACCATGTAAGCCATTTAGTACCGTCGGGACTGCTCAATCTCCTGGAGATCCCACACTTCGGACGGGGCCCGGAGGTCAATGCTGTGGTGCGGACGCTACTTTCATGCGTGCATGGCGGTTACTTATGGTTGGGTAACCGAATAGATGTCAATGTTGACCTCATTCACCGCATTACCAGTCTGTCGAAGACTGGTTTCGACCCACAGATAAATATTGATGGCGCCACAAAGGATACCAGGCTCTCAACCAAGCAGGTTGCGGAGTACAAGCTGCAAAGAGGAGGTCGCGCCTATGATGTCAATTCAATACAGGATGACACCTTGCGGTTTACTGTTAGTCTGTTGGCCGGAAAACTCCTTCTCAAGGTGAGGCCGAAGGAGGTCACAGGCTCAGTTATCCGCCTAGCGATCGAAGTCATAAACGGTAAACCTTACAACTGGAGTTTATTTTTGTTAAATAGTTTCTTTCAAGACTATGCGCAGGCGCAGCAGGATCCACTTCACAGCTTCCACTTCTCGTGGCTGCTGATCCTTATGGCTTTCATTGGATGGAAAGAGCTGCCCAATTCGCAGTTTCCACAACTGCCGCCAGGGGCGTGCAGAGGGTCGAGGTACTCCAATCTTTGGGCGAGTAGTCACCCAGAGAAACACAAGAATAACGCAATGGTATTCCATGAATATTATACGCTATTGCTTGAATCCGTCGCAACGATTCCGCGTGTCGACTCGCCGGTCGTTGATCTTTATCAGTCCAAGCTGGAATTTAAAGTCGACAGGGATAAAACCTACATCAGACCCAAAGGATTCAGGAAACATAACGAATGGGCCCCCGGCCCATATCGCATGGAAATCCAGCAGGTCGAAGATACCATTAAGAACTGTTTCGACGAGGACATGAAACAAATGTATGATGATCTATCCTCTGGCCTAGTTCCAGTTGATCCCCCAGCTGAGGATCCAGAAGATGTTCAGGAGGTAGATCCTGAGGACAAAGAGAAAGAACCAATGGGTTCTAAGAGAAAGGCTATTGAAGGCCCTTCTCCGGTGCGAGCAAAGAAGAAGAGAACAAAGGCGGTTACTTCCGACGAACCGCAGGCACCAGTCATGACAGAGGATGAGTATGATCTCATCGCCAGCCGAATACAGGAGAAGATGCGGGATAAATTCGCTGCGATTCAGTCATCGCAGGATCGTATGCGCATCAGCCTCGACAACAAACTGCGAGAGTTGAAGGCAATCACTGAGAAGACTGCTTCCATGCAGATTCAGCCAGCTCCAACTGCAGTCGCAGAAAGTTCGCAGCCCCCTTCGCAGAGTAGAGACGAAAGCATTGCAAGGGACCGCACGAACATTGTTCGTATACCGCCGAGAAGTATTAAGTTCCCTGTACCTATGGAAGTGCAGATGGTTCATCCTCTTGAGGTGAACCTACCAGAGGTACCTATGGATCAGTTGTACGAAATTTTCCAGCAGCTAGGCACGGAGCTGAGGCACAGAGAACAAGTCACATATGAGCAAAATGTTTTGCTGTCTAACGACAATGTGCAGCTCATTGCGCAGCATGAGGCAGAGAGTGCCCAGCTGACGCAATATGTTCAGCGAGAGAAGGATGTCTCTCTTGTTTTAAAGAATATCGCAGCAGAGCTTCCGCAGTGCGATATCAGGCCTGAGTTAGAAATAACTCATAAGATCAGAAAAATAGCGGAAAGAGCAAAGGCTCTAGATGAAGAGAAGAGAAAGATGGAGGAAGAATACGAAGCAAGGATTGCTGCACTAGAAGCAAATAAGCCACCTACTCCAGAGGAGATCCAAGAAGCACTAGTGCAAGCTTTCAGGGTTGTACAGACACAGATGCACTGTCGGGTGGAAGCAGCAGAGGCCATCCTGGAGGATGCATCAAAGACATGGCTGGAGCTAGAGGAGCTCCCACAGAAAGCCGAGCTCGATCAGCACATTAAGCACTATGAAGATGCGATATCAAGAGCTGAAGAAGAGTACAAGGGCTTGAGTGCTCTTGCGAAGATAAGAAAGAAAGGAGAAATCACACAAATTCAGCAGCAGGTGCAGAAATACAGAGAACAACAGATCAACCTGGCTAACGAAGTTAGCCCGCATGAAAGCAAAATCGCACATCTGGTTGATGAACTGGAGCAAAAGGTGAAAAGCTTCACCTCAAGTAAAGGAGTCATTGAGGGCACAGAGGACTCCTTGGTAACCGCTGAGCTGCTCAGCGCAGCGCAGGAAGAAGTAACACACATGGATGAAAGTATTAAAGCGCTTAAGGCACAATTCGCAGCAATCTCACGAGCAGCAAAGGATAAGCTTAGGCAGATGAATCAGGCTGTTGTTGCAAGTGGCTCGGGGACGAGCCACAAGTAAGTGTTAGGGGAGTTGTTGGAGAGAACTTCCGCAGCAGTTAGGAAGCTGCTAATTTTGGGAAGGATAACTAATTTTGGAGAGAAAGTACCAATTTTGGCGGTAAGACAAAGATATCGCCGTAGCACAAATTCCGGCGGGAATCACGGCGATAGGTACAGAAAAGTCAAGCATGTGGTACAAAGAAGAGGCCGAAGGGAGAGCTCAACCACCGCAATAAAGGCGCCGGAGATGAAGAGAGGGTTCAGCTACCCTCATTAAAGAAGAAGGACCACAGTCAGCGTTGCTTGAACCAAGAAGAAGCGACGGGCCGATGCATTAAAGACTAAGGACTGCAGGAAGCGGCGACGAGACAGAAGGCGGCCATGGAAGTACAGCCAGTTGACTGTAAGTGGTTAGGGTTGAGTCACTGTTGGGATAAGGCCCACAGTTTTGTAACTGCGATGAGACCTTCGGGCCATCTATATATAGTAGTCTTTTTATAGGATAAGGGGTTGGCCACATAGCGATAGAGACCTCAGGTAGATGCTAGTCAAGTCTTTTGTTGTTGCAAGCCTGAACATCCCTGAGACGACAAGGGCCGACCTGTTGGGAGAGTGCAATCCGCAGGGATTGCGAGAGGAAGAGAGTGCACTGTGAAGGCAAGAAGAGAAAAGAGGTCTATAGAGAAGGGCTCCCACTGAGGTGGAGTTTCCCAGAAGACCCCTGTTGTAAAGAGTGGAACGGAGCTGTGTTTATTCCCCAGAGTTGTAAGCAAGAACCGCAGTTCCCCTGGGCGTAGTCTTTTCCCTGGGAGTATCAATGTGTTTATCTAAGTAGCACTATTGTAATTGTGTAGCCATTGATCTCATTCACGTGTTTGTGCTATATATATGAATGCTTCAATCTGTTATAAGTAATGTACATGGTCGTCAGTTAACTTCTGAATGATGTATAACAATTGCGATAATCATAGCTAACCTCATTGCGAACTAGATAAGTGTTGAACAGAGGTTAATGTGCGAGTAAGAACTGAATATGAGGTGTGAATGGTTTATTTAGACATTGCGCAAAGTAATGTTCTACCTAGTTACGTGTGCGAGATATCAAGGGTCGAGTTCATTAGCGAGGGTTAGGCTTGTAGGCTGAATGTTGTTGCTAACTGCAGTACCAGGATAAGGATAGCTAAGACCGCCTATTAACCCAGGAAGCGGTCAAAGTTCGCTTGCCGCAGGAACTAGAAGGGGAAGATATCGCACCTACGATATCTTGGGTATCGCTAGACGGTTTCACATAGGGAAAGACTTATCGCATTCCCTGCATACCGCGATAAGACAGAGGCGTAGCCGGAGTAATGGAATGAGATAGACAGCTTCTGTGAAAGGAGTCAAGGAGGGTTTAACCACCCTGGATGCCTCGGAACTTGGCTGAGGACACTTGAGTCTTCTGCCTCCCATTAGAATCACTTCGGGTGAGACTTCAGGTTGCTTCTGCGACCTGTTGCCGAAAGGGCCAGTGAGCTAAGGGTTCTGTTGGTCTAAAAGATTACCGCCAGCCCGGGTCTGTCCAGAGAGAAAGGATTAAAGATCAACAACTGCCATCTACAGCATGCTTGATTTTGTAGATCCATTTGGAAGTCACAATAGACTTCTCTTTAGGTCTTAGGACAACATCCCAAATATCATTCTTCATTATTGATTGATATTCCTCAACCATGGCATCCTTCCATTCTTTCTTTTCCGCTGCTTCTTCATAACTGGAAGGCTCTTTGTTCATAATGTCACAGAGTAAAGCAACATAGCTGGTATGTGATCTGGTCCTCTTCTTTGCTATGTGTTCTTCTTCTGGAATGCCAAATCTTTCTGCATCTTGAATGAGCTCTCTAGCCCTTGCAGGTTTCCTCTTGTGAGAGTTATCTTCACGGGGTGGATCTACAGGTTCTTGTGGATCTTCAAACTCACAAACAACTTCTGGAACTGCTTCAGTCATGGTAGTGTCTTGAAATCTTGTTTCCTTAGGTTCTTCATAAACTTCGATAGGTGCCTTCCTTGATTTGATGAATGCTGAGTTTTCATCAAATGTTACATCCCTGCTGACATCAATCTTCTTGAACCCTAGAAAGTATATTCTGTAAGCCTTCAAGCTCTCACTGTAACCCACAAAGATACCCTTCTTTCCTGAAGGATCTAGTTTAGTCCTCTTTTCCTTTGGGACATGAGTGTATACTGGACAACCAAATATTCTGAGATGGCTGACTTCGGGTTTCTTACCAGAAAAGACCTTTTCTGGTGTCTTGTTGTCCAATATCTTGTGGGGTGTTCTGTTCTGCACATATACGGTTGTTCTAGCTGCTTCTGCACATAGATGCATAAGTAGATCCTGGTCATGGAGCATTGCTCTTGCTGCTTCCATGATTGTTCTGTTCTTTCTTTCTGCAACTCCATTCTGTTGTGGATTATACGGAGCAGACAACTCCCTCTTAATCCATGAATCACTAGAAAGCTTCTTGAAGTCACTTGAGGTGAATTCTCCACCATTGTCGGATCTGAATGTTTTGATCTTCTTGTCAGTTTGATTCTCCATCAAGGTTTTGAATTCCTTGAATTTATCAAACACCTCATCTTTTCTCTTCAAGAAGTATACCCAAGTCTTCCTGGAGAAGTCATCAATAAATGAGACATAGTAAACATACCCACTCAGGGAACTGGATGACATAGGACCACATACATCTGAGTGGATGATTTCTAGGATGTCTTTTTCCTTGCTTTCACTGCTTGGGAAATCCTTCTTAATGTTCTTACCTTTTGCACATCCTTTGCAAATACCTTCATGTTTGGTCTTGATTTCAGGAAGACCCTCTACTGCCTTGCTGGCAATTGGAAGTGCTCTATAGTGCATATGAGCAAGTCTTCTATGCCAAAGTTCACTTGGATCCATGGATTCATGCACCATGGCATGTTCAGGTTGTCCCTTCAATTTATACAAACCTCCCTCTTGCTCTCCAATCACTACTGCATCATCTATTTTCTTTCCCTTTGGCCACATTAGGACTTGTCCATCCACAAATGCAACCCTCATACCTTTTGTATCCAATGCAGAGATGGACAGTAAGTTCTTCTTGAGCCCAGGTACATAAAGGACTTCTTTCATCTTCAAGGATTTTCCAGAATCTAGGTTGTAGGAGGCTTCACCACTTCCTTTGATTGGGTATTGATAATCATCCCCAAGTTTCACCTTATGGGGTGATTCATGTTCAGATAGGTTCACAAAAGATTCCTTAAACCCAGTCATGTGTTTGGAAGCCCCACTGTCAATTAACCAATCATTACAACCATGAGAGATAGTGCATGTAAGAGCAGAGATCAGAATATACTCTTCTTCACTTGATGAGTCATCATCACTGTCACTTTTTGCCCTAGCCTTCTTCTTTGGGGGTTCATCATCTTCGGCAGCATGAGCATGAAACCTTCTTTTGCTGCCCTTCCTCTTTTTATTGTTGTTATTATTTTTGTTCTTGGGACAATCTGAGGCAAAGTGACCCTTCTCATTGCATGTGAAGCATCTTAGGTCCTTCTTACTCTTTTGATAGGATCTATTGTGGTGAGGGTGCTCCTTCTTGGTTTTGTTTCTTTTGGTGTGAGCTGCAAGAGCTTGATCTTCATCTCCCATCTTTTCCTCACGAGCTATAAGTCTAGCTTCTTCTTGAGAGCATTCTTCCTGCAATCTGTTGAAGGAGATCAACTTCTTCCTTGCACAAATTCCTTGAATGAAGGAATCCCATGACCTGGGTAGGCCATTTAGAGTGGTCATCACCACTTCACCATTCTCCACCATTTCATCCACTGCTTCTAGTTGTTCCTTGATCTGGGAGACCCTTGAAAAATAAATTTGAATGGTTTCTCCATTATGAAACTTTACTCCTTTCAATTGGTTCTGCAGGGTCATCTTCCGATTTATGTTCTTTCCTTCAAATAGCTTGGTCAAAGATTTAAACATCTCCTTGAGTGTCTTAAGAGAAGACACATGGGGTATGAGATGGTCTTTGATGGAATCATCAATGATTCTCTTTTCCTTGACCAAGTTCTTCTTATGCAATACCTTGGCCTCTTCATCCTCTGGGATAGGGATGTCTTCTTTCACATATGAGTCCAACTCATTCTCTTCCAAGATTAACCCAATCCTATACTTCCAGGCTCAGAAGTTATTAGCCCCTTCAAGCTTATCCTCAAGCTTGGTGTGGAGAGACATCTTAAAGAGTACTTCAAATGGAAAGAGAAAAGATTTACATCTTACCACTTGAGATGCTGAAAACTGGATCTGGTCCGGGATTAGGGTTTGTAGGAAAAACCCTAAAAATTCAAAATGTGAATTTCAAATTTTTGAAAGGATAGAAAGATGCGCCTTGATGAGCTGATCAGCCTGGTGTATTCAGAATTTGAGATCAGCAAAGTTTTGCCCTTCAGAATTGCCTTTTTGTCCTCCCAGGTTCACTAGGGAGAGCCCTGAATTAGGGTTTGAGTTTCCCGGAGATCTACCCAGCCAAAAATCTCGATCCAAAGCTCTAAAATTCGATTTTTGCAAGGAGCTTCCAACTGTGCCTTCAGATTCCAGAAATTCCTATTTTTGTGGAAACCCTAATTTTTAGGGCCAAATCTGAAAATGCTCGGAATTGAATTTTGATTGGATAGATAGATGCGCCTTGATGAGTAGAGTCAATCTACTATACTGATTTTCAAAAATATATGGAGAGAAACCCAATAAACAAGGAACTCAAGCTTCCGTCACTGCAAAATGTCTTCTTCTCAGGTTAGCTCTAATACCATGTTAAATTTTGAGCATTAATTCACAATACTCTAGGATCTTTGCTGAGAGAATAAAATATACAGTATATCAATGCATGACAATCACAATATGACAAGCATCACAAGAATCAAAAGCATAAGAGACAAGAGACACAGAGTTTCCGTGGGGAAAACCCTAAGGTGAAAAACCCCACAACTTCCTCAGCGATAGAGAGAGCAATGGCTCAACCAAAGTACAACCAAATAATACTGAGATAGTCTCCTAGTAGCAGATGATCCTCCTCCTCACTAGTGCGCCACTTTTTGAGTGAGAGTGAGTTACTTTTCCGAGTGTATAAAATAGAGATCTCTGATCTCTATTTATACTAACCTTTTTTCCCAGTGACCTTATGGGGCCCTGCTTGTCTAGCTAGGTACATCCACATTATATTATATATAATTCAGGGCCGACCCCACATGGTGGTCTAATAACCCATCGACAAGTACACACACTTGCGACACTTGTCAATCCACATGACGACACTTCCTTATAGAGGAATAACACATCTCTTATAAGGGTACAATAAATATATATAAAATACACAGATGAAATACATTCCGAAGTTACATATACATCAACATTATGGATAGAAGTCCATAGATTTACCCAGAACTACTTAAAATTTTGAGTTGAGTCAATAGTTCATCAAATAAAACTTCAGTTGAAAGGATATAATCCGAATGACTAGAAGTGACCATAAGAAAATTAAAATGCAATCAAAGTAAGCAATAAAAGGTAAATCCTACTTAATCACTATAAACCAAAGAAAAGCAATGAAATCGAGAAAAAAACATAAAATTGAAATGAAATTGTAAGTTTATTTATTTATTGACCAACGGTCTCTTGACACAACTAGGTGAAATATTATTTTGGGACTTGGCCATTTACAAGAAGGAGGTTTATTTTCCCTTCCAAGCTCTACAATCTGTATGTGCCAAAACCATATTTTTTGCTATCAAGTATGGACCCAACCAAAGTTGTTGAAACTTTGTGTGTTTACTTTTCTTCTTATGAAGATTGTCTCATTTAGAACAATGTTTGAAGACACACGAGAAAATAGAACTTGGGAATGATTTGTCCATAGTGCCTTCATTATTGTATTAAAGAATATGGTCAAGATTGATAGTGATTTATCAAATACTTAAAAGAGTATTGTTGAAAACCTTCTCCACCTAAAACATGGTATTGTATTTGCTAGGATCTAAATCTGGTTGAGAAAGTATATAAACCCAATGTATCACTTCATGCTTAAATATGGTTAATTATGCAAAATGTTACGTGGTTAAAGACGTAGAGAAGGTGAATATAAACAATGAATAATCCACCACTATTCCAACACTAATTTCATGTAAAAAATATTTACATTGTATTTATTCTCCAAATAATACATTATGCTATATTTTGTGATGAAAGTTATTGCGTTCAAACATTAGTTTTTGTTTCTTTAATTTTAAATAAGTCCTTGAATTTATGATTTTCTCATGTAGTTTAAAATAACTTATTGATATTGGGAATAGAAGGATTATTAAAACTAGACTACACGACAAGTGATGCACATAACTCAATTTTGTAATGATGACCTTCCATACCCTTTCTCAATGTCATCATTTCTTTGCTTTAAGAAATTAGCCAACATCTTAGCTATATCAACTTAGTGATATATAATAAAGGATGTCCAATAGAGTCCCAATAAGAAGAAATCTAGGAGTCTAGAAAGGAACTTATCAAAGTAGGACATCGACATTGACGAAAGATAGCTCTCTCTATCTAAATTCTATCAATGACGATAATCCTTGTGAAACAACAGTGAAGCTACTTAGGAGATATGAATAAGGAATGATTATGTAACAATTTTGAAAATTCCATGTAGTTATTTTTCTCCAAGATATATGTAATAAATAATTATAGAATTTGTGTTCTTATCAAAACTTTTAATTATAATTTTTACAGTTAGACATATTCAATTAATACAAATATCTTTTTTTTAAGTCAAAACTTTATAAACTAATGTTTTCAGCGGCGTTTATGACATGCTAGAGGAAAATTTTCAAATCTCGAGAAATGGGAGTTCTTTTGCATGCAACAAAAGGCAAACCTATATGAAATGAAATTTATGAGCACAATGGAATGATCATATTTTTTCAAAAGACACAGATTTTAGCAAAATAGAACAAGATAGGGTTTTCAACAACTGATAATAGGAGCTTCATAGGGCAGACTTCATATCCAAAAGAAGGAATCTAAAGTTCTTCAAACACGCACAACAATGGGTTTTACAAGTTCTCTAATACCATGTTAGAAATCAATAAATGGGGAAATTATAGACTTCAACACTAAGGAGATATAACTCATGTGAATCAAATATTAAAACAACATGATTTACTTGGTAAAACCTTATGAGCACAAGTTGAAGAAATTCTATAGGAAAGGTTTACAATTGTATGTAGCACATGTTTTGGAGAAAACAGAAAATGAAATTCCTAAGTTGGAAGACCATTATGTTTTGCAAGAATTTAAGGATGTGTTTCCCAATGAAGTGCCATGAATTCCTCCAAAGAGGGACATTGATTTTACAATTGATCTTGTTCTAGAAGTTGCACTAGTTTCTAAGACACCTTACAGGATGAGTACACCAGAATTATTAGAGCTGAAAATGCAATTGCAAGAATTGTTGGAAAAGAAATACATTCGTCAAAGTGTGTCTCCATTTGGAGCACCCGTACTTTTTGTGAAAAAGAAATATGGAATGCTCAGGTTATGTATTGATTACAGGAAATTGAACAAAGTTATAGTGAAGAACAAGTACACCTTGCCTCGAATTGATGATCTTTTTTATCAAATGAGAGGGGCAAAGGTATTCTCAAAGATTGATTTGAGGTCTGGTTATCATCAAATGAGAATCAAGAAGGAATACATTCACAAGACAACCTTTAGAAAAAGGTATGGGAACTATGAGTTTGTGGTGGTGTTGTTTGGTCTCACAAATGCACCAACTACATTCATGTGTCTCATGAATAGTGTATTTAGCAAGTATTTGGACAAGTTTGTTCTTGTATTTCTAGATGACATTCTTATTTACACTAAGAATGAAGAAGAGCATGAAGATCATTTGAGAATGGATTTGAAATTTATAAGGGAGCATAAGTTGTATGCAAAGCTAAGCAAATGTGACTTTTACAAAAATAAATTCATTATTTCGGTCACATTATTTCCAAGAAAGGAATACTGGTGGATCCTAAAAAGATTGAAACCATCATGAATTGGTGAACTCCAAGGAATGTGAGAGATGTGAGATATTTTATGGGTCTTGTTGTTTACTATAGGATGTTCATTGAATGATTCTCCAAGGTTGCACACACAATCACTTCTAGACTTAGGATAAATTAATTAATCATTTATGATTAATTTCCTAACTTTTGACTAGGTAAAATAGGCCAATTTTGTCTTTTAGTGGACCACTTGCCATCCTAAGTCACTAGGGATCCTTAGAGAATATTCTGGATAATATTTCATTGGATTTTGACTGATTTCTTTCCATTTTTTGTTTAGAAGGTGCTTTCCTGATTTAGTTAGCTTTGTCCTGTTTTTTTTGCTTTCTAGTGGAAAAGGTAAAGCTAGTTGACTTAGAATCTTTTTCCACTTGGCTAATTCCACCTCCACATCATATATACTCTCCTAAAGCCATCAATACATTCTATTTAACTCACTCATGAGCTTCCATACCATACTTAGCCAATTCGTGATCCTCTAGTACAGTTTTGGAAACCGCTTTTGCCACCTAGGGGGTTTTTTGTCTTTTCTAAGCCTTTTCTTTTTGCTCTCTCCAAATTGCCTCAAAGGCATTCGATTTTCTCCATGGAAGATATATTATATATTGTTATCATATTGATGAATAATATACAGAGTGATTTCCACAATTTATCTGCTCTATTCTTCTTCTCTCATTGTCTGAAATATTCCATGTGAAATTGTCTTATGAATCTAGTTCCTAGCAATTGAAAATCTCACAAATTAGTCATTTACGTTAGTCATTTTTATTTTATTCACTTTTTATCTAGTCAATATATTTTATCCCGTGACTAACTTAGTCATTTTTAGTTGCCTCACTTAAAATTGCTCAATTTTGGTCGCTTATCCCTTGAAAAAATTGTGGCAACTAAATTTTTTAGTCGCCTAGTCACTTATCTCTCATTTTGTACTAGTTCCTACAACATTCCGATGCCATTGAGGAACACTACATAAGTTCCAATGAGAGGTGTAGGCCCATTCTACTCCAGTTTTATAAAAAATTGGAATGGTGGTTTTTAAAGATCAGTACCATATGACATGGAGTGCGCTATGTTTGGTTTGAGTATGCTATGACGCAACCATGGTCCATGCACACAAAATAAATATAGTCTTATGGCCAAAATCCAAATATCAAATCCCAGGTGCAAAAAATTCCCAAAACCATTATTCTATGGCACTTGTGGGGATTTTTAAAACATGGGGGAGGTAAAATTGACCCTAGACGCCGAGACTAGAAAAAATTATGAACTCAACATTTTACATACTCATAAAAATGAACAATTTTGGATAGATGAATTTTTTCCAGAAATTCTTAGTTTGGGAGAAAGTAGTTTTTGGAAAATAAACTAAGTTTGGAGAATATGCAAAAGTTAAAAGTAGTCAATTCCAAAAACTATAGAAATGGATTGGAGCATTGGATCTAGGATCCAAAAGTTGTTAAGTAATCCTACTCATAAGTATTATTAGAAAATGATAGAAAATATATATATATATATATAATCCTACTCATAAGTATTATTAGAAAATGATAGAAAAAAAAAAAATATATATATATATATATATATCCCCTTATTTTCTTCTATAGGTGGTTGAATTTGGTCTCTGAAGCTAAATGCACCTATAGTAAAAGTGTAGAATTTTGCAAAATTGGCATTGTTGAAAGGTTATAAAAAATTTTCCCATAAATAAGAAACGAGCATAGTTATGGTCATTGGAAATATTATCCATAGAGGAACAAATGTGCACAATCAGCTTCTAAATAGGTAATTTAGATGTTTCTAAAAATTGAACAGAAAAGTGCTTGTAGCCATAATTTGACAAAAATGGTCAATATGGGTAGTTCTCCAAATGCATGAAAATTATTTTATGATTTTTTAAGAATGCAACAAAACTAACAAGTTTTATTATATGAACACTTTTGAATATAGAATATCAATATATCGGGGACAGTGAGGGCCAACATTTAGTATACTACAACTTGGAAATCCTTAATCTTGATTGGGCCAAGAAAACCATCATCATGGATGATGTACATGATTCTTATGTAGCTAAAATAGATGCCATGGAAGAAAATATGCATTTTGTGAATGTATAGATAGAATCTAATGGACAAAGAAATCAATTAACTCCCTCGGATATTGTAGAAACCATGAGAATCCTAAGAGTGGAATTACAAATTTGTAGAGAAAATAATGAGAGGTTGATCAGAGCTCAGGAAGAACATAACCAATTGAAAACAACCATGCTCCAAATATTAACAAAAATTGAAATGATGATTCATCATGGAAACACTTTGGGAATGAGGAAAAGAGTAGGGGTAGCTCAAGGATTCATTTTACAAGAGGTCCCATGGCTCAACAAGGGTTTCTAGAGATGGGATATATACTCCAAAATTACCATCTAGTGAGTCATTTGCTTCTAAAGCATCCATTGAAGATTCAATCTATTGATATCGTAGGAATAAGAGGAAGAGGCATTTCAAGAACAACTCACATGGGGAATTTTGGAAGGACAAACCTCCCACTTTTGATGGTGAAGTAAAATTTGGTCAAGGAGTTGAGGCTTGGTTTCTCGGAATGAGGAAGTATTTCCAAGCCCATGACTGCTCTGGGGGCATGAAGGTAAGGGTGAATATATTTAATTTGAATGGAAGAAAATATGTATGGTGGGACAACCTTATATATGTCAATAGGATCAATGGAAGGAAGATTATGTGGAATAAATTCAAGTATTTCAAGCAAAAGTTCCTCTCTAGTAGGTACTATAATGACAAAATCAAAGAATTCCATGAGTTGAAATTGGAACAAATGACCATGGAGGAATATACCAATAAATTCTTGGAGCTACGAAGATATGGTAAGGATATAAAGGATGATAAGGTCAAAATTCAACGGTTTCTAAGTGGATTACCTCAGTTATACAATAACATAATTGAGATTAATTAACTTCAAATTTTAGATGAAGCCATAAGGAAGGCCAAGTATTGTTATGATCAAAACGAAAGTAGGATAGAATTCCATAAGGCATGGAAGGACAAGAAGGAGGAAACATTTGACCAAACAAAGAGGGGATTCAAGCTTTCTCATTTCATAAATCAACAAAGGAATCCATCACAGGGTGTGACTAAGCCAACTATGATGATGGGAGACAAGTCAAGAGAGACCCTTCAATATTTGGGATGTGGAGAGGACCATTTACTTAAAAATTGTTTGCATTGGAGTGGGAGTACCAAGCAAGTTCACAACATTCAAGACGTTTAAATAGTGGGTGAGGTAGCAATGATTGTCCCTAAAATCTATGATGTGGTAGAGGAACTCCAATTATATCATCAATTAGTTGTGGTTGAGGTTGAAAGTAATATTTCTAAGAAATCTATTGCTATTTGATTGACCCTGGATCTAATCACAATTACGTTACTCCTAAAATTGTTGAGACTTGTGCTTTTATGAAAACAAAGCATAGTAAATCTTGGCTAGTCTAACTAGCCACTGGAACCAAAAGAAAGGTTATCAAAATGGTGGATAAATGTCCATTAGATATGGATGGACTCATCACATGGGAAAATTTGAATGTTTTTCTACTTGGTTCTTTTAATGTTCTCATTGGAATGGATTGGTTGGAAGCACATAAAGTTAAACTTAACTACTACACGGGAATTCCAAAGGTGGTTTCTATTAGACATATTTTAACCTTGTAGCTGAAGAATTCCTTTAGAAAGGGTTTTCAATTGTATGCATCCCATGTATTAGATAGAAAAGAAAATGAAGTTTCCAATTTGTAGGATTATTGATTCTTACAAAAATTCAGGAATGTGTTTCTCAATGAAGTGCTAGGAATTCCTTCAAAGAGAGACATTAATTTCACAACTGATCCTGTACTAGGGACTGCAAGTGTCCAAGAAACTTTATAGAATGAGTACCCCATAATTGCTAGAGATGAAAATGCAATTGCAAGAGTTGTTGGAAAATAATTACATCCGACTGAGTATGTTTTCGTGGGGAGCACCCATGCTATTTGTGAAAAAGAAAGATAGAACACACAAGTTGTGTATTGATTACATGTAACTTCAAAAAAAGTTACTAAAAATAAGTACTCATTACCTCAAATTGACAATATCTTTAATCTAACGAGAGGGAAAAGGTATTTCCAAATATTGATTTGAGGTCTGGTTACCATTAAGTGAGAATCAAGGAAGAAGACATCTACAATACAGCCTTCAAAATAATGTATGGACACTATAAATTTGTGGTGGTTCCATTTGATCTCACTAATGCACTAGATACATTTATGTGTCTCATGAATAGTGTTTTCAACAAGTATTTGGACAAGTTTTTTCTTGTTTCTTTAGATGAAATTCTTATTTATTCCAAGAATGAAGAGGAACATGAAGACCATTTGAGAATGGATTTGTAAGTGATAAGCGAGCATACATTGTATGCAAAGCTAAAAAAATGTGATTTATATCAAAAGTAAATTCATTATTTGGGTAACATTATTTCAGGGGAAGAAATATATGTGAATTTAGAAAGGATTGAGGCCATTATAAATTGACCAACTCCAAAGAATGTGACAGATATTTTATGGGTCTTATTGGTTATTATAGGAGGTTCATTGAAGGATTCTCCAAATTTGCGCACTCCATCAACTCTTTGCAAAAGAAGGGAATAACATTCGATTCGGAACAAAAATGTGATGACAACTTCTAGTTGTTGAAGAAGCTTATTACAAGTCCTCCAATTTTCAAAATTGAAAATCCAGAAAATGATTTTTTGGTGTGTACGCATGTAAAAAATGAATTAGCGGAGTTCTTATGCAAGACAATCATGTGGTATGTTATGAATCAAAAAAGCTAAAATAACATGAAAGAATGATGTTACCTATGATTTAGAGATTGATGCCATAATGCATACTTTGGAAATATGGAAGCATTATTTGATGGGAAGGAAATTTGAGCTTAATACAGGCCATTATGGTCTGAAATATTTGTTTGAGAATCCAACACTAAATCCAAGGCAAGCTAGATGTCTGAAATTTTTATGTGAGTTTGATTTTGAGATCAAACACATAAAGGGGAAAGAAAATAAAGTGGTTGATGCACTCAACAGGAAAAATGCATCCAATGCATGTGGTAATCATTAGCAATTTCCGATCATATTTTAGGAAAAATATTGTTGACTCTCTTGCTGAAGATGAACATTATATGCAAATAAAATATAAGTTACAATAGCAGAATTTGGAGATGTATGAAGGTTATCGTTTAGAGGATGATGTACCTCTTAATTATAATAATAGAATGTATATTCCATAGTTTGCATATTTGAGGAGAATTATTTGGATGAAATCCATAAAATGCCATATTTCAATCACTCATGATATCATAAAACAATTTCTACAACATGGAATCAATATTTTTGGTTGGGAATGAAGAAAGGCATTGTTGATTATCTTTCTAGATATATGAAATTCTAGTAGGTGAAACTTGAACATCAACAACCAACATGTTTATTGTATCCTTTTTCAATTCCGGAATGGAAATGGGAGGTGGTAACTATAGATTTTATTACCAGATTTCCAATTACTTCAACAAAAAATGATTCCATCATGGTTGTGGTGGATAAACTATCTAAGACAACACCTTTTATTCTAGTTAAATATGCTTACAAGCCTGATGAAATAGCAAGAATATTCATGGAAGAAATATTCAGATTGCATGGGTTACCCAAAACAATTATATCTGACTATGATACAAAATTTACTTCTAAATTTTGGAAAAATATTTTTGTACATTTGGGTACGCAATTGAATTATAGTACTTCCTACCATCCATAAATAAATGGACAAAAAAGAAGAGTAAATTAAGTGATTGAATACATGATTCGCATGTATGTAATGGACAAACCATCCAAGTGGGAATATTATCTGCACTTGGTAGAGTTTGCATATAACAATGGAAGACAAACATCATTGGCAATGAGCCCATTTGAAGCTTTGTATGAAAGAAGGTGTAGGACACTAGTGAGCTGGGATAATCCAATGAACATAATTGTGTTTGGGCCATAAATGCTTAATGAAATGGAGTGAGAGGTTTCAAATGTTAGGAAGAATTTAAATGCAACCCAAGATATATAGAAAATCTATGTAGATAAGAATCGAATGCATAGGGAATTCAATGTTGGCAATCATGTTTAGCTTCGAATGAGGCCAAGGAAAATTTCCTTGAAGTTTAAAAGTTGCGCCAAGATATCACCAAGATATTGTGGTCCATTTGAAGTGCTTGAGAGGATAGGACTAGTTTCCTATAGAATCGCATTGCCTGCTAACATTAGATCTCATAATGTTTTTCATTTTTATTTGCTTAAGAAATACGTATATGATCCTAACCATGTGATTGATTGTGATGTGATCAAGGTGGAACTCGCGGGAGAGTTCCAAACAAATCCATTGTGCATGCTCAACAAGAGAGTAGCACTTTCGAAGCTGAAGGATGTTATGAAAGAGGCATATCCATTTTTGTTATGCTTTTGAGAAAACACCGAGGTTGTTATTCCAAATGGGAGGGGATTGTAATACCCCCAGTTTTGACTTGGAATGTATTATATCAAATTATGCAAATGATGTAGTATGTTAGTATGGGTTCCTAGTGCGGAGCTCAAGGCCAAGGGATGACTAGTGAATGGTTAGGCATGTATAATGTAAATATTTATATATGGACCATGTGGTTGGCTTGTCATACTAACTTGAAAATTATGTAAATATTATGTTGGAAAATTAATAAAATTGTCCAAGATGGTTGTGTAAAGAGAATTAGAGGGGTTGTGATTCCACTAAAGGAGAAGACGAAAACGGGACTATGGGAGATTAATTTTTCTATTACCAAGTGTCAACCTTAGAACTTATAATTTTGTTGCCATGTACCTTAAATGATACAATTACTTCTTTTGACTGTTAAATACAATCATTGAATGCATGTGTGAGGTTGGTGGGGAAAATATTCTTATGTATTTATGGGAGCATGGGATGAATATACTTCTATGCCCATGGTAAGATTCATTTCTTCTATGGTCAAAATTTAAGTAAGTTGTCTTTTCACAATCCTCTCATCTCCCTTAGAGTCTATAATTCATTTTTCTCAAGCATATTAGGGGGGAGAAGGGGGGTGGGGTTTTTCTCTTATTTTTAATTCTTTTCCCATTTTCCATTACCAGACTATACAATAACCAAAAATTCAAATTGTGAATGAGAATTGAAAACACTAGAGAAAGAAAATGGTTGTAGGTGAGCATAGAGGTTGGGAAATATATAAACCTTTACCCATCATGTTTTTCTACTTCTACATAATTGAGAAGCCATAAATTGATTTTACAAGAGGTTTTCCAACAACATACAACAAGTTGGATTCTTTCTACACACAGGTAAGCATTGTAGGGATTGGATTTCTTGAGGGAACTGTGGAGCAGTAAAGAGAGATGCCTTCATTGTGTTGTGTGGGGAAATAGGAAAGAGTTCCATGGTTAAGATTGCTAAGTGAGATTTTTATGATTGCTCAGTGATGATTAGTTTTGCTAAGCATGAGAGAAAATGGTTTAGAGGATGAGAGAGAGAATCTCGTAGGTGTTTCCTTCACTCGGGTGGCCTTATAGACTAGAGTATGGGTGGTATTTGTAGATGATACTTATTGTTGGGTGGAAAATTTCTCTTACACAATTAGTTGCTTGGATCTTCTTTGTTAAAAGATAGGTATTATCTTGTATGTGAATTTGGAATGATTTCATTTTATTCCTATGATTATTATGTTTGTTTATGCATGATGTATGAGTGGATTAAGTTTTATTTCCACTGTATTTTGCATTTTTTCATTTGCATAGACATTTCTTATTTATGAATTCATATTATGGGCCATTGATATAGATGGATATCGGTGGTCAACCACCTATTCCACTTGCTCAAAATAGTTTTTCCAACTTGGCAATTTTTCAAATTGGAGGAATGCTCCATATGGATATCAATGGCCACTCGCCTATTCCACCAAATCAAGACAACTTTTCCAGTTTGACATTTTTTATGGATTTTCGTGTCCAAAACATTTGGGGTATTTTTGAGTCCCTAAGCGACGTTTTTTTGGAAACGTTGCAATCTAGGAATAGATGAAGGCGGGATTGGACAGGCGAAATGTGTACTTATCGGGACCTGCAAACGTTTTTACAAATCATCTCCTAGGGTTATTTTTTTAGATGTTAGGGTTTTTTCCCTCATGGTTCTAATAAAACGTCCATTTGTCCTCCTTTTGTAATCATCTTGTGACGAATGAGTGTCGCCACCACATCTATTCTCATAGATATAGCTACCATCATTATAGTTTATTTTATTTTACAATCTATTATATTTCATTCATTTAATAGAATTTGATTTTAATGTATAACTATGTTTCTTGTATGTGATTATATATATGCTCTTTCATTTTATTCTCACATAAATCTAGATTAGTGGTATCATATAAATATGCTCTATGTTGTCTCTCAGTGTGTGTCCCCTACGAGATATGGGTATTGGGAGTTGTGTCTTGAACTAGTCAAGCTTTCGAAAACCACTCTTTTCGTCCCAAGCAAACTCACATAGAGGGAGAAGGAAAGAGAGATGATGGAGAAGGAGAAGAAGGAGATCCTATCAAGTTGTTGCTTGAGGAATCCCTTGCACTATAGAGGAACAAGATGATAGAAAACTTCAACCAAATCCTTCAATGGATTCCAGTAGCAACGGAGAGTTCATCAAGCAGTCACTTCGGATGATACACACCCTTCAAGGTACAAGTTAAGTTTGGTATTCCTTTATTTAAAGGCCATATTGATGTTGATTCCTTAAATATTTGATTGAGTCTACTAGAAGTGTATTTCTCTATCAATAATTTATCCAAAAATGAAAAGATCACATTTTCACTCCTTAAGGTTGTCCCCCATGTCCAAAATTGGTGGGAAACTTATTGTGAGGAAACCTTAACAGAGGAGTCTGAAATGTTTGAGGCCAATCCCACTAGGACCTCTTTTATTTTTATTTTTTGAAAGTTAGTATGGATCCTTATATTTCATTCATAAAAATTGATAGAAGTTTGCAGGGCCCTCTCGTAAACAGAAAACATACCCTGGACCAAAATTACCGAAGTTTAAAGGGCCTTCTCGAAAAGAGAAAACAAACCCAAAATTAGATCTAATACTGTAAATACGAGTTTTGAGACCAATCCTTCAGATAAACTGAAATCCTAAAAACCAAAGTAAAGTCTGAGATGCTGACTAGAAAACAAAGAAAAACAGATTCTGAAACCAGACTGTTGCTAGGACCTCTTTTATAGATTTCATTAAAAAGAAATATTACCTTGTGGGAAACTATGACAACCAATACTCGAGATGGACCACATTGTTTCAAGTGAGGGACCAAATGGTGCTATATTATGCCAATAAATTTCATACCTTGCACACAAAGCTGGGTATCAGAGACCTCGAGCGACACCTAGTTCTGAGATATTGTGGTGTCCTACATCAGTACATCTGAACAGAGATGGAATTCTTGGACATATCTTCCTTGGGATTTGCTTATTAGTATGTTGTCAAAATCGAGTAGAATTTTCAATAGAAGAACAAGCGAGAATTTGGACCTACAAATTCACTACAGAAGCAAGGCAAGGGAAACCCTAGCTCGTAGAACAAAGGATAGGGTAAGGAAAACCATCCCTAGGAAACCAACCCAAACCAAGAAAAATAAGGGAAACATAAATACAAACAAGGACACTAGGAAGTGGTGCAAGTTCCACAAAATCCCTTGGCACAACACTAATAAATATGGATCAAAGCAATCATTGGTGACCGAGATCAAAGCTTCATAATTAGATTTCGGTTATGATTCTGATTCAAAACCCAACGTCACAGTCACAGACATGGAGAAGCATATCATTGATGTAGAACCCAATGTCACCATTGCTACCACACATATTCATGTAGAGGAAATAGAAGGGTTAGATGAAGAGGAGTTCCTCTTCCACTCACAAATGTGGGTGAAGGGAATCCCCCTACATTTTGTTTTTGAAAGAAATAGCCAAAAGAACCTGATCTTAGTAGAATTCATTAAGAGATTGGAGCTATTGAAAACACCACACCCGCAACCATCCATTATCGATTGGCTAAGCCAAGGATGAGGTATGTGTGTCATTCATCAATGTCATCTACCATACGTCATCAAGCCTTTCAAAGACAAGGTACTGTGTGATGTGGCCCCACTTGAAGTCTGTGATGTTCTTTTAGGGTAGTTGTATATATGGAAGCGTCATGTTGTGTATGAGTCATGGCCTCATAGTGTCATTGTCACTTTGGGAGGATAGCTCTATCGAATACCATATATAGTTGCACCTACCTCAATATCTTTGACCTCAGCCAAGCAGTGTAGAAAGAGAATCTCTCACACTAGGAAATTTTCTCTCTTCACAATTTCCTTTGAAGGTGAACATCAAATCACAGAGACCTCCAAATCCTCTGCATAGAGTCTCTCTATTGAGAAAAATAAAAGAGAACTCAAAGTATTTGTTGCCTCACCTATTCGGGTACCTCTATAGTGAAAGGCCATGCATTCAAGGTGCTCCTCCATAAAGAAATAATCCACACTGGTTTAGACCAAGGATAATAAGGCAAAAAAATTGTTGAATGGTTCTAGCGCATCCATCAACAACATTTATATCCCTATCAGGCTAACAAAGAAAGGAAGACTTTTCACCTCAACAAATGCCTCACCAGGATATCAACTCAGCATACAATTCTCCATATGATGAGGAACTTAACACAATAACGGCCACTGCTTCTTAAGGGTGAAGGACTGATCTAGATGGATATCGATAGCCACCCACCTATTCCATTGGCTGAAAATAGTTTTTATAGTTTGGCATTTTTTCAGGTCGGAGGAATTCCTTAGATGGATATCAGTGTCCACCCACCTATTCCACCAGCTCAAGACATTTTTTCTAGTTTGAACTTTTTTACGGATTTTCGTGTCCAAAACTTCCAGGGCCATTTTGAGGCCCTAAATGATGTTTTTTGGAGATGTTGTAGTGCAACCATATTCAAGGAAAGACTAGACAAGAGAAATGTGTACTTCTTGACTATATCTTTCCAACAAGCTACCAAACGCCCTAAATGGAGATCGTATGCAAAATTTATGCCCCTGGGAAGTTGACACCTCAACTTATACCACCTCGGGACCGGCAAACCTTTTTATGGATAATCTCTCAGGGTTAGGTTTTTGGATGTTAGGGTTTTAGCATTCATGCTTATGATAAAAAGGCCCTTCGAACTCCTTTGGTAATCAACTTGTGACAAATGAGCATAGCTGCCACATCTCTTCTAAGAGATATAGCTACCACCATTCTAACTTCTTTTATTTTATAGTCTGTTTTATTTCATTCATTTAATAGAATTTGAGTTTATTGTATCACTATGTTTCTTGCAATATAGCTATGTATGTGATTACATATATGCTCTTTCCTTTTGTTCTCACATAAATCTGGATTGCCCATGGGGGGGAATTTTATAAGAATGCATAATTCATAAATACCCCCCATCCTATGGTTAGAATAATGGATGGGGATCTGACACAATCTACAATAAATTTGTCTCATCCCCAATTCATTGATAATTAGTAGAGGTCGAGAATGGGGTTAAGAGTGAGCAGGAGCTGTTGGGAATAATGCACATCTAGCTTGAGATGGAGCCTTGGGTTCAAGATGCAGGGTCATCTAGGACATCATACACTAAGTATGTTAAGATTGTAGATCTATGTTGGTACATGAAGGCATTGCTAAGAAAAGCAATGATGGATAGTAAGGAGGAAATGAAAGAGGTGTTGCTTCAACTTGATGAGAATCAAGAGCATATTCATCAAGTGGATGCAGAACTCCATCTCATCGCGAAAGCAATGATGAGACCTGGGGATAAACTTAATGTGCTAGCAAAGGTGACTACTGGCATGCTTTTAAAGGAGTTGTCTCGAATTGGGAAGCACATTGTTTGTCAACCAATGCCAAAGGTTCCCACTATGCCAATTTTTTATAATGACTAGTTTTTTTTACTATGCTTTTAATTAATAGTAATTAATTATATTATAATAATAGTAATAGTAATATTATATTGATTAGTTATATTATATTAACATTGTAAATTTAAAATTCAAAGTCCACTTTATATACTCATGTATACATTATCATGTATACATTAGTATATGAGGTATAGTACTTATTAGTTTATTAGAATATAATACATAAAGTAGAAAGCAGTTAGTTGTTATAATTAAAACCTTTATATATATATAGATAGATATAGATATAGATATAGATATATATAATAAATGCTTTCACTCATTCCAGGAAAAAAAATGCTTTCACTCATAAGATATATAAAATATATATTTGTTTGTTAGTATGTAAAATATAGTATTAATTAATAATAGTTAGTTATATTGGCAACAACTACATTAATAATATTAATTTGTCTGAATACATTGATAGGAGTAAATTGGGCACATATTATAAAAAATAATAATATGAAAAGTATGTGCATAATTTACGCCTATCGATGCATTCGGACACATTAATATTATTAATGTGGTTGTTGCTTTTAACGAGTAGGCACGTAGACATATCTCCAAAATATTAATAAAATAATAAGTAGTTAAAATAATATTATTACTTATTATAAAATAATAAGTAATAACATTATTACTTATTATAAAATAATAATTAATAATATTATTACTTATTCTAATATAATAAGTAATAATATTATTTTATTATAAATTAGTATTATTACTTATTATAAAATCATTTGTAATTAAACAAAATAATTATAAAATTATTTAATTGGTAATATTAATTTTTAGTTAATGAAATATTAATTAATAATTAATAATTAATTAATAACTAATATTTTTATTTAGTTAATAATAATAATATTAATTATTTAAATAATTAATAATATATTAAATAAATATTTGTTATTTAATTAAACATTATTAATTTATTAATATTGGAGATATGTATTATATTTTTTTCCAGCGAAAAAACTACTATTGTTATTCGTGTGAATCAAATAGTACAAAAAAGCTGATTCTTCTGACGAATCAAATTACATGGCTCATGGATCAGCCAGCACATTCACGAGCAAAACAAAGATGATTCTGAGATCATACAATATATCAAAAAGTCTCAGAACTATAGATAGGTTTCTTGACAAAACAGAACAGCGAAAAAAAAACAGAAAAGCATAAGCCAAAACCTCCGTAAAAACACTGATAAGAGGCATAATTAGTAATAGTCTAAAAAGGAGACTATCCCACAGTCCTGAGGACTGTTGTCTAGCCATTCTTCCCAGTGTAGTTGACCTTCAGAACCAGCTAAAGCTTGTTTTGATAATTTATCAGCATGTTGGTTATGTTCTCTGTAGATGTGCTCGAAGCAAATGTTCTGTTGTTTGGAAATTTCCATACGAGTGCTTTGGATCCAGTGGCGAAGATTTAGAACGTTGAGACAAAAATCTCTAGCAGCCCACTTGATGGTGACTCTGGAATCTCCGAAAACTTTGATATTGACCAGACCAAATATGTTGGCTACTTTGAGAACACACCAAAGTGCCATCAATTCCGCTTTCATGTTGGATCCCTGACCACAGTTGAGCCTGAAAGAGAAGTAATGAGCTTCATTTAAAAAAATAATCCCTCCCACTGCACAAATTCCAAATTGAGATGCTCCATCAAAGAAAAGGATGGGTTGGTTCACTTTGAAATTGAAATCAACAGATCTGGCCTTATTCATCTTATGTGAAACCTCCCTGCAATGTGAGATCATTTTGAGAGCTGCTGAAGCACTATGAGAGACATCCGGAGGGCAGTTCTGAAAGATTGCTCGATTACGTGCATACCAAATGGACCAAGTAACACAGATAACGACATATAGTTGATGTCTACAGGAACGAAACCAATGTAAAAGTGCTTTGTTAAAGTCATCCACGATCCAGCACTGTGAGATGTTTAAAAGAGACGCAACTATATCCCACACATTATTAATGAAATCACAATGCACAAAGAGATGTTGTTTGGTCTCAGATTCTTTTTTGCATAAAAAGCATAGGCTGGGCCCAATCCAGCCACGTTTGCATAAGTTTTCCCAAGTCTTCAAGCGATCTTGAATAAGCAGCCAACAAAAACATTTGATCTTTAAAGGAATTGGCCAGTGCCACAGAGATTCATACCACCAATCCTGTGGATAACAGAATTTTGACTGAACTATTCTAGAGTATGCAGATGAAGCTGTTACTTGACCCGAAGCCGGATTGCCACCCCAGACAAGCCTATCCGGCTCGTGATTAAGTGAAACACCAGCTGAGTTTAATCTTGAGATGTAATCATCCCATGAACGTGCATTGGACCCTGTGAGCCCTAGTTCATTTGACGAGATCCACTTAGTTCTGAGCATCAGACTCGAGTTCTGCAGTGATATTTTATCCAAAGATGACAAGCCGAGGATCTGTAGGTATTGAGTAATGCCATCTGGGAGAGAAAAGTTGTCTTCCAATCCAATAATGGGATCAATCCCAATACGAATCAGTGAGCCAGCACCAACATGCCATACCAGGTCATTTTTTATCCAATGAAATATTTTCATGAATCCCCTCCATAAAGGAGAAAAATTCCAGCTTGTGAGCTTCGGATTCCTAATCCATCTTATGACATCCATATTGATATACTTGCAATGTATAAGTCGAGACCAAAGAGTATTCCCAAATATGCTTCTCCAAAGGCTTTTTAGCCTTAGTGCAGTGTTGAAAATGGTCAAGTCTTTGACCCCCCATCCTCCGAACCTGAAGGGCCTGGCGATGACATCCGCAGCAACCATGTGTATAGAACCAGAGGTGGCCAAACCAGACCATAAAAAAATTATAGCAATAACGATTGATAATCTTAATAATGGAAGCAGGTACTTCTAACAGAGTGAACCAATAGACAGGAATACTGCATAGTACCGATTTTAGCAAAATAAGCTTACCACCTCTGGAAAGAAATCTGTATGCCCAGTGAGCTATACGATTTTCAAATTTTCTCAATAGCCAGAACCAGTCTTTTGTGTGATAGTTATTTGGTTTGATAAAATATCCCAGGTACTTAAACCCCTGCTCCAAAGGGTAACACTTATAAGGAAGAATAGCAGTGATGTCAACCAACTGACCCACATCCGACGATAAGTGGTAAAAACTCGATTTGCCATCACTGACCTTCATACCTGATGCTTTGCTGAAAATTTGAATAATATCTTTGTATATGATCCATTCCTCAAGAGTATTTGCACCTACCATCAGCACATCATCAGCAAATAGAACATGGGTGATCACACAGTCATTTTTCAGATTAATTCCCTGTAGCTGATCATTCATAACTGCTTGATTTATTAATCTGCTAAATCCATCCATGATGAGAATGAATAGCAGCGGAGACAGTGGGCATCCCTGTCTGATTCCCCTAGAACATCTGAAAAAATCCGAAGGGCTTCCATTAACAAGAACAGAAATGTTCATAGATGATATACAGGCCATTATCCACTTAATGGTCAATGAAGGGACACCAATCTGTATGAGAATTAACCTGAGAAATGACCAATTAACTCGATCGTAAGCTTTTTCAAGATCCATTTTAAGAACTATGACCTTCTTCTTATGAATCTTTATACTATGCAGCACCTCCTGTGCGATACCAATGGCATCATGTATTTGACGCCCTGCTAAGAAACCAAATTGCTCAAATGAGATTTGTTGGGAAAGAGAAGACTTTAAACGATCTGCAATGATTTTGGATATGAGCTTGTAAAGTAAGTTACAAAGAGCAATTGGTCGATAATCTCCTAAACCCCTCGGCTTGTCCTTCTTGGGAATAAGGGTAACAAATGTCGAATTCAATCCCCCTGGAATGTATCCATTCAATCGGGAGAAGTTGACCAATTCTTTTAATTCAGACCCCATGAGGTCAAAGAACCGAATGTAAAGCTCCACCGGCCACCCATCAGGGCCGGGGCTTTTTTCTTTTGCAAAGCACTTTAGTGTCTGTTCAATTTCTTCAAGTGAAATCTCAGCTTGAAGACTTTCTGCCTCTTGCTCATCCAAAAAACGAGGGAAAAGTGAAGCCACTTTGAGTTGCTCAGCCATACAACAGTCGCCAGGATCACTGTAGATATGCCCAAAAAAGGAAGATGCTTCAGATTTTAAATTATCAAGACCAGAAATATGATTACCCCTGTCATCAATGATCTCCCATATATGTTTAGAATTCCTTCTGGCAGAAGCGTAAGAGTGAAAAAAATTTGTGTTCTTGTCACCAAAGGACAACCAAGTGGCTCGACTTTTCAGTCGCCACTCTTTTTCCATGTTTAAAAGAATCTCTTCTTTTTTTTTCTCTGTCTGTTTCATAATCTCAAACCCTTCGAAAGATAGAGAGCTATGAATATTATTAGAGATTGCTTCCTGTAAACTCTGCTCCAATTGAGATAATTCCTTCTTATCCGCCAACTTCTTGTCTTTAATCCATTTGGTCACCTCATTTGGGAGATATTTATTAACATTGTTATATATTTCACACATTAATAATGTTTTTTTTTCTATAATATTTTTAATAAAATAATATTATTTAATTATTTATAATATAATAATGGATTGTTAAATTATTATTTAATTATAATATTTTATTAATATTAATAATTATAATTAAATATATGTAATAATTATTTGTTCAATGTTAACAATTAATTAAAGAGAATAAATATAAAATAGTAATAGAATAATATTGTTTAATAATTATAATGAAATAGATGTAATAATTGTTTGTTTAATGTTAATAATTAATTAAACAAAATAAATATAAAATAGTAATAGAATAATATTGTTTAATAATTATAATGAAATAGATGTAATAATTGTTTGTTCAATGTTAATAATTAATTAAACAGAATAAATATAAAATAATTTAATTAATACTATTGTTATTTACTTCATAATAATATTCATTAATATTGGATAATTAATAATTAATTAATAAGTATTAATATTTTTTAATTAATTAGTAAATTAAACAATATTATTAATTAAACACTGTTATTATTTTATAATAAGTATTTAAACAAATTAATTAATGATCATATTAATTAATATCATAAGTATTAATATTTAGTTAATGATAATATTAAATAATTAATTAATTAATAATTCCTTAACGAGAATATTAATCAATTTATTAAATAATAATTAATTAATAACTAATATTGTTATTTAGTTAATAATAATATTAATTAATGAGATAATTAATAATATATTAAAATAATTCTATGTTATTTATATAATTATTTATTATATTATAATTAATAAAACATTATTAATATTGAATATATGTATAATATTATCATGTACTTTGGAGATATTTATTAACTTGTAATATATTTGACACATTAATAATGTTGTAGTGGTTAAATTGTTGCATTGTATATCAATGTGACTATTTTTCGAAGTTGTGAATTATACTTGATACCAGTTGTAATGCAATTGGTATATGAATGCAATGTTGTAATGGTTAATTCATTGTATTGTGTGTCAATGTGAATATAGAATAATACATTGCAAAAATTAATAATTACCCATTGTGTGAGAGACTTAGTCTCCGGATATATACAAAAACATCGTGAAAATGGATAATGTTTCAATCAAACTCATGAAACATATAAAGTAGGATTCAAAATCTCCTTTTTTCCCTGTAATGTGAGATGAATGTAGCAAACATTTGTAATCATCGTTAAGTAAACAATAATTTTAAACAAGTGTGCATTCAACTGTCTCACTTTGTGGCATGCATGGAGGATATTGTCATTGATTCAACTTGAAAATAGAAACATTGGATTAAAAATGTGATTTTCGTCAAATGTAGTTAAGTAATTTGTAAGCAATGAAAATCAAGCAAATTTAAAATAGTTTTGTTTGGAATAATGGAAATATTGATTGAAACTTGACTGAACTAACCTTACGTGAATACACATATGAGCTAAGGTCTTCTTCATATATATTTTTGTTTTGCAGTCCATCACTATTCAACATAAAAAAAATACAACAAAGTGTAGTGAAATTATAATCATAATGAAACATCTAAATAGATGATTTTTTTTCTACACAGTAATCAGCTCACCTCTTTGAATAATAACAATGATGGTCATATGGAAATGGTCTATAGGCGTTGTTCTTCCTTCTTCCTGATGGTAGCATATGCACTTTGAGACATCTTTGCGTACCTCTCATAATTAAATGGTGGCAATATTCATAAACCGTTGATAGATTTGACACTTGAAAGGTTGTAAATGTTAAACGTTGCCTCTCTGCATTACCAATATCAAGTGTTTCCTTTTCTAGAGTTAAACCTTGTGATTTGTGTATGGTGAGAGCCCAAGACATACACAATGGAATTTGCTTGTGATTTCCTCTACTGATAGGTGTTATTGGTACAATATTTGGATATCTGATGTCCCATGGAACACCCATGTAATTATCAAATGAGACTATGGTGTACACTAGGATTTGTGGTGGTTTAGATCCTTCATCATAAAAGATGTTTTGAACTGTCCCAAGTGCTCCATTTAATAACCTTTCTTCCACCCATAGGTTACATGTCAACATGACACATTCACCAGGACATAGGAGGACTTCATGTTGAAGTTGCTCATTTGGTCACCTCATTTGGGAGATATTTATTAACATTGTTATATATTTCACACATTAATAATGTTTTTTTTTTCTATAATATTTTTAATAAAATAATATTATTTAATTATTTATAATATAATAATGGATTGTTAAATTATTATTTAATTATAATATTTTATTAATATTAATAATTATAATTAAATATATGTAATAATTATTTGTTCAATGTTAACAATTAATTAAAGAGAATAAATATAAAATAGTAATAGAATAATATTGTTTAATAATTATAATGAAATAGATGTAATAATTGTTTGTTTAATGTTAATAATTAATTAAACAAAATAAATATAAAATAGTAATAGAATAATATTGTTTAATAATTATAATGAAATAGATGTAATAATTGTTTGTTCAATGTTAATAATTAATTAAACAGAATAAATATAAAATAATTTAATTAATACTATTGTTATTTACTTCATAATAATATTCATTAATATTGGATAATTAATAATTAATTAATAAGTATTAATATTTTTTAATTAATTAGTAAATTAAACAATATTATTAATTAAACACTGTTATTATTTTATAATAAGTATTTAAACAAATTAATTAATGATCATATTAATTAATATCATAAGTATTAATATTTAGTTAATGATAATATTAAATAATTAATTAATTAATAATTCCTTAACGAGAATATTAATCAATTTATTAAATAATAATTAATTAATAACTAATATTGTTATTTAGTTAATAATAATATTAATTAATGAGATAATTAATAATAGATTAAAATAATTCTATGTTATTTATATAATTATTTATTATATTATAATTAATAAAACATTATTAATATTGAATATATGTATAATATTATCATGTACTTTGGAGATATTTATTAACTTGTAATATATTTGACACATTAATAATGTTGTAGTGGTTAAATTGTTGCATTGTATATCAATGTGACTATTTTTCGAAGTTGTGAATTATACTTGATACCAGTTGTAATGCAATTGGTATATGAATGCAATGTTGTAATGGTTAATTCATTGTATTGTGTGTCAATGTGAATATAGAATAATACATTGCAAAAATTAATAATTACCCATTGTGTGAGAGACTTAGTCTCCGGATATATACAAAAACATCGTGAAAATGGATAATGTTTCAATCAAACTCATGAAACATATAAAGTAGGATTCAAAATCTCCTTTTTTCCCTGTAATGTGAGATGAATGTAGCAAACATTTGTAATCATCGTTAAGTAAACAATAATTTTAAACAAGTGTGCATTCAACTGTCTCACTTTGTGGCATGCATGGAGGATATCGTCATTGATTCAACTTGAAAATAGAAACATTGGATTAAAAATGTGATTTTCATCAAATGTAGTTAAGTAATTTGTAAGCAATGAAAATCAAGCAAATTTAAAATAGTTTTGTTTGGAATAATGGAAATATTGATTGAAACTTGACTGAACTAACCTTACGTGAATACACATATGAGCTAAGGTCTTCTTCATATATATTTTTGTTTTGCAGTCCATCACTATTCAACATAAAAAAAATACAACAAAGTGTAGTGAAATTATAATCATAATGAAACATCTAAATAGATGATTTTTTTTCTACACAGTAATCAGCTCACCTCTTTGAATAATAACAATGATGGTCATATGGAAATGGTCTATAGGCGTTGTTCTTCCTTCTTCCTGATGGTAGCATATGCACTTTGAGACATCTTTGCGTACCTCTCATAATTAAATGGTGGCAATATTCATAAACCGTTGATAGATTTGACACTTGAAAGGTTGTAAATGTTAAACGTTGCCTCTCTGCATTACCAATATCAAGTGTTTCCTTTTCTAGAGTTAAACCTTGTGATTTGTGTATGGTGAGAGCCCAAGACATACACAATGGAATTTGCTTGTGATTTCCTCTACTGATAGGTGTTATTGGTACAATATTTGGATATCTGATGTCCCATGGAACACCCATGTAATTATCAAATGAGACTATGGTGTACACTAGGATTTGTGGTGGTTTAGATCCTTCATCATAAAAGATGTTTTGAACTGTCCCAAGTGCTCCATTTAATAATCTTTCTTCCACCCATAGGTTACATGTCAACATGACACATTCACCAGGACATAGGAGGACTTCATGTTGAAGTTGCTCATTATCTGCATCGTTGAAATAATTATTCTTCGTATGTTCAGATATGCATCGTGCTACTGGACTTTTAAGTGATTTGAGCATGGATTTATTATGTTGATTCACTAAGGTGTTTATTGGAAACAAATGTATCTCTGTGTTGAAAGTGTTACTTTCAAGACTATCCATAGATGCATTTGTTCTTGACATCAACAGATTCCAATCATCCACATTTTCTTTTGCATTTCTAATGTTTGTTAGTAACCTTCTAAAAATCGATTTATTTGGATTTGTCCCTTGCTGATGAAAAATTGTTTCTAATGTAACAAGTTTTTTGAAATATTTCCATAAAACCTTTCCAACTGTGTTACCTTTATACAATGGTTTATCTCTAACAGGGGGGAATTCGCCAAGGTATCCAACAAGAATCAATGATATTCCACTGAATGGATCTGATCTATTTTCTAGAAATTCTTCACACAAGTGTGTATCAATTTGTATGAATAACCTTGGGCCTATAAAGCTCATTTCATCAATTAAAATGTACTTAACACACTGCAACTCTTCTTGGAAAACAGAAAGGGCTTGACCATGCAAAGGTTTGAAGTATTTAATAGGAATTATAAGAGCTGAGTGGATTGTTTTAGCTCGTATATTGATGGCAGCGACTACAGTGGGTGCTAGTAATAGAAAAGGGATTTTTCCATTTCTTGAACGCATTGAAAATTCATGTGAAATACAATGTATAAGGTAAGACTTTCCAGTTCCTTGAATGACCATTTTCAGTGGTTCCACACTTGGTCCTTGATTAAAGTGTTCAAGAATAGTGTTGAAATAGAGACGTTTCTTCTCAGAAAATGAAGATGGAGAAGCCAATGTAGGATGGGAAACATGCATTATAGCTCCAGCTGAACATGCATTTTTATGAAATTTGTTGGGTCTTCTAAGTTATCATCTGAGCTTGTGTTATTACTCCAAACATGACTCAAGTCGAAGGCTCTACGACCAAGAGTTTCAATATCAAACACTTGAACAGTATTAGGAGGAAGAAGGCGAGATAACATTTCCCATTCATCCATGTCATTGTGATTATTGATTTCATATTGGAGTATGTCATCATCATCATCGTTGATAGTTTCTACTGGCGTTCTGTTGACATTACAAACTCGATAGTTGAATTTCCTCCAGTTTTGAATGATTATTTCAGTAGTGATGCCTATGTTAGTGTGAATGTTTCTGAATGGTTTATATAGGAGTAATTCATTGAGGAAAAAGGATTCAAAACTGTCTGATTTCTTCTTAGGAACTTCGCAAAATCACGGCCACACTCGAACTATTGAGTATTTGTCCCTTGGCTTCCAAGGTTCTTTCTTACGGCGGGAGTAGAAAGACCAGGAATGAGCAGTGTCAATGAGAGACAAATGTTCAAGGAATGGAGATCTATTTTGATATAGTTCAAGGAACCTAGAGTTTGTGGGGAATTTGTCACTATCTGAATTGGAAGATACACTCTTGAATATTTTCCAACCAACATTGACTGAAAAAAAGTTGTGACTACAAATAGAAAGCAGGAGATTTAGCAACATATGGCATGTTTCTTGTGCTCATATGTCTCTGTCCATAATTGTTTCAGCAAGGAAATTTTTATATGCATATATAGAGGGATCTTCAAAGTCAATGACATTGGAGATTCTTTTTAACATGTGTTGATAGCTTTCTTATCTTCATTCAACTTTCCAAGCATATTTTTCAATGTACTTCAATACTGTGTGACGTGACACGACTCGCTGGAAATCAACATTAGCGTGCCACAATGAAAGAAGAGGGACATTATGAATGTTTATCCTGTCGTCATTGTGTACAGGTTCATATTTATTTTGTCCTTTATTGTTGATAAATAATTTTGATTCATCTTGAATCTCCCATGGTGCATTGTATCGACATGTGTAAGAGGAACCTTTCTTTCGTAAACATGAATGAGCACTGCACTTTGTGTGTCGCTGAACGCAATTTTCTAATTGCTCATAATCATCAATAAGATTGGTGTTGAATAGTTCAGTGATGTACAATAAGCAAGGATCTTCATATGAAGACTGATGAACAAATATATTCCTGTGGTGGGCATCACGAGGATTCCAAGGTATTACATAGTTGTCAAATTATTTTCTTGCATCATCAACTCTCTTGTTATCTTTCCAATCCAATTTTTCCATGCTAGGTGCATATTCCAACCATACGAACCCATGGATATGTGTTTATCATCTATGATTCCATTCATACCTACAAAAATTACCATCGGATAAAGACATAAGTGTACAATGAATATTGAAGGAAAAATTATAAATTTCTATTAGAAAAATAGAATAACAAAATGATGTACATGTACCAATAGTCCTTGGCATGCGGGTATTTTACAATGATTTATTCAAGAAATATATTGAATCGTTGATTCATATATGCAGCAACAATATGTGGATATTTAATAACATTATCAACCCTCCATCGATTTTTGTTTTATATAAAAAGGGGTGCAGAGTCGCGCATAACTTTGTGTACGTCTGGCCACTTTGTATATGCTCCACTTAAAGTAAAGAACAAAGTGGGGAAACCAAGTTGGGATATCATGTCAGTGAACTCGCTACGACATATATATGTTTCAATATTCTTTTGTTCCTCGGAGACGTGCGCCGAAACACATTAGTCATTTGGCTAATTCGGTGTCTATGTAGTCATTCAATTCTTTACGTGAATCTTGAATTGTTGTAGGTATGTCGTCCTCAATGTTTTTTTTTCACAAATACAGTAGTTGTTCCTTGTCTTTGGTGTCTCATGATCATGTTCAATATAAAATACTTGAACCTTGGATGTTTTCCAAACCTTTGATCACAATACTTTAGTAGGTGCAATGCATATTCATCTAGTTGAATAGTCTTCAAGCATGGTTGCAACCAATCAACAACACATGTAGGAAACAATGTCAGAAATGCCATGTCAAACAAACCTTCAGTGTTGTATTCATTTACTGGTGACAACCCTACTTTTGGTCATTCTATTTCTAAATCTGATAGAGAGGATTCATTTTGAACAAAATTTTGTATCTCCTCCATTTCTCGTTGTGCATTTGGCATTCTAGATATAAAAGAGGAAGGATGAATTTCTAATTGATGAATTCCAAATACATCAATGCCAAAATAATTCTCGCTTGAGTCTAATATGTCGGAGTTAATATAATGCAATCTATCAGACACATTTATTGGCCGGTTTGGAAGACATACAACTGATTATAAATCAATTTCAACATCTTGATAATATTTATCCATTTGAATTCTGTAGTGCAATGCATTCATGACACAAGATCTACTGACAATGCAATCATAGTGTTTGGACTTAGGTCCTTCACTTCTAACAATATATATATATATATATATATATATGATGAGGAAGAGTTTTGACAATTGAATTGATATCTTGTGGAAAGCTGATTGTATGACCACTGTATTTATATTTCCCTCCACGAGCATGTGTCACCAGTAGTATTGGATTAACTTGTTCTATTAGCATTTCTTATACATGTTTTAACATTGATATAACTCGAGGTTTTTCACCAAGATCCATGTTGTTTCATTGTGAAAAACGATGGGGGCCACGCTCTTGTCTGCACCTGATACAAACAGGAGCCTCAACTGCTCTAACATCATGTATTTCAGGGTATGATTCATGACATACATTACACATTTGTACAATTGAAATTTAATTTGTCTTATGCTACTATTAAAATGCATACTTATGTTCTGCATATGTTGAACACCACTATCACCAACATGTCCCATACAGACATTGTTATGCAAAGAATGTTTGACATTGCTTTGAATCATGTTATTGATGTGATTTTGGCTTGAATCGTAGGATGGTTTTTGAAGTTCATTGTTAGTGTGCTAAAAATTGAAAATGTGGTTGTAAAAAAATAATAATAATATGTCATATTGAAACAACACATCAACATAAATTACTATGATATCATCTGAATACAAACTTTCAGTATTATTCGATTGAACAATACTTTGTTGTTCCAACAGAATATTTCTTTGACCATTAGTAGTTCCTCTACTTATCATGGTTTGGTTTCTGAATATTTCTTGTTCATTGAATTGTTTGCTCGATCGAAACACATGTTTCTAAATTGGTTGCATTGGAAAAAAGTGTCACCAACATGTTGCGTAACATAATTGTCACCAGAAGAAGGGAGAACATTGCTTGCTACTGTGTTGTCGATATAGTTAGAAATGACAACATTGGATGGTTGTTGAATCGCAATGTTACTATCCTGAAAGTTGAATTCATGTTTGTCAGAAAATAAAATGTACACTAAACTAAAATACTAATGTATCTTACAATACTTGTATGTGATCGAGCTGGAATGCTTAGTTGTGGATGGATTTAGTAACACCTGTCTTGTTTCAACAGAAACACATCTTTGACCATCGGCACTAATGTCCTGAGAATCAAATAAGAACATGTCAAAAAAACATCGGACACTAACTATATACTATAGTTAGCATTTCGTTAAGACGTTAACTTAACTGGTGTAAGAATTGGGTTGTGGATTGAATAAATGAAGACCTTCGTTGTTCCAAGAGAAATATTTTTATCAACATCTATATTTTCTCTACTGATTGTGAATTGATTTTCAATGCTTTCTACCTCATTTATTAATAGCACATTGTTTGGAGGAATGTATGAATCATTCCTAGTATAGTTGGCATTCGTTTCCTGAAAGTACAATATGGATATGTCAACAAAGTTGATAAAAAATATAAAACGATTATATACATCAACAATTGCGTATCAATGAGAGTCATGAAAATCATGATTTTTTTCATCATCGTTCATTATAAGAAATACATATAAATCTATTTATATATCAATGAAATAAAACCTTTGTCCTCCCAAGATAAATTGTTCTTATTGCGTTGTTACAGTCTCTAATATCGGTGCTTTCATTTCACACTCTCCCATTTACATTTTTGTCGATAACATCATTGCCCTCGTCAGATGGTTTATCCATACAATTGTTGTAAATGAATGTATGAGAATCCAACATATATGTGAGAATATAACTATTGTTAGACTAAAATACTTATTGAAACATACACTATCATAACTGACTAATTCCTCTGTTCCATGAGTACAATTGTGTTATGTGGATGGTTGAACAGTTGCATTTAATGTGTGATCACAATCGTTGTTGTTCGTAGGTATTGGTGCTACAATATCAGTTCGACGATTTGATCTTCTCATTATATTAGATATGCTTAGGAATGTGACAATCTCATCTTGTGAATCAATAACGTCATTGGATAATTGACCACGATACTCTCTCCTTCATTTGTTGATGCAATCTTTCTTGTTTCCATAATTTAAACGACGTTTTGCATTAATATGTTCTCTTTTATCCTCATAGTTTTTCTGTCGAGATTCAATTTTCATTGAAGATGACATATCTGATAAATTGTGGTCATCGTCGCGGCCATTATTTTCATTTATTGACATATCTACATGAAGATGACACAATTATCTATTTTGAAAAGATGCAAACGAATGAAATATATTCAACCTATACAATACGAAAACATGATTTCATCAAATACAATAATATCTCAAATACTATTACAGTTGAAATTATGCTGAATAGATGGTAAAATAATTTGTATCATATATTGCAAAATATTATTGGTAGTTGGAACAATCAACTTAATGATGTGTTAATGTTGTAAAGACATCATCAAAGGAGTTCATGTTTGGAGAAACTGGGAAAATTGAAATGTCATGAACAAGGTTATAAACATTTTGAGCGCTTGGAATTATGAGTGTGGAATTAATGGATCCTGACATTCCACCATGATTTACTTCGTTATAAAGTGACGTGCTGAAATCATAGAACAAGAAATCAATGCGATTGTTTTTACACATAAGTATATATTATCAACTGATGAAACAAGAAAATATCCAGCACATTTTTTGTTGATGTCTGAAGTTATAGTCGATATCAATCTCCATCGCAATCCATTTTCTTGTTGGAAAGAGGTACTTGACACATCTTCTAGCATTGTTGGAGCACATTGATTTCTATTAGCTTTTATTGACCATACAATAGTTGACTCGTCATTCATGAAACAAAGAAGTTGACCTGAATGCATTGCTAAGCAAACAAACACAGTAGGATTTGCTTGCTGAATTAAATGGAAGCCCCAGTTGTTTTCTTCAACATTTAGCCAATATATCCGATATAAAAAAAATATGGTTTGGTATGGAAATAACATGAGTATGCACCCAATAAATACTTCCATTATGCAAAACATGATATTTGGAAGCCAAAACATCACCGTATGGAGGGTATGTTTGTCTCCATTTCTTATTAAGACTGCTATAAATGAAGTATTTTGGTTCAGTTGGTATAGGAACATGCTTTAGAACTACCCAATCATATTGTCGTTTCTACACATTTCTTAGCATCCAAAAGAATCCCCAATCACCAAAATTAAGGAAGACAATAAATGTAAATGTCTTGGTGAACGGATTGATAATATAGTAGTATTTTTTTCTATATAAGTTTTTCGGTAAAGAAACCAAAAGAATTGATCTACATGCAGACTCAATTGTATATCCATTACTAAAAAATGGCATACATATGGTTGATAGGCTTCCTTGTTGATTAATGTAACGAACTTCAAATTGTCGTTCATATTGAGAAGGAAAGTTTACTAAAATTCCATATTCTTGTATTCCACTTTGTTTCCATGATGAAACAAAACAATTATCTGATAATATTTGATTCCATTCTTTGCAAACCATTTTGAATCGAATAATAGTGGATAAAGGCAACCGTGAAGCAACCACATTAATATCATTTCAAGAATCGATATTGGTATGGAGCTCCAAATAGCAAGTATCATGTCCATTTCTATAATATAACATAAGAGAATACATTAGTGTAAATGTAAATATAAATAAACAATTTACTCGATTACAAATGACTAATAGACTTACCATTTGTAAGATACAAAATGTATAAATAAATTTACAGTTTAGACAAAAAATTATTAGATGATATACTGAATTTGTATATGATGCAAAAACCAAGTCGTACTTATATTTTAAAATGATTAATGCAGGGAGCTACATTTACAAAAATCAAAACATAGTTTTTGTAATAAATTTTAAAATATACTCATTTACATATGAAAATGTTCAATGGATTGGAGCCATGTTCTGTTAAATTGCAAAATTTATCAAAATTTGCGTGTTGTTGCAAAAAAATAAACATATTTTCCATTCTTAATGCCGAATGGATTACATACCAAAACCTTGGATAGACTCAAGCCATGTTATAGGTATTGGAATAAGATCATGGAATGAGTTCATGGATGGGGTAAGTGGAAAAAAATTCCTATACATTAGGATATTCGTGCATTGATTTTATGTTGGCATAGGAATATGATGATTGGAAAATAATGATTTTCTATCAAATGCTAAATGAGTTATGTTGCAAGTGTGAATTTCATAGTATATAAAAAGAATCTGAGCATTCTTGCACATCAGTATAGAACTCCCCACGGCACAGAATGGGAGATATTTTGAACAATGTGTATTTATTTGTGTTGTCAAGTCTTGTAAAATAATCCATTTTAAACCTTTTCCGTCTTCAAAATATACATTTCTTTGTTGAACTGGACATTGACCATGCTTGAAGTATTTTATCTCATCTATGCATCATACTTTTGTAGATCCATCATTCACAAGGAATAGTAGTTGGTTGGAATGTATAGTAAGACACACAGATCGTTTGATACATCCAGTGTGAGTTGAGTGGACACCCCATGCATTCAATTCAATATTCAATGAGTACATCTTGTACACATATAAGGAGTCTTCCTCTGAAATTATTCTTAAACATAACCAATATATTTTACCTTTGTAGAATATTGCATCATCTGGAGGGGTAGGTGCACCATCAGCACCAATGGTTTCTCTCCAACACCTTCTAACACTACTAAAGGTAAAAAAAATAGAACCATCATGATCCTGTTGATGACGAACAACTATCCATCCATGCTTATGTTGACCAATGTTTCCTATGAATGAAAAGAAACCAACAACTCCTATTTCAACGACGCCTATACGTGAAAAACACTTTATAAATGGGTTCACTATGTAATATTCTTTATGCCCCGGCAATGGACAATAAGTTGACAACAAAATGATTGAACCAATAGTAGACTCAATTGCGTACCTATATTCTGTACATGGGACATGCAATAGATATGTATTCCCTATACGATTAATAAATTTATATACGATGTGATTCTCATAGTGTCCCCACAACTCAACCAAAAATCCAGTTTATGTTATGTGATTATTTTTCCAAGCACTGATAAAAGATGATCTCCACGGTAATCCTTCACAATGTCTAGAAATTGATCGAAATCGAATCAATGTTGAAAAAGGAACCCATAGAAGAATCATTTTGAGAATCTCCATTGGCAACAAACTCCACACTCTAGGATCCATTTCGAGATAACTAAAAATTCATTGAAAATATATAATTATCAATAAGAACAAAACATTGTTAAACAACAAACAATGTAAATAAAAGAAATAAAACTTTATCACTAAATTAGAAATCAAATACACTTAAAGAACTAATCATAGCTAATTGATTACAACTTATAAAATATGTTTAATACATCCATATAACCATATGGTCGACTATGAAAAAAATATAGTTATACTAAGAGAAACCTAATGTGATCTTGAAGCTTTAAATCCACTCAGTTCTTTCGTGGCATAACACCATGAATTTTGTTTCCTCTCTTATCATAATTATGACTGGTGTTGGTACCAAAATCACAAATTCCGTTCTTCAACAATCTATACTGAGGCTCATATTTGATTCCATCCTCTAGCTTGTCATAAATCAATCCAAAACCTGAGGATATCTTCCCATATGTTCAAAACCCATAAATAAATATTGTCTGTGTATTGGTGATTCTAATTTTTTTTCCTAGTTCCTCTTGAATTTCGGGCTTTGAAAGGTTCCATCTCCCAAGATGCAGAACATTGATTTGAAAGAGTCAATTTTAATCTCGGTTCATCAATAAGGTGTTTGATGCACACTGTGGGGTGGTGGTTGAATTTTTTCACATCCATTTTTCTTTCGAAGTAAATTAATTCTTCTAGCAATAAGAAACAAAAATCGTATCATCAATACAAACTTCAACAATGTAAATCCATCATTTGTGACATTGTGACAAAATAACAATAATAATTAAATAATAAAAAATTACAAACTATAGCCTATAGACTGGTAGTTTCACATGTTGGGGTCATTGAGATGTCCTCTTCCATTCCAACATCCACCAATGGATGTGCAATGGAGTCATCACCGATTGGTTTGGCACATCTTCCTCGACTCTTGACATGAGGACAAACATATATCAAAGAGAGGCTTCGTCTATCAGCTACATTTTTAAAGGGTTTTTGGGTGTTGAGGTCATAGAGATGTCCTTTGTCAATCTAACATCCAATGATGGATGTGCAAGGGGGTCCTCACTAAATGGTTTGGCACACGTCCCTTAACTCCTAACATTGGGACAAATAAATCGCAAACTGAGGCCTCCTATATCAACTGCACTTTTAAATGTGTTTCATTTGTCGAGGTCATGGATATGTCATTTGTCAGTCTAACATCTAGTGATGGATTTGAAAGAGGGTCCTCACCAATTGGTTTGTCGCATGTCCCTTGACTCCTGACATCAGGACAATTCTATCTCAAAGTGAGGCCTAATCTTTCAGTTCAAATATTAAAGGGGTTTTGGTTGTTGAGCTCATGGAGATGTCCTCTGTCAGTCTAACCTCTATTGATGGATGTGCAAGGGGGTCCTTGCCGATTGGTTTCGCACATGTCCCTTGAATTCTAATATCGGTACAAATCTAGCTCAAGTATAGGATGCATATATAATTGAATGATATTCAAGACCAACGTAATGGCAATGTAGAATATAACTAAATAATAAATAATTGCAAAGATACATGATATCTCATAATTGAATGTGTCTGAAAGCAACGACAATCATTCTTGGAATTAATGCAATCAATGTAACATTGCTTCAAAATGGTCTTGCAAATAGTAGTAAAGTGATATATTTTTTAATGGAATCATAATGAAGTTAATGCAATCATTTTTACTTTTACTCAATGTAACAAAACCAATCGAAATTTCAAATGAAGTAATAGTGCATTAAATAAAAGTTCATGACAATTATGGAATGATATATATAAAAGTTTGTTCAAAATAATGGAAGCATAACCTTCGCCAATCTCACATTGCGACATAAAAATGTTGCAAAGAATTCAAAAAATTACTACTTAACAAAACAAATTTCGTAAGCAATTTGGATGCAATTGAGAATAATATCACTATCAAAGTTAGATTAGCAAAACCAATTTCGTAAGAAATTTGCATGCAATTGAGAATAATATCACTATCAAAGTTAGAGAATGACAATGTGACACAATGACATTGTAAAAAATATTGATGCGATGAAAGTACAAATGCAATGATAAAGCACTCAATGAATGTCACATGTGACAAAATTATTTTGCAAATATTCGTAATGTGACATATTTTCAAATGGAATCATAATGGAGCTAATGCAAACATTATTAGTTTTACTCATGTCACATTGCAACAAAATGATTTTGCAAATAGTTTTATTGTGACATATTTTCAAATGGCATCACAATGGAGCTAATGCAATGATTATTATTATTTATACGATTATGGAATGATATATATAAAACATTACTAAAGATAATGGAAGCTTAACCTTTTTTCAATGTCACATTACGATATAAGGGTGTTGCAAACAATTAATAAAATTACAAATTAAAAAAATCTAGTTCATAAAGAATCGAATTATATAATAAGTTTAAAATTTATAAATTATTTTATTTAAATTTAAATTATTTTTATTTTGTAAACTTTAAATGTAAAATGTAAATTTAAATATAAGTATAAATTTATATTAAATCTAAAAATAATACAAATTCAAGAGTAACTAAATTTATATTTAATAATTGTACCATTTTAATTCAAATGTGATAACACTATTTTAAGAAGTAAATAAAATTAATCTAAACAAAATAAAAGTTAAAAGAATGTAATTTACAAAATATAAACATATTCTAAAATCTCAATACATTATTAAATAAGTTAACAATCTTACATATTTAATAAATTAAGCAACATCTGTAAATATTAAAATTAAATTTTTAATTGTTATTATATAATAAGTTATTATTTTCACTTTAATAATAAAATTACTAAGTTAAGTTAAGTACATAATGGGTGCGAAGAGAGATAGAGTAAGTGAGTCAATCGCTCACACAGATAGTGAGCGGGAAATGTCCTGTTATCGTACCAGAATGGGTGCGAAGAGAGATAGAATAAGTGAGTCATTCGCTCGCTTTGGGAAATTATTTTAAATGTAAATTAAAATGTAAACTTTAAATGTAAAATGTAAATTAAAATGTAAACTTTAAATGTAAAATGTAAATTTAATAAATAGAAATTTATATTAATTCTAAAAATAATACAAAATTAAGAGTAGCTAAATTTATATTTAATAATTGTACCATTTTAATTCAAATGTGATAACATTATTTTAAGAAGTATGGCATTATGATAATAAAATGAATCTATATCAAAATTTGAAACAAATAAATAAAAGAAGTGAATAAAATTAAGCTAAACAAAATGAAAGTTAACAAAACGTAATTTACAAAATATAAACATAGTCTAAAATCTCAAAACATTATTAAATGGTTGGAAAATGAATCTAAAGGGTTTTATGTTTTGTGCTTAAGGAGAAAAGAGTGAAGCTTGCTAATTTGAAATTAAGGAGAAAAGAGTGAAGCTTGCTCTTATGTTTCAATAATTATATTGTTAAGAATGAAGCTTGATCTTATGTTTCGAATGATTATGTTGTTAAGTTAATGCATCTTCAAATTAAATAAAATTAAATATATTTGTTATTATATAATAAGTTATTATTTCACTTTAATAATAAAATTAATAAGTTAAGTTCCACAGAAAGAAAGAAAAAAAAAAAAAAAAAAAAAAAAAAAACAAACAACTATTGATATTCATGTAGAATCAAATAGTACAAAGAGTGTTCTCGATTCACAGTAATGAATCTGATAGCTGAACGTCTAGAGATCTGAGATCTAGAAAGCATGAAAATAACATCTGAGACCGATCAGATGACACCAATCCGAATATGCAGAAAAAGTACCCAATACTTTAATACAAAATAACAAAAAACCGTCAATAAAATAGACAGTCTCATGGCTCAAATTTCTGCTCAGTCAAGGAAGTGAAATTCCCCACAGTCCAGCATGTCATCATCTAGCCATTCTTCCCAAATGATTTGTCCCTCAATACCATCAAGAGCTAGCTTTGAAAGTTTGTCAGCTCGAGAATTATGTTCACGGTAAATATGTTCGAAGCTGATATTACTTTCCTTGGAGAGTTCATATAGTGTTCTATTTGCCCAATTTCGTAGATTCAAAACATTTAATTTGAAATCTCCCATCGCCCATTTTATGGTGACACGAGAGTCCCCATAAACCTTGATATTTACCAATCCAAAAATATTTGCAACTTTGAGAACACACCAGAGAGCCATTAGCTCAGCCTTCATATTGGTACCCGGAACCACAATTGAGCTTGACAGTAAAAAAGTGTGTTTCATTAAGGAAAATGACTCCACCAACAGCACAGAGTCCGTTTGCTGAAGCACCATCGAAAAATAAAACTGGTTGTTCCACTTTGAAGTCGAAGTTGCCAATCCTGTCAGCTTTCAAATGTTTCTGATCCATCACACAAGATGTGAGCATATTCATAGCAATCTGACTGCAATGAAAGGTATCAGGTTTCATGTTCTGAAAAATAACCTTATTTCTAATGTACCAAACCGCCCACGGAATGCAGATTGCAACGAAGAAGGACTGTTTATGGTTCCTAAACCAATTTAAAAGACAGCTGTTGAAATCTCCAACATCCCATCGAGGTGAGAAATTTAGCTTGTTTGAAATCATATCCCAGACTTTGCAAGTAAAAGAACATTTGACAAATAGATGGTCTCTTGTTTCTGCTTCAACCTTACAAATAGCACAGATATTGGGCCCTGTCCATCCTCGCTTACATAAATTATCCCAAGTTTTCAGCTTGTTGTTCAGAACTAACCAGATGAAGCATTTGAGCTTAAGTGTCATATTCCAAGCCCATAATCTTTTGAACCACCAATCCTGTGGGAAAATGTATTTTTCCTGAAGTATTCTATTATAGGCCGTATGTGCAGTAACAAGTCCAGAAGACAGATTACCTTTCCAAAGAAGTCTATCAATTTCATTTGACAATCTAATGCCAGCAGCATCTAATTTTTTAATATAATTCTGCCAGATATGTGCAGGAGATCCCGACAGACCTAAATCAATTGCAGTCATCCATTTGACAGTGTAATGGCTCCCATCGCAATGCTTCCATATTTTGTTTAAAGTAGACAATCCCAGAATCTGTAGATATCCTGTGATGTTTGCAGGCAGAAGGTAATCAAAGTCCATACCAATGATCGGGTCTAATCCAACACGGATGCAAGAGCCAGAACCTGCTTGCCACTGTAGATCATCCTTTATCCAATGAAATATTTTCATGAATCCCCTCCAGATAGGGGAAAACTTCCAGCTTTTTTTCTTTGGATTTCTAATCCAAATAGATAAATCTGCTTTGATATATTTGCGATGGATGATCCGAGACCATAGAGTTTCTCCAAAAATCGCCCTCCATGTGCTTTTCAGTCTGAGAGCTGTATTAAAGGATTCCAAGTCTTTAATACCCCATCCACCGTAGCGATAAGGTCTAGTTATGGATTCTGCAGCCACCATGTGAAGATTTGTTCCAGCAACGGTTCCAGACCATAAAAAGTTGACAAATAATCTTTTGATGTTTTTAATGATATAACAAGGAACTTCGTATAGGGAAAACCAGTAGACCAGAATGCTGGACAGAACCGATTTTACCAGGACAAGCTTGCCACCAATTGACAACAATCTATATGACCACTGGGAAATACGATTTTCTATTTTACGAATCAACCAAAGCCAATCTCTATTTAGATAATTATTTGGCTTAAGGTTGAATCCAAGGTATTTGAATCCTTGATCAATAAGACAACAATTATATGGAAGGATCATCTGCAAGTTATATATCTGTTCTTCCCTTAATGAACTATGATAAAAATTGGATTTATCATTGCTGACTAACATACCAGAGGCTCTGCAAAAAGTTTGTACAATTTCCTTGTAAGCAGCCCATTCATCTAATGTGTCTGCTCCTGCCAGCAACACATCATCTGCAAACAAAATATGTGATATAACACAATCTTTTTTAATCTTGATACCCTTTATAATGCCTTTAGTTAAGGTATCATTTATCAGCCGACTGAAGCCATCCATGATCAAGATAAATAGGAGAGGTGAAAGGGGACACCCCTGTCTAATTCCTCTGGTGCAATTGAAAAACTCAGCAGGACTACCATTAACGAGCACAGAGATATTCATGGAAGATATACAGGCCATTATCCACTTAATAAAAAGAGTAGGAATCCCAATTCTGATAAGGATTAATCTGAGGAATGCCCAGTTAACCCTGTCATAAGCTTTGACCAAATCCATTTTAAGAAGTATTGCTTTTTTCTTGTGGATTTTTATACTGTGCAGCAGCTCCTGTGCAATGCCAATTGCATCATGTATCTGCCTTCCCTCAAGAAACCCAAATTGTTCTGCTGAGATGTATTTTGAGAGGACCTTCTTCATTCTATCTGCTATAATTTTTGAAATGAGCTTATAAAGCAAATTGCAGAGTGCAATCGGCCGAAATTCTCCAAAATGAGTTGGCTTGTCCTTTTTTGGGATAAGTGTGACAAAAGTAGCATTAAGTCCCCCCGGGATATGACTGTTATCTTTAGAGTAATTAACTAAAGTCTGCAATTCATTCCCCATGATGTCAAAAAAATGTAGATAAAGCTCAACCGGCCATCCATCAGGCCCGGGGCTTTTATCTTTTGCAAAGACCTTTAAAGTTTGTTCGATTTCTTCAAGGGAGACATCCGATAGCAGATCATTTGCTTCCTGTTCAGAGAAAAAACGTGGAAATAATGATGCCACTCTAATCTGATCATCAATACAGCAATCACCCGGGTCATAGTATAAATTTCTGAAAAAAGAAGCTGCTTCAGCTTTTATACCATCCAGGCTCGATATCTGAGTTCCATTTCTATCATTGATCTCCCATATATATTTGGAATTACGCCGAGCAGAAGCGAAAGCATGGAAAAATTTAGTATTTTTATCACCATGGGAGATCCAGATGGCACGGCTCTTAAGCCTCCATTCTTTTTCCTCTTGTAGAAGCATCTCTTCTTTTTTCTGTTCCAACTGTCTCAAAATTTTGAAAGCATCAGATGAGAGAGTGTTATTAATGCTTGCAGAGGTGGCGACCTTCAAATTTTGTTCTAATGTCTCATACTCCTGTCTATCATTCATCTTTTTTTCTTTAATCCACTTTGTAACAGAAAGTTTAAGACCTTTTAGCTTGTAGCAAAAAGTAAGAACAGGATCTGCATCAAATGATTCGCAACTTTGCCAGAAAGATTTGACCATCTGACAGAAAGAGTCATCTCCGAGCCATGAAGCATTGAATTTGAAAGGAGATGTACCTGGGTGATTGGAGTCATCTAATTGGAGCAATATTGGCCAATGGTCTGAAAACTTATATTCATGAACCCAAGATCGAAATTTCTGGAAAGTATCCAAAAGACCCGACTTAGCAAGAAATCTGTCCAATCGCTTATGAACCCCTTCACTACCAAATCTGCCGTTTGTCCATGTAGGAGACAAAGTATGGGGTTTGATATCCACTAAATCTGCTGCTCTAAATAACTGAGTAAAGAAATCAGCTAAATCATCCATCCTGGCAGCTGGGCCCCAGATCTCAGAGACATGACATGTTAAATTTAGATCTCCTGCAATTATCAAGTCATTAAAATTCAGAATACCAGACTCCTGCAAAGAAAGCCAGAATCGTTGCCTCTCCCAATAGGGAGCATAACAGTTTAAAATGGAAATAGAATGTTTGTTTCTATTACACCATCCTTTTAATAAGATACCCCAAGGAGTTGAGTATGGTTGCAAAACAAAATAATTTGGATTCCAGACCACTGCAAGACCCCCCGAAAGGCCACAGGAAGGAACAGCAGTCACCTCCCAGGTGGGAAGAATTTTGCTCAGTTTATGAATGGCTGAAAGTTCATCACACATAGTCTCTTGGATCAATATAATTGCGGGGTCAGTAGCTTTGATTAATTTGGATAAGGCCTGAACCCGTGTGTCCTTACCCAAACCCCTCACATTTAATGATAACAAGGACATTAAGAACCAGGCAAATTGGGGGTCGATGCTCTAAGCCCCAAACTGTGTTTCTTTTCCAAATTGTCTACCTCATCCAATCTTACTGATAATGGAGTATATGTGTCCGAGTTATCAAGCCCTGGTTTTTTCTTCTTGCCCCGCCTGATAGTGACATTCTGGAAATCTAAAGAATGAAGGGGTTTAGCAGAAGAGCCAGTACTCGGATTCCTAGAAAAAGTAGGTAAGGGGGGGAATTCTATTCCATTTTCAGAAACGAGATAACCGCTTTGAGCCAGGATTTCCTTGTCCATCAGATCAACAGGAATATCCGACACGACTGAGATAGGAAGAGCCTCACCATGATGATCCCTATTATCCATAAAGGAAGTTGCGGCAGCTTTAGAAGCTCTCCCAAGGTTTACAGGAATAGAAGGCAGCTCAGAATCAATCGTGTTATGTGCAACAAATGATTGACTTGTAGACTTATGTGGAATATCACTCCTACTCTTAGTTTCATCTGACGGCTTCGAAGACTCCTCACTAGTACCCCCAGGATAAGATGGAACCAAACCTAAATGGCTAGGATTTGTGGGCGACATAGGCAAATGTAAGGACGAGGCATTCTTCTCAAAACCATCATATTCATTAAAGGTTAAAACCCCATCCTGAAATAACTTACGACCCACCTTCGGGACTGAATGGTTTTTGTCAGAACTATTTAGAGGGAGTCCGGTCACCAGGTCGTGTCGAAGTTGAATTTCACCATTTAAAATACGGCTGGTCAATATTTTCTCCGAGGATTCAATAAAATCGAGTTCAGCATTTGAAAATTCAGGGAAGTTTTGAGGGGTTTCATGAAGTAACTTACCCGATAAGTCTGCAGAGGAGCAAAATGTATCTTCACGAGGCGTGGAAGCTAAAGTGTCTGGATAAATTCGTGAGGACTTCCAAGCATTTGGACAGCTAGCACATACATGACCTAATTCATGGCAGATAAAACAGCGAAAAGGGATTTTGAGAAAATCTAGGGTTTGATTCCAAACCCTAGCTCCCCATGTGATCTTTATCTCTGCTGGTAAACCAAGTCTGATGTCTATCTCCACCATCACTTTGACATATCGCCGGTCCATGCCACATAAATTGTGCTTATCAAATCTAACAAATGAACCCACAAAATTTGCAATCCTTTTGATGAAATCTTCTGTCCACAGTTCGATTGGGAGCCCCGGGATGAGCATCCAAAGGTGTCGAAGGGTAAGTGGCTCATTGATGGGGTTAAAATTTAAATGCCAGCGCTTGATGAACAGAGAAACCCCCTTGAATTCCCAGAACGAGGCCAGGATCTGCTCAAGGTGTTTCGCTTCAGAAAATGTAAACAGGATCCATCGATTGACCAGCAAATTGATGCGTGGGGCCAAGCCTGTGAGAGGCACCCAAACTTTTTTGACCCATTCCAAGATCTCTGATTTGGTTGCCGAAGTGTATTCCAGACGCCCCACAATGGCCCTCTCAGCAAGCATTCGGATTCTGTCTAGATTATAGTCCTCATCGATATCTAAATGACATATCTCCCGTCTGGCCCTGTAGGTCTTCTGCAATCTCTTGTTCCGTGCTTTCAACCCCCGTAGTTTAGATGTAACAACTGGTCGTGCAGTGTTTTCCCCCAGAACCGAGAAAGGAGACAGATGTGTTTGATTCGTAGTCTGACAAACCTCCCCCATAATGGGCTCCACGCATACAGGTGTCGGTAAAAATCCGGATGCCCGACAGCTGCCTCTGATATGATGGGGAGAACAAAAATCAAAATACCGCCAAATAATCCACCGAAATAGAGGGAGCAGTAGGGGTTAAGCCAAATATGGCTATAAAACTGGAGAGAAGACAAAAATACCAAGAGAATACCTAAACAGCTAATGCAGAAAAAACTGAAAAATTCAGCTAACAAGAAGATAGTAAACCCTCGACTAGAAATTTAGTTCCCACTTTTTTTATCCTTGGCTGGTACTGGGCTGATTCAAGCGAATCAGCTTGACTCCAAGTCGTCGAGGGCCACAAATCTTCAGTTTAGCCTTCAGAATCGATGATTTCTGCAAAAGAGTAAGGAAACCCTAGTGTCCTCAAGCCCCCCATTCTTTCCATTGTTCCTTAATAAGTTAAGTTAAGTACATAATAAGTTTAAAAGTTATATTTTATTTTATTTAAATTTAAATTATTTTAAATGTAAACTTTAAATGTAAAATGTAAATTTAATAAATATAAATTTATATTAAATCTAAAATAATACAAAATTAAGAGTAACTAAATTTATATTTAATAATCGTACTAATTGTTTTAACAGAAACAAAGTATAGGAGTATATATTTAGAAAGGTTGTGCACAACCATTCATTACAAAAAGAGATCCTTATATCAAAAAGAGAATTCAAAATGGGAAATGTAAGTTTTTCCATATTGGCTCTAATGTAATTTCTTAACTACTGTATATTGTTTGCAGTTATAGTGGAGGGGCAAACCCTTACATACTAAAAATTTAACAATATACAGAAAAAAAAACATTCAAACTTAAAGTTGAGGAATGAACCCATCAAGAAGAGAAGTTGTTCTACCTATAATTTTGTTGTTGCACCAAGGTTTCTTTTGTTATTTTCATGTCCACCGAAGGGGATTCCTGATAGTGGCTACATTGAGACATTCTAGTCATTTTTAACACTTCTTTTTTTATAACATCTACGTTTTCCATAAGTTCAAATACATTTCTTTCCAAATCATCTATCCGAGAGTCTTGACAGGTTAATTGTTGAGTAATGTACCTGACATCTGTTGTCGTCTCACTGTGATCTTTTATCCTCGTACAAATTTCTTCATAAACCCTTCACAAATGATCCTTGAAATCCGCAATGCTCGCTTTCATGAACACAATTCCTTCTGCTAGACCGGCCATAGTGTTGTTGTCTTCGTCGACTCGAGGAAGGGATTCAGGAGGGTGAGAGGAAAGGAGAAGATTGTCCAGACCGTTGGAGATCCAAAGGGGCAAGTGAATAGAGGACTCAAAGCGGGATGGGCTCATCATAACGCCAAATCAGTGTATACCGTGAAGAGGAATGGCCCTCATAAATGTTGAAGCATGGAAACTGCCATCAAGAAGACAGACGGAGAAGTGTCCATGTGAAGGCCCACGTGCCCACACTGAGTTGATAGGTGGAGTGTTAACCATTATTTCCCTTGTCAAACTAATCCACCCTTGAGACCAATGCCTAGGGAACGATCTTATAATCTTCCTTTCCATTGTTGTATTTGATTTTTTCCATAGGGAAGTTGGCTCCTTGATTAGCAGCTTCGTTTGCTTGTTTGTTTTTTTCCTGAAGTATGTGGAGATAATGAACTTCAGAAGGGAGTGTAAGTTGATTAATCCTCCTTTGTGTTCTATTTCTTTTAGATTCTCCTATTGATATCCCCATCCTCATTTTTTGAATAACATGTATGGATTCTCCAAATAACTTGAGTTTATTGATATTGAGGGTCGAGATAATTTCCATGGAGTGAAACAAAGCTAACCATTCTGCTTAATTATTCGTTTTCTTTCCTAGTCCCCAAGCATAACAGATAATTTTATTTCCTCCTAGATTATAAATAATCCATCCTGCACCTACCTCCCTTGGGTTTCCTCTAGAAGCCCCATTAATGAAAACTGTGTAACTTGATTGATATTTCCACCATTGGTTGAAGTATGTATTTTCTTTTCTAATTTCCAATCAGAACTGTTCTTTCTAGGTTTGGACTGAAGAGATCTCACCTTTACAAAGCTTTGGCACCATTGAAATTATTTCTAGGATAGAGCTTCAGTGTTGTGTAGATGAACACCTTTGACTATGAGAGCTTCAGAAATCATATTTGACGCTTTTTAAGCTACTCTGATGTAGTATGATTTCTTATTTTCAAAAATACTTTTATTTCTTTCTATCCATATATGCCAGCAAATGTTCATAGGAATCAACTTCCAAATTCGGGCCATGGTGGGTTTGGCTTTTGTTGCACCAAGAAAGAAATTTCTCCAATTTTCTATTATAATTGTGACTTGCTTTGGAACTATTGAGTCCTTCCATTGAGATCCTAGTACATTTCCCCAAACCTGAAGTGAAAATTCACATTCTAAAAAGAGGTGTTGAGCATTCTCAGCTGAGTTTCTACACAGTTCACATCTGGAAGGGTCTTTTGTTCCTCTTTTCCTTAGATTATCAGCGGTTAGCAATTTATTGTGTGCAAGAATCCAATAAAAGTAGTTTACTTTAGGGATGCGATTGGGGTTCCAAACTTTTGTCCAAATATTTCCATTGGTGTTGATTAAACTTTCATGACCTTCCTTTACTGAGTACTGTCCTGCTCGACCCCAACCTCTGTTGTCTTTTTCCCTTAGATTTATAGGTGCTTTCATGTGCAAAGACTTAAGGAGAAGAGGGAAGTCTTGCTTGAGATTCTCTGGAATATCCGACCGTTTCCATCCTTCCCAACCCCTGTGTTCCCCCATATTAAGAGGTCTTTTAGCTTATGAATGCCTTTGTTTTGCATCCATTGTCTGATTTATGCTAATCCTGGGTTAGTGTTCAAAGGTTGAGATCCCATTATGTTATCTATCCAGATATTGATTCTTTTCCCATTGTCTGGAATCCAGTAAATTTTGTCTTTTATTAGACCAGCAGAGGAATATATGAGATCCCATATGCTAGTTCCTTTCCTTTCCATAAGGTTATCCAGACACCTTAGACAAGATTTTTTTGTATACTTTTTCATGATGACTTCCTTCCACCATTTTCTTTTCCCTGAAATTAACCTCCAGTCTAACTTGGATCCTAAGGATTTGTTCATTAAATCTAGTTCCCGTATTCCTAATCCTCCTTTCTTTCTATTTTCTTTTAAGATTCTCCAGTTGACCAAGTGGAATTTCCTGCTTTGGGTTTTCCCTCCTTGGAAAAGGAATTTCCTTATTTCCATACTTCTGTTGTTCATAACATTTTTGGGAGCTAATAAGATAGCCCCGGTGAAGACATGATAGGAAGATAAGACAAATTTGATCAGAGTGAATTTACTTGCTAAGTTTAAACATCATGTTCCCCTAGAATGCATTTTGTTTTTTATTTTCTAGATAATTGGGCTCCATAGAGAAGAGGAGGTTTTTTTTAAGGGAGATTGGTATTGCCGAGTACTTAAAGGAGGTCCAATCGGCACTTATCTTGAAATTCAAAGTAGTAACAAAACTTCTTATGGTTTTTTTCCTGCAATTCCAGCTGTAAATGTTTCTCTTACTACTATTGATTTTCCCTCCTGAAGCTCTTAGGTAAAGATCCAAAATGGATTTGAATCTTTTGGCAATCTAAACTTAGGCACTTCCCAATAAAATGGTATCATCAACAAATTGAGAATGATTGATCGGTTGAAATCTCCTTGTTGTGAAGAGCCCAAGTAATGCCCACTGGAGAGAAATCCATTGAGTTTTCTACTAAGAGAATATTCCATTAAAATATAAAGGAACGAGGAGAGAGGGAAACCCTGTTGAAGGTCGCGCGACAGATGAAAAAAGGAAGTGGGTCTTCCATTCACTAAGGGAGCAATCCAGTGGGATCCAATTAATAAAATCCTTTGCAAACACGAACCTTTCCAGAACAATGTAAATATAATCATGTCTAAATCTATCGAAAGCATTTGCCATGTCAAGTTTGATGGCCATACCTGAATCTTTGTTATGGCAGCTTGAATGGATCGCATCTTGAATGAGGAGGATGTTGTCGTAGATTTTCCTTCTAGATATGAAGCCACCTTGATTTGCTAAGTTAAATTAGGAAGAAGACCTTTGATTCGATTTGCTATAACCTTGGTGAGGATCCTATAGGAAGAATTGCAAAGGGATATTGGTCGGTATCTCCATATGGAGGTAGGATTCTTCTCCTTGGGAATTAAGGCGATGAAGGTGGAATTTGTTGCTCCTCCAATTCATTCCCTTCGTTCCCTCTTTCTGGTCCAATTTAGCATTATGATAAGGTATTTTTTTATCAAAGACCAGCATCTCCTGAAAAATGGATAGAAAACCCATCAGGCCTAGGAGCTTTGTTAGGGTGGAGGGACCAAATAGCTTTTATGACTTCCTCCTCAAAAATTGTTTCGAGAAGATTTCTGTTTTTAAATTCAATGATGAGATTGGGGATATCAGAACTCATTATCTCCATCTCTTCTCTAGCTATTTCTTCTTCTTCTTGATACAAATGTTCAAAGTAGTTTTTGATTTCATGCTTGATTCAATGTTGCTCTTCTATTCTTTCTCCATTTTCTTTTGTCAGTTCTATAATTGTATTTTCCCTTTTCCTTTCCTTGCATTGGGTATGAAAGAACTTTGTATTTGTATCCCCTCCATTTTGCCACAGGCTTCTAGACCGCAATCCCCATTCTTCTTCTTCTTTTCTGGAAAATTCATGTATCTTTTTGTCCAGATCTTTTTCCTTCCTCAAGGTTTCTTCTGTGATTGGGGCTATCTCCATTTCAATTTGAAGTTCTTCGATTTCTACTTGGACTTTCTTTAATTCAGCTCCCGGATCTTTATAATTCTACTTTTCCCAATTTTTTAAGGATTTTTTAACATATTTTAATTTGGTTTCCCATATGAATCCAAGAGAACCTGGTACATACTAGCTCCAAACAACTTTTTCTTCCTCCATGCATTCTTCACTTTCGAGCCATATAGGGTTGAATCTGAAAGGTAGAGGGCCAATATTCCCTACTACAGCAAAGTAGAAGGATATAGGCTGATGATCTGAAGTTGTAGAGGCTAAAATTTTGGATTCTAGAATGGAAGGTTTAGATAGCAAAGAGGATCTTACCAGAAATCTATCCAACCTTGCCACAATGTATCCTGGACCCACTCTTTTGTTGTTCCAAGTGTAATTCCCTTTATTTGGTTTGATATCTATTAGGTTCCACCAAATTTGCAAGTATTCCAAATTTTCCCCAAAGGGGTCTCTTATTTGTGTCCCTCCTCTTCGCTCATTAGCAGAGATAGTGACATTAAATTCCCATGCAAGAATACAAGGGAGGTTTTCTCTTCATTGTCGTTGTGCCATTAAATGATTTTAGAAATTTTCTTTATGTCCTGTTATTGTAGGCCCATAAATGTTTCCCACCCAAAATTTTTCACTTCTGGAAAGATCTTCCAGTTCAACAAAAATCCAATGCCTATTAGATATGAAGGAGTGACATTTATAAGTACCTTTTCTCCACCAAGTGAAGAGGCCACCAAAAGCTCCCATAGCAATCACTACTTTCCCTTCGTCATTTTTCCAAGCCTTATTCATAGCGCAAATGATGTATTCCTCTTGCATTTTAGTCTCCTGGATCAAGAAGATTGTGTTGTTTTCCATTTTTATAATTCTTCTAATTGATTTTTTTTTTGCTTCCCTCCTAATCCTCTGCAATTCTAGGAGACTATTTTCATTATTTCCTGAGGGTGTGGATTGTGACCTTTTCCTTATTTTCATCTATTGCTCTTTGAATCTGCTTCCCATTTGAGAGTATCCTTAAATACTAATCTAAGCTGGTTTTCTTACCCGCCGCTTTTTCTCTAGCTGCTTCATGTTCCCTCAATGTTTTGTTAAGCTTTCTCCCTTTTTTGGATTGTGGTTCCATCTCTTCCTCCCTGCTTTCAGAGGCATCTTCCATTTTTATCTTATCCCTTAACCTAATGCCCGATCCCCCTGAGATGAGAGATATTTCATTTCTTGTTTATTCGATTTGGTGGGTGGGTATTGGTGGATCTCCTTTTTCTTCTTTTTCTTTATAATTGTTTCCCAATGAAGCTTCATTGTCTTTATTTTCTTCATTTATTTATGAGGGACCTTGCTCATCCTCATTATCTTTGTTGGAGAGGACTTGATATCGATTTTCGCCACCCTTGATTTTAAAGGGGGACTGAGGAGGGTTTTTGTTGTTGGATTTGGATCCTTTCTTCCTTGAAACCTCATTCCAATCCCCACCTTGCACTTCTTCAACTTCTTGTTGCTTCTTTTTGGGACAGAGTTTTGCGAAGTGTCCGTATTCATGGAAAACCTTACATTTGAAGGGGATTTGTTTGTAATCCACTGTTTGCAAGTGATTCCATCCCTCCATTGATAAAGTTATGGCTTCCGACAAACCTTTCTCCAAATCTACTTCAACACAAATTCTTGTGCAAGAGAACATGGGGGGTCTAGGCTCTGATTTGTCTATATATTTCCCTAGGGAGTTCCTAATCGCTTTTAAGTCTTCATCGTTCCAACAATGAAGTGGTAAATGCGGGAGCTTGACCCAAACTGGAACCGCTGGGGGGATGTCTTTTTCTGGGTCGAAGGAAAGGTCCCATTTATTAACGTGCATTCCTCTTGGACCCAAGAAGTAAGGCCCATTCCTAAAAATCAGATCCCAGTCTTCTTTTTTTTCAAAAAAGAAAACGAAAAAACCCTTGCCATAGAAAATTTGCTGCACCTCACCCTGTATTAAGGGCCGCCAATTTTTATTCAACCATACCTCAATAGCTCTGGGGGATGGCCATAAACCAGTGAAATGGCCAACCAATCCTTTTTCTGATAGATCTACGGCTTTACATTTGGACGCAGTGGAAAAAAGCTTGACTTCGGGAATTACTGACTTCTTGACGAATTTGGAATCGTTTATGGGCGCCGACTTGGTGGAAACAAGTTGAGAAGCAACCAAACTACGGAAGCGTTCAGAGAGAGGAAGGCTCCTCTCATCGAGGCCCTAAAAAAAATCCATTCACTAATTACCATCAGGTTAGATGAAAAATTGAATACATCTTCCACAAACTAACAACTACAAACATAAAATTAATATTAAAAGTTTGAAAATTAATTAACATAAAACATTGTTAATCACAAGTTTTTTAAATAAATTAAAGATAATAAAATCCATTCATTAATTACAAATTTATCTCATTTAATAAACTTTAACCATAAATATTTGTATACCATTTTTAAGTATATAATTTTACATCATGCATAAACAAAATTATAGATAATCCAAAATCCTTTCGGGAAAGAACAATAATAATATCTCAGTTTAAATCCCGAGATAAGAAGAATAATAATATCTCGGGAAAGAACAATAATAATAATCAGTGAAAAAGAGTTTAAAAAGAAACCCTATCTTCTATGACGCATTTTAATTTTTCAACATTTTTATAAGATGGATCATCCCATTTTATATAATTCATAAAATTAACGAATAGGTAACATTGGTCTTTGCAGGTTAGGTGTAAGTTTGAATCTTGAGTTACGGGCTATGATCGGCTATGCCCGTAGGGGCTGCGCCCAATGAGAGAAATCTCCCACTCATGCCTCTGAGTGACTGAGGTGGGGAGGTGGGTAACTGCAACGCCTCATCGTGGAGCGGGCATTGCGTGCATATAGGTGACTGAGGTGATCGTGTGAGTTGTTTAGTAATTTAATGTCCAAGTAATAGTGAATTTAGGTATAGTAGCATAATTCAAGTATGAATATGGATATAGATACGATTCAATACGAAAAAAATAAGTAATAAAAAAATTCAATGAAATAAAATACAAAGTAGACTTCTTATATATAATACTTTTAATCAAATATAAATCATTAGTTTAAATTATTCGACCTTTAAACAATTCACTATCCTTAACTAAAAAAGACGACCATTGAAACCATCCTAACCGCACATGTGTCACCTATTACCTTAAATCTAATGAATCTATCCATCATACTTCACCCCAAAAATATAAGATATAAACACCTAGCAACATAATTATATTAATATTTAAATTTAAAAATCAAAATCCAATTTATATATTCACAATTTAAATTTAGTTATTATAAAATATATATAATAGGTACTTGTTATATTATATAATTAAAACCATTTCTATCATAAAAAAAATTATATATAATAAAAAATTGTGAATTAAGAATACTTCGACTCATAATTATATGTATCTCTTTTAAAATTATATAATAAAAAATTGTGAATTAAGAATACTTTGACTCATAATTATATGTATCTCTTTTAAATTTTATTTTGATTGACTAAGAATCTATCACATAGAAATTGGTTTTAATGTTTTGAAATTAAAATTTCAACCATATTTTATTTATGCATTTTAATACATATTGTTTTTATGCTTTGAATTAAAATAACACTTATGGCTTTTGTAGAGTTGACATTCAATATCCAAACCAAAAGCTCAAATAAAAAGTGTTGATTTGATTTTTTGAATCTTTTTATATGGTCTTTATATGCATACATATTTTAAATAAGAAGTTTTGTTGGTTTTTTAAATTTTTTTATATGGTTTTTGTATGTATATTTTAAATAAGAGTATTATATCATTTATAAGAATTGAATTGAGTGAGAAAAGCAACAATGATTCTTCCCAAATACTCAAATTACAACCAATAAAAATCTTTACTTATTTCATTAAATCAATATATATAATTAAAAAAAACTAAATATTTTTCTATACACTAAAAATTAAATAAATACCGATATTTTACCCAAGAATTTAATTTTTCAATACACTAAAATGAAATAAATAACTAACAATACCTCACCCAATTTTGCTATATTTAATTATAATATATAATCTTTTCTTTTGTCAATGAGTTATCCATTGGGATCAGTGGGATGCTAATGTGAATTAATGCAACTGAAGTCATTTTCTATTTTCCATTTAAGAACGTGAGGGAAACTACCTAAGGGTCTTGGAATTTAACCAGAATTTACTCGCCATAGCCATTTATATTATTTCAACTCTTAGTCAAATAAAACCATAAAATGTCCAAATTCCAACCCTTCTCCCAGCCGACAAATTATAACGGTTAATTATTATTAATATTAATAATAATAAAAAACACAAGAAGGTTTATATTGTTGTGAACCATTTTTAACTGGGAGTATCATTTTTACAGGGTGTAGTTTAATTATTCTACCTTTTTCATAATTTTTGGAGCATATTTTCTCTCTAATATTTTTAGTATTTAGATTGAAATTTTTTTTAAAAATCTTAAAATTACATATATTAGCTATAGAAATTGTATAATTTGGGTGTCTTAAGATATTTGAGGATGTTAAATTTATTTATGAATTCAAAAATACAATTTAAACACATAGAATTTTGGATTTTATCAAATAAAAAAAACCTACTTTAAAGTAAAAAAAACTTAGAATAAATAGACTACTCCTTTTAACAATACTATTTACCAATCTTAAATGAAAAAGCAAAAATAACGCTACATCGTATATTCCCGTTGAGAGGGCACCATCGTTACTCAAACGCTGCATCGTTTCGTCAAACTCCAAAGTATTTGAATTCACGGAAGCGAAGCCAAGATGTTTCATGGAAATCTTTTTCTTGAACTTTTTCAGGTAACATTATAGTGAATGGTTTACTCTTATCAGTATAGTTCAGATTCGTTTCCAATTTGAATCATTATATTTTAAAAAAATAAGTTTTCACTTTTAAGTCAGTATATTTTTCAAAACTTGATAGATTTAGAGTTAACATGCATCTATATTAGCATAGTCACTTAAAATGTGTTTGGCAAATATTTGTAGGTTGCAAGTTAAGTGTCATAAACAAGTTATCTGTTACTTGTTCTCAATGCCTAATTGTAATCAAATGTTATTGTCTATGTCTCAACTACTTGATACCTTTAATTAAATAAGTTGTCTATCACTACTTGTTATCCATACATAAATATTATATAATCTAATACACTGATATTATATAATGTAAAACCCACTTTAGATTTTCTAACTTTGTTTACTGATGGCCATCTCTTCTTGGCTTGACTGTGATACAGATTTATGTCGAAGTGTCCTACGTGAATTCAAGCTGCACTTTTGCATATGGTATTTCCTGTAATAGTGGAAATAGGGGCAAGTTCTGTTTTTGGGTATTGACCAACCTTTTCACACGAATTCCTGAGTTTGCATTGGTGTCTGCTAGTGCCCATTTGCTCAAGTCTCTCTGTAGCAATGGTTTCTGCAGGGGTGTCTGGTACTGTTCCCAAAGTTGACACGTGCAAATCTTCCGTTGTTAGACTCCCATTGGATTCAAAATCCAGTGGGCAATTGGAATACAAAGAGATTGAATTTTCAGATATAATTTGTCCGGCTGTGGATTCAACAGAGAATTTCCAAGAAACTCTCTGCCTCAAAGATCCTCAAACCATAAATAGGTGGTCTTACACCTGTGTGGAAGGGAATGTATTGGAAAAACCTGTGACTATTGACCAAGGATCTCAAGTTGCATCTGACAACAGATTATTTATTTTCTCATCGGGAAGCTCAGAAGAGCCTAAAAACATTGGAGTTGAGGATTTTGAGTTGCTCAAGGTAGTTGGACAAGGTGCATTTGGTAAGGTGTTCCAGGTTAAAAGAAAAGGAACATCAGAGATTTATGCTATGAAAGTTATGAGCAAAGACAAAATTCTGAGAAGGAAACAGTATGAGTACATAAAAGCTGAAAGAGATATTCTGACAAAGATTGTGCATCCCTTTATTGTTCAGCTAAGATACTCCTTCCAGGTGCCATTTCCTGTCTCTCAGGTTGTTCTTTTACTACAATTTAGTTAATTGTAAATTCCATTTGTGCAAGCATCTCTTTTACTGGGTTCATCTTCCATTAACCAAAAATCCAACCCTCAAAAAGAAATTGCCATTTCTTTTTTCTTTTTTCTTTTTTTCTTGTTAACTGAGGTCGATGCATTTCTGTAGCTTCCACTATAAACCTGCCACTTGCTTAACATCCTGTAGGGACAGTTGCCAACGGGCCAACATCCCTGCCCTAGGAATTGCCATTTCTGATTACACAATGTTTGTTGTAATGTGTTCAGACAAAACATAATCTTTATCTTGTAATGGATTTTATAAATGGTGGGCAACTCTTCTTTCATCTTCAACAAAAAGGGAGCTTCAGGTATATTCTCATGCTTCAGCTATCTTTCTTGTCTTGCTTGATTTCTCTAAATGTGATTGATGTTTATTTCTTGTAAATGTTGTAGTGAGGATTTGGCTCGGGTATATATTGCCGAAATCATTTGTGCTGTTTCATACCTTCATCAAAACGGTATCATGCACAGGGATCTTAAACCTGAGAACATTCTTCTAGACTCTGAAGGCCATGTAAGTGGATACTCCTGTTAATTCAAAGTCATGGAATCTTCGACTTGCTGGATATTGGTTTTCCATTTTCAAAATATCAGAATTGCTAATCCCTATTCTCTAACATTTTAGGTCAAGTTGACTGATTTTGGGCTAGCAAAGCAAGTAGGTAAGTCAGGTCAATCCAATTCTCTGTGTGGGACTACACAATATATGGCACCTGAAATTATTGAAGCTAAAGGCTATAATAAAGCTGTTGATTGGTGGAGTGTTGGAATTCTACTGTATGAGATGTTCGCTGGACATGTAAGCTTCAACTGTACATATGCAGGATTTAGATGTAAGTGTGCACTTGTTAATCCACATCTGAGCATAACCATTCGTTTGTTTTGCAGCCTCCCTTCACTGGTAACGACCGTCAGAAGGTACGAAATAAAATCATCAAGGATAGAATTAAATTGCCACCACCTCTGACCAGTGATGCCCATTCATTGCTAAAAGCCGTACGTTTCTTATCTTTACTTCTTCAAGATCTTGCATTTGTGTATAGAATTATATCAGTTGGCAAAAGTGTCTGAGTATGTTGCCTTCATGTGATGTGCAGCTGCTGCAAAAGGATCCGAGCAAGCGCCTAGGCAGTGGAGCAAGTGGGAGTGATGAGATCAAAGGACACAACTGGTTCAAATCAATTGACTGGAAGCAACTGGAAGCCCGGCAGGTACAGCCAACATTTAAGCCTGAGGTCAATGGGAATTGTTGCACCGCCAATTTTGATGAACGCTGGACAGCCATGCCTCTTGATCATCCTGAACCGCAATCAGCTCGAAAAGGTCACCGTCGTTTCACAGGCTACTCATATGTCCAACTCAAATAAACGAAGCATCAGCCTTCTTTTCCATACAAGGGAATCCGCATCAAACATTCAAGAAACTAAAACCATATTGGATATTAATTTATAATTTGTGTTATTTTAACAGTAGAAGTCCGATAAATTTATAATAATAATAAAATTTAATAACATAACAATTTAATATAGATTTCAAATGAAGAGCCTTTTGTACTCAAGAATTTATTCAGTTTGAATAAAATGACGAAACTTGTCATCTGCCTCCTCTTGTTGGTATCATTTTGCCTTTGCAGGAACTTGGTCTTTCGTATTTGAAAGAAACACTTGGTTGACTCAGAATTTGGAAAAGCAGCCATAGCACACTAATTACACATAAATAATATATATATATTTTATTTAATTACACTCAATTACAATACATTTATATAGTATTCTAAATATGGGGATAGAGGTTGAGAGAATCTCTCAACAACCTCCAACAAATCTAAACTAATAGCTAATAAATTCTATCGTAAGCAATACCTCTAACACCCTCCCTTATTGCTTACATTACAAATAACAAACATTAAAACACATACAACTTTGTCTCATCTCACAATTGTTTGATATGGTTTTCACTAGCACTTACACCCTCTCTGAAATCTCATGGCTTCGGCTTTTTTCTTCACCACATTTTCGAGCTTCCCAGATGATTCATTTAAAATATAACTGCTTCTGACCATCCCGAAGGACAATCTTGATACTGAATCATTCTATGGAATTGTCACCATCTGTGAATAAGGACCCTCCGTGCTATTCACCAGTTATATAGGATAGCATTCTGAATACTGAATATCTTCAGCAATCAATAATACAACTTAACCTTACATAAAAATAACCTATAACTGACACTCCCTGAGCACAAAGGGGCACATCAGCTTGACCTTATTAAGAACAACCTGTAACTAATACTCCCAAAGCACCAGTACGGGTCACATCAGCATTAAACTTAATTGGCTTGTTCTTTGTGATTCTGCATCATTTGAATTTTTGCACACTATACTTGAAGAATAAAATAGCACACCCACAACTAGACACACGAACAAACACATATCACACCACAGATTTGCATCTAAAGAAATTCGAACACTATCAGGATCACACACAACAGTAGATATTACATGCCTTTGAATTATAGCCGGTATTCAACTCTTTGTGATAATGATATTGAGCAGCGGACCATTCAGGATCTTGATAGTTGTACATAGATACAACCATCAGCATGCAGTGCTTCCATTGATCGCAAGGGGCCGAGCAAGATAGATCGGAACAGACTTATGAAGAGTCATATTGACTCGGATCTGGATCTACGAGCAGCTTTTCATATTCTCCTTTTCACATTACAGATGTAGGATTGAGCTATGGATTGCCGCATATCAACTCTGAACGTGAATGATGGCTCCGGAAAATTTAAGGACGATCTGCAAATAATTTGGCAGGTGGGCGAATGATTTTAATACAGCAGCCTCAACGATAATTCTACAGATCGCTCCTAGTCAACAAACAAGAAGCTATCTCTTCAGCGGTCTCACGACAACGATCTCCACAAATCACACACTAGCAATCATTCACACAGAAGAAACTCACACACAGCAACACACTCTACTCTAACCTACGTCTACAGCAGATTACTTCTCATATATCATATTCTTGGGCACTTCCGTGAGGGATCTAAGCCCATCCAAGCTCTAATACCAACTCAGGATTTGGAAACGCAGCCAGAGCACACTAACTGCATACAAATAATATATATATCTTATTTAATTACACTCACATACAATAAATTTATATAGTTAGTCTGAGATCCAACATATTCTAAATATAGAGATAGAGGTTGAGATAGTTTCTGACTAACCTCCAACCAATCCAAACCAATAACTAACCAATTCTATTATAAGCAATGTCTCTAACAGATTGCCTCTCCAAGTTTCTCAAAGCCACCTCGAAACTCCATCTCAATGTAAGGATTTAGTACTAAGTCTTCGACAATAGGCACCATTGGAAACTTCCTCTTCATCATCAATCATGGAAACCACACAAACTTTTAGATTATTTGTATTGATAACATAATATATGCCTATCGAGGTGATTTTTGCAAAAAAATGTTCTCATCAACTCATAATCGATTCTCAAATGGACTAAACAAAATAGACTTAAACTTTTTCCTTGGGGATTGTACTTATTTATGGTTGAGATGTAGCAAAATGGTATATCTCCCATTTGAAACCAATGAGACACTCTATTGATCAAGCAACTCTTTGCGACTTCGTTGAGCTACTTGGAATTGGTTTTCCACATACTTGTGAACCCATTAAATCTTCATTTCATAATTAATTTCTTTAGTTGCTCAAGAAAATGAAATGTCAAAGTGTGTTTGTCCATGCATCTCTAAAGGGAATTTATTGTTGGATCTTTGAATGACCCTTTTCCCAATTATTTGAATGATTCATGTTAAACCCTTAACAATTGAGCTGGTATTTTTTTTGCGCTTTCAATTATGTATCCATCATACCCCACAACCCCTTACCCTTTGTGGAAATGGATTTGAGTGTTGGATAGGGTTCCTATTACTAATTTCTATTGGCCCATGCTTCCTTCTCTCTCATGGCTATGATAGGGGGTGGTAGTAGTGTTGGGTCCTCTCCCTCTTCTTCCTTCTCATGTGATGCATTGAACTTCAACACCATAGTAATTGAATGTTGAGCATATATCAATGGATTTCATACTTATGAAGATTTGAACATAATTATTTTTTTTTTATGATGCGATTCATGGGATTGACTCGTTAGATGCACACCATGCTATTTTGGATTTCCATAATATGAATCTCACTTGTCTTGTTGAAGAAAGAGAGCCGAAGATAGTGAAAGGAATTCCAAGGCCTATTTCAGTTAGGACGATTTAAGTTGTGTATTTAAAAATATGTTTCATGAAAGGATGATAGTTGTATGCAAATCTTGCGGAGGATCTAGAAAGGATTAAATTCCCTAGCTTGAAAGATTTCCTAGTATTACAGGAATTCACAAATGTGTTTGAAGAAATACCAAGATTTCCACCTAATAGAGACATTGAATTCTCTATTGACTTGGTACTTGCAATTCCCCTGGTTTCGACACTACAAGAAGAACAACCTCTAGCAGAGGTTATAGTAGAAGCCCCTAAAAAAGGAGCCCAGTTATCCATTTATAGTGGAGGTCTCTAGTGGAGGCGAGCGACCAGAGGTTTATATTTAAAAATTTGGCTTTAGCGGTGTGTTAGACAAGGAATAAGCCCAGGTGCATAAATAAACTTAACGCATCATATTTGGCCCAATAACATGCACCATCCATATATAATTATAAAATCAAAAACCATAAATGGTGCACTAGGTAACCACAATAGCCCTGGGGCATCTGTAAATATAATGCACCATATATGACCTAAAAACAAAGTCCAACATAATATATTTAAAAAATGTAAGCGGTTCGCTATAACCAAACAACTTCACTAGTGTGTTACGAATATTACAACACCAAATTCAGAAATTAAAAAACAATCGCCTTGTCAATTCTATTTTTTTAAATACAGTACATTTACATATAGATACAAGCCTGGTGCATCATATGACATGAAAGCACCGAGGTGTAAAAAATAGGCATACAACATATAAGGCATAAATTTTTAAAAAAATGTATTATTAAAAATACCCCGGCCACTTTATATTTTTTTAACATAACAATGTGTTGGTGGTCCACGGAAGCATTGAGGCACCCAGTAACAAATCAACCTGATGCTTCCTTAAGAAAAAAAGGTCAGCTGGACTATTCATTTTTACCCCCCCCATAATGCTCTTCAAATCCCAAGCATCGGTTCCACCTTTTCCTCCCTACACTGTTGTGCCATCCATGCTCCTCTTACTTGCATTTCTCCTAACCATTGCCTGGTAAGTGGGAATTTTTCCAAACGGTGGGAAAAGTTCATTTTTTGGAGTACGTGGGAACCATGCCTCCTCGGTGAGCAAATGTCCAAGTAATATCCTTGTTTGTTTCTAACTTAAATTTTTAGCGGATTAAAATTTGAAATTAAGCTTTAATTTCCATTGTTTTAAAAAATATTCAAAATTATGTGTGGTGCATTCGATTACTTTGGCTCACACCACTATTCAGTGACACTGTAAATCTACAAGTGGCACTGACAACAATGCGCTTTTTCCCAAGCAAAGTAGTGCACCATTTTAATGGTTCTCTTCATAGTATAGTGCAGTGATTAATTTTAATAAAAAAATGTAAAATAGTTCGTTAAGTTATGTACAACGCACCATTTAATTTTAATTAAAAAAATTAAAAATGGTGCGTTGATTTATATATACACACCAATGCGCACCGTTAGGATGGTGAGCTAAATGATAGAATACCAACATATTAGATTTAAGAAACATTAGAAACCTAACATGTGCGTTCTCTAGTATAGAATGACCTGGGGTGTTGTATTAAATTTGGTGCATTGGATACTAGTGCATCATTTAAACCTGAATGAAAATGCACCTTTACAGTGGTCTCCCATTTTTTTGTGGTAGTTTTGTTTTTCTCTTGATAGATGTTGTGCACAGTTCAAGGGAAGGGCCAACTTCCCTTTTGGTTCAGAGTTGTTTTGTTTATTTTTTGAGAGGTTTCTAGTCACGAGGCTTTGTTTGACATCACCCTCTTAGGCCGATGACTGAGGCACATATGCATATGTGGGGCCAAATGATTCCCAAGAGGGGTTATCCGATGTTCCCTGCCATGATCACATACGACATAGTGGACTTAGGAGCGAATGAAGATGAGCACAGTTTGGACACGGTGTCGTGTCCTTATGCAAGGTTGGATTGGTGAGGATGTATGAACATCTTCTTCACCCTGGATGAGCCACCAAATGCTCGAGGTAATATTATTGTTATGTTTAAATTAATATAGTTTCATTTTATTGTCTTACTTAATGAAAATAAAATTAATTATAACACTTTCTTTAAATTGTTTTATTAAATTATTTTTTGAAATTATATAATTGTTGTTGTGTATTATATGTTTTACAGATATTGGTACCTTTGTTGCAGACCGATCTCCACAACCTACTGATGTTGACATGGAGGAGGTTGGGCCAACGATTTAGGTTCTAGAGCTGTTGAGACCCAGCATGCGACACAGGCCTACGGCTAAAGATAGATAGCATTTGACTGACCAATTGTCTACATCTATGGATGGACAGGCAGTTCTCCCTATACCTATTGAGGATATCGTGCAAGATCCTTATCTCATGGATATGTGGAGGAACCTTCCTAGTGATATGATGCTTCTTACACGTCATATCATCAGAGCTACTAGCCTTATAACAACTTTGAGGGATGGTCATGAGAGTGATAATCCTCCTTCTCCACCTCATTCACCTCCTCCTTCACTTCCTCCACCTCCTCCTTCACCTCACTGATCGGTTGAACATGCACCATCTCATCCAAATGATCCTCCTCCACCTCCTCTATCACCTCATCGATAGGTTGACTAGGCACCCTCTCATCCAAGTCCTGATCCTCCACCTCCTCCTTAACCTCATCAAGTTGACCAGGCACCTCTCATCCAACTCCTCCTCCAGCTCCTCCTTTACTTCCCCAAGTTGACTAGGCACCCTATCATCTATCTCCCGATCCTCCACCTCATCCTTCACCTCACTGAGTTGGCCAAGCACCATCTCATCTAGATGATCCTCCTCCACCTCCTCTTTCACCTCACATATCGATTGACCAGGCACCCTCTCATCTAGATCCTAATCCTCCACCTCCTTCACCTCACTGATTTGACCAAGCACCCTCTCATCCTGATCCTCCTCCACCTCCTCGAGTTGAACAAACACCCTCTCATCCAAATCCTCCTCCATCTCCTCCTTCACCTCATCGATTTTACTAAGCACCATCTCCTCCTCCTCCTCACCATGACGACCGACCATCATCTCCTCCTCCATTGGTTGGTCGACCACCCTCTCCTCCACACATAGTCAATCTAGCAGCATCTTTGGTGATTCCATTGCACGTTGGCCGACCACTCTCTACTCCACGGACATATGACCATCCAACATCTTCTACTATTGAAATGGCCTCAACTATTTTGGATAGGATGCTTCTAGCTAGTGGAGGTATTGATGCCTTTTCCTCTATTGGTGGAGGTATCGATGCCTTTGGTTTTAGATGTTGACCAAATATGTTGTAGCAAATATTTGACTTGAGATGTATATTTTTCATCATGATCATGATTTTGATATTATTGTTCATATATATATGTATGTATGTATGTATGTATGTATGTATGCATGTATGTATGTATGTGTGTATGTGTGTATGGTTCTTTTTCCATGTTCCTGATGATGTACTTTATTTATATGTTTATGTTGATGTGTATATTGTTAGGTCATGTTAGAATATATGTTTGCTATATGTGTATTTTAAATGATACTTGTTAGATGTGTGTGATGATGATGTTAGACAATGCTTATGTTTTATTAGATGTGATTTTTAGGTTCATATGCTAGATTCCATTTATATGTGTTAGATATTTTAGTTATTTTATTTATGTGTATGTTAGATGGTGCTTATCATATTTGATGGGTGATGATAGATGTGTATTTTAGATGATGTTAGTTATTTTTAGATGTGTAGTTTAGATGATGTTTATGTTTGTTAGGTGGTGATGATCATGGTGATGGTACGTTAGATGATGTTAGGTGTTCATCTTAGATGATGGTGGGTGACAATATTAGATGTATTAGATGTGTATATTAGATGTGAATGTTAGGTGATGTTCGATGTGTTAATTGGTACATGATGTTGTCAAGTGATGGTTGTGTGTTTTTAGATGTGTACGTTAATTGTGATTGATGTACTTTATGTATGATTATTTTAGCTAATTGTTTAATTTTGTGAATGTATGATTATGATTATAATGTTTTATAGTTGATGATAGATGTGTATTTTAGATGATGTTAGCTAATTTTAGATGTGTATTTTATATGATGTTTTTGTTTAAAAGATGGTTATGATTGTACGTTAGATGATGTTAACCATCATCATCATAAATTATATTATATTTTTGAATTAAAAAACATGATTAAAAGAAATATTTGCATTTCTTATGTTTATCTTTAAAAACATACACAAAAATTTAAAGCATGAAAAATAGGGAAAAACACGACTTACTGAAAAAATCTTAAATTACTTATATTGGAAAAAAAAATATAAAATTCTTTTTTGGGAGATTGAAAAGTAAAATAAAAATCCAAATTTTGAAAAATACATATAACAATTAGTAATATAATTCATAAAATAATCATCAAGTACGAGAAAGTATAGAAATTAATATATTTGAAAAAATAGTTAGTGTTAAAACAACTCATGATGAAATAATAATCAAGTTTGTCCATTTATCTATTAATTTCTTTTTCTTTTATGATGTATAAGGCCACTAGATAACCAAACTCGTGTGGGATAATAATTCTTATTATTTATAAACTAAATAACATATGAACCATAGGATTCCTTGATTTAATTCAATCCAATAATCATATTATTTCCTAGTAGGAGGGTGAAACCTCATCAAAAAAGTTCACATGACCAATGGAAACATAATTCAACACTTTGATTTCTTGTGTGTTACTGGCTTATTTTTTGTAACAAGTTAAGCCTTTAGTACAACTATTAGATGCACAATGGAAGTTGTCCAATTCTTTTTTGGAAGTCTCATTGATAATTTGATGCATATCTACAATTCAATCAATATGTGTGTGTGTGTGTGTGTGTGTGTCATATTTACATGTCTATAAATATTTTTTTGTATAAATATCAATCATCACACTATGCCTTGATATATTGCTAAAGTCGTTTTGATTTATTTCAAATATTAATTACTATATTTCGTTCATAAAACAAATCTCCAAATTTCATTAAACTGATAAGTATCAATATTTTATAAGTTTCATTAAACTGATAAGTATCAATATTTTATAAGTTTCATTAAGTTGAATATAAAGTTAATATTTGAGACTCTTAGAAATAAATTGGTCAATATATTATATACAGCAATAAATTATATTTTATTCAAGGTCGTACTTTAATTAAATCTATTAATGAACCACCCATGATGCTGACAACAAAATAAATATATTATGTAGTAATATAAACACTTTGAAAAATAAAAATATCATATTCAAGTAAATATATAGCATTCATGGTATAAATGTTTGTACTATGAAAAATTTGATCACAGTTTGGATCTACTTCACAGAAAAATACTCACATTGATTTTACAAGAATGCATAGAAGAGAGAAAATTTGAGCAGAAACACATGATAAAGATAACTCAATTGGATAAAATCCCATCATCTTGTTATTGAACAATAAGAGTACAATAAATAATACATCTCTGAGGAGAAATTCAAATGCCTTGGAGGCAATTCGAAATGGTCACATGTAGCAAGCTTAGATCTAGGAAAAATCCCCATCTATGACAACTTACTAACTCCAAATCATAGGTAAAGGTCACGAATTAGATAACTATGCTTTGGTAGGCCGTTAGTGACCAAAAGGTAGCAAATTGGAGGCTTTTCAAGAGAAAATGATGGAAGGAGGTTAGGGAAAAGCTAGAAGACTTGCTAAGTTCACCAAAGTTCACTTGATCATCCCTATCCATGAGAAAGCAAGGAAAAAGATTTTGCATATCGCATAAAAGCACAATAAAGCTAGATGGGTGATATTAGCTAATAAAAGTTGCTTCAAAAGCAGAAAGAGGGCACACATGTGGATAAACATCACTTGGTGGTCAAGTTATGCACTAGGAACAATATCTACCATGGTCTAAACACCTAGGAATCAACCAAAAGTTATATACTAAGGTATCTAAGGTCTAGATGGTGATCAATTATTCCAACATGTACAAGACCAATGAATTTCCAATAATTATGAATTGTAGGAAATTTATTTGGGTTTAACCTCCCTAATAAAACTCAATGGTGTCTTTTTTGACAAAAGTATGATCAATTAAAATTAGATTCAATGATTCTAATTATTCAGGAGTAAGCGTGTGTGGTGGATTGTTTACAAGGCTTAACAAAACAAACTATCATTCTATTATTTCTTTGATAGGAATGCATGCACTACAACTAACGTTATGAATGTGTAATTACATAGTATATCATGCCTTATGAGTGTTTCAAGTTCATAATTTTCCATGACACATTATTGAACATTGATCATGGGTGGAATTTGAATAGTGATTTTTAGAAAAGGTACAAATACTTTCCTCCCATGGACTATAATTAAACTTGAAAACAATTACAAATACATAAGTTTCTTGTAATGTGAATCAACAAAACTTGTTTGTGGTGTCATTTTAAATGTTTTATATTGTTAATATATTAATTTTTTTTTTAATTAGCTACTCATGTATTCAATCTATACATAATAAAATACAATCATGGTGGGCTATGACAAGTCCTTAAAGGCGATTACACCTCAACTATAAATTAAAAAATATGTATTTTCATGTTCTTACCTCTTTTCAACATTGGAGAAATGTTTTAGATTACAAACTGTAAATTGAAAAGATAGACATAATCATTGACATAATGTTGACATCAACCTGAACAAAACGATATAGGTATCTAGAGTTCATTCTTGAGAATCTATGTCCACTTCTATTTCTTAGTAGACTGAGAAATTATTTGTCTATTAATTTATTTTTATGATGTATAAGGCCACTAGATAACCTAACTAATGTGGGATAATAATTCTTATTATTTATAAACCAAATAACATATGAACTAACCTAGGGAGTTAAGGTACAAAATAATTTCCTTACAACATGAGATTATCAACACTAATAGAGGTGAAATGTTTTGAAGGTAAACCTACAAGTATAATGCATTATTCCTAGCATTAAAAATTAGTTTCAAACATTTTAACAATGGTAGCACAACCTTCACTCTACAAAAATATATCATCTTTTACATAGGACTTATGAGTGTATTAAGAATCTCTTATTGTGCATTCAACATACATCCATGACTCATATAAGATATAGATTCTATATCATAATAAAGTTCATATGTCATTCTTCTATTGTCTATGTGGGACCATCCAATAGATTTGGCAAAAATTGCATCCCCTAGATTGTGTATATAATTGAGTGCTTGATCATGGATTTACAAGATTTAGGAAAGTGTGTAATGTGTTGAAGATTATAATGAAATTCCATGTAGATCATGTTAAGAAATGAAAGGCGTATAGAGGTGAAATTATTTGAAGGATACCCTATGAATGAAGTGCAATTTTCCTAACATCCAAAGAGAACTTGAAACATCTTAATCATTGACAACCTTTTTTTCCAAAAAATATATTTAAGAAGTCTACACACAACTCTGGAGTTCATTATCTATTTCACAATTTCATAAAACTAGTTTGGCATGGAGCCCTAACTTGTTCGGGTACATAGGGTACTCCAAAAAGACTGAACACCTAGAGCAACCACTTCACACAAACAGATCACAGATCGACACACGATGTTTTGACGTGGTTTAAACCCTCGAGAGGGAAACACTCCATGGCCCCAGCCAAATAGCTTTTATGGAGCAATTTATTATGCAAAAGAAAGAAAGTTACAAATGAGCTTCTCATAATCGATCAACTAGACAATGACCCTCCATGCTCTTTAAATAGAGATCATTGACCAATTGGGTGTTAAGCCATGGATCAAGGGTAGGTATGATCTAAGAGAAGTTGAGCCGTCAGATCACTCTTTGTCTAGAACATATCGTGATCATCAGATTAAATATTTACAAATGCATACTACTGCATACTAAAGAAACACACTTTACCTAACGGATATATTACACAAGTTGATCTTAACTAACTCCTGAGTGTCTAAATATCCTAACATCCCCATTAAGAACAACTTGGGATAGGATTGAAGGATTTACAAAAGTGACACTATCAGGAGAAGGAAGGAGGCATTAGAGCCTATCCCCCCTTAATAACAAATTCCTGAACTCCTAACATAGATCGAAGTTTAGAAAACTTCGCTTCTGTAAGAGACTCGGTGAAGATGTCTGCAACTTGATCATCTGTAGGGAAAAATAGCACTTCAAGAACACGATCATGAATAAGATTTCTGATGAAGTGCATATGTAGCTCAATGTGTTTGCTGCGTTGATGTAGAACTGGATCTTTGGCGAGCTTGATGGCACTTTGATTGTCACACCAAAGTGTTAGAAAAACAGGATCGCAGAGCAATAACAATAGACAGAAATGCAAATATGATCACACATACACATTACAAGAGAGACACAAATATATCGTGGTTCACCCAACTTGGGCTATGTCCACACTGAATTTTCCAGTCCTTATTATTATTACCATCCAGCAAGGTGAAGGGATACAACCTGCAGCACAACCGCTGCACTTCCTCTTCTCTGTTTCACAGTCTCTCTCCTGATCTCAGAGATCTTTACAATGCATAAAACCTAATACATCATCATCACTAGCCGTATTACAATGTCTTTATTTTATAAGGGAAATACAATGGGAAAATACCACGGGATACCCAAAACCATGGGCCCACAAAACAGCTAGCGAAAACAGCCCCAAAAATTTTCTTCGGGGGCGTTGCCCCCGAACCCCCATTTCTCAAGGCCGCTGCCCCTGGACCCCCCTGGAAGCCTATGCGGGGGCGATGCCCCCCCCACACCTCCCCGCCGGTGTGACTGTACAATCCACCTACATATCATATAAAACTGGGGTACAAACATGGTTGATACAATATCATCTATGAGACTAGAAGATCTGGCTCCACAACCAACAATCTCCCACTTGGAGACTAATCACAGCAACTCCACCGCTGCTGCACTTGCTAGACTTGGACTTGGCAAATTTCTCCTCTTCACCTTCATGCTAGAAGGCTAACTGAAACCGAGCACGAACTCAGTTTCTCTCTGGTCACTACCTTTGTGAACATGTCTGCAGGATTTTGGCTAGTATGTATCTTTTCCAGCTTCAACAGTTCATCTTCCATAATAGAGCGTATGAAATGGTACTTGAGCTGTATATGTTTAGTCCTAGAATGGAATGCTGAGTTCTTTGCAAGATGAATGGCACTCTAGCTATCACTATACAATCTGCTATCCTTCTACTTCTTACCCACTTGCTCCATAAACCTCTACAACCAAATCATCTCTTTACTAGCCTCTGTAATGGCAACATACTCTGCTTCTATTGTTGAAAGTGCAACAACCTTCTGTAGTTTCGAAATCCAGCTTACTGATGTTCCACCTACAGTAAACACATACCCTGTGGTGCTCCTCCTACTATCCTTGTCACCTGCCATATCTGCATCAACATATCCCTGTAGAATAGTGTCTGAACCTCCAAAACATAATTCCTCAGTGGTAGTACCTCTCAAATACCTGAGAATCCACTGTACTGCCTTCCAATGTTCTTTACCTGGATTGTTCATATATCTGCTCACAACTCCCACTGCATGTGCAATATCTGGTCTTGTGCACACCATGGCATACATCAAGCTGCCAACTGCTGATTGATAGGGAATCTTGGACATGTAATCTGTCTCTTCTTGTGTCTTGGGACACATTTCCTTACTTAGACTGAAATGGCTAGCCAAAGGTGTACTTACAGGTTTTGCATTCTGCATTCTGAACCTCTCCAACACCTTTTGTATGTACTCACTTTGAGACAATGTCAATTTGTGATTTTTCCTGTCTTTCGTTATTCTCATACCAAGGATTTGCTTTGCAGCACCCAAATCCTTCATCGCAAATGAATTAGCTAGCTTCCTTTTGAGTACATTTATATCCTGCATGTCAGACCCTGAAACAAGCATGTCATCCACATACAATAACAAGATAATATATCTTCCATTGTCTAGCTTCTTGAAATAAACACAGTGGTCAGAATGACATCTACTATAACCTTGTTCTATCATAAACCTGTCAAACTTTAGATACCACTACCTTGGAGCTTGCTTCAAGCCATACAAGCTTTTTTTCAACCTGCATACCAGATCCTCCTTACCTTTGACCTCATACCCTTGTGGTTGCTGTATATATATTTCTTCCTCCAAATCCCCATGGAGGAAGGTTGTTTTTACATCTAACTGTTCAAGATGCAAATCTTCTACCACCACTAGACTTAAGATAGTCCTAATTGAAATCATCTTAACAACAGGAGAAAATATTTCATCAAAATCTATACCTTTCTTCTGTGCAAACCCCTTTACAACAAGTCTGGCCTTGTACCGCTTCCTACCTCCTTCTTCTTCCTTCAACTTATAAATCCATTTGTTTTGCAATGCTCTTTTGGCAACTGAACCAAATCCCAAGTCTGGTTTCCTACCAATGAGTCCATCTCCTCATTCATGCCTTGCTCCCACTTCTTTCTAGTTTCCACCTGCATTGCTTCTTCATAACATTCTGGTTCACCAAAATCATTCATCAATAAATAATACATTGAAGGAGAGTATCGTTCAGGGAGTCTACTTAACCTGGTAGATCTTCTTACAGTTGCAGGAGTTTCAGGTACTTGCTATTGCTCTTGATTTTCTGGCGCCTTCGGAACTTCATTTTCTTTAATTTCATCAAGCACTATGTACTCTGTGTTTTCCTTTTCCTATTTCTTTCCCTGCAACTGATCCTTATACATGACCTTTTCATTGAATACCACATCTCGACTCCTGATGATTTTGTTATTTTCATAATCCCATAAACGATAACCAAATTCATCAACCCCATATCCAATAAAGCTACATTTCTTGGATTTAGCTTCAAGCTTTGTTCTATTTTCTTTATCAATATGGACAAATGCTTCACATCCAAACGTTCTCAGAAATGAGTAGTTTACCTTTTTATCTGTCCATGCTTCCTCTGGAATACCACCATCCAAAGCACTTGAAGGTCCTCTGTTTATTAAATAAACAGCAGTATTTACAGCATCCGCCCAAAACTATAATGGAAACCCTGCATGCAGTCTCATACACCTTGCACGCTCCATGATCATTCTGTTCATCCTTTCTGACACACCATTTTCCTGTGGTGTTCCTGGGACTGTCTTCTCTCTACGAATCCCATGGTATGAACAGTAACTATCAAACTCATTGCCGCAGTACTCACCTCCATTATCAGATCTGAGACACTTCAATCTTTTTCCTGTCTCATTCTCAACCAAAGCTTTCCACTTCTTAAAAGTAGCAAACACATCAGATTTCTGTCTAATGCAATAAACCCAAGTTTTTCTAGTTGCATCATCAATAAATGTAACATAATAATGAGAGCCACTAAGAGATTGTACCTGAGCCAGTCCCAATACATCTGTATGCACAAGCTCTAATTTTTCATTCTTCTTCTGTTTCCCAAACCTGAGAAATCTGACTCTCTTCTGTTTTCCATAAACACAGTTTTCACAGAATTCCAAACTTACTTGCTTCAAATCCGGTAGAAACTTCCTTGAGTGGAAAATATGCATCCCCTTCTCACTCATGTGGCCAAGCCTATGATGCCACAATGCTGTATCTGTTCCTGTGGAAGCTAAAGAGATAGAATGGTCAGTATTATCAGGACATAAATACAACATACCTACTATGTCTCCTTTTGCTATCACCATTGATTCTTTAGTGATCTTCCACCACTTTTCTCCGAACGTAGATAGACAGCCGCCATCTCCCAACTGCCCTATTGAGATCAGATTTCTTTTCATAGCATGAATATGCCTAACTTCTTTCAACAACCAATCAGTTCCATTCTTAACTTTTATCCATACCTTACCCATTCCAACAATTTTACATGGCTCATCATCACCCAATAAAACATGTCCAAAGTCGCCAGGAACATACTCATGAAAGTATTTCCTATGGGGTGTAGCATGACATGAAGCTCCTGAATCTACTACCCAATAATCACTAGTATTATCTAATGCAAGAATCAAAGCATCTTGTAACACATCACCTGCTACATTTGCTTCCTGGGTAGTTTCCTTCTATGCATCTCCTTTCTTCTTTAGAGATTTGTAGTCTTTCTTCAGATGTCATTTCTTTCCACAGTTCCAGCACTCTATCTTTCCCAGTCTGGACTTGGATCTGCCCGATTTAGACTTTCCATTATTACCTTGTCTCTTTCCTCTCTCCTTTTGTTTTCCCCTACTCTCCATGTTCAACGCATTACCTGATGTCTCACCTGTGTTTTTTCTTCGCATTTCCTCGCTGAGAATAACACCAATAACATCATCAAATTTCAAGGTGTTTGAACCAGAGACAGAGTTACTTACAGCCATGACCAAGCTATTCTAGCTTTCTAGCAATGAACACAAGATTAGAAGAGCCCTAACCTCATCATCAAAGTTCACACTTACAGAACTTAGCTGATTTGTAACCGTATTAAACTCATTTAAATGATCAGTAACAGATCCACCTTCAGACATCTTCATATTAAATAAACGCTTCATTAGAAATACCTTGTTGGAGGCCGAGGGTTTTTCATACAGCTTACCCAATGCCCTCATTAAACCCTCTGTTGTTGTTTCTTTTGAGATATTGAAAGCCACCAACGAAGCCAGGCTCAATCGTATTGTTCCCAGAGCCTTTCGGTCAAGAACCTCCCATTCTTTGTCCTTCATAGCCGTCGGCTGCTTTGCTTTGTCTCCCAACGGTAGGAATATATCCTTCTGGTACAGATAGTCCTCCATTTGCATCTTCCATAACCCAAAGTTTTGGCCGTTAAACTTCTCGACCTTAAACTTTCCTTCTTCTCTCATTGCTCCCACTCGAACTAGAAACCCTAGCTTCCTGCGAGTTTAACTGCCAAATAGACCTTTGGCTCTGATACCAATTGTTAGAAAAACAGGATCGCAGAGCAATAACAATAAACAGAAATGCAAATATAATCACACATACACATTACAAGAGAGACACACATATATCGTGGTTCACCCAACTTGGGCTATGTCCACACTGAATTTGCCAGTCCTTATTATTATTACCGTCCAGCAAGGTGAAGGGATACAACCTGTAGCACAACCGCTGCACTTCCTCTTCTCTGTTTCACAGTCTCTCTCCTGATATCAGAGATATTTACAATGCATAAAACCTAATACATCATCATCACTAGCTGTATTACAATGTCTTTATTTTATAAGGGAAATACAATGGGAAAATACCACGGGATACCTAAAACCATGGGCCCGCAAAACAGATGGAGAAAACAGCCCCAAAAATTTTCTTCGGGGGTGCTACCCCCGGACCCCCCAACCAGGGGGAATGGTCCCCACTGGGGTGACTGTACAGTCCACCTACATATCATATAAAACTGGGGTACAAACACGGCTGATACAATATCATCTATGAGACTAAAATATTTGGCTCCACAACCAACACAAAGTGGAGTAGGCTGCTGCTACTCGAATCCAAACTCTAAAAGGATCTGTCGAAGCCATAAAGCTTCCTGATTGGCATTAATTGCGGCTCGATATTCTGCCTCTGCTGAAGAAAAAGCAAGAGCTTCTTGTTTCTTACAAGCCCAAGTGATAGGTCCAGATTCCTGACTGAAAACATAACCTGCTGTAGACTTTCGATCATCAGGATCACCGGCCCAATCTGAATCAGTGAAATCAACCAACAAAGGTTTCCCCCTATATTGTAATGAATCCCAAACTGAATTGTACCTCGAATATATCGAAGTATTCTTTTAGCTGCTTTCCAGTGACTTTCATGAGGTGTTTGCATATAACGAGCAACACAACCAATGACAAAGGAAAGTTCAAGACGGGAATGAGTCAAGTATAAGAGACTACCAACAAGCTGACGATACAAGGTGGCATCTACTTCAGGTGAAATACAAGTGGCAGAAAGTTTGACTCCAGATTGGAAGAGAGAAGGGGCTGGTGTACAATCTTCCATGTGAAAGCGACGAAGAAGGTCACAAGCATACTTAGACTGAGAAAGAAAGATTCATTCTTTGGTTTGCAGGACTTGGAGACCAAGAAAATAATGCAAATGTCCTAAGTCTGACATTTCAAAATTTTGCTTAAGACTGGATTTCACATAGGTTATAAGCTTAGGGTCACTACCAGTAAGAATAAGGTCATCAACATATAGAACAAGTATGATGAGATGGTTTCCTACTTTCTTGGTATAGACATTGGGGTCAGAATGGCATCTAGAAAAACCAGTGTCAAGGAGAAAGCTATCCATTTTGGCATACCAAGCTCTAGGAGATTGCTTAAAGCCATATAAGGATTTCTTAAGGTGGCAGACAAGGCTAGAGTTATTATGAACATATCCAGGAGGTTGTTCTATGTAAATTTCCTCCTGTAAATCACCATGTAAGAAGGCAGAATTGACATCCATTTGATGGACTTCCCAGTTATGTAAGGTTGCAAGGGAAAGAACAAGGCGAATGGAGTTCATTTTTGTGATAGGAGCAAAGGTTTCATTGTAGTCAATCCCTTCAACTTGGGAAAAACCTTTGGAAACTAACATTGCCTTAAGTCTTTCAACACTTCCATCTAATACATACTTAGTTCTGTAGACCCATTTACATCTGACAATTTTTCTTCCTTTTGGAAGAGGTACAAGATCCCAAGTATCATTCTCCATTAAGGAACTATATTCTTCATCCATAGCTGCATCCCAATATGGATTTCCTAAAGCTTCTGCAAAAGTTTCTGGATCATGATTCTCGGAAACCTGAGCCAAAAGATAAGAGGCTCGCTAAAACTGAGAACATGTTCAACGTTGATCTCTAGGATCACCGGCAAGATCACCAGCTGCTTCACATGTTGAATGGACCCATCGAGGAAGCACTTGTGCTGGTGTAACTAGAGGAACATGAGCACGTAGATGTGGATTTTCATCATCAGAAACTGGAGTTGGAAACCTGTCAAGGAAGTTGGAAGAAGAAGGAGGCACAATCACCGAATCAGGCTCGCAGGCCAAAGATGGCACAATCACCAAGTTAGGCTCACAGGCCAAGAGATTTTCATCAAATTTAACATCTCTTCGAATGATTACATCATGAGAATATGGTTGAAGAAGTCTATAACCTTTTACATCTTCAAAATATCCAACAAATATGCACTTTTCACTTTTAGGCTGCAATGCTTTCTGTTTTTCATCCAGAATGTGAGCCCATGCTTCACTACCAAACACACAAAAGTGACTTACATCTGGTTTAATTTTACTCCATGCTTCTTTCGGTGTGATACCTTGTAAAGCTTTAGTGGGGGTGTGATTAACTATGTAATTTGCACAATTTATGGCTTCAACCCAAAATTGAAGACTTAATCCCTTAGATTGGATCATACAATTAGCCATTTCTTTTAAAGTGCGGTTCTTCCATTCAGCTACACCATTTTGTTGTGGTGTATATGGAACAGTGTGTTGTTGTTGGATTCCTTGTTCAGTGCAGAAAGTAGTGAACTTTTTGTTAACATATTCTCCTCCATTTTCATATCTTAACTTGATAATTTGATGACTAGATTGTTTTTCAACGAAGGCCTTGTAGGCCAAGAACATGTTAAATACTTCGCTCTTAAGTTTTAGGAAATAAACCCAAGTGCGTCTGGTATAATCATCAATGAAAGTTAAGAAATATTTGAAACCAGAAAAGGAAGCAGATGGAAGAGGACCACACAAGTCACTATGCACAAGCTCCAAGGGAACCGAGTCGTACTGAGAGGCACGTTTGTCAAAACTGTCCCGATGATGTTTTCCTAGGACACAACCGGAACAGACACCATCCCTGCAAGATACCATCGGAAGACCTGTCACCATATTGTCTTTACATAGTTGTTGCAATGAGCGATAATTTAAGTGACCAAATCGCTCATGCCAAAGTTTGCTCAAGTTATCACTATGAGCAACAAAAACTGAAGGAAAAGGTGATGACCCAAAGCTGTTAAATTTGTACAACCTCGTAATATCATCAACAATTACAGTAGCTAGGACCTATTGAGGATCTTTAAAATCCTTGATTACAACTTGGTGAGATGTAAACGTCACAGTTTTACCTTCACCGGAATGAGTGATTTGATAGACTGATAACAAATTACAAGAAATTCTTGGAACACATAGTACATCACTGAAATGACCATTATCTACTGGAACTGTTCCAGCTCCTACAACACTTAGAGATCTATCATCACCAACAAATATTTGTTTGGTGTTACATTCATGCATAGTAGAAAAGATGGCTTGATCCTTTGCCATATGATAGGATGCTCCAGAATCAATGAGCCATTCATTTGAAGTAGAAAAAGAAGATGCATTATAAGAATAACCAGAAGCACAAAGTGCATGTCCATGAGAGGTAGATTCTGAAGGCGAATCTAAGCTGATGTGGTGCTTCTTCATTACTGCTTCTAAGGTTGCCATCTTCTTGAAACACTTAGATTCATCATGATTATATTTCCCGCAATAGTTGTAATGATGCTCAGTCTTCTTGCCTTTTGGCTTGGATCCTTTGTCATTTTTTAAAGAAGGAGCTGACTGAGAGGGTTTGGAACCCTTGTTTGACTTATTATTGCGAAAATTTTGTTTCTTGGGAGGCTTGGACTTTTCTTTCTGTTAGGACAATAAGGCTTTCCCAGATGTATTTGCATTGTTAATTATGCCAAGATGGATGAGCTTATCTTGCTCTCTAATCAAAAAATCACAAAAGGATTCAAGACTAGGCTCTTGATAGCTAGCGGCATTCAAGGATTCTTTCATGGAATAAAATGTAGATACAAAAACAGAATATGCAGGTCCAAGTTTGGAAAGAATATGATAAATGCATTATTTGTCTTCCCTCTTAATCTTGCATTCTTCACATAAGAGTTTAAGAGTTTTGTACTTAAATAAATAATCTTGTATGCATGAAAAATCACTAGGATTTAAATAAATCAACTCATTTTCGAGTTAGTGACCTCGAATTTCATTGTGTTTACCAAACACAGATTCCAACTTGTCCCAAGCAGCATCAGGTTCATCAATTCCAAATATGTGGAATTGCAAATCAATAGAGATTGACATCTCAATCAATCCATGAGCTTCATCACATCTATTTGCCCATTTGATTTTCTTATCATCATCAGTAGGTTCTATTTCTTTCCCTGAGGTAATTCTGAAAAGTCCCCTACTTCGTAGAACATCCTCCATACGAGATTTCCATGAGAAATAGTTGGAACTAGTAAGTAGAATATTACAAGGGGTGGCCATATTTGTAAATTAATAGCTGTAAAAATAGAAACCAATAGTCTAGATGAGAAGAGCTCAAAAAAATAGGCGATTTCAAAAAAATCGGCACTGAAAACTGACTCTATATGATGAAGTTATGCTCGAACAAAGAAACTGTTGAAGATGTCCTCAATAGTGACGTAGTAGATAGAGAATGACCAACTAAAAAAAAAAGGACCGCCCTCTTCCCAAGATGAACCTTTGATAATCACTTTACAAAAAAGTTGTTTTAAGTGAATCACTTTTGTAAAATAAGTGATTTCACTTTTACAATGATGTTACTTTAAATAGTGCAGCAATAAAAAGGAACTTAAATGACTCACTTTTTATTTTATTTTTTATTATTTAAGTGAGATGCACTTTTACAATAATGCAACTTGAAAATAGAAATTGCATGCACTTTTTCTTTTAAAAGTAACTTCCTAAAACTTGAACTCAAGACCTATTAAGGAATAAAGCAACTTTGAATCAAGTGAGCTAGATTAAAAGGTATGTAAAATATGGAAAAGAGGAAGGGGGCTTTTTTTTTCTTCTTCTTGCTCGGTTTCCGTTCTTGCCTTTTTTTTCTGCAAATCACACTACAAACCGAAATAAAAAAAAACTTCAGATCTGATGAAATACGCGTTTCTGAAGCAACTGGGAACCATTTTCAATCAAACGAAAACTATTTCCCAATGGAAACGGCGCTCTGGACGAAATGGAACACCTCCCACAACCCAAAAATGCACAGAAATGCCAGAACCATAAACCCTTTCAAGTTTCAGCAACAACAGTTCAAGATCTAGATCATAACCAGAAGCAGCTCTTCATAAAGCTCTGATACCATGTTCGGGTACACAGGGTACTCCAAAAAGACCGAATAACTAAAGCAACCACTTCACACAAACAGATCACAGATCAACACACCGGTGTTTTGACGTGGTTTAAACCGTCGTGAAGGAAACACTCCACGGCCCCGGCCAAATAGCTTCTACGGAGCAATTTATTATGCAAAGAAAGAAAGTTACAAATGAATTTCTCATAATCGATCAACTAAACAATGACCCTCCATACTCTTTAAATAGAGATCATGGACCAATCGGGTGTCAAGCCATGAATCAAGGTTAGGTATGATCTAAGAGAAGTTGAGCCGTCGGATCACACCATATCGTGACCATCGAATTAAATATTTACAAATGCATACTAATGCATACTAAAAAAACACACTTTTCCTAACGGATATATTACACAAGTTGATATTAACTAACTCCTAAGTGTTTAAATATCCTAACAGGATAATCCCCGAAGTTTGCACAACTTAGAAGGAGTAGCTATAGTGGAGGATATGGCAAGGGCAACGCATCAAATCTATGCAGCGTTGGATAATCATCTAGCAAACCATTAGTCGACAATGGTGGAAGTTGAAGGTAAGATTGCTAAGCAATCCATTTCTATTTTGATTGACCCAAGATCTACTCATATTTATGTTTCTCCAAAAGTGGTTGAAGGTTGTTCTCTTAGAAAAATAAAGCATAGTAAGTCTTGGCTAGTTCAGTTAACCATAAGGACCAAGAGAAAAGTAAGTGAAGTAGTGATGGAGTGCCCCATGGAATTGAATGGATTCCTCACAAAATTAAATTTGAATGTCCTACCATTAGGATCTTATGATGCTCTAATTGGTATGGATTGGTTGGAAAGGCATAGAGCCAAGTTAGATTGCTATGAAAAGATACTTGAATGCATTGATGAAGAGGGTAGACCCAAATTGGTAAGGGGAATTCCAAAACAAGTCTCAGTAACACAGATTTCAACCTTATAGTTGATTTTTTTTTATAAGAAGGGTTGCCAATTATATGTAGTTCACATATCATATTCATGAGAGGAAAAAGGACCAAGGATGGAATACTTCCAGTTGTTACAAGAGTTCAAAGATGTGTTTCTAGATGAAGTGCCTAGACTGCCACCAAAGAGGTTTATTGATTTTACCATCTATCTTGTTCCATGGGCAGCTCCAATTTCCAAAGCTCATTATAGAATGACCACACCAGAATTGATAGAGTTAAAAATGCAGCTACATAAATTAATGGACAACAAGTATATCAGGCCAAGTGTATCTCCTTGGGGAGCACCGGTGTTATTTGTCAAGAAAAAGGATGGGTATTTAAGGCTGTGCATTGATTACATGCAGCTAAATAAAGTGATAGTCAATAATAAGTACCCACTGCCAAGGATTGATGATTTGTTTGATCAAAATATGTATAAGGAATCCTTAATGAAAAACAAACTGAGATGGATTGGGATGAAGCTGAGCCCACCATTCTTCCTTCCCCTGATAATTAAATAGGACATCGATGAGGACGAAGAAAGGAGTGTTTGGACCAAAGAAGAGCAGAGTCAAGGATATCACTAGCAGGAAGGAGCTCCTAGAGTTGTTGCCAGGGACATCAAAGAAGCCATTGTACAGCAAGATGAGTCACCCAAGGATGGGTAACATCTTCAAGTTCGGGGGAGATGATAAGTCCATGATATAGGTATTCAATACACTCCATTGTGCCATACATAAGCAAATAAATAATCAGAAAAGCATTCCTTTATGTAGGAAAGAATGCAATTTGATTGATAATTGACCAATGTGATTTAGTAAGTATCATTTTCTGTGCTTTAACATATTTTATATACTAATAAAGTGAATAAGGCTATATGTGGACAAAGTGCAGGTAAAGACGAAGGATGGAAATACCCAAGCTCTAGTTAAAGCTAAAAAGAGACACGACGCTCCTGTTTTCCCTAACTTGTAGGAAAGAATCCCCTGAATTAAGGTTGTGATTTCCAATGCTGAAACTAGGGTTGAAGGATTGTAATAAGTAGAGGTACTTGATTAGCTGGGGGCCTAACGCATATTTTTGGAAACCATTCTCTGTATTTTCAGTTCTGATATTCAGTTTATAATTCCAACGACTGTGATGGATTCTATGGATTTTTAATGAAGGACGAACGTTACCTCCAACTTGTGAGTTTATAAGTTTCATTTCTCTCCTGTGATGTGCACTGGGGAGGGCCCCCTCTTTGTGTAGATAAGGAGTTATGTACTATTATTTCTATATTTTTATGCATTTTGTTGTTTATTTCTAGGATAAATATGCGTGGGTTAGTTTCAACACTTATTTGATACCAGATTTCAATTATGTGCACAAGCGTCTCTCTTCTGTAGTTATGCAACACTGTGTCCATAGTTCGGATACGTAGCGTATGTAGTCCTGTAGCTACCATTTGTGAATGTAATTTCCAAATCTATATTTCCACTTATTAAACGATATTCTTTGACTAGATCAGATTTATACTCCTGAATGGCGACTTCTTGTTTCCAATTAAATAGATCTTTGGTTCCTTAGGTTAGATTCATGCTCTTAAACTAGATAAGATTTACTTTGGATTTCATACATTAGATCAATGTTTCTTTAGATCCATAAACTAGATGAATGCTTCCATAGAATACAATTCTTGCTTTCATAAATTAGATCAATGTTGCTTTGGATTAGGTGAATGCTTTAAATAGAATAAATTCCTGCTTTCATAAACTAGGTGAATGATGTGATTTCTATTTCTTAGATTAGGTGAATGCTTTAAATAGAGTAAATTCCCGCTTTCATAAACTAGGTGAATGATTTGATTTGTATTTCTTAGATTAGGTGAATGCTTTAAATAGCGTAAATTCCTGCTTTCATAAACTAGATTAATGCTTTCATAAAATAAGTTCAATATTTCAGTAAGTTCATTTTTTCTTTCGATTATGATAGATCTTCAGTTATTTCACTCTCTTTAGAACAACTTCTCACTATTCCTTAGAACATATTGAACACCCAATGATAAAGATTCTCTCAACACAGTGCACATATAGTGTTGAGTGCCTCTGAAGTTTATACGTTCCATGGTTGATATTTAAAGTGAGCTTCTTGAACGAATACCTATAAAAGGGTAGGAATTTCCGAAAGCCACCATGGATGTTTATCCATAGGTTAATTGGATATTTGTTCAATCTTGATTAATGCCCAAAACAATGCAGAATCTACAAGTATAAAACATATAGTAGAAATACATCACGATAATCCCACAATTGAGAGAACGTCATACGAAGAAAAATCCTTCAAGGCAACTGAAACACGAGAGGAATGCAGTATCAACTCACAGGAGAGTGATGAAGCATTCAAAGAAGAGAGAGAGGCCCCTTCAATTTCTATTTGTCTAACTGAGTTTGGATTCATGGATAATCCAACTATTATATAATCTCAGAAGTTTTGAACTTACATTGGACTTTACTTCATTCATCCATGTATGAGGTTTTGTTCAACAAATGGAGACCTCGCAGTTGATTCAACATGTCTCCTTGTGGGCCTTGTTGATCCTAATATATTTCTAATCATTTATGTAATGGTGTATCTTGTTTTGAAACCCTCATTTTCTGCCCATTTCATTTGTAATACCAAATATATATTGTATAATTTCTTAAGTGAAAAATGACTTATTATATTAACTTTCAATTTTAAATGTCAAGCAAATTTTAATGTCATGACAAATTTTAAATTGTAGTTTTATTAGTTGTGAGATTAGAGAAATTGATTATTGCATTATCAGTAAATTTATATGATATTAATGGATGGCTATTATATTTCACAATGATCCATTTTGATTTAGCAAGATAAATTTTATGAGCAAAATTAGGTTTTTAACAATAAGTTGCTAGAGTATGATTAGCCTCTATATATTTAATAACTATTTAACACAATAGGAGGAAGGGTTAAAGGCTGGTGGATCCCCCTGCCATCTATGTCTAACGTACGAGGTATGGGGTAAAATAAAGTATTAGGTCAAACAAAGTCGAGTGAACCTCCACCAGTCAAGATCCAGGGGATTAACCTCTATATAATTAATAACTGTTTAACATAATAGGAGAAAGGGTTAAAGGCTAGTGGCTCCCCCTACCATCTATGTCTAATGTACGAGGTATGGGGTAAAATAAAGTATTAGGTCAAACAAAGTCAAGTGAACCCCCACCAGTAAAGATCCAAGGGAGGGAGGGAACTTGACCACGCTACACGATGTTGGGAATTTCACTATTACCAGCATGCCAAGATTGGTGAAAGCCATCCCAACCCACCCTGTTTGGAATACAAATTTAAAATCGCCAATTCACTGATAGCATAATTGATTATTACATTATCAAAACACAGAGAATATATATTATATAGAACATAATATAACTTATAATAAATACATTTTAGCTTAGTATACACGTTTTGTATACTACTTAGTAGTACTTATACATGCCGAACAATTATAATTTACACTACTAGTAATATGTTAGTAACTTATTACCTGATGCTTCATAATGCGTGTGATTCAATTTCAACAACATTACAAAGAACTATGTCGTTTTGATTAAATTTCAAAAACATTGCAATGTGCTACGTCGTTTTGATTGCCATAAAATTTTGTTGAATAAACCAGATAATTCAGCCATCCTACGGACCCATCATAGTCGATAGACTTATAGATGTGTTTGAAAATTATGAGGAAGTGCTGAAATAATAATATATGTGCTTATTATATACTATTTGAGAGCCTGCAACTGGTTTTAATGAGCCAATGAATTTGTTAGACATGAGCAACAAAAGAGTATTTTATTTTTTTAGCGAGAATAACATGCATTAAAACTTGGCAAAGCTTCTCAATATGGTCTAGCTCACCTGCTTCTGTAACAAACAATACAAATATCATATTAGAAATTTATTTAAAATATAATCGGATTTATAGCCATAGAATTTTTAACAATCAATAATCATTGTAAGCTTATTTAAGTACTCATTTAAAATGACAAAACTTTGCATAGGTATTAGGAACATAAAGTCAATAAAATTGTTCAATTATTTTTGTGATTCATTTTTATTTATTTTTAATATATTCAACCAAGAAAGAAAAATGACAAGTTGTGTCCCAAAGAAATCACCTTTTGACACTTGGGAATGTGTTCCCATGAAAGGGTAAAGAATTGAATAGTAGCTGCTTGCATGTGTAGCAGCTGGACATTACGTTGCTTGCATGTGGACCAGCTAAACACTCTCATAACCCTTGGCACTAAGACTCTTCTAGGGTTTGATATATTGCATTTATAGTGCCATAGATACTGAATGGAAGCTTACTATTTATTCAATTAACAACTATGGAATTTATTTTTTTCACTTACTTCCTACAGTTAAAACTTCAATGAATTAGGATTTTGTCACCCTCTAAATGAAAAATGTAGATGAGCCAGCAAATGGAACCATTCGATGCTTGTCACACGTTAAAAGCAATGTTGTATTTTTTCGATTGTTGTAAAAGTTATTATTCAATGGGGAAAAGTCAAGTGTATTTTGCAGAAACTATACTATTTGACTGAGACTCCTATTTTTTCCATCCGGTTCCCACTCAGGTTTGAACCCCTGACCCCATGTATGCAACACCTTCACAAACGCGCGAGCGCCAATAGTTTACCTAATGTAAAAGAATATATATGCAATTGTTCATCGGTCAACCATCTATTAGTTCATGGTTTACTATTAATTTTATTTCCATGAATAAAGTTAAACATTTAAAAACAAAAAATATTTTTTATAATAGTAGAAACTGTTTTTTCCTTGTTTTTTATTGGTTAATAATTTGTCATTCTTATTTTGTAATCATTATGGTTGACAGTGTACGCCATCATGTTTCAAGTCATCTGTCATGTCATATCAAATGTCAACCTAATTATGTGTATTCCGTGCAAACTGGAATGACATGTTCTCATAGTCATAGTTAACCGAATACCGCAATGTTTGAGTTAAAGATTTTAAAATAGACATTTCCTCTTAGGATCAAATTGGGCTTAGGATAAAATATTAAATTAATGATGATTGTGTGAGATGTCATATCAAATGGAAAAACATTAGATGAAGGTTCATTAATCGTTGGTTTAATTAAAATCCAACAACCAATTCAATTCATTATTTTAAACAAGCAGCAGTAGAAAGAAAGAACCTTGGATCATCACTTATTTCATTAGGAAGGTTTAATTAGTTATTTCATTCGGAATTAGCCACATCTCTTCTATATAAATTAGCATATATATTATTTCTCTTATAAAAAGGACGCCCCTCATTAGTATCATTACATCTTGGTTCATCATTACATCACATCAACCACAACATTATATACATCACATACATCATTGAGACAAGTCAGCATCGTTTAATAATATTAATTAACGTCGAAGGAGTTCTTTTTCCGAAGTCGGGTTTGTAAACCATTGTTTTAGATTCGTCGGTTGTCCACCCAATACAATTTTGACACGTGTATATTCAACTACTGCAAATGTGGATGCCGCCTATTTGCTCGCTTGCAAAAACCTACTGTTGGCTTGTTGTGTTCTCGGTTGCCAGGGCTGTCATACATTTTTTATTACACGTCCCCTGCCCACCATCTGTGCTGGACAATACCGATTATGCCTTATGATTGATTGATATAAGATACATTTTTAAATAATAATAAAAAAAAAGACTGAACACTGAACGCTAAACGCGGCCATATTGTGTCCGTCCTATGGCTCGTGGGTTGTAGCCGTTTCCTACTACTGTAGTAGTAGTTGCTTGTTAGTGCCCACTCACACTGTGGAGTGCCTCACACTCACACGACGACGGCCCCTACAGTCTGCAGCCTCAGCCCTCTGCTCATGAGTCAAGATGACGGCCTCACACTCACACAATTCACGGTAGGGTATACTCGCGGGTTGCCCAAATCCCCTCCCCCCAAAATGATTTTTATCTAATTTCATCTCCTTTCCCCTTCACACGACCGTCCTGTGGTCGCCGTTTTCAAATAACAAAATTGACTATCCAAAAAATCCGGCAAATTTCGAATTTGGAGGCGAAAAATCGCCGAATTCGGTGACTTCTATTGTACTTCTTGATATGATTTCTACATTGAGTGTTTTCAAGATTTTGTAAATAGGATATTGATATTGTGTTATTGTGTGCAATTTTGTAATCCAACACTAGTTCGCATGTAGACTTTTTTTTGGGTTCAAATACATCTTATATTTATAGAAAAATATTGACAAAAAGTGGAAGGGTATAATAATAAAATTTAGTGTTACAAACATCGGCAATATATCGCCAACATCGTAATATATCGTGATGTTCCCAGCTCGTCGATAATATCTGTAAAAATGGGCAATTTTGAAAATATCGGCAAAAATTGGCAAATATCACCAAAAATCGGGAAGTATCGGTAAAATATCGGCAAAAATCGGAAAATATCGCCAAAAATAGGGAAATATCGGTTGAGTTAAAAAATTAATATTTTGTATTTTTTAATTTCGCTGGTCTATTATCGATGTTTGCTGACATTTTTCGTGATAAATCCGATATTTTCTTTTTGGACCCTTGGCGATATATTCGTCGACACGATATTTGTAACATTATTATTATACAATTGACGTTGACCAGAGTTTACGAGGAAGGAAAAAGAAGGCACGGGAGTGGACGAAGAAGAGAATTCGATTGAGAACTCTAGAAAACTATCATTCAGCTCTTTGGGTTCATCAAATTTGGGGATCTCGATGTCTGCGAATGTTTTTTGGTTATTTTATCACTGTAGAGACCCTGGTTTTCTGACGTGTTCAAGACGTTATGGCGATTCCTTTAACAGGGCTTTAGCATGCCCAGGGACTCTTGGTTCCCATTGAACGGCCAATGGGGTTCGTGGATCCCTTATGAGCGACATTCCGCTCTGAAATCCCCCATTTTTTTTTCTCTACTTTCACAAGGCCATCGGATGCGAACTCGACACGCTTCACAGGGATGCACTAGCTATTGAGAAAGCGAGTGATGACGAGATTCGGACCCTGCTCGATCAATACCACTTCCTGTGGGTCATTTACAAGCACCACAACAATGTTGAGGACGAGGTGCTACTTTTAATGCAACATCCTTTGGTTTGAATCGGTTTTACTTTATTCACTCAAGTGAAGAGATTTAATTTTATGGAATGAAATTATTTTAATTTTCACTTGCCTTGGGAGCATCAGAAAAATGTTCGATGACTGCCCTTTGTTTCAAAATTGATGAGTGTAATTTTAATAATCTTAGCAGACTTGTGTAAATACTTGCTTCAGCAGCCTGAAATTTATGTTTGACATTTACCTTTATTGGAAGGTGAGGCAAAAGAACTGGCAGACCCGCCCAAGCCAAGATCCCAATAGAGACATGGAAAGAGGTCTAGTCCTTATTCCGCGAGAGGGCTTCAAGTTCCAAACTATCTATGGCGAGATTGCCAAGGAGACTAGTGAGGCTCATTTATTTCTAGATCGAATGGATTTCGGTTGTGATGAGAACCAAAGAGGGAATCAGGAAGAATAATGCAGAGCTTACATCCAATAGTTGAATACCATGGTGCTAGTCAATGGGTACAATTTTAGCGCCATTCTTTTTTTCCAATGGGTGATTGTTCAAATTCCCTAACTCTAATGTACCTATGAGTATGATTGATTGTTTTGAGGAAAAGGGAAGGGAAAGGAGGGGAGGAGAATGGTGAGAGGAAAAACCCAGATGAAGACGATTGAGAATGCGACCAACGGGTATGTTACTTTCTCTAAGCGTTGGAACGGGTTGTTGAAGAAATCTTATGAGCTCTCAGTGTAAAGGAAACATAGAGACAAGCTTCTAGCATGCCCTATTTTCTGTAACAATTTCGCTGCTCTCATTGAAGTAGTATAGTGGGCTCGTCCAGGATGGTTACACTATGGGTCACGGTGCTCTTAGAAGAGCTTCCAAGTATGGAAACATTGGTAACTTTGGGAGAAGAACTTGCACATACATATCACGCTACAAATAGGTAGGGTGTTTTGGTTTGTTGCTGACAACTCATAACTTTGGGAGAAGAACTTGCACATACATAGCACGTTGCAAGTAGGTGGGGTGTTTTGGTTTGTTGCTGACAGCTCTTAGGGATTTCAGGTATCCACGTCGCCAAATGATTGCACGTGTCTTACATTCAGGGAGGTGGTCATTTCAGGCCGTCAGTATGTAGATTGTAGTAGGAAACATAAATTTAAATTGGTAGTAGGAAACCATTAAATTTTTAAAAAAATGTGGGATTATGGTGTTGAGGAGAATTTGGAGATTCAATATTCAAGGCCTGAAACAAGAGCAATAAATGAAGTTTAATGAAATTTGAAACAAACGATAGGGAGGTGGAGGTGACCATGGTTTTATATTTTATAGTTGGCATGGAATCTATATACCCTACACTCCTTGTTTACCATCAAATAATGTGACCAAACACCAAACTCCATCTTGTTTGAATGGATGGATGATGTCGGTGATTAAACAAATGTATAGATGATGTAGATGAAATTATTTATTCCATTTCCTGTAGGATATAGACGTCAATCCATTACCATCCAATTTTTAAATTTCCCTCCCATTTTGATCCTTCACATCAAAGTCTTTGTAACTTCCCTCCCATTTTCATCCTTCACATCAAAGTCTCTGTTGCCAGAAACAAAACCACATAGCAAGCTCCTCATAGTATTTGTTTCAATATTCTCTTTTTCCCTCCATCGCACCTACTTTACTTCTCATTTTTTTTCCTTTTGGCGTTCCTTTGCACCTTATGGGGCAATTGCTAGTTTTAAAATTTTTCCATCGAGAACTACTTGGATGACGATTTCATGATATGTTTCGTGGATATATAAATTGAATGTTCTTAATGTTTTTTTCAAATATTTTAGTTAATAATTCATTTAAAATTTTCAAAGTGAATAAATACACTATCAAATTACTTTGAACAAAATTTTCAAGCTTTGGATTAGTTTTTTATAAACATCATAATACAACTAATTTTTTTTTATAAAATAAAATATAATAAAAAATAAATTTATTTTACACACAACTAGTTGGCAACGAGGAGAAATTTTGATTTTGATTTTATAGTTTTTTCTATTTTAAATAAATTATTATAATAATATTAAAGTTATAATATATCATATATATGTAAAGTTTTAAGTTATAAAATTATATTATATAAAGTTATTTTAAATTCACCATATATATAAAGTTATAATATAAAAAGGTATTTTAAGTTTATATATAGAAAGTTATAATATACAATTTTATTAAATTTATGTTTTAAAAATCAAAGTTTTTATTAAAATTGGATAAATGGCTCCATCACTTATCAAAATAATTGTGATTGTGTTAGCTTTTTTATTTTTTAACAGAAACAGGATAAATATATATAATAAAAAAGCTGTGCACAGTCATATATTACAAAAATGAGAGCAGGTTTTCTGAAAGAGAGAATTGAAAGTAGCAAACTGTGGAGATAATCTTTCCTATGAGAGCCCTGTTTCTTTGCTTCCTATAATTACTCAGAGTGGCGTTGGGATAAACCCTTACAAACTGATTGTTTAGCGGAGTACATAAAAACATTCAAAAACTTATACAAAAAGGTGGAACCTACAAGATAAGGAAGAAACTAGCCATAATTCTGCTGGTGCATTGAAGCAACATCCATCATTTCCTGGTTAACTGTGGGAGCTTCCTGAACATGACTGTATTGAGACTTGCTGGTTAAAACAAAGAATGTCTACATGAGCGTCCATCATTTCATCCTTGAGAATGTCTACCTTGCCCATGAGCTCAATGAGGTTTAGTTCCAAGTCGTCGATTCTGGAATCCTGGCATGAGAGTTGAGTGGTGTTGTACCTGACTTCCGTGGCCATTTCTTCATTCTGCTTCACACTGGTGCAAATGGATTCATAAGTTCTGCGCAGGTAGGTCTTGACTTCAGCAGTGGTGCGACTTAGAGTTGCAATGGCTTCCTTTACACCCTCTATTGAACAGCCAGGGGAGGCGAAGAGGGGGTTATGGACAATGGAGTCACCGATAGAGAGCAAAGGATCTAGGACGGGGTCGGGAATGGAAAGTCGGTCGAGCGCAGTGGAGAGCGAGGGGGAAGGAGAGGGACGAGCCATTGTGGAGGGTAAAGCACAAGGGAGGGGAGAAGGAGTTAATGCAGGCTCGTGTGAGCTGACAGAGGCCATGTGACTAGCATGTGGGAGGCCGTGTGGATGCAGCATGAGGGCGGAGGAGGACAATTCAAAAATAAAAGGGAGGAGCCTAAACAAAAAGTGAGGGGGTGATAATGCATAAGTAATCTAGGGGATACACAAAAAACCAATTTTCCCATTGTGGTATGAAACTTGACCAACTTCTAGAGTGGCTCCTTTGTTGGCAGCAATGTCAGCTATGGAGCTGTTCTCTCTCAGGATTTGGAAGTAAAGAATGTCTTTAGGAAGGGAGAGTGAGCTAATTCTTCGTTGAATTCTGTGACTTTTGTAGCCTTTTGTTTTGGCCCCGAGTCTCATTCTTTGAATAACATGCCTTGAGTCTTCGAGCACTTTGAGTTTGCCAATATTTAGGGAAGCAACAAGCTCTAGAGTGTGGAGCAATGCGAGCCATTCTACCTCATTGTTTGTTTTCTTCCCTAATTCCCATGAGAAGATTTCATCTATATTTCCTCTGGGATCATAGATGACCCCCCCCTGCGCTTGCCTCCCCGATTGTGTTAGCTTATTATTTATCACAAACTTAGGTTATCTATATTACATTATTTTCATTCTCTTGAAATGCAATTTAGCTATCCTTAAACTTAGTGACAAGTAATATTGTTATACAACCTTGTTAGATTAAAGAAATATTTTAAAAACATAATTATTATTTGTTATCCACTACATTTCAACTTTACATAATTAACTGACAACTTATGTATAATTATAAATGGCTACTAAATCGTTTCTCATGTTTAAACTATTTTATAGAAAACAAATGTAGAAACTTGTAAGACATAATGTTATGGTACATAAATCGTTTTACATCTTTAAACTATTTTATTGAGAACAAATGTAGAAAGTTGTAAGACATTAAATCAATTGGATTCACGCTATAATAGTATATTGTATTTTTTAAATATTAAATAATAATAGGAATAAAGTTGTAAAGTGATACTCATTACAAGTGAATAAGTTAGCCCTAATTTAACATCTCTTCACACTAAATTTAAGTTATTAAAGTTTAAATATAAGAAATGATCGAATAAGAAGGATACAAATGATTTTTTTTTATTTTTTTTTTGGTAACCGAGGGGAACCTCTCCAAACCGCCCAGTGAGCACCGTCACTAAACCACCTGGATATCAAACTCCACGGGCCGGGGCCAACCTAAATCTTGAACAGGTTTCCAGCAGGGGTACGGCCACCATCGAGGTTGTGCAGGCTTTTTCTGGGGTGCAACAGCACCTCCCCCGCAGGAATCGAAGCTGGACTTCCTGCGAGGCAGCCGTCAGGCCCCACCGCTGGGCTCTGCTCTGAGCCCCTAAAAGGTGGGTGAGCTTGGCTCGGAAACATCAATCTCGCGACGAGCAGCAGCCTCGCTCGGGTTTGAACACGAAGCAGAGCCGTCTTTACGAAACCGACTTACCACTACGCCACACATACCAACCTTTAAAGGTGGGTGAGCTTGGCTCGGAAACATCAATCTCACGACGAGCTGCAGCCTCGCTCGGGTTCGAACACGAAGCAGAGCCGTCTTTACGAGACTGACTTACCACTACGCCACACACACCAACCTTTAAAGGTGGGTGAGCTTGGCTCGGAAACATCAATCTCGCGACGAGCTGCAGCCTCGCTTGGGTTCGACCACGAAGCAGAGCCGTCTTTACGAGACTGACTTACCACTACACCACACACACCAACCTTAAAAGGTGGGTGAGCTTGGCTCGGAAACATCAATCTCGTGACGAGCAGCAGCCTCGCTCGGGTTCGAACACAAAGCAGAGCCGTCTTTACGAAACCGACTTACCACTACGCCACACACACCAACCTTTAAAGGTGGGTGAGCTTGGCTCGGAAACATCAATCTCGCGACGAGCAGCAGCCTCGCTCGGGTTCGAACACGAAGCAGAGCCGTCTTTACGAAACCGACTTACCACTACGCCACACACACCAACCTTTACAAATGAATTATTAAGTAACCACGTGAAATAGTAAATACATTGGATTATAATATAGTTGAGATAATGGAATTTAGTTTCCCCTCACCTATATTTTATATTTTCACGAGAGATGCTCGAAGTTCAGACAATTAAATTCTGAATATTTGATAGAAACTATTGTAGTTGTCACGACTAAAGTTAAAATGATTTTTATAAAAAATAACTTATTTATCCTGTAGAATGTTGAAAGATACTTGGCATTCTTGTGTCCACTTGAAGTCTTCTGATTTATTTAGCATTAGCACGTGGGCCATGAGATGTTTATTTGCTCTCTATTTATTTCCCTAAGTTACCATGCATGCAAGCACTCTTTTATGAAATTCGTTGAGAGATTTATGTTAATCAGAGGTATTATTTGGAGGGTGCATATTGGGTTAGGAAACTCTTTAAGCGGGCAATAGTGATTACGTGGTGCATGCAACAGCAGGGGTATTATCAGAGAAGGGCCAGTTCAAATAGGATGCTTCAGCCTGTGTATACATTTATTTTTTGCAAGAACAGAAAGATGCATGAAGATCGTAAAAGCATTCCCTCAAAGGCACTGGTAGCTTGCTTCTCCGTCGATAGGGATCTTGTTATCCCCACCCTTCCTTTCTAAACAGGTATTTTTGTTCTTTCCTCTCCTGCCAGGGTTAAAAAATATTGGTTCAAGACTCTAGGGATATTTAATTTCACAATGCTGAGCTATAATATCTTTAGCCCTGCAGGCTCCTCTATCTTAGGCTCTTAAGCAATGTTTGTTTCTTTCTGTGAGGTAAAATACCAGATGTGATCCTACGGTTGCTTTCGGCTTGGTGTAAACTACTCACATACTCATAATTTTGAGTGTAGAAATGGAGAATAAACATTTGACAATTGTTATTGAATTTCCAGCCATTTGCACATATCTTTCATTGTTTTGCCCAGGTCAGACTAATTATTGAATTTCCAGCCATTTGCACATATCTTTCATTGTTTTGCCCAGGTTAAAAATTTATTAAAAAATTCAGTCTCGTTTGAAGGTTGGAGACAGAAATAAACAAAAGATAATGCAGAATGAGCTACGGCTCTTCAATCTTTATCTTTATTCATAAATGGAAGATCAACTGATGTGATATAAACCAAAATGTAATGTGTATTTAAACACTTATGGAAACCCTAAAAACTCTAACCTAGCTTTTGCATGCATGCAAAGCATGTTGTTGCATTTATTAACTGAACTTCAAAATAGGAACTAAAGTAAAATCTAAGTTAACTATTGATGACTACTGCAGCTTTTACAATGCCTAAATTATTTCTATGGGTTTCAAAAATATCTTTTGCCAATGGATTTATGAATATGTCAACCAATTGGTCAATCGATTTACAATGCTCAACATGAACTTCACCATTGTTCACAAGTTCTCTTATGAAGTGATATTTGGTATCAATGTACTTGCTTTTTTGGTGAAAAACATGGTTCTTGGATAGAGCAATTGCTGAATTGTTGTCACAATAGATTGTTGTTGGTCCTTCTTGTTTCTGTTGAAGACCTTCTAAAACTCTGTGTAACCAGAATGCTTGACATGCTGCTGATGTTGCTGCTACATACACTGCTTCTGCTGATGAAAGTGTCACAATGGGTTGCTTTTTGAATGCCCATGAAATCACGCCTGATCCAAGATGAAAAACATGACCGGAAGTGCTCTTCTTGTCATCCACACTTCCTGCAAAATCACTGTCATTGAAACCTGTCAAAACATCATACTCAGTGCTTGAGTATAAAATTTCATAGCTTGAAGTCCCTGCAACATATCGTAAGATCATTTTTCCAACTTGTCGATGTGAGTCTTTGGGAGACTCCATGAACCTATAAATCAAGTTGACAGCACACATAATATGTGGTCTCGTAGTTGTGAGATACATGAGACTTCCTACAATTCTTTTAAACAATGTTGGATCTACTTTGGGACTTACATCTTCTTTGCTCAACTTTGTACCTGTTGCCACTGGTGTAGGTGTTGGTTTGCAATTAAGCATTATGAATCGCTTAAAAACTTCATTAGCATATTTACTTTGAGAAATAAATATTCTTTTTTATGACTGTTCTACCTCTAAGCCAAGAAAGAACTTCATTAATCAGAGGTCCGTCATCTCAAACTCTTTCTTCATAGCTTCCTTGAACTCATCTACTGACAGGTCTTCTGTAAAAATCATATCATCAACATATAAACAAACTATCAAAATCTGTCCTTATTGATTTACCTTTGTGTAAAGTGTTGGTTCACTGCTGCTTCTGCAAAAACCATTTTCGATCATATAAGAATCAATTCTGTTGTACCAAGATCTTGGAGCTTGCTTGAGCCCATATAGAGCTTTCTTCAACTTGTAAACTTTCTCTTCGTGTTCTTTGATTTCATACCCATGTGGCTGCTCCAAATAAATTTCTTCTTCAAGAATTCCATTCAAGAATGCCGACTCGACATCCATCTAATACACTTTCCATTTTTTCTGGGCTACAATTGTTAGGACTACTCTTACTGTGTCCAATCTTGCCAATGGTGCAAAAGTTTCTCCAAAATCAATTCCTGGTTGTTGCGAGAAACCTTTTGCTACTAACCTTGCCTTGTACCTATCAATCTCACCTTTTTCATTGAATTTGGTCTTATAGACCCACTTCACACCAATGGGTTTCTTATTCTTTGGCAGGTCAACTAGATCCCATGTATCATTTCTCTCAATAGAATCTATCTCTTCGTCCATAGATTTTACCCAATGCTCTTCTTTTACTGGTTCTTAATAAAACACAGGTTCACTAGCAATAAAAGCATAATTGGTATTTGCATCCAATTCATCATAAATATCTTCCAATATTCTAGTCTTTCTATTACTGTGATCAGATTCATTACCTGATTGCGGACTTGATGCTTCACCTCGAATTGAGTTTCTAGGTGTTCTTGCTGGAGTATTTGTTGTTGGTGAAGATGCTACTGGATCCTGTTGTCCAATCAGCTCCTCTTCTTCTTCATCTTCTGGTTGGGGTATTGCAGGTCCCGCAACCTTGTATATGGTTCCATCCCATCACTCTTCCTCCTTGAACAACACATCTCTATTGAAGATAACCTTTTTGGTAACAAGGTTATACAGTTTGTAAGCTTTAGATTCTCCACTGTATCCAAGAAAGATACATTTCTCACTCCTGTCATCTAGCTTTTTTCTTAGATGTTTAGGAACATGAGCATAAGCAACGCAACCAAATATTCTGAAATGAGAAATATTACAACTCATACCTATCCATGCTTCCTCTGGTACTTTGTTCTTCACAATTTTGGTGGGAGATATGTTTATCACATGAGCAGCACAAGCCACTGTGTCTCCTCAAAAATCATGGGACAAGTTTCTTCCTTTCAACATGCTCCTTGCCATATTCATGATGGTTTTGTTCTTGCGTTCTGCAACACCGTTCTGCTGAGGTGTATATCTTGTAGTGTTAATTGCCTCTTGATTCCATGATATTTGCAGTAATCATGAAATTCCTTTGAGTCATACTCTCCCCCTCCATCTAATCTCAATATTTTGAGTTGATAACCACTCTGTTTTTCAACCAGAGCCTTAAATTCCTTGAACTTTCCAAACGTTTCAGACTTCTGACGAAGGAAATACACCCATGTTTTTCTACTAAAATCATCAATAAATGTGAGAAAATAATAGCTTCCACCAATTGACTGTTTCTGCATTGGACAACACAGATCAGTATGAATAAGTTCTAGAGGTGCATGTGCTCTTCGAGACATACCTTTAGGAAAGCTATCCCTATGCTTCTTTGCAATGATGCAACACTCACAACTGTTTCCTGGCTCTTTCATAGGAGGTAATCCTTTTACCATCCCTTTCTATTGCAACAACTTGAGACCACCAAAGTAAAGATGTCCATATTTGAAATGCCATAACCAATAATCATCCATGCATGTGGCTTTGTGAGCAAAAGAGCTTACCTTGCTGCTGCAATTCATGACTAGTCGATACATCATGTTCCTAGTCACTTGTACTTTGATGATCAACTGTCTATTTGTGGGTTTTTCATAGATTTCACAGTTTGATCCATCAAAGGCAAGTCTGTATTTATTTTCAGTAAGTTGCCCAATGCTAAGCAGATTATGCTTCAATCCTGGAGCATAATATACATATGTGATTGTCTTTTGTTGGCCTTGTTTGGTCAGAATGTTGACCACTCCTTTTCCAAGAACTGGAACTACCTCATCCCTGCCGACCTTGACCTCTATCTTCAGTGATACATCTAGGTCTGCAATTAGACCTCTATCACCTGTCATATGGTTACTGTAGCCACTATCTAAAATCCAAAGTCCCTTTGGGATTTCGTGTGCAGCATGACATGTAAGAAATAATATGTCTTCTTTATTCTCAGAGGTATTAGTCACATTAGCATTCTATTTTTCCTGATCAAACTTTTTCTTTCTACATTAATGAGCATAATGGCCAAACTTACTGCAATAATAACACTTAACATTAGATTTATCTGACCATTTTTGTTGTAGTTCCCGCCTTCATGGTTATGATCATGATCTTGATCTTCCTTACCATTACTTCGGCCACTTCTACCTCTTCCTCTTGATCCTCCTCTGCCTCTGCCTCTTCCTCTTCCTTTTGAGAATGATACTTGTGCTTTGAAAGCATTCTCCAGAGAGGACTCTTCATTCATGTTGATTCTGGATTCATATGATAGTAGTGATACGATCAACTCATCTATAGAGAGAGTACTCAGATCCTTTGCTTCTTCAATCGCTGCAACTTTCGGATCAAATTTGTGGGGTAGGGATCTCAGAACCCTTTCAACCACCCTTTGATCTTCGATCTTTTCACCATAGGTATTCAACTAATTAACAATCCCCATGACTTGGGTCATGAGAGAATCTACTGAGTCTGATTCTTTCATCTTCAGATCTTCAAAATCTCTTCTTAGGTTTTGGAGTGTAGCTGTTTGTACCTTACCAGAACCTTGATAACTGGTCACCAAGGTTTCCCATGCTGCTTTGGCATGTAATGAAGCTAATATCTTTGGAAATACGTTGTTATCCAAAGCGTTCATTATGTGATGCAGTGCCTTTGCATTCTTCTTCCTGTGAATTCTTAGAGTATCATTTTCTCCATTTGTTAGGGTTTGATAGGTTGCGTCATCTGCTGGTTCGGAATAGCCATTCAGGACATATTCCTACACATCTTCCGATCTGAGATAAACCGCCATCCTCGTGGCCCAGACATCATAGTCATTTTTCCCTGTAAGAAGAGAAATCTGAGATTGATTGTTGCTGCTAGAAGCCATAGACGTTGCAGAGTCTTTCACTGGCCTTTTTAAAACAATATCCTTCCTTTTTTTTTTAAATACTCCTCTTCTCTTCCTTAAAAATAAAAAAGACTTTTGTAAAAAAAATATCTTCTACTTTTGTAAAAGACTTTTGTAAAAAAAATCTTACTTAAAGAATCTCGTAAAAGAAAATAACTTCGTAAAAGTAAAAAACAATCACTCTCATGGAAAAAACTTCTTGCCCTAATTGTCGCGGGTTTGCACGAATTATCGTGCCTTGGCCTATAGAGAGGCCACGATAATTCCCAATTTTTTTTATTTGTTCTCCCTAAATTGTTGTGCCTCTATGTAAGGGAGGGGTGCGATAATTTCTGCAATTTTTTTTTTGTTTTTTGCAAAATTCTTCAAAGCTACAGCTTTGGCTTCTCCGAAACTCTCACGATCGATCTTCTCCTAAGCTCTGATACCAAACTGAAGGTTGGAGGCAGAAATAAACAAAAGATAATGCAGAATGAGCTACGACTCTTCAATCTTTATTCATAAACGAAAGATCAACAGATGTGATACAAACCAAAATGTAATGTGTATTTAAACACTTATCGAAACCCTAAAAACTCTAACCTAGTTTTTGCATGGATGTAAAGCATGTTGTTGCATTTTTTAACTGAACTTCAAAATAGGAACTAAAGTCAAAGCTAAGTTAACTGAAGTAATTACTATTTCTAACATAGTCTATGGTGGTCGAAGTCTTTATTAAGAAATTCAGTCTAGTCTATGGTGGACGAAGTCTGTTATTTTGAGATGCAGTCATCTGATGCAATAAACCATAAATAGGATGAATACATGGGTGCCATGTGAAAGAGATATTTAATATATATTTTTCATAAATATTTCATATGATACTCCAACATGCAAGATTGTCATAAGATGCATAAGTTATTAACTGAATCACTATTGCAGGTTGTCTCACATGTTAGTTTCCATGGCTAGATAGCCAATATTATATTATTCGTTTGCAGTGGCCATTAATTGACTCAATATTATATTATTTGTTTGCAGCGGACACATTACCGTCTTGTTCAGAAAATCAGCAGTTGAATTTCGTGACGCGAACCTGAATCATTAACACAGTCAAATTTGCCTCCCAATAGACCATAGAACAAAAGCATAATGAACAAATGCCCGGATAACAAGATGGCCAAATCATAATCATATAGCCATAAAACAAAGGTATAATGAATGAATGCCCTAATAACAAGATGTCCAAATCATAATCATATACCTATTACCTGCAAGCTTGTAAGCCCCAGTGAAGAACCGAGAAAGAGGTTGGAGCTTATGCTTTAGCCCAGGATATTGCTTCAACTTTTGTGCTGGAATTTTGTCAACAGGGTTTTTGACAATGCTGCTCATTTTATTCACCTTAGTCCAATCTCTGCAATTATGAGAAAGCTTATTAATGGTGACTCAAAACTAAGTTAGTGGCATGAAATGAAATAGACACCTGAGTTAGTGGAGGCATGCACAAGACACGTGTTGTTATGAATCCATGTTCATCACCACGTTAACAAGCAGTGCACACAAGTAACAGAACTCATACAAAGACCCATGATCAGGGCATGAAACGTAGGTAGGTTGGTGTATGGTAAACATAGTTGATCAACTGCATGGGAAAGTAGCCTATGCCTCGATAAAAGGCTAAATAAGGCTCCCAATTTATTGTTTGGGCATAAGGGAATATAACCTAAAAATTTTTGGATAAAACATGTTGGAACATGTGCAGAGAATAAAATAATCGATTTCTATAGTCCCTGCTTCTTGGAAGGCCGACAGGGACTAATAACTTCAAAATGAAGACAATAATTCCATACATGTCATTTGAGATTTTGTTGTTAATTATAAATATACTATCATACTTACATAAAGCTCTTCTCTCCACACATCTTATAATATATCAACAAATCTCCATGAATACCTACCTCATATAAGGATTATTTATTAATTCTATGTATTATTCATACATGACCACATAACGTGTCTCGCAAAGGAGGGGAGTCCAAACAAGTACGAAGGTGTATTATTCACACACAAGCACCTAAACAACACAGTTTACATAGGAGGAGGGGAGACTAAGCAAACAAAATTGTGTGTTATTCACATGCATGTCCCCACACATCACATCCCACATGAGAATAGAATGTTGATAGGGAATAACTATGTATTATTCACACACGCTTACCCACACAACTATATATTATTCACATGGGCCCTCGCACGAATTTGAGGGACCCTTTAGGTGCAATCGTGCATCCGCAAAATGCGCGAGAACTGTGTAAATTAGAAATGCGTGAGCGTTACTTAGAACTAGGCATGGGAGGACTCCGACCCTACCATGTCAATTGATATGTAGGATAGGATTCCAAAATGTGCTTGTGTTATAGTGATACATAACGCGTGCGCGTTTTGGTTAATATAAACAAAAAAAATAAACAGTCCACGCATCGCGTCACTGTTTTACCCATCGTTTTCTCAAAAAGCGAATGCTCGAGCGATTTTGACTTGCTAAAATGCATTGGAGAAGCTCAACAAGGTAGATTTGGAAGCTCAACAAGGGATATTTCATCTTGCACAGAGGATTGGAAAGTTAAGCATCCAAAATCCTTGCCTCATTTCATCATTAAAAATATAAATTTTTATGTTGCCCTAAACTAAAAATATTTGTAAATGTAATACCAAAACTAAAAATTATAAGAAAAATTATTTAACATATGTTAATTCCTCCATACTATCAATCCCTTAATGAATTTTACATCCACCCTGTTAGACACAATGGCTCACTGAGAGGGGGGGGTGAATCAGTGAGCCTATATTTTAAATCAACCTTTAATTTGATTTCCATAAACACCTTATAAATTATATATATATATATTTAGACTTTATTTTTCCCACCTACATGTGGTCTTCATACCCACATCATCACCATTTTCTTTTTCTTCCAGCATGCCCGCACTAGCTTGTAACTCATGCCCTCAAGGGCCATATTTATGCCTTTGAACATGCGTGTAGCTAGACCTTCCTCAATTTCCCACATGGGGGTCTTTGGCATGCCTCCAGGATGCCCGCAGCTTCCACAAACATGCCCGCATATGCATCTTCAAGATGCCCCCATGTCACCTTGTCCACATGCCCACATGTCCATCAACTTCATTTCTGGATGCCCGCAGATGCCATAAGGGATGCCCCCAATCTCCTTGCCAAGTGTCAACTTCAAGCTTCTTTGTTCACTTCATGCTTCTTTGTTCATGTCACTTGTTATCTCCAAGTCATCATTGTCTAGGGTATTAGGACCAACACCAAATGACAACAGTATGGGTCATTTGGTTCATTAGGTGTGCCAATGCCCATCACCTTGTCTTTTGTCTTGTCTTTTCCAAGTCCTTGTCAAGTCACCTTGTTTGCTTGTCATCATGCCATTTACACCTTTGTCATCAATGTTGTCATCAATGACAATCCTATTCACAAGATGATTATGTGAGCTGCAACTAACCGGGATGCACTAACACCCCAACAACCATAGATTTACAACTGATATTTCAGAATCTTCTTTATGCCCGCATGGTCTCCACCCTTATGCCCGCAAGGACCCATAACGTATTCCTGCAATGGTCATATGAAATGATATTTATGTTTGGAATGTATGCTTGAGATGATATTTATGTTTGTAATGTATTTGTTCTTGCACAAAGTTTGTACATTTTTCATTTTTGAGAGATGTCATTATAGCACATGTATACGTTTCTAATGATTTCTTTTTTTATTTTTTGATTGCAGTGACGACCATGGATGCACACTCAGACATCCAAAGAGAAATCTAGAGGCTTAGAGAAATTCAAGCCTCAATTACTATTGTTGATGATAGGCATATTATGCTTGCATCCAATTTGGATGCAATGATAGAGACCTTTAGTAGGTCTAATGGTGCACTGCAAGATATTGCCACATTCAGAGAAAGAAAGAGGAAACAATATGAGGATGGAATTAGCTACAAAGAAGTTAAGAAGTTGAAAATCTCAAAACAACATATCTTTTCCCTCTTTAGAAATCCACGGATGGGTGAAATCCTGAATGCAAACAAAAGGCACATTTCTATCGAGTGGTGTACATATCAACCATTCATAGATAACTGGATAGACCGATGGTACATGGTGTTTAATGCACCACCACACAACAATAGGGAAATGCCTCTATATTTTATGAGAAATATGTACGTAGAATTTGTGATGGGGAAGCATGTTAACTATTTTGATATCTTGAAGTACCAGGGCGTTGGGTTGGGGATGCCTCAGCAACGTCCCAATGCGAGACATATAGATCCCAATCGCCTTGTAGCTCCACCTCACAGACAATTACCCAATCCAAATGTGCCGCCTACACATTAGTTGGTCCCAGAGACAAAAGATTCCTTCCTACTATTGGCATAGGAGGTTGTTTTCCATAGCACGTACCTTCAAGGTATGTACCAGGGAGGGCCACTAGAGCCACCATCTATGGGTGGAGTAGAGCCACCACCTGTTGGTGGGGTATAGCCACCACCTTCCGGTGGTCTAGGAGCATCTAGTAGTGGCACTAGACCTGCACCTCATGAGCACAGCTGACAGCCCCACCCATGCACAGTATGCGGCCATCCTTGCTTTGGTCCTGTCCAAACAGATGATATATTTACTGGGTATTTTACATAGGTAGGTAAGTGGTTAACAATTTAGTGTCATTTGTAAATTATTTTTCCTTACTATACACATATATATAGATTGCTAATATTTTTAATGATTTTAAAACTTGTATCTGCTACAAGAAGGGCACAAGGTTGAAGACCTTCGCACCCATGATGCAGAGCATAGTCCACAGGCTCATGCACCAGCACCGCCCGATGTAGATGATGTTGTCATACTTTCAGTGACAACAACTCACAATGAGGTAAGTATTTCAACATGACATTATTTTAATACATGAGTAGATCCAGTTAACAATTTAGTGTCATTTGTAAATTATTTTTCCTTACTATTCACATATATAGATTGCTAATATTTTTAATTATTTTAAAACTTGTTGTTGCTACCAGAAGGGCATGAGGGGCAAGAGGCTTATGCAATAGCACCTCCCGATGTAGATGATGTTGTCATACTTTTAGTGACAGTATTTCACGCCAAGGTAACTATTTCAACATGACATTATTTTAATACATGAGTAAATCCAGTTAACAATTTAGTGTCATTTGTAAATTATTTTTCATTACTATATACATATATAGATTGCTAATATTTTTAATGATTTTAAAACTTGTAGTTGCTACCAGAAGGGCATGAGGGGCAAGAGGCTGATGCAGCAACACCTCCCGATGTAGATGATGTCTTTATACTTTCAGCGACAACATCTCACGCCAATGTAACTATTTCAATATGACATTATTTTAATATATGAGTAAATCCAGTTAACAATTTAGTGTCATTTGTAAATTATTTTTCCATACTATACACATATATAGATTGCTAATATGTTTAATGATTTTAAAACTTGTAGTTGCTACCAGGAGGGAATGAGGGGCAAGAGGCTCATGCAGCAGAACCTTCTGAGTTACAAGATGTTGTCATACCTTGAGCGACAACATCTCACGCTGAGGTAACTATTTCAACATGGCATTATTTTAATACATGTTAGTTTGTAATCACATGTTACTTAATTAATGCTACACGATCTAATATTTACATTTTTCTAAATTGTAGGTTGTAGATCCCCCTCAGAGGGAAATGATTTCATCTAGTGAGCTCCGCCCTGGTGGGAATACAAGCGATAGCATGCCCATGGAGACACAACAGGTAGCAGACAGTTTCTTAGAATTGATTGAATTATACAGTACATTGATATGTATTTCATCATTGTCAGTTTGTTAATACATGTTATTTCATTGACCAATGCATTTCTAACTACGTCAGTATTGGTGATTGTAGACACCAGCCTTTATACTTCATAGACTGTCAGCAGTTGGATCTCCTCGTAGTCCAAATGTGCAAAAGGAGCAAGTGTATAATAGAGGCTCCACTCCTAGAAAGGGTGTGGATGTCCTCTATAACAGACACACGAGAGATGCATCTACCCCTCACCTAACAAGGGTCATTGATGCTGCAATTAGTGCCACATCTACAATAGGCACAAGTCATACAGAGGTAACTATTTCAACAATCATAATGCATAGTATTTAACCATGTTACTATATTTTTTATTCATGCATGTCTAATTATTTTCTCATTTGGTGATTGTAGCCATTAGCAGCAAAAGTGTCCAACCCCTCTGCTCAATCCATGGTTCTGACAGGGTCTCCTCTTGTGGTGAGATGTTCATTAATGCCCAAGTTTTTTTATTCAAGTTAACCAAACATGTTGATCAATGTTGAATTGTTGAATTAATTGAGATATGATCTTTTATTTGCAGAACAAAACTATAGATAGGTTGTAACATCCCAAAAATTCGCAAAAATTTAAAATTTTTCTCTATAGCATTAAGTACTACAATGCCATGCAGAAGTACAATCAAAGTTAATTTGTTTACTTTAGATGATAATATGATGACGACATTTCTTCAATTTAGTTGTCAATGGTATAAACATGTTACAATCAATGACTTGTTATTTATGTCATAGAGACCCAATACATGTAATTATATTTATTAAGTACTGCTGGATGTTTTTACTGTCATTCTTGTCCTGTCATGAAATATAGTTACTTCTATAAATGCAAAAGTATTGTTAATTATCTGAAGTACTATTTAAATTATTTGTACTAACTGTTTGATTTTTCTTGATGACGAAGGGGTCCTATGGGCACCCGAGGCTTACTTAGCTAAATAGATAATGCTCTTGAAACTTATGTCGCAGATCAAAGGTAATCGTGATACTTCTTTTCGACACATTACAGATGCATGTAAAAAGAACTACATTCACATAGTGTCCAAAGTTAAAAGTATGGAGATAAAAGTTTGGGTAAGGGTAAGACCTATCCTAACTGTGGTCATACAATATACTTCAAATGGCGTGACTATTTACTGGTGTTTCTTCTCTTGAGCTTAGCCTCTTATTTAACATCATGCTTATGCCATTTTATTTTAAATTGTAATGTCGTTTTTGTTATACTTGTATTTGAGATATCGACTATAGCTTACATAACTATGTGGATTCATCAACTGATGTTAATTGATCTATTGTGTACCACCAATTCTAGCTTCAAGGGTTACAACTATATGCATAACATGCTATAATTTTCAAACACAAGTTGTTATATACTAAAGTTAAATGCTTATAACTATTCTACCTTAATCTAAATGTATTAACCCAAAAGCAAAGTATAACTATATGCTACATATTAAAAGCCTAGTGCGCATTTTATTTAAAGGCTAGGTATTGATTCCTTTTTGCACGCATTATGGTTTTTATACAAATCTTGACTTATCAAGGATTCCTCGTATAATACTTGTGTTTAAAGGTTATAGTGGTAGTTTGACTCTATGTAAGGTTTTACGTAACACTTTAAAGTTATGATGAAAGGCCAAAAGTAGTGTTTTGATCCCGTCGAAGGCCACATAGACCAAGCTCAGTGGATGTTGTGTTGGCAGGAATTCGAAACCTGGTAGCTATGGCATTCATAGTTCATTAAATGTAGTTTAGTGGAATATCTGTTGGTAGCTCTCGTGGCATGGCTCCATGTGAAGTTTTCTTGGTTGAAGTGATAACCCTAGCTTCCCGTTCAACTACTCACCGAGCCATTACCTAGAGAATTCATTTTGCACTATGTGAGAAAGGAGAGGCCGACAGGCTCTTGGTTTTCCAGGGTTTGTAACCCTACTTGTAGTTTCCTTCTGTGGGTTCGATAGCGTGACCTCTGTCTGTATGATGGTGATGGTAGATTATAGGTAATTTCATTTGTTGCAAAGTGTACAGAGTTTGAGTTGGTGATGAATAGGTATGCCTCCAGGGTTTCCATGTTGAAATTTTAAATGTTGCAGGAGTTTTCGGGCATGCTATGAAATGTTATTTATAGGTAATGTCATCTTTTCTCAACTTATGCTCCATTGATGGTTTGAAATAATGTTCTAGGGTTTTGTTTTGAGCTATGATCAAATTTTAACCACCATGTCGTATTGTCCTGGCAGGTCCTTCTTCGACTTGGGTTCTAAAATTAGAACGCTAGGGATGAGAGCTTGAAAATCCTGGTAAGCCTCGGTGTTTTCCTCGTGGGAATCCATAGTACTCAGAAAAACCCTTTGGATGAATATTTGGCACAATGTCGGTCTATGTTGGTTTATTCGAGACTTCGTTTTCATTTTCCCAAATTAGACATTACAGTGGTTGTAAATCTTTTTAAGCCATGAGGCAAAGTTTTGATACAAGGAGGGTTGAACCCTCGACCTATCCTTCGTTGGTTTTTCAATGCATACTGTAATTATCTTTAAATGATATCTATGTATGCACTTTTGCTTCGAAGGGTTTAAACCCTCAACATTTTGATACAATACAATGGTAAACTTCTAGGGTATTAAAACCCGATTTTCTATTATAGATTGCAGTTGATGTTTTGAACCTTTGACCTCACGTTGTTTCCTTTTATTTTGTTATGCGTATGAGCTTTCAATGGATAATACTATAGGTTTTAAGTATTTAGACGAATGAAGTTTTAAAGTGTTGAAACTGAGAGAAAACTCTCGGCACTGTGTTAATTTGAAAAGTTGCTTGCAGAGTCCGACACTGTGATCTAAATAGTTATTTAAATCTTTAGGGTTTGTGTATAAACCCTAATTCGTAAGGCTGGACCGTGAACCCTACTAAGAACTAAATTCTATTTTGAGTTTTGGTTGAAGAATTTGTATGGTTTTCGAACCCTGGATTCGTTATGTAACTTGTAAAGTTATAAAACTTAAACTGTGTAGAAGAATCTTTAGATGTCGGATTCTGGTTTCACATTTCTCTATCGTTTTGCTAAAAGAAGAAATGTTAACATGGTATTAGTATGTATAGTTAAAGAACATGGTTTAACCCTAGTACATTCGATTAGTTTGTTACTATTTGATTTGTAAAAGATAATATTTCATATTTCTAGTTTTGTATAAAAGATATATGATGAGTCAAGTTTTCAGGTATTTGATAACCTTTTTTCCAGCAGCCAAACTCAAGCAATGGTGATGAAACATGCTCATTTGTGGGGGAAAATGTTTTACTTTAATTATTTAATGAAATTGTTTTATGATTATTCTTGGATGTTAGAATGTGTATCAAATAAACTAATCATATGGAAATCAAGAGTGATTGAGCAGGTTCAGGGTCATTCAAGGATGGACGTGTAGAAGATTAAAGGATCACCAAGCTTAGTGCCCTGTTTCCTGATTTATAGAGGACGCACTCCCACTTTCAAGCGGAATCGACATTTAGAAAACTTGTTAGGATCAACATTAAATCATATAAATATGGGCCTCTCGAGTAGCGAGAGGCCCCTGCTGTTATTTTGAGAAAAACATTGTTTTAACGTTTTCTGCCCTATCGATACTGCGAAGTACAAACCTTTGTTTTGACATGGATTCTATATTTTAAATCAGAGATTGATGATTAATTACAGCCAGCGTTTCTAAGTTTTATTCTCTCCTGAGTACGGGTTGGGGAGGGCCCCTCCAACACGTAGGTCAGGAGATTTCTATTTGCAGGTATTTCTTTCAATTATGCGTTTTACATTGATGAACAGTTCTATTACATATGGGAGTGCTTGAATGATTTATTATTTTTGTAGTAGTTTATAATACATTCTGTAGTACAGCATAACAGTTTCAGTAGTCCTATAGGTTCCTTCTTTCAACGCATATTCGAATCAACGATTGCATGTGTATCAGCTTTGCTTTCAATATCATGGTTTATATCTGAGGTTTTTGACTATTTCTCATCGTGATCAATTTCTTTAATAGTAGATGGATAACTTGAAACAATTGCACTTCAATTTTAGTCTTGGGATTTAAAATGGTTTAGATCAGAATTTTAGTTTTAGGCATAAAATAACTACAGACCTTGTTTTCCCCAATCTTAGAATAGATCTGTTATGGCATGTTCATTTTTAGATTTATTATTCCGCATCGAGTAATTTTATAAGATCATCCCCTTTAGTTTCAGCATTTTAATTATTTAAGATAGATTTACTGCTTTATTTCTTAGAACAGATTTACTGCTTTTAGTATCTTTATTTCTTAGAATAGGTTTACTGCTTTCAGCACTTTAATTCTTTTTAATTAGATTTATTTCCAGTATTTAATTCCATAGCATAACCAGTTTACATATTTAGTAGACAACCTTTAGAACATCGATACCGACCTCCAACTATGACAGAGATTATCCTATAAGAGCACAGATAGTGCATGCATCTCTAAAGTTTGTACATTCCCCGGGTTGACATTTAAAGTAGGCTCTTGGTATAGCTGCCTTCATTAGGCATCCATATTAGGAGCTCACCACTTTTTGGTGCCATTGCCAGGGAGGTGCTAAATCTTTTAGGAGACATCACCTAAAAACCACAAAAAGAAAACAAAAATTACATAAAACTAAAACATAATATCTGTACCAATGAATGCCTCATCGGCAAAGGGATAGATTTGGCCGCTTTCTGCCCAAGAACCCCATGAGCAACAACGGTAATAACAGTTCTAACCATTCTCAGTTTGTATTGGTACACTCTGAAGACGAAACTAACCACACATACGACCCAAATAGAGAAAACTTCACTACCAATTCCATCTCAAACACCTCAATGGAAAACAAAGAAGAGGAACCTAGGGAGCTTTGCACTTTTCCCATTAGCATACCTCTCGGAGATGCCGGAATGAAGAACATAAATCCTAATAATCTGCCAAACTTTCATGGTTTGACTTCAGAAGATCCTGACACATTCCTGTTTGAATTTGAGGTAGTTTGCAGATCATTTGATTACACTACTGATGCATAAAATGTAACGTCCCCTTCCATCAGTCCAGTGCAAGGAAGGAAACTTTAACCAAACTACCGAGCTTATTGATAATCTCAACCTCATTCATTACTAAGAAATGCATGGATAATTAAAACTTCTGTGTGTAAGTTCAAATTAACTAAGCACAGCGGAATAACCATAATAACATACATTCAGAAGGAGATACATCAGCCTATTTCTTCCAGGCAGAATAGTGAAACAATCATGGAATAATCAATCTCATTCTCATGCTATGCACAGGTTTCATGCCTACTATTTTAAGAGAATCATTTCATCCAAGTAACATGAGTAATTTAACATATAGGACAAACCACAGAATGAACATCATTCAAACCATAGAGAATACTTATCTTGAAGATGAAACTGTCCAACAACTAGCTACTTTTGAGTAATGTTCCACCCAACCATAGATCTCTGTCCAACCTCTATTCTTTCAGCTGAGAGATCACCCCCGAGCTTGGTTGTGCATCCACTAAGGAGGAACTAGACAGGCTCACTCACAGCCATGGGTTCACTCAAATGGTCATGCTAAGCCAACACCCAGTTGGGTTTATCAAGCAAACAAGAATATAGAGGAGGATAATGCTAAGCCAGTGAGCTCAACAGCAGAGCTACAAGCATCCCAAATGAACTCAACAGTCAGGCACCCACATTACCTACCACATCCAACACAAGGAAAGTCCCCTTCTCTGCTACACAGCCCCTCAGGAAACTCTTCCCTTCTGTGCTCTTCAGGATGGGCATAAAAAGGTCCATCTGCTAGCTTCCTGAGATTTTAGCTTTCACTGGGTTTATCAAGCAAACCCAACCTCTGCTCAATCATTCACACTTGGATTTCTCAAAATTCTGTCACAAAATAACCCAAATCCATCACTAGTTTTCTGGGCTGCAAAAACTAGGTTTTCCCATGGATTTCAGGGTAGCTAATGCTCCCAAATTTGCCCCAAGGTTCATATCTGTGGATCCCCCATTGGATTTCACTGTCAAATACCAAATCTGGGCATTTTTGGCTCTTCAAAACATGGGTTCTTGCACAGTTGCGATTTCTGGTTTTCCACACTACTGGGAATTCGTTTTGGATGGAAAATGATGTTGGTGTATTTCCCAATGGAATGGGGATGAGGAAGAAGCAATACCCATGAGGTAGAGTGACTTGTAGTACAAGAAAACATAGCCCATACTCTGCCATACGAATTTCTAGGCTGTCCATGCTCCATTAAAGCCATGGACTATTTTCTTCAACCACTTCCTTACAACATAATTAAATGTCAATAAGAAAAGTCAAATGGGTTCTCAAGGTGACATATGGCAGCTTATGGTTCAATCCCACAGCCCCCTTACCACTCCCTAGTGGATACACATGGCCCCCTTCTCATTTGTTGCCTCCATAGCCAGTTTTGGTATTTTATTGCTTGATGTTTATTTACATCATTTTTACAATGTTCCATGGCTAAATAGCACATGGGTAACATAATGTCCAATGCTTTGCCATTTTAAATAAAATACGAACATACACTAGCGGGGCCTTGGCCTTGAGCTCCATGCTAGGTAAACATACATCACATGTATACAATATTTACATTGAAAACTAATATATCCTAAGGGTCAAAATGGGGTATTACACAAAAGCTAAGGCTTTTTCCTTCCACACTGAAAGACCTATCACTTCGGTGGTTCATGAGCCTTGAAGGAAATAGTATCTTTAGCTGGGATCAAATGAAACAGTCATTCTTAGAAAAATATAGGGACTACTGCAAGGCCAAAGATACTAGGGATGAAATCTTTAGGATGCAACAAGGAGATAGAGAGTCATTAGAAGATTATGCCCAAAGATTTCAATTCAGATACAAACGAGCCAGCCATTGCACATTGGATCCTGAATCACTAAAGCTTGTCCTTCTCAGAGGTGTAAAAGAGGAGAATTTTGAAGTCCTAAATCTCCTTGGAGATGGAGATATATTCCAAAAATATTTTGACCAGATCCTACAAATCTTCAAAAACTACTCAAGATCTAGGAAAACTAATCCATGGGACGAGGGATACACATGCAACCACTAGTGGATCATCATCCTCAACACCAACACTTACAAAATCTGATTTAGGAAACCTACTGGATGACATGAAAACTGACATACTACAATCCCTAGCCATGCAACTTGATGCTCTTCAAATAAAAAAGAAACAGGATGAAATTAACCAAGCCTTGGCAATATTTTGTCCTCGTTGTAGAAAGAAGCATGAGAAGGGGCAGTGCACCTTGAACACAATAGAAGTATGTGGTCTCTACACCGATGACCATTCCACAGATAAATGTCCCCTCTTACCCTGATGTAAGGCAGTTATTCAAGACCCAGCAGCTGAAGGAACAGTAGAACAACTTTGTTTTATAAATCAAAGGAGGAATAATTTTGTTAGGCCATATCAGCAGAGCAATCAAACTTACTATAATCAAGGACATCCAAATTGGAACTCTGCACCGAATCCATGGAAAGCACAGCCAAATCAAAACCAATGGCAACAAAACCAGCAAGCATATCAACCATCCTATCAACAGCCATATTATCTACCGTCGTATCCTCAATACCCCCCACCTTTTCCATCCACCACAAATTATGCAAACCAGTACCCCCATCCATCAAATTGGAGGGCTCCATTACAACAGCCACTCATTATGCCACCCCCACAACCTCAACCACCCCCTAGACCTCCACCTATTCTAACCCAACCAATTCCAAATCCTAATAATAACAAACCCCCACAACAGCAGCAGGCTTATAACACTGATATCACACAATTCCCAACTTATGTTGTAGACACCATATAAATAAATGAAATAAACCTACGATCTAGAAAAACGTTGCAGAATACATCCCCACAAAACATCCAACAACATGTACCTGAAGCTCAAGACCACACATCAGAACCCTATGTTCAGCATCCTGATGAACCAGAACCTCCCGAGGACGAAACCCAACCACTTCCACGCAACAAAAATCCCCCATTTCCAGAAAAAATTGTCCGGAATACAAAAGAAGAGGAAGAGAATACAATCTTAAATGAATTCAAACACCTAAACATCCAAATCCTGATTTTACAAGCCATAAGGGATGTGCCCATCTGCAACAAATTCATTAGAGAAAATTGCCTAAAGAAGCCAGGAAGGAGGAAGCGTGAACCACCAACTATTAATGTAGTGGGACAATTGGCCGATTTGATGCTAGGTGTCATAATAAATCCTAAATATCTTGATCCTGGTAGTCATGTAGTAAACGTCACCATAAATAACAAGCAAATAAATAAAAGCTTAATCGATTTAGGAGCTGCGATCAATGTCATGACTAAGGAAACCATGTTATACTTGGGACTCCAATCAATGGTAAGACCAACCACAACAGTACTCCAACTAGCAGACACATCCACTATGAAGCTCGATGGAATGCTAGAAGACATTATGATCAATATCGAGTCCTGGGAATACCCAGCTGATTTTATAATAATCGAAATCAAAAGCAAACTTAGTGGCTATCCAATTATCCTGGGTAGACCTTGGTTAGCAACTGCGGACGCTTACATAGGTTGCCGATCAGGAAATATGACAATCACTAGTGGACATACTAGGAAGAAAATCACAATCTACCCACCAGCAATGAAATCTTCAGAGTTAGAATATCAAAATTGGACTGATGATTACCAGAACACACCAAATCACAACCTCTGACCTATCCTAACAATTGATGCTGCAATATCTTTAAAGGCAGTAGATGAAGATGGCCATATAGATAGATTTATACAAAATATATCTCCTAACAATCATGTTATTCAAGAATTTTTTTCTACAGAAACAGGTGAAAGTTCAAAACAGAACATGGATGTCTTGTGGACAAAAGTACTACCAAAACAGATTGAGAAGGTAAAAAACGTGGAAATTCACCCTGGAAAAACAGTAAACATAAATTCCAATTTAGAACCGGAGCAAGAAGAGAAATTGATGAAGATACTAACACAACAAAGTAAAGCATTTGCATGAACATATGCAGATATGAAAGGAATACATCCTAATATCTACAAACACTACATTTACATCAAAGAAGGTTCTACTCCCATCAGGAAACCACAAAGAAGGCTGAACCCTGCACTAAAAGACATAGTCAAAGCGGAATTACAAAAGTTATTAGACGCAAGGTTCATCTATCCAATATCCGATAGTGAATGGGTCTCACCACTAGTCATAGTGCCCAAAAAAGGAGGCAAATGGAGAATTTGTGTGGACTACAGGGAGCTGAATAAAGCAACAAAGAAAGATCATTTCCCACTTCCATTTATAGACCAAGTGCTGGATACATTATCTGGAAACAAGTACTTTTCATTCTTAGACGGTTTCAGTGGGTACAACCAAATTTTAAACACCCAGCTGATCAAGATAAGACGACCTTCACATGACCATGGGGAACTTACGCCTATAGGGCCCTACCCTTTGGTCTATGTAACGCCCCAGCAACATTTCAAAGAGCCATACTGAGTATTTTCTCCGATTTTCTGAATAACAAAATGGAATTATTCATGGATGATTTCACACCTTATGGACAAAGCTTTGAGCAGGCATTGAAAAATCTTGAATTAGTATTAAAAAAATGTATTGAAATGAGCTTGTGCCTAAGCAATGACAAATGCAGGATGTTAATGGAAAAAGGAATTGTTCTAGGACATCATATATCACAGAGAGGTATAGAGGTGGATCAAGCCAAAGTCTCAATAATCAGAACACTACCCCCACCTGTCAAACAAAGAGATGTGAGAAGCTTCCTTGGACAGACACGGTACTACAGAAGGTTTATTGAGAATTATAGCAGAATTGTTGCCCCGATATTTGCACTTCTCACAAAAGACAATGAGTTCATATGGACAAGCAACTGCATGTCAGCCTTTGAAAGTCTTAAACTGAAAACCATCACAGCACCAATACTTCAAGGACCAAACTGGGAAATTCCATTTCACATTCACACCGATGCATCAGATAAAGCCATCAGATCTGTGCTTGGGAAAGAACAAGACAAGAAACCCTATGCCATATACTATATAAGCAAAAATTTGGTTGTGGCAGAACTCAACTACACAGTCACAGAGAAGGAATTTCTGGCAGTCATACATGTAATCAATAAATTCAAGCATTACATTACAGGATACCAAAGTTTTATCTATATTGACCACTTAGCGATTAGATATCTTATGAACAAGCCTAATACCAGTGCAAGAATTATTCAATGGATGCTACTTCTATAGGAATTCAAAATCACTATAATAGATAAACCAGGAAAGCATAATGTCGTAGCAGACCTTTTGTCAAGAGTAACACATGGGAAAGATAATGAATTGGTCCAAGATAACTTCCCTGATGAGCACCTTTTTCCATATCAATAAAAAGCCCATGGTTTGCTGACATAGAAAACTATTTGGTATCCGAGAAGTTTCCAAAACATTACAGTTATAAAGAAAGGACAAAAGTAATAAGACAAAGTGCCACATATACATGGATAGAGGGCATGCTTTTTAAACAGGGACCAGATCAACTACTTAGAAGGTGCATTAGGGAAGATGAGGTACATGACATAATGCATGCCACCCACAATGAACCTTGTGGAGGACACTATGCTGCAAAAAGGACAACCTACAAGATCTTGCAAACAGGGTATTATTGGCCAACATTCCACAGAGATGCTTATGAGTATGTGTCCCATTGTGACGATTGCCAAAGAATGGAAAAACCAACGCAAAAACAAGAAATGCCACTACATCCACAAATCTCTTTAGAGGCATTCGATAAGTGGGGATTCGATTTTGTTTTCCCATTCAACCCATAGTCCAATCAGAAGAGATACATCCTTGTATGCACAGATTACCTTACAAAATGGACAGAGGTAGCAGCACTGGCTGCTGCAAATGAAACCAATGTGGCCAAATTCTTTACTGAGCAGATCTTTCATAGATTTGGGATGCCAAGAGAAGTAGTTTCTGATCAAGGACCACAATTCACATCAAATTTAATTGAAGACTTGATGAAAAGAAACAATGTAAAGCACAGACAGTCATCCTCCTATCACCCACAAGGAAATGGTCAAGCTGAGGTAACCAACAAGGAATTAGAGAGAATCTTGACAAAAACTATCCAACTTCACAAAAGAGATTGGGCTGACAGACTTAGTGAAGCAGTCTGGGCTTACAATACTACATGGAAAACAACAACAGGATTCACACCTTATGAACTGGTCTATGGGAAAAAGGTCATGCTACCAATCAAATTTGAAGTAAAAACATTAAGAATTGCAGCCGATCTAAATATGAACCTATCAGACATTAAAAAATAACGCATGCTACAGCTAAATCAACTGGATGAACAACGCCAACAAGCACTTACACATACTGAAATCATCCAACAACAAAGAAAGAAATGGCATGACCAACATTTGAAGGATAAGAAATTCAATGAAGGTGATTGGGCACTACTCTACAACTCCAAATTTCACACATTCAAAGGAAAGCTAACCACTAGATGGCTTGGACCTTACATTATATAGAAAATTTATGAAAATGGCGCTATGAGAATTATTACAATTGATGATGATGAGTTCCCCATGATAGTGAATGGGCATCGCCTAAAAATATACAAAATACCACAGTCCAAAGAAGAATTTACACAAGTACTCTACCAACAACAATTGATTCTGATAGAGCATGCTACAAATCAGTGAAGTTCAATGCATATCATGAAAAAAAAAGAGAAAAAATATTAAAAAAAATAAAAAAGAAAAAAGAGAAAATAGAAAAAAGAAAAAAAACAACACACAAAAGGTAATAGAAAATTTACAAGGCATCGACCACAATTCAAGCAAGGCTGCCATCTATTCATGCGAGCCAGCGAAATAATTCAAGCGAGGGTGCCACTTATTCAAGAGAGCCAGCAAAAATTTCTACAACTACGGACACTCTACAGTATCATCACAAGAAGCTGCCAACTATTCAAGCGAGCCTGCAAAATAATTCAAGCGAGGGTTCCAACTATTCAAGCGAGCCTACAAAATGATTCGAGCGATGCTGCCATGTATTCAAGACAGCCAATCACATACAGCCATTAAACCATCCAATAAGAAAAAAACATCACATGACTCGTATCCTCAACAGGCACAACTTTCAAAAAAAGGCAATGCAACAAATTCAAAATGAAAAGAAACGGAAAAAGTAGCTCACACGCGCAACTACTGACATGCACAAATCTACTACAGAATCCACCATCCATAAAAATCGCACTAGAGCATCAAAGCAGGTATGAATAAATACCAAGGTAATCTCTAACACGATTTTATTTTATGATTAAAGTAAAAAATTATCCCATGCTACATGAGACTTTCATCAGCTGAGTACAGCTTCTACTCTAAATTGGCGGCATGGTGGAATGACCCTAAAAATTCATGATCGCTACTTAAAATTCAGTCACCTCATTAAATCATGATCGCAACCTTCAATACAGAGGTCGATCATGAGAAGACAGAGATCAATCATGGAAAATAGGGGATTAAAAGGGGCAGGTACAGGTATGATGGAAAGAACAGGTGCAGAAAGACAGCGAATTAGGGTGCATAATATTCCACGACTGTGCATATAAGTAACCACCCAGACTTCACTAGAAGTAGCCACCATTTGTATTCCTCAAACCCGTAGGCAGAGCCCGACCAAGTTGAAGGTATAAAACTGCATTCCAAAAACCCTGGTTTTGTTTGATCATAAGAGAGGTTCTCAAAATGACAAAGGGTTTTAAAAAGAGTGAACCAGAGGATCACAGCATCATATACCAGAACATGAGAGTCTTGTAGATCATTCACAGCGCAGGCTAGATACCCTTCATCCTGGGTCTGAAAGGACATGATGCAGGGATAGCTCAGGAATTCGCAAGAAATTTCAAGCATATTAAAGATGAATAGTACGTCACCCAGGTGAAGGGGTTACTTATCAAGTTGGACGAGGAGACAATTGCCAAATTCATTGGCCTACAGAGGGATTTGTATTGGAGCAGGGATGACAGGGAGGCAAACCAAGAAGCAAAAGCAACATTCTTTGAGCAAGGAGAGGTCTATGACAAGGAAAAAAACGGAGTCAAAAGACTCTCCATGCCAGCGCCATGGGAGGACGTAGCTGAAATCGTTCTAAGGTACATCACATGCTCTGGTAGGTTAAGCTATGTTCCCATCTTTCATTTTCGGATCCTAGAACTAATAAGACACATGACCCATCATATCTCAAATAACAACATTAGTATCCCATTCTACTTTCTCTAATCCCTATCAGAAATGAGCAAGAAGGTGGAGAAGGGTAAAGATGATGCCTTGGCCCATCATGGGCTCATCAAGATAATTGTTTGCAAGGAATTGAAGGCGCAGATACCAGAAATTTCGTGGGAGGAATTCGTGCGGGTATCCGCAGAAGATGTTCAAAGGATGAGAAGTACACCCACAACTAGCATACCACCTGGAGTAACGAATGGAACTACCTCTGTATCTAGGGCGAAAAGGAAGATTGAACTGGACCATGTAGCAGAGACCCTGGTGGAAATCAAAAATTAAAGAGAGCACTCCCCCAGGGTAAAATCAGAAATTCCTACCAAAAATCAGGAACCCAAGAGGAGGAGTACGAGATTCAACCAAACAACCCGAATCCGAACAGAAAAGGAAAAGAGCAGAGAACCCAATCCCATTTTTCAAAATGTGTCGGATGGGGACGATGATCAGTGGGTAGATGAGGAAGACCCCACTACAGAAGAGGAACGGGATGAAGAAATGCAAGATGGAGGGGAAGAAATGAATAAAGAAGCATAAGAAATGGATAAGGGAGAAGAGTAGAACTTAGGAGAGCAAGGCAACTTCTAGGGAAATCCTCCAGCACAAGATAACCTCAAGGTCGTCGCCCAACTCGTCGAGGCACGAGCAGAATTGGAGAAGCTCAGAAACAAGCTGGCAGCATTAAGGATTGGGCCAGGAAGCCATCCCACACCTCCCCCGTTCTCAGCCGAGAAAACTCAAATACTGAAGATGCACCATGCAAAGGATCTACAGCTGGCCAAGCGAAAGCATTTAGCGCTTCAAGAAAAGTTGGCGGAGGCACAAGCCGAATTGGCCAAAAAGGACCAGGAGGTCACCAAATTAAAAGACGTTTTGACCACTACTATCGGCATATATGAAAAACTGAGGGACCTCAGACCCCCGTCGGCAATCTATGCAATCTATATGCAGGAGAAATGGGGCGAATTCCAGCTCGAGAGGTTGAAGCAAGGACTCCCTATAAAGGTAAGCACCCCCAAGGAGTTTATGGATGCATGTTTGAACTCCACAGAGCTGGAGAAAGACAAATTAAGTGAGTTCTTTTTGCATAATTTCATGGTTTCTAGCTTGCCCAACTGGTCACCAAACCCATATGTGGGCGATTTCCAGTTGAGGGCATTATGTTCGTGGATGAACCACGAAATTGAGCGAGCACGGGACTACCATCTCTATGTCGCATCCAAATGTGAAAACCCATTGATGATCAGACCTGAGCCAACTCACCCTGAGGGAATAATCTATAACCACAGGATCCTCACTTAGGACGAGGAACTGATACCCATTCTCCTTGCAAAACAACAGGAGGCCGTGACTCATTTTGACATTACACTCCGCAGCACGCAGAAGAAAGTTGATGATTCCATTAAGGAAAGATGGAGCAGAGTGGAAAACGATCTGAAGAGGAGAGAGCTCCACTCTCCCCTCAGACTTGATGATGCCATTTTCAAAGCCACACTCTACAAAGAATCCCTGGCAAGAAACCAACTCAAATGGATCGGGATGAGGCTAAATCCCCCATTCTTTCTTTCCCCAGTCATCAAGGAACAGATAAATGAAGAGGAAAAAAGGAGGACATGGACCAGGGAGGATCAGAACTTTGGGTATCATAGGCAAGCAGGGATCCCTAGGGTGGTAGCATGGGACATCAGGGAGGGCATCGATGAATCGAATAAGTCACCCAAGGATGGGTGAATCCTTCAAGTGTGGGAGAGAATGATGAGTCAAGTTTTCAGGTATTTGATAACCTTTTTTCCAGCAACCAAACTCAAGCAATGGTGATGAAACATGCTCATTTGTGGGGGAAATTTTTTTACTTTAATTATTTAATGAAATTGTTTTATGATTATTCTTGGATGTTAGAATGCATATCAAATAAACTAATCATATGGAAATCAAGAGTGATTGAGCAGGTTCAGGGTCATTCAAGGATGGATGTGTAGAAGATTAAAGGATCACCAAGCTCAGCGCCCTGTTTCCTAATTTATAGAGGACGCACTACCACTTTCAAGAGGAATCGACAATTAGACAACTAGTTAGGATCAGCATTAAATCATATAAATATGGGCCTCTCGGGTAGCAAGAGGCCCCTGCTATTATTTTGAGAAAAACATTGTTTTAACGTTTTCTGCCCTATCGATACTGCGAAGTACAGACCTTTGTTTTGACATGGATTCTATATTTTAAATAAGAGATTGATGATTTATTCCAACCAGTGTTTCTAAGTTTTATTCTCTCCTTAGTACGGGTTGGGGAGGGCCCCTCCAACATGTAGGTCAGGAGATTTCTATTTGCAGGTATTTCTTTCAATTATGCGTTTTACATTGATGAACAGTTCTATTACATATGGGAGTGCTTGAATGATTTATTATTTTTGTAGTAGTTTATAATACATTCTGTAGTACAACAAAACAGTTTCAGTAGTCCTATAGGTTCCTTCTTTCAACGCATATTCGAATCAATGATTGCATGTGTATCAGCTTTGCTTTCAATATCATGGTTTATATCTGAGGTTTTTGACTGTTTCTCATCGTGATCAATTTCTTTAGTAGTATATGGATAGCTTGAAACGATTGCACTTCAATTTTAGTCTTGGGATTTAAAATGGTTTAGATCAGAATTTTAGTTTTAGGCATAAAATAACTACAGACCTTGTTTTCCCCAATCTTAGAATAGATCTGTTATGGCATGTTCATTTTTAGATTTATTATTCCGCATTAAGTAATTTTATAAGATCATCCCCTTTACTTTCAGCATTTTAATTATTTAAGATAGATTTACTACTTCATTTCTTAGAACAAATTTACTGCTTTTGGTATCTTTATTTCTTAGAACAGGTTTACTGCTTTCAGCACTTTAATTATTTTTAATTAGATTTACTTCCAGTATTTAATTCCATAGCATAACCAGTTTACATATTTAGTAGACAACCTTTAGAACATTGATACCAACCTCCAACTGTGACAGAGATTATCCTATAAGAGCACAAATAGTGCATGCATCTCTAAAGTTTGTACGTTCCCCAGGTTGACATTTAAAGTAGGCTCTTGGTATAGCTGCCCTCATTAGGCATCCATATTAGGAGCTCACCAATATAGATGTATGATTTCGATCCATTTTCTTACAATGTTTACAACTGCATTTTTAAATGAGGAATAACTATATTAATTGTTTCGATGTTATTAGGATTTGGGATACAGAAGCTATACTGTTTTTAAAGGTTAATTTAATGATAAGTAATGTTAATACTACTGTTTATGAAATAAACTTGTATTAAATAGTTTTCTGTATTTAGGTATAAGTTACTTTAATTCTGAAGAGTGCATTGCTATAGTTTAACATATAAAAGAACTATTTAGAATATTAAACTGTTATGAAATATATCAGAGGGTTCTGTTGCTAAGCATACGCATAAAAAGATATCTATGTTTCCTAGATAAATTTTGTGATGTTTACTGAAAAATAGATAGCATTAAGGTACTGAAATAAATTAGATTTATTTATGGTACTCAATCATTTGAATCTCCTTTAAATACATCTTCCTTGTACTAGAGTACGACAATGGAAACAGTATGTGGAAAAATGCAGGGAAGCATTTTTATTCTATCATTCATCTCTAAACTTTTAACTACTCATTTATCAATTTGACCTAATAACTATATGTTTTTCAGAATAGATAAAATTCAGAAATGAAACAGTCCATAATATCTAGGAGGAAATATAAAACAGATAACATACTAACATTCAGATTCTTAGTAATACTTTGACAAAAATAAACAAGATAACACAATTTCAACCTGGTAACTGTAGAAGAGAGAAACAACCAAAGGAGCCCATTCCACCCAATCTTTTCCTGTTCACTAAACCACCAGGACGAAGATGTTGTGTGGAGAAATGGAACTCAGCAGTAGCACTTAACAGTAGTACATATGCTTTTAGCAATATTGAACTCAGCAATGTGGATGCACTAGTTCAGAATGCACTCTTAGTTCACTCAATCACTTCTAACCTTCCTCTCATCTAATCTCTTATGCTCAGAAATTATCACAAGGTAAGAATGAATAGATCCCTGCTAAATTTGATGGGTAGATAAGTAGCATGCCTAGGTCTTTGGTCAGTTTTATTTAGTAAATGAGCCACCTGCTCAGTTCCACCTTCTTGGGGAACATGACCATAAAAGTAGGGAAGTTGCCCCCTGCAACAGTTAGAAGTGAGTTGAGGATGTTTCCAAGTGTCAATTTTCTCTCCACCCCAGTCCATTCCTCCTAGTGGGTCAGTGAACATTCATTCAACAGTCTCCTTTGGATATTTGTCCCTGCTTTTATTTATTAATAGTAAAATATTCAAAGTAATTAATTATAGTCATCCTTGTCCCCACTTGGTCAATAGTCTTAAAACTTTACAATAAAAATAAAACCTAATATTTTCTTCATTACATAAAATGTCTAGAACTTGGGTATGTGACAAACACCCCCTCTTAAGTTCAACATCATCCTCGATGTTACTTTATTCATCATCCTCTTGTTCCTCCTAGAACAGTATTGGATATGCCACTCGCATATTACTTTCCAATTCCCAAGTTGCTTCGGCCGGACTAAGGTGCTTCCATTGCACCTTTACCTGTCCAATGGTATGATTACGAAGCAAAATTTCCCTCTTGTCAAGGATACAGTCCAGTTCCACCAGAAAATATCCTTCTGGTTCCACCTATACATCATTCCAATTAATCACATGAGTAGCATCATGCACATACTTTTTCAAAAGAGAGATGTGAAATACATTATGTACTTTAAGATTCAGTGGCAAAGCCAACTGATATGCCACTGGTCCTACCCTGGACAGTATTTCAAAAGGTCCACAATACCTTGGTGCTAGTTTAGCACAACTTCCTAACTTTAAGGAGCTCTTTTTAGGTTTTACTTTGAGGAACACATGCTCACCAACTTGAAACTCTTTTGGAGTTCTTTTTAAATATGCATAACTTTGTTGTCTATCTTGTGCAATTTTCAAATTTCCTTGAACCTGTTTCACGGTTAGTTCCATTTCTTTTAATAGTTCAGGTCCTAACATTAACCTGTCAAATAGATTACTCCATGAAATATGAGTATTACATTTTCTGCCATATAAAATTTCAAACAGACTGAGTTTTACTGAACCTTGGTAATGGTTATTATAAGCAAACTCAGCAAGATGTAAATATTCCTCCCATTTACCTGGTTGATCTCTAACATACATTCTTAACATATCTTCAAGAATTTGATTGACCCTTTCGGTCTACCCATCCGTTTGTGGATGAAATGTTGTACTAAAATTTAAAGTAGTATCTAAACCTTTAAATAAAGATTTCCAAAAATTTCCTGTAAACCTTGAGTCTCTGTCAGAAATTATAACTTTTGGAATCCCATGCAAACGAAAAATTTGTTTCATAAAAATTTCAGCAATGTTAGTAGCCTTGTAGGTTGTTTTAACAGGTATGAAGTGGGATGCTTTACTAAGCTTATCCACAACTACTATTACAAAATCATTATGTTTCTAATTTTTAGGTAAACCAGTAATGAAATCAATACTAATTATGTCCCACTTCCAATCTGGAATAGGTAGTGACTGCAACAATCCAACTCGGTGTCGATGTTCAGCCTTTACTTGCTGACACTTTATACACCTAGCAATATATTCAACTACTTCACTTTTCATACATGGCCAAAAATAATATTTTCTCAACATTGTTATCATCTTTTGATAGGCAAGATGTCCTGAGTATGGACTTTTATGCAACTCATTTAAAATCAACAACTTAATTTCAGCAACATTAGGCACATAAATTATGTTTTTATACAACAATAAACCTCTTTTATCAATTTTGAAATCTGTTATTAAATTTTCAGCATTATCTTCAGCAACTTTATTAAGTAAATTCTAATATTTTTCATCCATTCTGATTCCTTCCTTAATCTGATTTTCTAGATCAGTTTTATAAGTGTTGATTGCTGAAATAAAATGTAGCCTAGCATTTTTGCTTAAGGCGTCAGCAACTTTATTCTCTTTACCCTTAATGTGTTGAATCTCGAAATCATATTCGCTAAGGAAAGATAGCCACCTAGCTTGCCTCGCGTTCAGATTTGGTTGATCCAGCAAATACTTTAACCCTTTATTATCTGTCATTAAAGTAAATTTTCTTCCAATTAAGTGATGGCACCACATCTTTAATGCATGAATTACGACAGTCAACTCTAGGTCGTAAGTTGCATAGTTCTTCTCATGAATCTTTAACTTCCTAGATTCATATGCAATCACATGTCCATCTTGTGTTAAGACTCCACCAAGTCCATCATTGCATGCATCAGTTCATACAATGAAATCCTTGTTTGGATCAACAATTTTTAGAATAGGTGTTGTTGTTAACAGCTCTTTAAGTTTCTTAAAACTTTCTTCACATTTTTTATCCCACACAAATTTCTTACCCTTCTTTTGTAAAGATGTTATAAGATCCGCTATTCTGGATAATTCCTCTATAAATTTACGATAGTAACCTGTAATTCCCATAAAAGATCGTACACCAATTACGTCTTTAGGGGCAGGCCATTCATTAATTGCTTTTATCTTATCTGGGTCTACTGTGATTCCATCCTTGGATATCACATGCCCTAGATACTATATTTTATCTTTATAGAAATCACATTTGCTGAACTTAGAGTAAAGTTGGTGTTCTCTTAACACTTGTAAAATTATTTTTAAGTGTTCGTCATGCTCTTTTGTAGTCTTGGAGTAAATTAGAATGTCATTAATAAAAACAATTACAAACTTATCTAAGTATTGATGTAAAACATTATTCATAAGACACATGAAGACTGCTAGAGTGTTAATTAGCCCAAAAGGCATAACCACGAACTCGTAGTGCCCATAACGGGTTCTAAAAGCAGTCGTAAAGATGTCATCATCTTTAATTCTAACTTGATGGTACCCCAACCTCAAGTCTATCTTACAAAATATCTTTGTGTCGCATAGTTGATCGAACAAATAATCAATGTGAGGCAAAGGATATCTATTTTTTATGGTCGTTTTATTTAACTGACGGTAATCTATGCATAAGCACATAGTTCTGTCTTTCTTTTTAACAAAAATTACAGTTGCTCCCCATGGAGACACACTGGGCCTTATATAATTTTTATCAATCGGTTCCTTAAGCTGTGATTTAAGTTCATTAAGCTCTAGAATGTTCATTATGTAAGGGGCCTTTGAGTTTGGTACCGTTCCCGGTACTAACTCAATGGTGAAATCTAGTTCCCTTTTCGAAGGTACTCCTAGAATTTCTTCCGGGAATACATCAGAAAATTACTTTAGAATGGGTATGTCTTCCAAATTTAGCTTATCTTCCTTAGTTGATTGTTAGTCATTAATTACATTTACAGCAAACAACTTACACCCTTTACAAACAGCCTTTTTAACTTGTAAAGCAGAAATTTGTCTAATCTAGGAATTTCTTTTACTGTTAGAGTTTCACATTCATCATCCAAACAAGTAAAATTATTTTCAAAGCAATTCAATACTACCCTATGCTTCTCTAACCAGTCCATTCCATTCAGAACATCGTAAGAACCTAATGGTAACACATTCCGTTTAACATGGGTCCTAAACTGATTCATCAATAATTCACATTCTTTTACATAATCAGTCACTTTTCTTTTTGTTCCAGTAGCTAATTGAACCAACCATGATTTATCAAACTTATCTATTTTCAGGTTGCAACATTTAACTAAATCAGGTGATACATAGCTAAGACTTGCTCCTAGATCTATTAAAATAGAAATGGGTTTATTTTTCAGCATACCTTCCACTTCAACCATGTAAGTTTGATGATCAGCTTGTCTGTTCTCCAAAGCTGCATTTATCCTAGGCATCTCTCTTGCCAAGTCGCCGACAGTAGCCTCCTCCTGTACTGTGTGTATGTTGTTGACAGTTCTCTTTCTGAGTGGGCAGTTTGATGCATAGTGAGGTCCCTGATAGTCCCAACATTTAATAGGTTCTTTCTGTTCATTATTTTTAACAAATTTTTTAGGTGGATCACTGTTTCTTGCAGCTATAAATTTTGACTGTGTATTACTTACTGCATTATTTCCTTGAAATTTTCTATTAGAGTAATTACGTGAATTATTATTTCCAAAATTACGATTAAAAGAGAACTGCTTCTTCCTTTGCTCAAAGTTGTTAGTCCTTTTTGCTTTCTAGCTTGGCATGCCTTCTCTTTTCTTATTCTGTTCATAACAGATATTCACTTTCCTCGTGGCCTCTTCAAGGGTTAGAGAACCATCACACTCAATATTGTCCTTTATATGAGAGGGAAAACAACTCAAAAATCTCTGTACCTTAGGCTTTTCTTCAATGATATATGGCACATACCTTAATAAATTTAAAAACTTGCTGCATAATTCCCTCATATTCATGGAACCTAACTTTAACTCATAAAATTCTTTAGCTCGTTCCTCATAATATTGTTTTGACATAAACTTTCTTTTAAAATATTTCTTAAAATTACTCCAATTTACACTTTTATCTTTAAAACCTTTTACTCTTTTCAGATCTTGCCACCAGATGTCTATTTTTCCAGTCAGATTATAAATTGCCATTTTAGTTTTTAGATGACTTGAGTAGTTGTAAATTTGGAAATACTTATTCATACCGGACAGTCATGCTTTGGCTGTCTCACTCTTTTTTGTTTCTCCATTAAATGTTGGTGGTTTGATCTTTTTAAACTCGCCAGAAATTTCTTCGTATGGCTTGTACTTCTTTTTCTTGGTGCAGTAGTCACTGTCACTACTATCACTAGAATACTTGTGATTTTTCTTGCGTACAATTTCATCAAAATCAGAAGATGAGTTGTTGTCATAATTAGTCAATTTTATCTTTTTATCCTTACGTTGGTAGGACATAGTTCCGTATTCAACATTATTTTTTGTTTCTTTATCTGTATCATTATTATGAAAATTATTCAGCAAGATTTGATTCAGCTCCTCTTGAGCTTTCAGAATTCGTTCGTTTTATTCCTTAACAGTTTTATCTCAATTTTTAAATCCTTTATTGCTCTTAATAATTCGGATGAATTATCATTCAGTTCAACAAATAATTTTTCTACATTAATGTTTCCTTGTTCGTTATTATTATGTTCATTATTAAGGGACCTGTCCTCAGCCGACTCTTCTGGTCCTTCCATACCTATAGTCTAAATTTATAAAATGTTGAAACTGAAAAACAAATAATTAAAAATCAGTAATTTGCAATTATGTCCTGAATTTTTATTTGCGCAAGCGAGCCACTTCAGGCCTAGTATTTGAACTTGCGCTCTGATACCACATGTAGCATCCCAAAAATTCACAAAAATTTAAAATTTTTCTGTATAGCATTAAGTACTACAATGCCATGCAGAAGTACAGTCAAAGTTAATTTGTTTACTTTAGATGATAATCTAACGACGACATTTCTTCAATTTAGTTGTCGATGGTATAAACATGTTACAATCAATTACTTGTTATTTATGTCATAGAGACCCAATACATGTAATTATATTTATTAAGTACTGATGGATGTTTTTACTATCGTTCTTTTCCTCTCATGAAATATAGTTACTTCTATAAATGCAAAAGTATTGTTAATTATCTGAAGTACTATTTAAATTATTTGTACTAACTGTTTGATTTTTCTTGATGACGAAGGGGTCCTATGGGCACCCGAGGCTTACTTAGCTAAATAGCTAATGCTCTTGAAACTTCTGTCATAGATCGCAGGTAAGCATGATATTTCTTTTCGACACATTACAAATGCATGTAAAAAGAACTAGATTCATGTAGTGTCCAAAGTTAAAAGTATGCAGATAGAAGTTTGGGTAAGGGTAAGACCTACCCTAACTGTGGTCGTACAATATACTTCAAATGTCGTGACTATTTACTGGTGTTTCTTCTCTTGAGCTTAGCTTCTTATTTAACATCATGCTTATGCCATTTTATTTTAAATTGTAATGTGGTTTGTGTTATACTTGTATTCGAGATCTCGACTATAGCTTACATAACTATGTGGATTCATCAACCGATGTTAATTGATCCTTTGTGTACCACCAATTCTAGCTGCAAGGGTTTAAGCTTTAGGGTATAACCCAAGGGTTACGACTATATGCATAACATGCTATAATTTTCAAACACAAGTTTCTATATACTAAAGTTAAATGCCTATAACTATTCTACCTTAATCTAAAGGTTTTAACCCAAAAGCATAGTATAACTATATGATATATATTAAAATCCTAGTGCGCATTTTATTTAAACTCTAGGTATTAATACCTTTTTGCACGCATTATGGTTTTTATAAAAATCTTGACTTATCAAGGATTCCTCGTATAATACTTGTGTTTAAAGGTTATAATGGTAGCTTGACTCTATGTAAGGTTTTACGTAACACTTTAAAGTTATGATGAAAGGCCAAAAGTAATGTTTTGATCCCGTCGAAGACCACATAGACCAAACTCAATGGATGTTGTGTTGGTAGGCATTCGAAACCTGGTAGCTATGGCATTCATAGTTCATCAAATGCAGTTTAGTGGAATGTTTGTTGGCAGCTCTCGTGGCATGGATCCACGTGAAGTTTTCTTGGTTGAAGTGCTAACCCTAGCTGCCTGTTGAACTACTCACTGAGCCATTACCTGGAGCATTCATTTTTCACTATGTGAGAAAGGAGAGGCCGACAGGCTCTCGGTTTTACAGGGTTTCTAACCCTACTTGCAGTTTCCTTCTGTGGGTTCGATAGTGTGACGTTTGTCTGTATGATGGTGATGGTAGATTATAAGTAATTGCATTTGTTGCAAACTATATAGACTTTGAGTTGGTCATGAATAGGTATGCCTCTAGGGTTTCCACGTTTAAAGTTTAAATGTTGCAGGAGTTTTCGGGCATGCTACGAAATGCTATTTACAAGAAATGTCATCTTTTCTCAACTTGTGCTCCATTGATGGTTTCAAATAATGTTCTAGGGTTTCGTTTTGAGCAATGATCAAAGTTTAACCACCATGTCGTATTGTCCTGAAAGGTACTTCTTCGATGTGGATTCTTAAATTAGAACGCTAGGGATGAGAGCTTGAAAAGCCTTGTAAGCCTCAGTGTTTTCTTTGTGGGCATCCATAGTACTCAAAAAAACTCTTTGGATGAATATTTGGCACAATGCAGGTCTATGTTGGTTTATTCGAGACTTCGTTTTCGTTTTCCCAAATTAGACATTACAGTGGTTGTAAATCTTTTTAAGTCGTGAGGCAAAGTTTTGATACAGGGAGGGTTGAACCCTCGACCTATCCTTCGTTGGTTTGTCAACGCATACTGTAATTATCTTTAAATGATATCTATGTATACAGTTTCGCTTTGAAGGGTTTAAACCCTCGGCATTTTGATACAATACAATGGTAAACTTCTAGGGTATTAAAACCTAATTTTTTATTATAGATTGTAGTTGATGTTTTGAACCTTTGACCTCACGTTGTTTCCTTTTATTTTATTCCGCGTATGATCTTTCAATGGATAATACTATGGGTTTTAAGTATTTAAAAGAATGAAGTTTTAAAGTGTTGAAACTGAGAGAAAACTCTCGGCACTGTGTTAATTTGAAAAGTTGTTTGCAAAGTCCGACACTGTGATCTAAATAGTTATTTAAATCTTTAGGGTTTGTGTATAAACCCTAAGTCGCAAGGCTGGACCGTGAACCCTACTAAGAACTAAATGCTAGTTTGAGTTTTGGAAGAATAATTTGTACGGGTTTCGAACCCTGGATTCGTTATGTAACTTGTAAAGTTATAAAACTTAGACTGTGTGGAAGAATCTTCAGATGTCGAATTCTGGTTTCACATTTCTCTATCATTTTGCTAAAAGAAGAAATGTTAACATGGTATTAGTATGTATAGTTAAAGAACAGGGTTTAACCCTAGGACATTCGATTAGTTTGTTACTATTTGATTTGTAGAAGATAATATTTCATATTTCTAGTTTTGTATAAAAGATATAGATGTATGATTTCGATCCATTTTCTTACAATGTTTACAACTTCGTTTTTAAATGAGGAATACCTATATTAAATGTTTTGATGTTATTAGGATTTGGGATACATAAGCTATGCTGTTTTTAAAGGTTAATTTAATGATAAGTAATGTTAATACTATTGTTTATGAAATAAACTTGTATTAAATAGTTTTCTGTATTCAGATATAAGTTACTTTAATTCTGAAAAGTGCATTGCTATAGTTTAACATATAAAACAACTATTTAGAATATTAAACTATTATGAAATATATCAGAGGGTTCTGTTGCTAAGCATATGCATAAAAATATATCTATGTTTCCTAGATATATTCTGTGATGTTTACTGAAAAATAGATAGCATTAAGGTATTGAAATAAATTAGATTTATTTATGGTACTCAATCATTCGAATCTCCTTTAAATACATCTTCCCTGTACTAGAGTACGACACTAGAAACAGTGTGTGGAAAAATGCAAGGAAGCATTTTTATTCTATCATTCATCTCTTAACTTTTAACTACTCTTTTATCAATTTGACCTAATAATTGTATGTTTTTCAGAATAGATATTCAGAAATGAAACAGTTCAGAATATCTAGGAGGAAATATAAAACAGATAACATACTAACATTCAGATTCTTAGTAATACTTTGACAGAAATAAATAAGATAACACAATTTGAACCTGGTAACTGTAGAAGAGACAGACAACCAAAGGAGCCCGTTCCACCCAACCTTTTCTTGAAGACAGCCAAGGTTATTTTCCTTAGGACCCCCGAGCCTGTTCACTAAACCACCAGGACGAAGATGTTGTGTGGAGAAATGAAACTCAGCAATAGCACTTTACAGTAATACTTATGCTTTTAAAAATATTGAACTCAGCGATGTGGCTGCACTAGTTCAGAATGCAGTCTTAGTTCACTCAATCACTTATAACCTTCCCCTCATCGAATCTCTTGTGCTCAAAAATTATCACAAGGTAAGAATGAACAGCCCTCTGTTGAATTCGATGGGTAGATAAGTAGCATGCCTAGGTCTTTGGTTAGTTTTATTTAGTAAATGAGACACCTGCTCAGTTCCACTTTCTTGGGGAACATGACCATAAAAGTATGGAAGTTGCCCCCTGCAACAGTTAGAAGTGAGTTGAGGATGTTTCCAAGTGTTATTTTTCTCTCCACCCCAATCCATTCCTCTTTGTGGGTCAGTGAACACTCATTCAACAGTCTCCTTTGTATATTTGTCTCCACTTTTATTTATTAATAATAAAATATTCAAAGTAATTAATTATAGTCATCCTTGACCCCACTTGGTCAATAGTCATAAAACTTTACAATAAAAATAAAACATAATGTTTTCTTCATTACATAAAATGTCTAGAACTTGGGTATGTGACAAAGGCCCTCCATGAGCACACCGCTCACATCTATACCCCATGAAAATTTGGTGAGTGTTTGTCATAAATAATTGGCCATAAGTTAATTTTTTAAGTTTGCTACACTACCATATTTTGTATTACAAACATTCAACTATAAATGAATGATACAATATATTCCATATTCTCTCCCAAGTTTCCACTTGTGCTTGTGATGATTTATCTCTGAACCACAAATTGATAAATTATGCTATTGAAATTTATATAATTACATTTTAAGCAATATTTATTCTCTTACATTTATTGCATTGCTCAAGTAACATCTCACCATTGTGTTATGAAAACATTATCTTAATGGAAAAAACTAATAATATCTTTCAACAATTCAATGAACTTAGCACATGCATAAAATAAGTCAAAATATGTTTGAATAACCTCTATCATAATAGTAACATGCTACGCATATCATCAATGTAATCCTATGACATTTTCATAAACTAAGAGGAAGTCTAATAGATGCTACACATTTTATCAATGCTACTGTATTTCATCAAACGCTACGTACACAAGCATCTATGCAGTTCGATTGACGTGTGCCTAGTACTCTATCATGCTAAAAACAATGGAAAAGTCAATTACAATGGAAAGGAATGCATGAACTAAAGTGTAATAAAATTCATTGGGCCTTCATGTACATATGGTCAAAGATATGTAACAAATATACCCTAGTTTGTAAGACCCTAGTTTGTTCCAATATGCTAACCAATAGTTGGTCATGAATTCACTCTCATAAAATCGTTGAATATATAAACCCTATCCTTACTAAACCCTAGTATGTAAGACCCTGTTTTGTGCTTTACTCTTTCATATGTCCATTTTCCACTTGTCATAATGCAAAAGTAATCATACAGAATCCATGGAAAATTAAATACCTAACAAGTTTAATTATATTCCTTGATAATGTTGTTTTGATGAAGGAAAATAAGATGTTCATGGTCCTATGTTTGTAAAAAGGATGGACTATCATCATATGAAAATGTATTATAAATTGAATGTTCTTGATTGATATAAACGATGATGTAATGGTTGTTCATTGTGATTTGGAAAGTATTCCCCCATAGCTTGATGGCAAATTTTCATGGTGACTTTGATCTAACAAATCTAGCAAGGATCAAAGGGATATCATTGATGAAACATTGCCTCCATTTTTTATTTGGAACTTTGAATTCTTAAAAATGACATTAATTACTCAAAATCCAAATATAGTGGAACACTAAGTAGTTGTTAAATGACGTGGCACACTAAGGACATAGAAATATACCAAGGGTGCAATGTGGTAGGTTTGATTGCCACTCTTTGAATGTCTAGTTCTAGAATCAAAATAAAAAAAAATTCAAAGTTGACCCCTGTGTGGAAAACTTGCACACTCCCTTATTGAGCAAAACCCTAGTTTCCAAGATGGAACTACAATATGACACCTGGGCCATGGGACTAGCAGAGAGGGGAAACCCTAGCACTATCCCGATGTCCTGAATCCAATAGAGTCAACGGTTTGTCGATCCGAGCCACGGTCTTGATTCTATGGCTCGTTCTGTCTCGCATCCAAAAGGCCTTCAGGGACACCTGCTGGGTACCTACCAGAGGCATAGAATTCCAACTGTGCAAGAAAAACGGGTTCCAGGGAGTCCTACAAGTGTGTCTAGGAAGGTTCCATCTAGAAACGCTATCCATAAGTTCCCGGTGGATGATTTTGCAAATTTGACCCCCGTGTGCAAAAATTGCACACTCCCTTACTAAGCAAAACCCTAGTTTCCAAGATGTACCTACAAGATGACACCTGGGCCATGGGATCAACGAAAAGGGGCACCCCTATCACTATCCCGATGTCCTGAATCCAATGGAGTCAATGGTTTATCGATCCGAGCCATAGTCTTAATTCTATGGCTTGTTCCGTCTTGCATCCAAAAGGCCTTCAGGGACACCTGGTCAGTATCTACCGGGGGCATAGAATTCGAACCGTGCAACCAAACCAGGTTTCGGGGAGTCCTGCAAGTGTGTCTAGGAAGTTTCCAGGTGAGAACACTATCCATAAGTTCCCGGTGGATCATTTTGCAAATTTGACCTCCGTGTGTAAAAATTGCACACTCCCTTACTGAGCAAAACCCTAGTTTCCAAGATGGACCTACAAGATGACACCTGGGCCATGGGACCAGTGGAGAGGGGCACCCCTAGCACTATCCCGATGTCCTAATCCAACGGATTCGATGGTTTGTCAATCCGAACCATAGTCTTCATTCTATGGCTCTTTCTGTCTCCCATCCAAAAGGCCTTCAAGGACACCTACTGGGTACCTATTCGGGGCATAGAATTCCAACCGTGAAACAAAACTGGGTTCTAGGGAGTCCTGCAAGCGTGTCTAGGAAGGTTCCAGATGGGAACTCTATCCATAAGTGCCCAGTGGATGATTTTGCAAATTTGACCCCCGTGTGCAAAAATTGCACACTCCCTTACTGAGCAAAACCCTAGTTTCCAAGATGGACCTACAAGATGACACCTGGGCCATGGGACCGATGAAGAGGGGCACCCCTAGCACTATCCCGATGTCCTGAATCCAATGGAGTCAACGGTTTTTCAATCCGAGCCACGATCGTCATTCTATGGCTCGTTCCATCTCGCATCCAAAAGGCCTTCAGGGACACCTGCTGGGTACCTACCCGGGGCATAGAATTCCAATCATGCAACAAAATCGGGTTCTGGGGAATCCTGCAAGTGTGTCTAGGAAGGTTCCAACTGGGAACGCTAGCTGGATTATTTTGCGAATTTGACCCCCGTGTGCAAAAATTGCACACTCCCTTACTGAGCAAAACCCTAGTTTCCAATATGGACCTACAAGATGACACCTGGGCCATGGGACCAGCGGGGAGGGGTGCCTGTAGCACTATCCTGATGTCCTGAATTCAACAGGTTCTACGGTATGTCGATCCAAGCCACAGTCGTCATTCTATGGCTTGTTCCGTCTCGCATCCAAAAGGCCTTCAGGGACACCTGCTGGTTACCTACCCGAGGCATAGAATTCTAACCGTGCAATAAAATCTTACTAAACGTCAGCAGAGCTAGGCATAGATGTATTGCAGCTAATGACATGTCCTTTCAATGCACAATTTTCATTTCGTGCCTCCAATTTCATTTAGGTCAAGTGTCTCAAGGAGAGATGGAAAATTCATCCTTGGGCATAATAACCAAACCAAGCAACAAAATTGAATGTTTTAATTTTTGGAAAGTGTGTTTGGGATAGACCAACATGAGCGCATTGTCCATAAACTCTCATGCAAACTTTTTATGAATTTGACCTTTTAGGTTTTGTGCACTATAAATAAGTTTAATCATGGTTGGGGGGGCAATGGATTTAATTCCAAACTTAACATTCTTGATCTCAAACACCATGACAGAATCCCTCTCATAGGACTATTTGGAATTCAAGTTGAATATGGACACCATGATCAAGTCTTGGGCGTGTAGGTTTCTAGGTTTTTGGGTGATGAAATTAGGTATCTAACAGTTATATCTGTGTGGATGATGGATGAGAATCTTATGGTGAAAAATGGGATGATTATGGTGACAATATGGGTAGGAAGAGAACGGTGGTGATGTTCATGGTGGCATGGTGATGGCAACAATGACCATGGGGATACTGATAATGAGCATGAAGATGGTGATGGTGCTAGTGAGCATGAAAATGGGCATGAGGATGCAGATATTATGGTTTACTTAGATGGGAGAAAAAAACAAAGAAAACAAATCCATGACGAAACTTGTGAAATTTATCAAGTTGTACCAAGTTTATGCAATTTATCAATGTATGGATGCAATAGTCAAAATATTAATGTCAATATTCAATGAGGCCACAAAACAAAATCATAGCATACATGTACACCACATACCTATAACATAGTACACAATAAAACATGCAAACCAAATACCAGATTACCTACCTATGGTCAGTCGACTAAACCATCAAGATCACCTTGAATACCAATGGTTTCCTTTAACCTCTCGTGCTCGGAATAAGGCAATAAGTATCGTGCCTTTGATGAGTTCTTCCTTGGCATTGTTTGCAGGTGGAGGTTTGTGCCAATAACTAAGTTTGTATAATGGTATACAATCTCACCTGGTCTATAATCTTCATATGTATACCCTTTTCTATTTGCTGACTGGGAAACCTAGTTCAAATATTCTCCCTTATAACCATTGACCCAATCGAAAAATCATTGGCCTCAGAGTCCCGTAATGGGACATTCAGGGTTTGCTTCCCCTCTAAGCAACGTGCCAGCCAATAGTCAGTGCTCCATGCATTGCGTCTCGGGGAAACCACTACGTATATGTGCCCTAGAGAAAATATAGTTCCAACGTTTCATTCAACTAATTAGACACAACTAGTTGTCAAAAATATAAAAAATATACACAGCTAATTAGACACAACTAGTTGTCAAAAATGTAAAAATATTAATCAAACCTGGTTGTACGAGATCTGATATGTGGTCATAGTCTAGCAAAATACTTGATTGGTCTTCCTCCAACTGGGATAATTTTGTAGCTATCCGTTGACCAATGGGGAGTGATACATGATCCCAACTATCAACCAAATCCATAGATTCACATTCATCCCATTCACTACTACTGCATGGAGAACAAAAACATGATAGTGTCCTTGTCCACATTTCAAGTAAAGCATTATCCGACGTTCTAATTGAATGAAATGCACGAGTTCCTTGGATGGTCTTGCACTCTTATAACTGTGATCAATCTACATCCACCACCTCCCAAAAATATCTATGTACATGTGCTTTCCTGGTTGAGTGATCTTCCCGCCTTCTTTCTCCCTCCCACATTACTGAAGCACACCATTCAACGATGGTTTTTGCATCTCGGATGATAGGTCCATTTGTGAACTTCATTTCTTGCCTAAGTAATGCAGTATTTATGCATGCACCTGCTCCATCATGTTCACCTTTTCCATGTCCGGTCTCAAAATAGTTCCAAATATGTGGCACATTGTTCCTTTTGTGGAGCATACACAACCATTGGAAGACACGAGCATTTTTGAATTGCCTTGCACAACCATCAGACCAAATCCAATGTTGTGCCATCTATATACTGTTATCCTTCAAGTGATTGTAGAAGACTTGAAAGCTGTGTTGTACAAAATCCAAGTCATGACACCTATCATCACTTATGTAGAAGTGATACTCCTTCAATATAACCCTATTGTCTTCAGTACTATCTACCCCATGTCTATAGGTGATATGGACCATTAAGTTGACCTGGTCTGAGTGATAGTATTGAATCTGAATCTCATTTTGCGGTTGAAGAGTGTCGTTTTCCGCAAAATCGACCACTGACAGGATAGTCCCAATAGGAAATGTATCCCTGCACGTTCTAAACTACTCATATTGCCAACGAGCCACATGCACATGCTTTACATATTGTTGTGTCTTTTCAAAGAATTCCTCCATGAAGTCACAAACCCATACCTGGTAGATCAACAATAAAGACATATATCAATAGATTGTTACATATGAAATTGCAATATGAAGAAAAAATAGTATCCAATAGCTCATTAGCAACCTGAGAAGTGACCAATTGTATTTTTTTTCTTTCGTTCCCTCCATCAATATCATACGTGACATATTTGAGTGACTGCAAGTTCACCTCCTGCCTGCCAAGTTCATGCTCATCAGTCACATGTATGCATTTTTCCAATAATGCAAATCCACCACACCTTGGGCATGTCCCATCTATGCAAGTTTTTTGATAAAATGTGCAATCGTTTTGCCTACTACACAAAATGATATGAATAAAGTCTCTAGATGGCATCAGTGGTAATGTAGCTGAGCATTCCTGCACAAGAGTATTATGCAATACACGAAAAATATATGTATATGTGTCATAATAATAACCATACTCAATGTGGTATCGACAACAACATGTGTTACGAATTGTGTTTATTTTAAAAATCAATCTTTCACTTGTTTTTCCCCGACTTTCCTCTATCGACCATCTCCTTGGGATCGCCTGCATCTCAGGAGTCTGCAAAAAAAAGTTCATTATTTTTATCTAATAACTACACTAATACCCTACCATTAACAAACTTAAAAAATTAACTTATGGCCAAATTATTTATGGAAAACACTCACCAAATCCTCATGGGTATAGATGTCTGCGGTGTGCTCATGGAAGGCCTCTCTATAGTTGTGCTCTGCAAATAAAAGATCATATCTCAATTAATTCAACAATTCAACATTGATCAACATGTTTGGGTAAATTGAATAAAAAACTTGGTCATTAATGAACATCTCACTACAAGAGGAGACCCGATCAGAACCATGGATTGAGCAGAGGGGTCAGGCACTTCTGCCGCTAATGGCTACAATCACCAAATGGGGAAATAGTTAGACATGCATGAATAAACAATATAGTAACATGGTTAAATAATATGCATTTTTATTGTTGAAATAGTTACCTCTATATGACTTGTGGCTATTACAGATGCGGCACTAACTGCAGCATCAATGACCCTTGTTAGGTGAGGGGTAGATGGATCTCTCATGTGTCTGCTATAGAGGACATCCACACTGTTTCTAGGAGTGGAACCTCTCTTATACACTTGTCCCTTTTGCACATTTGGACTACGAGGATATCCAACTGTTGACTGTCTCATAAGTATAGAGGCTGGTGGATACAATCACCAATTACTGACGTAGTTAGAAATGCATTGGTCAATGAAATAACATGTATTAACAAACTGACAATGATGAAATACATAGTGATGTACTGTATACTTCAAGAAATTCTAAGAAATGTTATGCCACCTGTTGTGTCTCTATGGGCACGCTATCAGTTGTATTCCCACCAAGGGGGAGCTCACTAGATGAAATCATTTCCCTCTGATGGGGATCTGCAGCCTATAATTTAGAGAATTGTAAATATTAGATCATGAGCATTAATTAAGTAACATGTGATAACAAACTAACATGTATTAAAATAATGTCATGTTGAAATAGTTACCTCAACGTGAGTTGTTGTTGCGGAAGGTACGACAACATCTTGTACATTAGAAGGTTCTGCTGCATGAGCCTCTTGCCACTCTTGGCCTTCTTGTAGCAACTACAAGTTTTAAAATCATTAAAAATAAATTAGCAATCTATATATGTGTATAGTAAGGAAAAATAATTTACGAATGACACTAAATTGTTAACCATTTACTCATGTATTAAAATAATCTCATGTTGAAATAGTTACCTCAGTGTGAGTTGTTGTCACTGAAAGTATGACAACATATTCTACATCAGACGGTGCTGGTGCATGAGCCTCTGAACTATGCTCTGCATCATCAATGGAAAGGTATTCAACCTCGTGCCCTTCTTGTGGCAACTACAAGTTTTAAAATCATTAAAAATATTAGCAATCTATATATGTGTATAGTAAGGAAAAATAATTTACAAATGACACTAAATTGTTAACCATTTACTTACATGTGTAAAATACCCAGTAAAGGTATCATCTGTTTGGACAAGACCAAAGCAAGGATGGCCACATACTGTGCATGGGTGGGGCTCTTGGTTGTGCTCACGATGTGCAGGTCTAGTGCCACTACTAGATGCTCCTCGACCACTGGAAGGTGGTGGCTCTACTCCACCGGGAGGTGGTGGATCTACCCCACCGAGAGGTGGTGGCTCTACTCTACCCATAGATGGTGGCTCTGATGGCCCTGCCTGGTACGTACCTTGAAGATATGTCCTATGGCGAACAACCACCTGTGCCAACAGTAGGAATGAATCTCACGTCTCTGGGACCAACTGATGTGCAGGCAGCACATCTGGCCTAGGTATCTTCCTACGAGGTGGAGCTATTATGCGATTGGGATCTATGTGCCTCGCATTGGGACGTTGTTGGGGCATCCCCATCCCAATGCCCTGATACTCCAAGATATCAAAATAATTGACATGCTTCCCCAAAACAAATTCTGCATACATCTTTCACCGAAAATATAGAGGCATTTCCTTGTTGTTATGTGGTGATTGATCAAACACCATGTACCATCGGTCCATCCAATTATCTATGAATGGTTGATATATGCACCACTCGATAGAAATATGCCTTTTGTTTGCATTCGGGATTTCACCTGTCCGTGGATCTCTAAAGAGGGAAAACATATCTTATTTTGTTATTTTCAACTTCTTAACTTCTTTGTAGCTAATTCCATCAACTTATTGTTTCCTCTTTCTTTCTCTGAATGTAGCAATATCTTGAAGTGCACCATTAGACCTACTAAATGTCTCTAACATTGCATCCAAATTGGATGCAATCATACGATGCCTATCATCAACAATAGTTATTGAGGCTCGAATTTCTCTGAGCCTCTCAATTTCTCTTTGGATGTCTGAATGTTCATCCATGGTTGTCACTGCAATAAAAAAATAAAAAAACAAATCATTAGAAACGTATACATGTGCTATAATGACATCTCTCAAAAATGAAAATGTACAAACTTTGTGCAAGAACGAATACATTACAAACATAAATATCATCTCAAAATACTATAACAACAACTACATGTATACCAAAGTGGAAGGTGAGGATCAACTACATGTAAATTGATTATTGATCGATGGCAGAGAGCTCCTAATTCAATTATTAATGAAGGATCGAGACAATGGGGGCCTTAAAAGCAATTTATGTACACCTTTCTAGATCCGAGGTATTGGGGAAGATGCTATTGGTCGTACTCTACCTTCAGAAATTTCTCTTTTGTATCTAATTCATTTCATGTTCGTGGCCCTTTCCTTGCTCAAAATCTAGTGTATGATGAGGAAGATTTGGTGGTGAAGTCCTCTGCGTCATTAAGAAGGGGCAAGATTTTGAATGTGAGGGTTGATCTACGCTTGTTCCATGAAGTAAATCTCTTATCGGTTTCTAGGTATGAAGACCCAAAACCATGGATTGAGTGTCTTGGTAGTGAAGGAGGTAAAAAAAGATGTGGTAGTTCATCTTAGAAACAAAGTAAGCGGTGTGTCTGCAAAGGAGGGGAATCTAGTCCCTTGGTGTTTGGGGGATGATGTAAAATCCATCATGCCATTGGGTTGGCTTCACAAGCATTGGTTGGAAATTTTTAGGGTAAAAGAATGTGTGGGAAAAAAACATAGGGTTTGGTTAAGTCAAGTCTAGAAACCAAGCCTAGGTTATAGTCCATAGTTCCTCCTCCTAGCCAAATGGTGAATGGTTTTTTTTTTCCAATTCACAATATATGTGGAAAAAATATTGAAGAAAAGTTGGTGTTGGGATTCAAATCCCTTGTTGCTTGGGTGGATGTAAAATTCAATAAGGGGATTGATAGTAGGGAGGAATTAACTTATTGCTTGGGTGGATGTAAAATTAATTAAGGGGATTGAATTTTAAAATTTTTAGTTTTGGAATTTAATTTACAATGATTTTTAATTTAGGGCAATATAAAAATTTATATTTATAATGATGAAATGAGGCAAGGATTTGGATGCTTACCTTGCCAATCAACCTTGCAAGATGAAATATCCCTCGTTGAGCTTCGAATTTGTCCTCCCTTCACTTCTCCTCGTTTTTCCAAGTCGCAATCGCTCAAGCGTTAAGGTTTTGAGTGGGTAAACAGTGGCTGCGGTCCGTGGACTGTTTATTTTTTTTTGTTATATTAACCAAAACGCGCACACGTTATAGTGATACATAACGCATGCGCATTATGTATCACTATAACACGTGCGCGTTATGTATCACTATAACGCGTCCGCGTTATGTATCATTATAACACGCGCGCATTATGGAATCACGTCCTACATGTTAAGTGACATGGAAGGCTCGGAGCCTGCCCATGCCTAACGATTGCATCTAAAGGGTCCCTCAACTTCGTGCAAGGGCCCTACTCTTCATATTTTTTAAAAGTTATTAGTAAATTTTTAATTAAAATTTATGTCGGCTCAATTATTACTATGCTGGAATGTTACCTCTTGGTGCAATAACACCTATTGGTGTCATTCTCTTCACTTTGGTGTGGGATGGAGGTAGATTTCCATAGATCCTAGATTTCACGAGGATGAGGCAAGTGTTCTATCCAAATTGATTTTATGATGATTGCATGAGGATGAGACACGAGGATGAGGCAAGTGTACTGTCCAATTTGATTTTATGGTAGTCTTCCACATAACTCATAGTTGATGCATGGATAATGAGTAGATTGCATGAGGATGACACAAATGTATTGTTTAGATTGATTTTACGATGGTCGTTTCAAATAATTAATAGTTGATGCATAGATAACCGTCACTTAGTGGTAGACAACCCATTTAACTAAAAACCAGCTTAACTTGTGGTCTATGAGTATTCACACACTGTGGTTTTATTAATATAAAAATTAATAAAAAACAAAAAACAATGATTAAGAAGATGTGAAAAATGTAGAAAGCACCATAGTGCCCACCTTGGGCAACATTTATAACAATGCACACGGTAGATAGCCCCTTCCAAAGTAATGTTTGGCTCATATGTATCCTTGGATTGGCCCACAATCTATGTATAGATGTGGCACCATTTAATAAATTCGTGTGTCTGAAAAGCATGGTTTAAATTCGTGTGTCCGAAAAACATGGTTTTGGTTTATACACAAGTTGTTATTACACCCATGGTCCTTGGGATAGATATGAAAAAGTGTCCATGGAAAAGGCCGACCCCCCAAAAAAATTGTCAAATCGTTATTCCAGATAGAGCCAGGGGCTATATATATACACACAATCTGGTTTGTTTCATCCATAAAACATTTGTTTTTTTTTCATTCACACTTCCTTATTGTCGTTCCATTATCTTCATCTTATCCGAAAGAGATAGGAAGTTGAAGGTGGTTGAATAACAGAAGAATACTCACATGGAAAACGACGTGCATGCGGGTGAAGGTGCAGGAATCAACCCATACCCAGGAAACGATGCACACCCAAATACTCAAAATAGTAATATGATGATACAAGGGCAGGTTCGTGAAGGTCAAGGTGTCTATAATGTTAATGTTGCAGGAAACGTGGGCGCATACCCAGGAAACACTGTGTACCAAAATATTCAAAATAGTAATATGATGATACAGGGGCAGGGACAAGATCAACATCAAGGCCGAGTCCCATATGGATATAATCAGGCATGGTACCCTGGTGCTCCAAGTAATTACACATATCCCAATCCACTGCCTGCAACATATATGAACATGGATATGAATGGCTATAACGAAGGCTATTATTTCAACGAATATAATCAGGCATGGTACCCTGGTGCTCCAAGTAATTACACATATCCCAATCCACCGCCTGCAACGTATATGTACATGAATATGAATGGCTATAATGACGGCTATTATTTGAACGAATATGATAGTTATTACTATTTTTATCATCCACTTACCAATGGATTTTATCCATTGCAACCACAACCACAATTCCAAGTGGAACCCCAATCAGTATTCGATGCAAGAAGAAGAAGAGGAAGCTCCAGCAGCAGACATTCCGGTGGAAGGAATAGTAATACTCTTCAAGAAGTAGGCAGAGGCAGAGGGACAGGAAGAGTGTTCAAGGACAATAATTATAACAATAATACATCATTGCCACAAGTTATGGGCAACATCGGAGAGCAATTTATGAGAATGAGAATCAATGAGGGCGAAAGGTCCACCCAACTTCAAGGTCAAGGCCGTGTAGAACCGGACGAGCATGCAAATGCAGCTGTAGTTCACAGAGACTATTCGAATCCCAATTTTTTTATTATAAATTCTTATAGTAGGGAGAACGTGGTAAGTAGTATTAAACATGTAGTGTGGACGAGCACCCCCAGGGGAAATAGAATACTAAATGCAGCTTTCAGAGAACCCCGTGCTATTTTCTTATTCTTCTCGGTAATCTTATAACTTTCCTCCCGAATACCTATTTTCTTAATAAATCGATCCGATATTCAATTTTTGAATTGCTTTTGTATTGCATTAATTAATATAATCAAATTTTGAATCTAAAATAGCTAAATGTGGTTGCGAGGACATGCAGGTGGAACGAAGTGGTAATTTCTGTGGCGTGGCTGAAATGGATGGACCCATAGATTTTGAAGTGTCCACAGATTGTTGGGATCGCGATTGGAAGGGAAAATTTCCGGTGAAATGGTGCACAATTCAGGATGTGCCCTACAACCAATTCCAGCATATTACTTTTAATATTGCGGGAAACCCTAAACAAATATCGATTATATATGGTCGAGACACCCAACAAGTAAATATTGTCTTCGAATAATTTTTTTTAGTTTACATTCCATCTTTAGAAAAGTATTTTGCTTCTCCCCATCGAATTACAGGTTGGTTCCAGAGTTGATTATATTCGATTACATTAATGAATGGCTCCGTGATTAATGATATTTGTCTATTGTGAATTTCGTTGCATTCAGGTGGAATTTGAGAAAGGCATGGTGTATTGGAGAAAACTCACTATGGCTTGGGAATACCACAACAGACAGATGACTACCAGAAATCTACTCAATTCTCATAACAATGCTATTATAAACGACAATGTTAAAACAATGGAGAAACGTAACCAACCTCGATCCAACGTTCGATGTAGATCCCCATTGGAGCTTTCAATCCACGCATGTCCAAGCACTTGTAATTTGCAAATTAGTCTTGACAACAAATATCTAACAAGTACATGTGACATATAAATAACATTAACATCATCAATAACAATGGTCCATAATATCATAAGCAAATTCAACCCAATGTATAATAAATGACATTCACACCATGAATGGACGAGAACATGATTATTTCTATTAATGAACAAGAAGAAGTACAAAGTGATGTGACCTCTTGCCAGCAACCAATCTGAACCAAGATCTAGATCAATCCACTTGTGCCTCCACCACTTCAATCCTCAATGAATGGAAAACTCAAACTAGAAAGGAGTTTGGAAGGTGAACATAACTGGTTCACAACTACAAGGATCAATGAGTGTAGACTCAAGATAGGGAAAAAATCCACTAGAGTGCCTTTACTATTCTCTTCCTCCTCCCGTCCATAAGCCATATGTGCTCAATATATAGTCCTCTCAAAGGTAGGTGAAAGGACTCATCGAGATGTTACTCGAGCAGATGGAGAGCCAAAGGTCACCCAATGACCGCTTTTTGCGAGTAAAAAGTAATAAAATAGTGGTTTTTACCATTTACTTGATACCTGTGGGCTATAGGGATGCAACTCGTGGGTACGCATGCTATAGTGATGCAACATGCGGGTAGGAACAAAAATAGGATAAACTAGTATCACTGAAGGATGAAATGAATCCGAGTCACTGAAATGGATCCTACAAGCCAAAGAATGCTGATGCTCACAGGGTGGAAGATTTATGTATAACAGATGCCCCCTAATGTGTGAGGTTAGAGACTGAAATGTGCTACAATGGCCAAAATACATTATAAAACTCAGAAGTGGAGTGATGGAGACACAAGTGGAAAGAATGGATCACTCATCATAATACAATAGTATCTCTGAATACATGTCGGTATAGTACAACAATCTGATACAATGTCCATGAATAGGCAGTACATAAGTAGATACATGTCATAAGTGATCATAGCCATGATCCCTCTACAGTAGGATATGGTCTTCTGTTGAAAAGAAGACAACTGGTGCAAATTGGAGGTACAAACTACTGAAATCTAAGAGGTGATATCTCAGATGTAAAGTCAAAGTCATATGTAGCATACTGAATGCCACAATTGCCTGGGATCTTCTACACAAGTCTTCAACGGTGCAAGTCCCATCAAGTGAATAAAGGAGTTGGGGTCGAACCTGATGAGACATCGTCTAATTACCAGTCATTGATGTATACCGTTAACAAACGCGAGATGACCCACCGATAATGAAAATGGGCATCAAGGCACAGAGCACAATCATCAGAGTGTGAATAAATGGGTTGAAGTCAAACACTAGGATGAATCCATCGATCAGGGGACATTGATGTATTCCCAAAACTTTTGATGGAGAGAGAACCTGCCACTAATGACTGCAAGCCTCAAGGTACTCAACCGAACTCTAAGCCTCAAGTCCCGGAATAAATGAGTTGAGGTCGACGGAACGAGACTCGCTGGAAGGAGGGCATTAAGGCATCCCCCATCAACCAGCACGAGGTACCAACAATGCTGAAATATTTGGAAGATCTCAGGTGAAACAGACTGACTCAATAAGGATGGCCGACATGCAATAGTCAAGATATCTGAGGAGTGGCCGACACTGGTTTCAGGACTTCCTTTGAAAAAGAGCATGAGCAGATGGATAGACTCAGGCAGCATAGACTTGACACAAACTGTGCAATGCAGGAGGCATTACAAAGGGCTCCATAATGACTGGAAGCTTAACCAATCGATGGAGAAAACTGAGAAACAAGTACAACTCCTAAGGCCCAACTATAGTCCCGACTCATAATGTACGGAGTGGAATGAATGCTCTGTTCAAAGGCGACACAACAGCTGCCAACAAGAAATAGTGACCATAATCCCGTCCGGATTTTTGGAATATTTGATTTTTTTGGTCTTTTTCATATTTGGGAAAAGCTTGAAAAAGAATAAAATTGCTTATAGTACAACAAGTGAGGGAACGAGTGTCAAATAGCTAGCAAACTAGTCCCAAGCAGTGGAACATACCTATTCTCAATGCAAGGAAGTGCGTGCAAGATGTGGAAACTCGGGGGTGTGTTCCCTCAGGGTCAAAGGGTCATCAAATTGTGAAGGGAAAATATATAAGCTCTGCAGGGCTCGACAGGGAAAAGTGCTCAGGCACCAGGCTATCAACTAAGTAAGCGGGAGCCGGCACAAGGCTCAAGCGGCAAGTAGGATGATGCAATGCAATCACAACATGATATAACTAAAAAGTCCTTTTTCGTAAAGTTAGTCTCCTCACCCGAAAAAGTGTAAAAAAATGAGAGAAGAACTCTTCTAGTCACGTATGACTAGAGTATACCTTTTTCGTAATTAATCCACAAAGGTCCGGAAAAGGGGTAAACTTATACCTAAGTGAATGTCGCTTCAAATCCTTTAACGAGTCTGAAATGACAAGTATACTCGGCAATCTTGTTTGATTTTGAAAAAGTCTAACAAGGGCTTAAAAAAGACTTTATAAAAATCTTTTCCGTAAAGGTTTAACGATCCCGAAAAAGTAAACTCGTGACCTCCTTACTATTTTTAACAAGCTCAAAGGAGATATGGAAGAATGCTCGTAATGAGAGCAGACGAGTGTCAGGGATATGCGAGACTAGTTCCAAGCACATGGGACAAAACTATGCATAATGCAAGGAACATGAGCAATATAAGGACACTCAGGGGGTGTCTGCGAATTCGGATAGTAATAGGTTCAAATGCATCATAACAATGGGGAGGCCTAAACCTATATGCAAGGCTCTAAATATTCCTACCATGGCCAAAGCAAATGTCGAAAAGGACCAGTAAACAAGTATAAGTCTAGCTAAGAATCATGTCTCCAAGAAACATAAGTACCAAGATCATTTCTAAAACGTACGTAAAGAAAAATCCGATACAAGTCACTGCGGTAGAAACATTTTCAACTTCACTATTGTTAACCTCAGACATAACGCAGGTAGAGCTAACCACTGAAGGTGCCATAGTACCAATACCTGAGGGATCAAAATGATCATCTTCAAAATGAAGAGCAAAGCTGAAGGATGTGAAGGAATCTGCAGTGGCAAATTCATCATCACAGGAGTTGGAAATTCTAGAAGTAGAATCGAACTCATCAAGATCACCGATTTGCGGATCTATAGGAGAGCTCAAAGACTCATTAGACTCAAACGTCAAATCAGGGCTGGACGAGACGGTGAATGGATCCAAATTCAAATGGATGGCAGGTTGTATTATAGGCCCATCTTGTTTAATAAGATCCAGGGGAGGAGGGGAATGAGATCTATGATAAAGATCCCCCCATGGCTTGTCATCACCACCCATGCCCTCAAAAAGAAAACCATCTGAAAGTAGGATACCATTGAGGCAATCATGTGAACAAGATAGGTTGGCTGCCAAAACTGGCAACGTAACGGGATCTTCCTCAACTGTCTGGGAAAAAGAGAGATCCAGATCTGTAGTGGTTTGTTGGATATGATCGTAAGTGAGCTCTGCTACAGATAAAGGCATAGACATCTTGACGTGCACAATGTCTCCAAACGCGGAACTCGTGGATGGTAAAGTCCACGGATCATTTAAATAAGAGGTCCGGAATAACATTTATTCGAAGGAGGAGGCGCACTGTCGAAAATGGTTCCAATAAAATTCACAGGTGCGGAATGGTTAAAAGTTCCCATCAATGAGGGGTACATCCCAACACCTATGTTCCCAGTTGCCGACTGAGAATCAGAAACTTGCGGGACTACACATCCTGTAGCTGCTGTGGAAGGAGTGCCAACATAATCCAACTGATCGATTGGTACAATCTTGCCTTCATGGGGAAAGCAAATCACTCTAAATACAGTAGACGCGACAGCCTTCATAGTGTACATCTAGTTCCGACCCAGTAAAAGGTTGTAGTCGATGGGCGCATCAACCACTTCAATTTCAATAGGCATGGACTTACCTCCCAAGGAGACAACAAGGGAAGGGATAATTCCATGCGGCGTAAAATATCTACCGTCGAATGCAGCGAGTGTAGTTCTAGATGCGAGTAGGGGAGGAGAGCCAAGAGCTTTCCAACAAGTCAACGACATTACTGACACGGAAGCACCTTCATCAACCATAGTACGTTTGACGAAGCTCTTAAGGAAAACCACCTAGATTTGAAAAGCCACGTGGTAAGGCAAGTGAGGTTGGACATCAGTAGTATCGAACTTGATAACACTAGGACTTCCCCCATCCTGAACTCCTAACACACTCAAAAGGGCATGATTCTGAGAAGGACAGGCTTGCAAAACTTCAAGAGCCGACATGGCACACGGAGTTTGGCCCAAATCTTCTACGATGGAGTAGTTCTGGGCGGCTCAAGCATTAGGATTATGTGTAGAGCGCTTGAGAACACCTTTCGGTATCCGCAGCATAATAGAAGGCTTCTCGATATGTAAGGAATTATCAGGAGGAGGGGGAGGCTCATTCCCCAAATTCGGTTTTGGTGCACCATAATCACGTTGACGAGTAGCAACACAAACCTCCGATTGAACCATATTCACGCATCCATAACCACTAGTATTGGAAGAAGACGTTGTTGTTTCATTAGTACCATAACCAGTGGCGGGAGCATGCGAAGCCATGTTTTGGTGATGAGGTAGGGGATCCTTCAACACAGCTGGGCTCTGTGCCAAATGCTTCGATGCTTCTTCAATATGAGGACATAAGTGAGTAAGATGATCCTCCCCACATAGCTTGCAAGGGAATTTCACCTTACGCCTAGGTTTACGATCCTCGCCAGAATTATCACCTTCCCGAGGAGGGTTGGCATTCTCTTTATGAGGAGTATTACAATTGCTATTATTGTTACTTCCATTGTTTCCACCCCTATGATTATTTCTCCCCTTTTTCTTACCACTAGGTTGTTGGTTACCCGACGGTTTCATTGATTGCACATTGTGTACATCAGACGACGGAGTGGAAGTGGAAAAGGTGTGAACCTGTCCGGGTGCAGACTGGTTTAGCGACAAATTTTGCATTTGATTAGCTACCAAGTCTATAGGGCGAGTGCATGCAGACCCCACGATGCCATCGGCATGTGGTCCAGGAACTAACGTGGGCTCATGTCTTGTTCTCGGTGCGTCAGGAATAATGTCATACAAAATGCCAGACTGAGAATAAAGAAGATCTAACTGCTGGACTTTCAAGATAGCTTGCTCCTCAGTCATAATGCCGGACATCGAAACATCCTTAGCAATATATGGAAGTAAAGACTTGAGGAACCATTCCAACAGGAACTCTGGAGGAATGTTGGCTTTCACTAATCTCTTCCGCCGAAACCACTCTTGAACGTGGTCAGAAATATGTGTGGCCTTATTCTAATAGAAGGTGGACAACAATTCAATACCCGTATCATAATGAATCGGCAACTGGAAATGGTCTAAGAAAACCAAAGAAATCTTGTTGAAACCACTATAGGTGTTTCCGGGCAACTCCACATACCATTTCACGGCTGCCCCCATGAGAGTGCGTTGAAATAGGTGTAATCGAATGGAATCATGATTCAAAGAGTTGGAGGAGCACCAAAGGTGAAATGTCGTGACATGATCTCCCGGGTCCTCACCACCTTTCCCCTCAAACTTTGGAATGTCCGAAGGGAGCTTGGTAGGGACCAAGGGCCAAGTAGGGTCATGACACACCGGATCATCCGTGAGCTTCGAAAGATCTGGGAGATTCAAGCATGCAAGGAACGAGAGTTGCGGTTGGAAAGCTTGATTATAAGCTCCCATAAAAGGTTGATTGAATGGAACTATGTTGTACGATGGACCAAAAGCTTGACCATGAGGGTTAAACTGCTGATACTGAGGACCTGACAGCCCATAAGCTTTCCCATGGCCATAAGATGGATAACCTCCCCCTGCCTGACTCATTTGAGAGTAAGCAGGTATATGTGCGTTTTGAGCACCATATTGGGGTGGTGGGTGATACTGGTGGCCAGCACCGACTGTGTTGTAGTAAGGGTTGCCACCATGGGTATGGGGCATGTATGTACTATTCATAGTGGGGACCATGTTGTATTGACCGTAATGGTATGGTATGTTCCCACCCCCAATATTAGGATTAGCTTGAGTAGTCGTGTGATGACCATAAGCATGAGAAGTATTCCCAGGTCCAATATGGGTCTGACCAGTAGCACGGTTGGTGGTGTGATGTCCATGTGGATAGGAAATATTCCCACCCCCTACATTACTATTACTAGCGGCGGTAGTGGACGCAAAAGTATGCGATAAGTTTCCACCCCCGTGGTTGGGAGGAACGGTATCATGTGCAAAAGTGGTCCTAGGTTGACGAGTAGCGACATGTGTACTAGGTGGTGGATGGCGAGTCGTGTTTCGGACAACATTCTGACTAGGTTGAGTATAACTAGTAGGTGGTCGCGTTCCAACATTAGCATGGTTAGGAATCGGACCAGTCCCCATACTATGTGAGTGGGTGGATAACGTAGTGCCGATAGCTAGGGTAGTGCCCCCAGTGGGTATAGTATGGCTAACACTTTGACTAGTGCCAGCATGAGTACCAACCATAGTGGAAGGTTCGACAGTATTGTGACTAGGCATACCAAAAGAGAGTGCAGCGGGGTTGACCATAGGGCCAGAATCATCATGAGTCTCAGGCCTCCTATATCTAGAATCACGTGGAAATGAAGGAATGAAAGGCTCGTCTTGTTCTTCCTCCTCGGGTAAGTTGGGCATCCCGTAAAGATAATTATCCTGATTTGAAGGATCAAACAGATCCCGGTCAAGTGGATTAGGCCAAATAGAACCAGATTGAGTCGCAAGTGGATCACCTCCCTAATCCTCACGAGGAGTTTGGGGATCGGAAATGTGTTCAACTTTACCCGAAGGAGTAGAAAGGTCTTGCCCAATATCGGGATGTGTAGCCATGTAATCCTCAACGTAAGTCATGTAAGAATCTAAAGACTCAGAGGGAGCCCTCCGACATCATCTAGTAATGCGTTGTGTAACCAAAGCTGGCTTTAAACCAGCCAAACGACGGGACTGGCGGAGTGTAGGGCTCCGCGCCACGTTCTCTCTGGAGAGAGACACAACATCTCCTAAAGGCCAACTATTGATAAAAAAACAGTAAATCAAAAGCACACACCTAGAGAATCTACAGCCAAGAGCGGACAAATAGAGTGGCTAAATGAGCTCCCGACACTAGAGCCAGTATGTCTCGCCTAGGAGAGGCTTAAGACTCCCAAACTATAGCCAGAGGTAATAGAATCAGTTATAGATACACCCAGGCCTCACTGTGTCAACAGGGTCAAGTCCACTGCACGAACACAACTGTGCTGTCCAATCCCTATCCGACTCAGGACACAAACAGCATAACCACTGCAAGTACCCTGTGCGGTACCTAGGTAAGGCAACTATGTCTACCGCAATATAACCAATGCTCAGGGGAAAAGTCGTAGGTGGGACTCGTCGTATGGGCAGGGTAGCTAAGCCCGAAGCACAAGAGGACGAACCTCCGGTACCCCCAGATACGAAAAAATCTTGGATATATCTCCCACATTCAACCGGTATCAGAGGGATATCTCCTCAACCAACCTCCTGTGACCTCGTGCTTAACTCTGGTTTGAGTAGAGCTTTCCTGAGAACACCGATCTATACCATGGATTCCTCCACTCCCTGGTCAGACACCTAATGTTTCGTTCAATAGTCTTGGATTGTTAACTCACAATGATCTATTCCAAGACTCTAAACCTAAGCTAGTTGGTGTACCCTATAAATAAAATAAGTCTAATCAATTTTATGATTAAGCATTAATTTTAGTGGCTGTGATTACTCAAGGGATATGGTCGTGAAACTAGTGATGTGTAGACTTAATAATATGCACAATCGTCCAATCCTAGACTCAACTATCCAATAAAACAATGTCACTAATATGCAAAATCAACCAACAATTCCGAAATAAATATGCAAACTTTTATCTTTTCAATGCACAAGCAAAACCTAGAATGAAGGCAACAAGCACTCAATGCAAAATGCAGTACATGGAAATAAAATATTTTTGTATTTTCTCTTATAAACAGAAAGGAAAATGCAAAAACTAAATGAATATTTTTTGTATTTTTTCAATATATATGGAATGAAAAAATGCAAGCAAAATCCTACTATTCAGTCACTAAAGTGCCGAGAAGATCACTAATACAACCCAGCAGATCCTAAACAACAAGACTCAGCCAAAAGGAAGAAACCAAGAGGTTAAAACCAAAGATGGTGAAAAACCAAAAAGGCTCAACCAAGAGAAACGAAGAGATCTGGTCACAACCAAGGCATGAAACAGTCAAGAAGGAGGCCAACAAAGACTCGGGAATCAACCAAACTCACCCAGCAACAACCAATAGCCATAAACCAACAAAAGCCGGAGTTACACGCTACTGTCGAAGGAATACCTACGGGTACCCGCGAGCAGTAGTGTAAACAGAGGCGGGTGTACGCGGGAAGAACTAAGCTAGCCCGTGGGTGAGAAACAACAAATGGTCAAATAGAGAGTCCAAAGGCTCAGAAAAAGCAAGTTTTCTACAGTGTATCTTAACGGCCAATCAGTGACACAGAGCTTCGATAAACAGCAACTCTAAATATGGACTAATGCTAAAATTTTTTGCCAAACATGGATGTTTTCCCCAGTAGAGTTGCCATTTCTGTATTGGAGAAAACTCACTATGGCTTGGGAATACCACAACAGACAGATGACTACCAGAAATCTACTCAATTCTCATAACAATGCTATTATAAACGACAATGTTAAAACAATGGAGAAATGTAACCAACCTCGATCCAACGTTCGATGTAGATCCCCGTTGGAGCTTTCAATCCGCGCATGTCCAAGCACTTGTAATCTGCAAATTAGTCTTGACAACAAATATCTAACAAGTACATGTGACATATAAATAACATTAACATCATCAATAACAATGGTCCATAATATCATAAGCAAATGCAACCCAATGTATAATAAATGACATTCACACCATGAATGGACGAGAACATGAGTATTTCTATTAATGAACAAGAAGAAGTACAAAGTGATACGACCTCTTGCAACCAATCCGAACCAAGATCTAGATCAATCCACTTGTGCCTCCACCACTTCAATCCTCCATGAATGGAAAACTCAAACTAGAAAGGAGTTTGGAAGGTGAACATAACTAGTTCACAACTACAAGGATCAATGAGTGCAGACTCAAGATAGGGAAAAAATCCACTAGAGTGCATTTACTATTCTCTTCCTCCTCCCGTCCATAAGCCATATGTGCTCAATATATATTCCTCTCAAAGGTAGGTGAAAGGACTCATCGAGACGTTACTCGGGCAGATGGAGAGCCAAAGGTCACCCAATGATCGCTTTTTGGGAGTAAAAAGTAATAAAATAGTGGTTTTTACCATTTACTTGATACCTGCGGGCTATAGGGATGCAACTAGCGGGTACGCATGCTATAGTGATGCAACATGCAGGTAGGAACAAAAATAGGATAAACTAGTATCACTGAAGGATGAAAATGGATTTGAGTCACTAAAATGGATCCTACAAGCCAAAGAATGCTGATGCTCACAGGGTGGAAGATTTCTGTATAACACATGGAAATGCTGGACATATTTGACAAGTACGTTTCGACAACATCTCTAATGGATGATGCATCCAAATCGACTGCATCACCGAAACAGCAGTAGTCACAACCTCCATCGCCAGCACATCAACAACAAGAAGAACAACTAAAGGGGGAGGAAAAAGAGAAAGAAACAGAAGGAAAGAATGGGTGTGAACTGTACTGCACTGGAACTGGCAATGCCAGCTGTGACATAAATACCAATCAGATAAAGCTGCAAGACACGATTGAAGACAGCCCCAATCATATGCAATTGCAGGAGATTCTGAACACTGATAAGACTACTCACTTGACTACGCAAGAGATTGTGAACACCGATCATGAGACTAGTGAATTGATTAACATCATGGTGGACACCAATTGCGACACCGATGAGGCGCAACAGACTCATTTGGACAGCTGCATGAAGCCACCTACGAAGACTACTGTGGACAAAGAGGAGATGCACCAGTCTTATGTAGGAACGAGTTATGAGCCAGAAAAGCTTGTTGTAGACACCGATGCCACTACACAAGTGAATGAGGACAACACTGGTGATACCAACCAAAAAAAGACGCCAGTACCCTAAAGCATCATTAATTCATTAGTGCTACTGTGTTATTGTACATAACTTTCGTAAATTCATTAGTGCTGCTGTGTTATTAACAATGCAATCTTAACCTTTTGTTGTGCTTATTTATCTTTGAATATTCACTTTCCTTGCAATGTGTTATTTCTAATCTTCTAAGCTTGAAATTATAAAAACACATAATAAACTATTATAAAAATTTTGGAAAATCAAATTAACCTCTTATATTTTATGATATATATATCTCCCTTATTACATTTATATATCCATAAGAAATTAATATCCTTTGGAATTGTGTATGACTAATTTAATGAATATCTTTTATGGACTGTGTATGATGTAAGAATATTAAACAAAAATTAATATAGAAAGACAATGAATGCCATTATTACCTTTATAGTGGTTTCTATGTTTATGTTTATAATTTTTTGAAAGTAAAATCCCCCAAAATTGTGTTTCAATTTGACCAGTATTTAATTAATAAAAGTAATTTTTAAATCTATTCTTATGATTTTATTTTGAATAATATTTATTTATTAAAAATATTTTTAAATTCTTCTTACTAAACATATAAACATCTATATATTTTTACTTATTGGTACATGTTGTAAGTAAATGGCACTTACAAGACACATACACATATAAACATCAACATATTGTTACATATTGGTATATGTTGCAAATAAAGGATAGTTAAGGACATATATATATATATATGTATTTAGCTTATATGCTAGAAAAATATATGAAAAAATATAAATGAAGCAGAAAGAACATGAATCCCATCCCTTTTCATTATATATAGATATGGGAAAGGAATTTATAGCTAACTCAAGGTTGGGAGTGTTTTCATATAGAGGAATTTCATTATTGTAAACTTGTTAGTTTTTTGGTTCCAACTAATTCTAAGCATTATGGTTGTTGTTAGTATTGGAGTTGTACCCTTACTTTTGTTATCTCTTGTTTTTCTTTTCTTTTATTTGTTCACTTTTTCCCTACAAGTTTAATCACAGTATTTAGACCTTTTTTGTCTTGTTTATATTTCTATTTACATAATGCATTTTCTAGTTAATGAATTAAAATTTGGCTTATATTTATATGCATGTACCTACACAACACATCCCACATATGAGTAGGGAGGTATGACCAAGCATATAAGTTGTTTATTATTTGTATATACATACCCACACACCATGTCCCATAGAAGAGGAGAGGAAACATTCAAAACTACACAACTCATCGCACAAAGGAGTGGGAACATACACACTCACACAACACACCCAATAAAGGTCCACAACCAATTAACCATATTATGAGTAGGAGGGCCACTACCTTTATGAACAATCCGATTAACAAAATGATTACAAGATATTGAAACTTTCATGACCATCTCGACAAACCTCACAACCAATAAATTAACATATGAGAGGAGAAAAATAACCAAAATAACATATAATGTGTAATATAGTTACATTTAACACTTCTTATTACTCCCCATTCCATAGGAATATTGTAGTCTTAGTATGAGGAAATACAACAATTTCTCAAAGTTAAACTTTAGGAGTGCTAAAAATAAGTGTTTTTACTAACTTCTCCTCATTCCAAGGATGGTATCCAGGGTAAACCCTAGGTTCTTTATTGCACAAGACCAAGTCAACAACTTAGAATCTTGTAGAAGGTAACAACTTTTCCTCATAACCACTTGAGATACACGCAATTGACATTTGTACTAATATTATATTATTGGTGCTAGGTATATTTTTTCATAATTTCCTCAACTATATTATTCAAATTAAAAAAAAATTACCTCCTAATGTATAGGTGGGGCTACAATTGAAACCACACAATCTTCCAAGTGATATCTACTATCAATTGTATTAATTGTGTTCATCTTAAATTCATGTAGTTAATTATGATGAAGCACTTACAACAATATTCTAGCGATATATGCTATATGTTGTATTAATTATGTTTATATTACATTGATGTTCTTTCCTTAATTTTAGTGAAGCCCATGCTAGATGCTTCTTTGTGTTACATTTAGATTCTTTTATCTAACCATCATCACTACTCTCCATTTATCATGAGAGTGTCAAAGCTAAAGCCTCGAGGAAAAACCATGAGATCCATTTCCTTTCAAAGATTCTCGCAAAGCCTATGCTCTCTCAGGTGAAATATCCCAAACTACTGCAACTATGATACTCTGTGTTGATTTTGATCACATGCTTTCATTATTTGATGTTAGTTATCTTACAATTGTGTGGCAAGATTTGGTAAAATCAACAACGTCGAGTTCATACTTTAGGATATTTGTAATCCTACATTCATCTATAATGCTTGTTGAAATTTAATCCAATGACATTGGTTGGGAAATTATAGAAATTGAAGTAATATAGAAAGAAGTAGTTGAACTTGTTGGTGTGTCTGAACTCAAAAACCCAAATCATTGTAGATGTGTCGGTGAATTTATTGTATTATAAGAGTTAAGTGAGTTTTTAATATTATAAGAGTTAACAAGATACACTATGAACATGATTTCAAAATAACATTTAGAATTTTTGCTTTAACCTAAAAAATTTGTAGGTATTTATGATACATATGGTTTTTGACATTTTGTACCAATACAACACATCACATAAAGTATGTTTTATAGAGAGGCAATGAAAAAAAGTGGACATTTTGTGGAATTGACACTGAATCTCCAATATAGAGGCTCAAAATAAGGAGGGCTTATTTGGTTTCTTAGATATTTTTTTTATGGTCTTTGTATGCTTGCATGGCTTGTGAACACCCTAATCCCATTAAGTTTGGGACAAGAATGACAAAACCATAAGAGATACAGGATACATCTTATGTAGATTAATTGCATTTAGTCTTTTGAGAAAGCATGGAATATGGTAAGAGAGGAATAGTTTAATATAGATTAATGTCCATGCTTGGGCGTCATTTACATGATTTTTTAAATTGATTTATAGAGTATTTTATATTACATGCTTCTTCATGGGGTTATTGATTGTTTTTTCTAACTTGATTGCTATAACTAGAGAGAATCTCCTTTCCTTTCCTGTATTTGCAGTTGCGCTGAGAATCATTTTTATGTTAATATTAGAGTCTAGCTTATGGGTGCTACAATCTATTTATCCAATGATACCACACAAATGGGCCAAACAATATTGCAGTGCTCAAAATAAGTTTGTATTTACAAAGGACTAACAAAGCTTTATATGTTTTCAATGCAATATTCAAAGTTGTTGATTATGTTCTTTTCCTCGTACCTACTCAAAGATTATAACAAGTGAAGGAATTGTCAACCATTTTCATCAAAAACAAAGTTTGTGGATCAAAAAGTAAAATTTTCAACGTTGTTAAAATATTTTAAATAACATGCCAATGGACACAATTTTTTTTTTGAAGGCAATTTCAAGGCATTTTATTTTGGATTGCATTTGGCAAGCATACACTTTCTCAATATTATCATGTGTGGCAACATTAAGGCAAAAACATCAAGGCATATTTCACTGTACACATAATCGATTGAGGCATGTTTAATTTCATTCAACTCTTGTGGGCTTTGTTTTGATCCTTGCCTTATTATTGTAATTTTTTTATCGGTTTCATAAGCTTAATACTTATTTGAGTCCATTGTACTATCTAGAGAAATTTACTTGAATGTATATAGATTTCTTTAAATCAATAGGTTTAATGAAGATAAACTAAAAATTTTGTTCCCAAGATTAAATAACCTAAAGATACCTCACCCTAAGGACTTGCTATTCATTTATAAAATATAGTCTTTTCTTTTTTCAATCTAATATGCTTTATAAAATATAGTCTTTTCTTTTTTCAATCTAGTATGCTTTATAAAATATAGTCTTTTCTTTTTTCAATCTAGTATGCTTTGAACGAAGCCCTTTTAAATGCTCTACTTTAACATTTTGTTATGCATAGGATTACAATTCTAAATCATAGTAACATGCTTTGAGTAGAAAAACAAAAAAACTATAATGTAACAATAACATTTTTTTTATTTGATGTTCTCACTGGTGCAGTTTGTAATCCTCTTATAGTGTATACATCATATAACAATTTTTTTAAAATTTCATGTGATAAATACAATGATTTTATGGCTCAAAACTTCATTACTTCTCTTCATTTCATTATCAAAAAAATTATATTCATTTCATTCTCAAAATGTTTATATAAATATTTTATATACCAAATATTTTAGGATTAATTTTAAAAGTATTTTAATTTAATTAGAGGAGGAGAAATGTGAGCATCAATGAAAATTATAGAGTATACAATTAAAACATTTACTATGCTAGTATTAATAAGGATTTATCACTACATTATATTGGTACATGGACATGCAATTATATACAATACATGGATATGCAATTTTATATATATGTGTGGGGTATATATTATTAACTATAGTATAGTGATTGAGTCAAAGAGGTGCATTCTACAACCTAGTATGGGGATATGTAACTCCTTCCGTGCTCATCTTAAAGCTAAATTAAAACTAAAAATAGTTTTGCACAAGAGATTTGATATCCCTCTCAAGGATTCGTAGATCCCCTTTTAAGATGGATCTATGTTGATATTATATAAACATTTAATTATATATATTGGGTACACACTAATAGGATTGAACACCTTCTCTACAAATAAAATTTGGAAAGTGGTAAAAGTTAAAACTAAAAAGAGGTTTGGAGGAGGGATTGGTAGATCCTCTCTTTTAAGATGGATCTATGTTAATATTATATGGACATTTAATTATATATATTGGGTACACACTAATAGGATTGAACACCTTCTCTACAAATAAAATTTGAAAAGTGGTAAAGCTATATCAGAAACTTGTGACTCAGCAGGGGCCGAGAGTCTCGAGACCCTTTATCCTAGGGGAGAGCAACCCTATCCCGCTGGTTATGAACTGTGATTTTATTGGAGATAACACATGTTCTTAACCATTAAACCCACTTAGGTGCTTTACAAAATGTCGATAATTGTTAACTGGACTTGGGAGTATCATTTAAACTCGGGAGTATCATTTGAAGAATGCCATTTACGGACTCCTAAAGAACGCTTGAATGACACGGAAGTGTGTAGGATCCTGTCGAGAGAAGGCATCGTAAAGGCATATGTTTAGCCAAACTCCCAAATATTGGAATTCGAAAAAGAATAGCCCAGAGGTGCCGCACAATCCAAAATTTGGGTAGCCAATACGGAAATCCTTCTCCTCCTCCTGCACTTTCACAGGTAATAATGAATGGTTTGCTATCATCATTGATGCACGTTTTCTGTTAATTGAATTTAAGATTCAGCCAGTGGTGCTTCGTCCTATCGATTCCCAGGACCTCCATTTTCCTTTCGGCGGTTTTGTGCTAAATTGCCTTTGATTTCTTCAACTGAAAAATTCTTCGTAGCCGGATAAAAACGAGCCTTGCATTGGACACCTCGAAGTGGAAGGCTGGCCTTCGGTTTTCGTGTCTCATCACCATCTATTTATTGAATTGGATCACGATCCTTCCTGAATTCTGAAACCAAAATATTATTTCGTTATATGGTATTCTTTTTCTGCCGGCCGACTTTCCCAATAAGATATTTGGCTTTGCGTGTAAATGATTATATCGAATGTGGAAGCTGTACAAACTCAGAATCAATGGTGGCCTCTTCATGCCTTTTTATCTGAAAAATTATAGCATCTCAAAATGGCTTCTGCTGCTTCAATGGAAAATTAGCATCTTGCCCTTCCCTTGAATTCTTATACGTGAGTGATTAAAAAGTGTGCCTTGCGTGAAATTTTCTTGTTTGAAAATACCTGCTTGTGGGTTTGTTTATGGGTGTTCAAAAAGATGTTTGTATTGTTGGAGCTGCTCTCTGTGCATAACTAATTGCAATTTAAGAAGGCTTCTTTCTATTTCTTTTCCATGCTTTTGTTTTCACCATGAAATTGAAGTCCTAGATCCTGTTTTTTCCTCTGTTTTGGAGTCTCAACTTTCAATTAAATATTTGGGTGCTCTCTGTGCATAACTAATTGCAATTTAAGAAGGCTTCTTTCTATTTCTTTTCCATGCTTTTGTTTTCACCATGAAATTGAAGTCCTAGATCCTGTTTTTTCCTCTGTTTTGGAGTCTCAACTTTCAATTAAATATTTGGGTTTTACAACTTCTTGGTATTTCAAATATAAAATATGGTGCTCTTATCCTGGTGGGCTGGTGGGCTTGCTTGAGTGGATTAGTTACTTAAGCTTCATGTAATAGGTTTTGGGATCGATTCACTGCCTTTGTTGCTCGCCTCACACAATGTTCTGGGTTAGGGGTCAGGTGTTGAGATTCCCTGGGTTCATTGCCTTTGTTGCCTGCCTCACACAATGTTCTGGGTCAGGTGTTGAGATTCCCTGGGTTCATTGCCTTTTTTGCTTGCCTCACTCAATGTTCTGGGTCAGGTGTTGATGCTGAAATCAGCGTCAATGGGTCTGCACTTGGTACTATACTTGGAAAAATTAATATGATGCTTTTTCTCTCGTTCTTTTGTAGTTTATGATTTGAAAACTGAACTGCTTGGTTATGCGGTGATGCAGGTTTAAGTCGAAGTGTCCTACATGAATTCAAGCAGCACTGTTGCATATGGTCTTTCCTGTAACAGGGGAAACCGGGGCAGGTTCTGTTTTTGGATATTATCCTGCCTTTTCCCACAAATTCCCGAGTTTGCATTGGTGTATGCTAGTGTCCATTTGCTCAAGTCTGTTCTTAGAGTGCCTTCTTCTGTGGTGTATCTATAGCAATGGTTTCTGCAAGGGTTTCTGGTGTTCTCGGAGTTGAAAAGTGCAAGTCTTTCATTTTAAGACTCCCATTGGTTTCTCAATCCAATGGGCAATTGAGATATGAGGAGATTGAGTTTTCAGATATATTTGGTCCTTCTGTGGATTCAACCGAGAATTTCCAAGGAATTCCTTGCCTGAAGGATCCTCAAACCATAAATAGGCAGTCTCACTCAGTTGGCCCAGCTCTTGAACTTAATCTTGGAGGGCAGCTAAGCAAGCTTGCTTTGAATAACAAAGAGCAAGGTGTGGAAGGGAATATATTGGAAAAACGTGAGGGTGTTGACAAAGGATCTCAAGTTGGATCTGACAACAGATTATTGCTTTTCTCTTCGGGAAGCTCAAAAGAACCTAAGTCCTGCCAAGTCAAGGTTACTCAAAAAATTGGAGTTGACGATTTTGAGCTGCTTAAGGTGGTTGGACAAGGTGCATTTGGTAAGGTGTTCCAGGTTAAAAGAAATGGGACATCAGATATTTATGCTATGAAAGTTACGAGGAAAGACAGAATTCTGGAAAAGAATCATGCTGATTACACAAAAGCTGAAAGGGACATTCTCACAAGGATTGTGCATCCCTTTATTGTTCAGCTCAGATATTCCTTCCAGGTGCCATTTCCTGTCTCCCTGAATCTTGGTTATGATTGTTTTTTTCCTACAATTTAAATTGTAAATTCCATTTTGGTAGTGCGAAGCTGCATATTTGTTGTCTCTTTTATCACCGTCATCTTCCAGTAACCATATGTAGAATGTTTCCCTTATTCGTGTATGGACCAATAGTTGTGATCCCTTCAATGGAGTTTGCACTTTAGATCTGTTACGCCTCAGATTGCCCGATGCATCCTTTCCAGACATACCAAAGAGAGGGGTTTCTTTTTTTATTGTGAAAGCCAAGTTTTGGGGCTATATTATGTAGAGTGTTGATTTTGGGGCTAAATACCCCTGATCAAGCCATGGCAGGTCCTCTTGGTTTTCATTACAGGAAGTGTTGGCTTAGTGGCATTGTTGACTTCCCCTTGTCGGGCCATTTGGCCCGGGGTTGGTGTCTACCATTTGGCCCGGGGTTGGTGTCTAGTGCTTCTTAGAGTGGGCCCATTAGGACACATGACCACACTCATATTTTGCTTTGTAAAGATGATATTATATGTAATGGTTGTCATACCCAGTTTAGCACACCTTATTTTTCCCACTTGGACATATTATTTTGATAGAAAACCTCTCCTCTTAGCCTCTAGACCAATGACGTCATTCCTTAAAAAAGAAGCCTACATGGTTAAAAAGTAGGGCATTGCGGGACAAGCATCTGTTGGGGTTAGTTGGGGCATGACGCCCTCCTTTGACTCACCTTGCACTTGGTGGAGCCCAATTTCACATTTCTATTGTTATTTTATGTCATTGTGTGGTTTAGTCCCCAAATTTGTGGGTGCAATAACCCAAATTTTTATATTTTGTCATTAACCTGTAGGCTCAATATTGTAAAAGGATAAGGATAGTCTCATATAAATAAGGCATCCTAACCTCATTGTAAAAACATGAACATGGGTTCAAATTATGAAATCTTTTGTTTTCCTATTTGGTTTATTGGAGCTCTTGAACTAGTGTGCACTTCTCTTGGAATGTTTTTTCTTCTTGCATTGTGAATGGATGGATTTTTGAGGTTTGATAGTCATATGCTAAGTGGATGCTAAGAATAGTTGTGATAACTTGTGCTCAAGGGTGACCTAAGGTGCATCTCCTTGCTCATTCCTTGGTTAATGTTGGTAAGTCTATCTCCTAAGTCCTAACCCTAGTTTAATGTCATTCTTGAAGTGCTTTGTACTAAAGTAGGGTTTGTTTGCTAGCATTTTGTCTACTTGCCTGAGGAGACCTTCCTATCAAGGAGCTCTCCATAGTTCTATTGGGCCATGGAATTCTCTATTTGCTTTAAGTAGGGTTCTGCTACCTAACCCTAGATGGTTGCAAGCTTTGCCCTAATTGCAAGTATTGGAAGGCATCTTAAGAGGAGGGATGCTAGCCTCGATCGCTCATAGCCCTAGGGTTTGAGAAAAGAATCTAATACCCTATCCTTCAACTACCCTCTTTTTATCAAATTCTACATGTCTTTTATTTTATTTTATTTTATGCATAGAAGTATTTTATAGCTGAAAAAAGCCCTGAAAATCTAAATAAATTCAAAAATCCAAAACTAGCCGTAAATTTATCTTTCTGGTCCACCCTAAAAATTTTCCCTAGGGTTTTAGCCACAAACCCTGGAGGGTGTCCTCGTTTGAGGAAGTGCATTGGGATCCGTGAAAACCCTCGTAGATTGTGAATCAGGAGGTGTTTTGTGATACCATTTGATCCTCCAAGTTTGCCCTAGCCCAATTGTTCTCCTTCCCCTGAGGGCACACTTTTTGAGTGAGTGCCTTAGGAAGCGTGACTTTGCCTTGGGAAACATGAAATTGCCTCAAAAGGCGTGATTTTGTTTGATAAATTGAATAACTCCATTTATATATGATTCTTGTGTCTAGATTCAATATTGTTTGAGTTCGATAAGGCAGTGATCATAGCCATCAAGGTTTTGTGGAAGGTATTTGTGGCTTGTTGGTGGTTGCAAGTATTTTCACTGATTAGGGTCTCCCAGTGGTTTTGGAGTTACCTAAAGTGTTGAGAGGTTAAATTGTGGTGACATTGGGTTTAGTTCTCTTCCGAGCTTACCATCACTAGCACTAGATTTACATTGCCTGGATTTGCAAAGGGCTGCTAGTTTGAAGGTAACAAGATCTAGAATTTGCAAGTCAAATATGTCTGCGTTGTTGGAGAGGAATCAGGATATATCAGTTTAGGCTATTACTCTACTTTTGATAAGTTCCAGCTTGTAAAGAAAGAACTGATGAAAATTGACAACCAGTGGCCCTAGCTCATCTCTAAGGGCAATTTTAGGCATTATTTACCCAGGGATGAGGGTGAGAATATATATTGGAAGGGACAGAGTCATTTTGGTAGGGTTTCCTCAAAATTTTGAAACACTTTTAGACAAACATGTAGGAAAGTTGAATATGAAAAAGTGTTGTGGTTTTAGTCACAATACTGATTCTGCAACTTCAATAGTGGCCCTATCCTCATCATAATCATCATAACTATAAGAAACAATGCTATATTCTCAAATTTCCTGTAAAACATTCATTGTATTCGAGTTGCCACAAGGGGCATCTACAAAATTAATAATGTCTTCTTTGAATAGAGTATACATGGAAGTAAGCAAAATCTATTGTAATACCCCCATTTTGACCCTTTAGATGTATTGGCTTGTAATGTAAACATTGTATATACGTGATGTATGATTCCTAGTGTGGAGCTCAAGGCCAAGACCCCACTAGTGAACGCTTAGCCTGGTATTTCAAATTGTGCTATCCATGTGCTAGTAAGCCATGGGAATTGTAAAAACATGTAGATGATTATAATGCAAATAAAAATACCAAGGGGTTGGCTATGGATGCAACCAAATGAGGGGGCTATGTGTATCCACTAGGGAGAGATGAGGGGGTTGTGGGATTGAATCCTAGGCTGCCATATGTCACCTTGAGAACCCACCTTTGACTGTTATAGCTGTCATTTATTTCTGTTGTAAGGAAGTACTTCAGGAATCTACCCATGAGGGTGATGGACTATGGGCAGCCCTGAAATTCTTAAGACAGGGTATGGGCTCTGTTTGCTTGTCCCATATGTCACCCTACCTCATGGGAATTCGTTTTCCCTCATCCCCATTCGATGGTTAATCATGGAAGCTTAAGTTTTGGATGGAGGACGTAGGCCCAGCAGTGAAAGGAAACCATAAATCGTGACTGGGGAAGAAGCCGCGTTTGGAAGTCCCAAGATGGCCCAGGAAATCTGTGTGGACAGAGAAATCGTGACTGGGGAAGAAGCCACGTTTGGAAGTGCCAAGATGGCCCAGGAAATCTATCTGGACAAAGAAATCCGACAGGGTATCCATCGACTCAAACCTTGGGGCGAAATTGAGAGGGTTGGATGCCCAGAAATTCATAGGGAAACCCGGTTTTGGAAGCCCGAAAGGGCTGCGGCGGGACATAGCCATTCGGCCGCAACTATGCCCAGAAACCCATTGGGAGACCCGGATTTGATAATCGAAAACCCAGTTACGAAACAGAGCCTTTCGGTCGCACCCTGAGGAGATCCAAGCGTGGATGACAGAGCGAAAGAGAGAGCAGAGGTTGGAACCGCTTGATAAACCCTGTGAAGTTTGTTTGATGGAGTTTGAGAGTGTGAGACACCCATAAATTCATACGAAACCCTGATTCGGAAGCCCAAAAACCCATTTGCGGGATAAAGCCTTTCGACTGCAATGCTGAGGAGATCCAAGAACAGATCACAGTGGGAGAGAGACCGGGGGGGTTAGACTTCATGGTAGAGCTAGTGAAGGCTCATTCATCCTTGGTTTAGAAGTTGGGACCAACCATACCTGCCCAGGTCAACGCTGAGGGAAGGGGCAGCCGAGGGACTGTGTAGTAGAGAAGGGGACCTTACTTAGGCTGAGAGTGGAGGTGATAGGGGTGCCTGGACTGTCTGAAGCCAATTGGATAAGCCTGTAGCTCTGTGTTGAGCTCATTGAATTAGAAACCTTCTTCCCTGTCTCCCCACTTGCTTGACAGAGCCAGTTGGGTGTTGGTTGAGCTTGAATGATTGTGAAACCATGGTTGTGGGTAAACCTGGGTAGTTTTTCCTTAGTGGATACATAGCCCCAACTCGGGGGTGGTCTTTGAGTGCTGAAAGAATACAAGATGGGTAAAGACCTGTGGTTGGGTTGAAACGTTGCAGTCCATAGCCAGTTGCTTGGTGATTTCCCCTTAAAGATAAGTGTTCTCTGTGATTTATAACATGTTCATTCTGTGTTCTGAATGCTTAATTGTTCATGTTAATGGGAATGAAATGATTATCTTAAGTTAGTCAGCATAAGCCTGTGCATAGCATGAGAAGAGGACTAATTCCCTGTAGGTTGTTTCATCATTCTGCCTGGGAGAAATGTGCTGATGCATTCCCTTACATGTGTGTGGATAATGTTTCATTCAACTTTGTTTATTTAAGTATGAATATGCATCCATGTGTTTTTATTTGTATGAATTTGTTCATTGATGAATAGGGCTAAGTTTTGTTGAGGCCCAGGAGGTTCAGAATGTTCAGTCATGGCTTTGGGGAAGAAATAGACACCCCCCTGTTGTGTTCATGTTCCCTCTGTGGGTCAAATGAAGGGAGGGGCCATGACAAAGTGGATCAGAGCTTTTTACAGAGTGGTAAAGAGGTATGGATGAGGTTTGGGGAAACATTTTGGTCGGAAGAAGGCAAAATTTAGAGTTCTCAAGTGGCAGAGGATCATACAGTTGCATGGGGCTCACCGAGAGCTTTCCAACGATACCAAGTTTGCTAAAAATGGACTTAAGATGAGAAAGATATCGGCCTAAGAAGTTGGCAGTAACAGGGGTGTATGGTCGACTTCCGACTTTCGGAACCCGCAATGCGGATTGCGTATTGCGGAAGTCAGAGGCCTGATTTCTTCGGAGTTGCACGTTGTGGTTCCGACTTTCCGACTCCCGCAAGGCGGATCGCGGAATGCGGAAGTCGGAGGTGTAATTCTCCCGGAGTTGTGAATTTGGAGTTCCGACTTCCGACCCCTGCAAGCCGGATTGTGGATTGCGGAAGTCGGAGGATTAATTTTCTTGGAGTTGTGAATTTGGAGTTTTGACTTCCAACTCCCGCAAGCCGGATTGTGGATTGCGGAAGTCGGAGGAGTAATTTTCCCGGAGTTGTGAATTTGGGGTTCTGACTTCCTTCTCCCACATTGCGGATTACAGATTGCGGAAGTCAGAGAGGTGATTTCTTCGGAGTTGCGCGTTGGAGTTCCGACTTTCCGAATCCCACATGACGGATTGCGGATTGCAGAAGTCAGAGACGTGATTCGATGAAGTTGTGTATTCGGTGTTTCGACTTCCGACTCTCGCACTGCGGATTGCGGATTGCGGAAGTCGGAGGCGTAATTTTTCGACGCTGTGTATTTGGTGTTCCAACTTTCCGACTCCCGCATTGTGGATTGCGGAAGTCGGAGGTGTAATTCTCGAAGCTGTGAATTTAGAGTTCCGACTTCTGACTTCCGACTTGCGGATTGTGGATTGCGGACCTAAGTTATTGCGGCTTTGCGAAAGTGCATAGTTTGAAAAAAAAATTAGCAGGTTGATTCTAAGGAGCTCCCCCATCACCTCTAAAGGGCACCGAGGGGACCGGGGACGTTACATCTATATACTACAAAGATTGGTACCATTGTGGATACTATTTACGTAACTGCACCAATGGGTACCACACTAGATCTCTAGTTCTTGCAAGAGGCAAAATCTACTTGCCATTCTTTCTTCTCTGTACACCACTAGGCCTTTCTACGTGCCAATGATATGGGACCACTAACTAGTAAGCTGTACCATATGTTTCTGTATATCGATTTCACAGTCTAATTCTCCGTCCTCCTTGTTGATACTGCATGCTAGTCTGATATGTCTGAACTTGGACCTCCATCTTGTTAAAAGTATATGCCTGTAACTATGCCACATCCCTGTTTTCATAAAATTTGAGCAATGCTTTTCCTTATTGTTCTGTTCAAGTTGAATAAATAGGTTTAAAAGTGGATTGATTTAGTCTTCTTCCAGAATTACACTCTTTCAAGGTCGAAATAGTTTGTGTTGATATTGTTTTCCCAATAGCTTTGATTGTGGTACAGTTTCACCTCGTTGACACAGGATTATTTCCAAACACATGTATTTTAAATTACTGGTGCACCATACAGATGGAAAATCAAAACTGTATTAATTAATCATTAATGTGACCATGTAATCATTAATTATAATAGTTGTAAGGTGAGCTAGGTGGTTAGATGGCCTGATTTTCATAGGGTTCTACAAATGACACGATGTACAATGCATTTATCAGTGTTGTGGAACCCAAGAGTTACCAAAACGCTGAACAAACATTCATTACCTAATGTTGAGATCTCCACTCTTAACACCAGAAATTCAATACAACTGAGATGTATGTCCGACTGTATATTGAGTTGCTGGATCTTTGCCTTGTTGGGGGTCATCCAGGCTGAAACCCATAATTGTTGGTTGGTACTATTCAGTCAAAAAATCTTCTTTTGGGATCATTGGTTAAAGCCTGTATTTGCAGATTCAAGGTGACCAACTATATGAGATATACAGGAGTGGTATTTGTATATGTGGGTAGCCTACCATGGGCTCATATGTACTTTCTAGAGCACCCTATTAATGAATCATCATTCTCTCCATACATTGTGTGTTTCGTGTGTTTATTTCATGGGCATATATGATTCTAAAAATCGAACAAAACCTATATTGTAATCTCATTATGTTGTAAGGAATCACCATTTCTGACTACACTTTGTTTGTTGTAATTTGTTCAGACAAAACATAATCTTTATCTTGTAATGGATTTTATAAATGGTGGGCATCTCTTCTTTCAGCTTCAACGACAAGGGCTCTTCAGGTATCTTCTAATGCCTCAGCCATCTTTCATCGTGCCTTGCAGGGCTTGATGTTTATTTCTGTAATATGTGTAAATGTTTTGTGTTGTAGTGAGCATTTAGCCCGGGTATATGTTGCCGAAATCATTTCTGCTGTTTCATACCTTCATTAAAATGGGATCATACACCGAGATCTTAAACCTGAAAACATTCTTCTAGACTCTGAAGGCCATGTAAGTGGATGTGACCTGACTACATTATCTTATTAGGGTTGTTATTCCTTTCATGCATGGCAGTGAGGCAGACAGTTATGCATAGAAAAGGCAAATCAAATGCCTGTGCTTTTTTTCTTGTTATACCCCTGTCAATTCGAAGTCATGGAATCTTCTTGCTTGATATTCGTATGCCAATTTCAAAATATCACAGTTGCTAAACCCCATTCTCTAACATTTTAGGTCAAGTTGACTGATTTTGGGCTAGCAAAAGAAGTAGATGAATCAGGTCGATCCAATTCTATGTGTGGGACTACAGACTATATGGCACCTGAAATTATTCAAGCTGGAGGCCATAATAAAGCTGTTGATTGGTGGAGTGTTGGAATTTTACTGTATGAGATGCTCACTGGACAGGTAAGCATCTGTATATATGCAGAATTTAGGTGTCAGTGCGCATTGGTTAATTCACATCTGAGCATCAGCATTCGTTTGTTTTGCAGCCTCCCTTCACTGGTCACAACCGCCAGAAGGTACAAAATAAAATCATCAAGGACAGAATCAAATTTCCACCATTTCTGACCAGTGAAGCCCATTCATTGCTGAAAGGCGTACGTTTCCCATCTTTAATTCTTCAAAATCTTGCATTAATGTTAGTGTTTGTGTATATAATTATATCAGTTGGCATAAGTGTCTTGACTCTTGAGTATATTGCCTTCATTTAATGTGCAGCTGCTGCAGAAGGATCCAAGCAAGCGCCTAGGCTGTGGAGCAAGTGGGAGCGATGACATCAAAGGACACAAGTGGTTCAAATCAATTAGCTGGAAGAAACTGGAACCGCGGCAGATACAGCCAACATTTAAGCCTGATGTCAATGGGAATTGCTGCACCGCTAACTTTGATGGATGCTGGACCACCATGCCTCTTGATGATCCTGAACCGCCTTCAACTCCAAAAGCTGACCATGATCAACATCACTTCGCAGGTTACTCATATGTCCAACTCAATTGAACGAAGCATAAGCCTTCTTTACCCTTCTTTACCATTCAAGGGAATCCGCATCCAGCATAGAAGAAACTAAGATAATTGGAGATTAATTTATAATTTATCTTCCTTTTTAACTGTTTTGGAAAATGATGTAGAAATTTGATAAACTTACCATTCATTCATTCATTCTTATTGGGAGGAATATTTCCATCCTTATCCAAAATTAACCATTTATGATATGCAGCTTATTGAGTGTAATGAGATGTGTATTGTGAAATTAAATTGAAAAAAAATGGTTAAGATATAAGAAAATAAAAAATTATATAGAGGATCATAAAGATAAAATATTATAACATTATAATCTAATATAGATTAATTATATTCTCAATTATTAATTGCCGTTTGATATTATTGTTTTAACTTTTTTATTATTTGCTGTTTGATATTATTGTTTTAATTTTTTTATTAGTTTGAAGCAAGCGTATTTAATATTTCAAAATGTTTAAAGTGGTAATTAAAGTTTTAGTTTTTTTATTATTTTAATTTTTAGAGGATTTTTTCTAAATCTGAGTGATCCCATATCATTGAAAATGAAGATTACATAAATTGACAAAAAAATTAAAAATATATTCCTAATTCATGCATGGAAACTTCTCAAAAGCTAAGGAGGAAAGTTAAACATAGTTTGTGTCTTTTTGTTGATTTCCTTTCATCTTCTTCTTGTTGAGTCTTTCCTTCCACTATTGGAAATAGGGAGTTTCCATGTATACACCCATGCATGGGCCTCTTGCTTTGTAATATTAAAGATGACATTACATTTAGACATACATTCCAATGTTTCATATTACATTATATTCACAATATACAATATATGTTTTTACATGAGCTTCCAATTTTCTTCCAATTTTTCATTTCAATTTTGTTTTCAAAGGCATGGACTTTGCTCCTCGTACCTCTTGTTTAAGCAATGTTTTTTTTTTGGATTAAGATGGACTTATGTTGATTTATAATTAAAATTAATTATGTTTAGAAATATTAGGGAAGACTCGATTCCTTAAAACTTTGGATAGGAGTCTTCCCTTAAAGAGTTCAAGTATGCATATGAACTATGTGATCTATTTTCCATCTTTATGAAAATACAAAAATAGAACACAGTAAAAAGATACACCTAAATTCTTCACACAACACGAATATAATATGGTAACTATTAATTTGCCTGTGGTTCTTTCACAAGTTGGCATCCACCTTGATATAGGTATGGCACCCTCATTAATCTATGTAGAACTTTCTTGAGCTCCCAAAGGTAATTTCTTGAGCAATAGAATATTTTGATTCTTTTTCCACGTCTTTAACATTTTGGCTCCTTAAAATAGTTATCTCAAGCTGCCAACAACCCTCCACTAACTTCTAACCTTGTCATCTTGTTTTTTGACAACCTCCTCATTGGCAACACCATCACCAACTCCACTATCATTGATACCTTACTCATCTACAACTTGCTTCTTGATTCTCTATAATATTCAACTTGTTTGTTGTTTTCACTTGGCAACAACTTGCTTTGCTGACAAGACCATCATCAATACCAACATTTTTCTTGTCAACCATTCCCCCAAGTCCTATTGCTCGATCCCATTGAACCATCTATTATGCCTTGGAATTAATCATTTTATTCTTAACTCATGAGCCTCTTCTTTGCATTCCAATCCAAATTTCAAATTAGATCTATCTTGGAGGCTTTTGGTCCTCAAGAATTTATCGAGATTGAATAAAAAGAGGAAACATATCCTCTACCTCCCCTGGTTGGTACCACTTTTCCTTTGCAGGAACTTTGCATTTGAAATCAATCCTTGCTTGGATTTGTAGGTCTCTTAATGCAACCTTGAAGCCACCTCGAAAGCTTCCTTTTCACTATGGTTTCCTTCTTCGTCTCAATGTAAGGATTTGGTACTAAGTCTTCAACCATAGGTGAAATTGGTGAACTGCCTCTTCTTCCTCAAGCATGGAGGATACAAAATGTTTTAGATTCTCTATATTGATAACATAATATATGCCTTTATATGGAGGCAAATTTTGTTCGAAAGTATTTTCATCAACTTGCTATAGATTCTCAAATGGAAGATACCAAATAGGCTAAACTTCTTTTTTGGGAATTGTAGTTGTTTCTTGCTAAGGTGTAGCCAAATCATATCTCCCTCTTAAATTGATGAGATGCTCTATATTTATCATGCATCTCCTTGTACCTTTTTTGTGTTCCTTGGAATTGATTTTCCACTTTCTTGGGAACCCACTAAATCTTATTTGCAAACATAGTAACTATTTCTTGTCCATTGCCACATTTCAATAGTTGGTTTTTAGTTTCTTGGGAAATGAAACTTCATGGCATGTTCAAGGAAAAAACTCCAAGCATCTCTAAAAAGGGGATTTATTGATGGATTTATGGACAACCTAATTATTGTACTATTGAATGTAAGAAATACTCTCATCCCAACTTTTAGGATGCTTCTTGTTAAAGACCCTCAACAAATGAATTACGTTTTTTTTTGCACTTTTCAATGTTGTATCGATTGTACCTCACAATCCCTTGTGGAAATGGCTTAGAAATATACACATTTAAAATGATGTCATGTAGTCCAAAATTTACCCATATATGATGGAAAAATAATTTGTTTGTTGTCTTGGTTAGTAACAACTTTCTAGAAAGGAAACAATCATAAGCACTTTTCTCTAATACTAACAATAAATTTTAAGTTTGTATTTTCAAATCAATTATCAATGGATTTCAATGTTGGCCAGTGTTCTCGTTGTTCAATTATATTGGTTTGCATTACCTCTTTTCTCATGGCTATGATGGGGGGCACTGGGGCATGAGTAATGTTGGGTCCTCCCCCTCTTATTCCTTCCCCTCTAATGCATTGAACTTGTCCTAGTAGACGCTACACCAAAGAAGGAGGCCTCCTCTTGCATGACCCCTTAGCGATTCATGAAGATTGAAGCTTGATGAAATCTTGATTTGTTATCCCTTTGAAATCTCCTCTGAGGAAGGCCAATCTATTCTCTAAATGGGCATTGATAGCTAGTGCATGGGGATTTGACCCTCTCCTCACTTAATGGATCTCTAGTTATAAAATCATTGGCCTCCTCTCATCAAAGGAAAACTACAAACCCTCAGCTATGGCTGGGGTTTCTATGCCTTTCTTTTCGAGTTGAAGGAAGATTGAGACATTATCTTTTGAAGTCGCCCAATCATGGGATTATGAGAATGTACCTCAACCATAACTTGGCTAATCTTGCTAATACTTAAAATACCAACTAGAAATGTTTGATGATATTTTTTTTAAATATTCAAAGTTATAATGATTTTATCTAGTTTTTGGTGTTTTTTCCAGTAAAATAATTTTATCCTATTGAAATTGGGTGAATCAGTTTAAGAAAAAATGGACTTTAGCTAATCAATTTTTGAAAAGAAAAAGAAAGGTATCCCAATGTTGAAATATATCCCCTACAATTTTCCTTGACTATTGGTCCCTTGATTTCAACCCTAAACTAGACATCCCCACCACTCTTTGGTGTTGGTGTGGTTTCTGTGTCTCCTCCTCAAATTCTTGGATTCGATAAATCATTGGTGTATATTGGTAACTCCACAAGGAGATTCATATATTGAGACAAACCAAAAGTAGGGAAATTTTCTTGCACTAGGGTTTGCATAGAAGTTAATCTAAAGAAAGGTTTATCGAGAGTGGTAAGCTTGATCTCATTTCAATAAACCACAATAAAAAGAGAAACAAGTTCCTTCCAAGCCCTTGTCAAGGGGAAACAATCTTTGGGCCCTAAAATACCAACAACAAAAACCAAGAAGATCCCCCCCCAAAGTCAAAACAGGTTCAAAATCCTCATCCCATAAGAGAATGAAGGAGAAGGGACTATCTTGAAAATGGCGCCATCAATGTCCATTGACCCAATGCTAGGCCTACAACCCTCTTCAAGCCTTGTGGAGGCCTCATGTCCATCTTCTCAACAACCTTTCGAAGAACATGTTACACTAGCCAACCCCTTTCTTGAACCGTCACCCCTTGGATGCTTGCATAAATCTTGACTCCAGAGGCTCTAGAATCACAATAAGAGGCACCAAAGATATTTTCCCCTCAACCTTCAACCATCATTCTCACCCGCAAAAATGATAATCAAATCCAAGAGGAAGAAAACATGTTAGATCCAAAATCCTAGAAAAAACCAAGGCATAAATCCAACAAGGAAAAATGGTAGGAAGAAGCAAACAAAGTAGAGGCTTTGGGGGTGGAAGAAACACTCTAAGGATTCTTTAGTAGTGGTAGTAACCCTCCAATCCAAGAAATGAAATACATCTAGAATTGTAGGGGGGTGCGTAGCAAGAAGAAACAAGAAGCGGTTCATAACTTGGTCTAGAATGAAATGTCAAAGGTAATCCTTCTCCAAGTAACCAATATAGAAGAAGGTTATCTCCTCTCAATCCTTAACACATTTTGGGAGAAGAGTAATGGAACCACTATTAAATCCCAAGGATCATTGGGAGGAATCTACACCATTTAGGATCCAAAAGACAGAGAATTAATAACAGATAGAAATCCCCTCATTGTCTTTACACAACTCTACAAGTGAAATCCATTGGGAATCAGGTACACTTTTTTTATATATAATTATACTCCTAACTACTATCAAGATGAAATATAATGTTGGGAGTACCTTAGGAATTATGGAGATAATTTCCCTCACACTCATAAAATTCTTACTGAAGTCTTGAATTTGATTCTTAACCGTATGGACTTATATATCCATGATCCTATTGGAGAGAGCGTCAAATATCTCATAGTAGATGTGGACATTGATAACCTTAAGACCATTAGAGGTTGGTTTACATGGAATAATAGAAGGTTGGGACTAAGGTACATTGTATAGAGGTTATACTACGTTCTGGTCCATAGCTCCTTCCTCTTGGAAAATGTTCATATTTCTTTCTCAATTATCCCTTACTCTAACTCTAACCACAACTCATTCCTCTTTGCTCTGGATGAGAAAGAGGAACATGGCCTAGTCCCTCTTAAGTTTTATCCCACCTAGCCATATCACTAACCTGCTTGGGAAAATATTCAAGAATCCTGGTCTACTCGATCCATGGCTCCCTTCCTTTTTCCAAGAGAAATAATTAGAGTAGTTATACAATGGTTATAAAGGCACAGGATCACTTCTCCCTTATTTTTTCTTAAAAATAAATAGAATAATGCCTCCAAAATCTCTCATCCATCCAACATTCAATGGAAAATGAAGATATCGCGAAGGATATGAAGGACATGGACGTAAATGCAACATGATCTATTCTAAAATATAAAAGGGAGTAGGATGAACATTGGAGATTAAAGTATTGTGGCATTTGGCCCAAAGCATGTGATTAAAACACCTTTTTTTCCACAAATAGGCTAGTGCTATGAACATCACATCTTTGAGATTGACCTCCCTAATGGTGATTGTGTGGCATCATTTGAAAAACTTCTTGAGGCAACACATGATCACTGTAAACCCGTTGATGCCTCGAATATCGCTGCATCAATCAACAAGGGATTCTCCCCAGTAAGCGATCCCAACTAGATCGCCCACCGTTTGGTGTGGGGAATCCGTCCGGTTAACGGTTTCGGCTACCGTAAGTTTTAAAGATTTGTTTGTATTACCGGTTGCGGCCCAATCCACCGATTATGTATTTTGTATTTATTATGATATGCACGTGCCCTAAATTAAATGCATGTGGTAAACAAATCTATGCTAATCTAATTTAAATCTAAATTATCCTATCCTTATAAGGAGCATATTTAAAGAATGGGTAATAGATTGAAAACACACCCAATAATTCCAAAGATAGCTGTTAAATTGGAAGGAGCATTTACGGCAGAAATAAAGATTATCCAAGATAGCTTAGATAAAGATAAACATTCAATCACCCATTTAACACAGAAATTTTGCAAATGAAATGAAACCATTCATAGCAGAGAATTAATTCACAATATCCAGGAAAGATCTCACAGGAAATGTATGAAAACGCAAAAATAGTTCAACAATTATCCAACAAGACTCCAAGCAAAGTGCCGTGCCAGCTTCCATAGGCCAAAACGATTTTTCTTATTCGTGTAGTAGAAATAGTTCATTTACAAGACAAAAAACCTTTCACCTGCCAAAAGTCCCTGCTGCCTTCCTCTAATCAGCTTTATATAGCTTTACAAAATGTGCCAAGAGTTGCCACCTATACCCTAACCGTTTCTATTCCTCTAATTTGTCTTGTAGTGTTATTACAAAAAGAGAAATATCTCAAATAAATTTACAAAAATCGGGAGCACAAGTCATTTTAATATTACAAAGGTATACGCATAAACTATCAACCCAAGAGACACGTTGGCGAATGTAAGCTATCCCTGAGCTGGTGCTTTGGGCGACTTAGGCGCTTTTGGGACCGCTGGGGCTTCTTCCATCACTAATGCAACAGCTGGGCCACTTTCTGATGTGGAAACTTGATTGGATGCCAATGCCCTATCTACCTCTACAATATAATTTCCCCACTGATTTGTTTCTTTTACTATATTTATTCCAACTAGGGGAATCATAAATCTAAGGGACACTCTTTGCTTGATGAGTTCTTCTACTAAAATAGTTATTTCTGCCATTGTGGCCTTGAGACTTTCTTCTAGGTGGTGCTTATGAATAGTTGCTTCGCTGATAAATTGGTGCAGGTCTTTTGAAGTCAAGACATCTAGCTTCTGCACATATTCATTTTCTGCCTTGAGTTCCTCACTTAGCTTAGATAAAGGTTGTGCTTTAGCTGGGAATTCTTCTAAATTTTGAGGCATGGCTATCTGACAACTTTCTTGTGTGGCTCGTATTTGGGAATACAAATTCTTGCACCGCTCATAAGTAGCTAAGGTCACAGTGGCCAACCTTACTCCGCAATCCTTAGAATAATCTAGGGTGCGTATATCTGCCCTGTACTCAACAACAGACTTAAGGGGAAGATTAGCTGGGAACTCTGACCTCCCTTCCCTCCATTCAATGTGTTTTTTAATCTCTCCACTGATGCATGTGTGCTTCTTCTTGACCCGAGTAGCTTCGACATTGATTTCCTTAACCTGGGCCATTATTGCTTTTAGCTTGTATATTTCCTCTGATAGGAGTTCTTGTACGCCATAGGTCTCTCTTAGTATTTCGCAGGCTTGCTCGTGGAAGGGGCTAATGTCTCCCATTTTGCTATTTTCCAGCTTTAACTGTTGTTCTAACAATTCGTTGCCTCCTTGTAACTTTTCAATGTGTTCTTTCAGGTCGACGATCTCTTGAATGTTGTCAACCTTCTCTGATTCAAGCCTCAGATTTTTTCCTTCAAGCTCTCCATTTTCTTCCTCTAACATCCTTACTTGTATTGCTAGGGCCCTCCTGTCAGCTTCCAATTGTTGGAGAATTTCATTTAACTCTTCCTTCTGAGATGTGAGAGCATCATTCCTCTCGATCATCAAATTTGTATAGTTCTGCTCTTTGACTAAAGCTTCCTGCAACTGATGTGCCTTCTCCTTTTCTTCACTCAATTTATCTCCTAGTAGGTTAACATTGTCTGCAGTTGCTATAACCGTGGCTACGGAGATGGATGCCAAGAGTTTAGCAGCCTCTTCTATGTTCCGCATGACTGTGGTCTCGTTTGTAGTGATGATGTCTGGCCGAAAAGGTCTTTTCAATTTGGAACCTGTCTCTTTGACAATGGTTTTCCTTTTCTTGTTGTAAGCAAAATTTTCCCAATTAGAGACTGTACTGCCTTTGTAGGGTGTAAAAGGGACAATGGGGACACTCTTATGGGGGAACCCATATCTAAGTTTTGTAGGTCTGGGATTTTGGGACAACATCCTCTTGGGATTTCTTTTCTTCTTCTTCTTTCCTTCATGCTTCTTCCTCCTGTTCCCTTCTTAATGTATCATCTTGTTCCCGCTTCGCATTACTTTCCAATCTAATTCTCTCTTCTTCTTCTTGCCTCTTTGCCTCGGCTTCGGCTGCTTGAATTCTCAAGTTCTCTTCTTCTATGCGTTTATCTTCTTGGATTTTCTTTGCTTGTCCAAGAGCCTTTGTTCTTCTTTCAAGAAAGCCTCAGCAGTCTCCACGGTACCCTTTTCTCGCTGTGGGCCTATTTTCCCCACAACATTAGAGCTCGAGCCGGCCCCTCCTTTTTCCATTTGACAGATCTGTAACTCGGTCATATTGTTGATCCCCCTATATGCTTCCTCCCGTTGATCATAAAAGTTGGCATACTCACAAGGAGTGGAGAGTTCGTTGCAATGCTGTGCAATTTTGCCTTGTCGATCATTCCTGTGAAAAATATTTTCTCCAAAATGAAAGCTTCTCAACTCTGCAACAAAATCTTTCACAGTTGCAATTCCTAAGAACTTGTAGACCCCGAAATAGAAGGGTAAGGGTAGAAAAGTAGCTTTCTTGGCCTTATACAGGGTATTACCCATTCCATCAATGAATACCTGCCTTACCATCTCCTTGTGGACTATATAATCCGTAGCGTACCTAGGTAGAATATACGGGGATTTGGAACCTCCGTACATTCTTATGTAGGTGCCGTCTAGCGAAAAATAGAAATCACCATATTTCTCCAAAGCTTCCATGACGTTTTCAGATAGGCAGTTGGGTTCTTCATTAAATATCAATTCATATAGGGTCATGATGAACTCCTCGCAAATGAGTTTGTAATCCCTCTTGTAGTTTTGAGCCCAGAAGATTTTGTAGGTAATGAACATTGAGCCATCTGCCGAGTTCCATATGCATCCCAACTTGTGGAAGGGATATTTCGCCACAACACAATCTATCAGGTAAGAAGCCATATAAAACTCTGCCTTCCTCTCCACCAACCCTTCTTGTTCCATTGTTATAGCCGATGACAGACTGTCTGAGATGATATCAGCCCAGTTGAAGATTGTCCCTTTGAAGGCTACATAGTGGATGATAGGGACCCATTGTAGCATAAACATTGTCCCATCAGGTCTCCCGAAGATTCTGCTTAACATGAGAGCGATCAGTCTGAAAGGGGGTCTCAGGTTCAACACCTCATACTCCTCACTATCTTTCCTTCTGATTTTCTTGCCTGAAATTAAAAGCCTCCTTGCCATATCTAGGTTGTCCATCTGGATCCCTTCCAACCATGCATCATCAAGCCGCTGCTGTGCTTTGGGTAACTTGTAAGCCATTGAGATATAAGATGGGTGAAATGAGGCGAAAGCCTTTCCTGTGCTATCTACTATAACTCTTGTCTCGGTGTTCGCATGCTGCAACACCCATTCGATTACTTCTTAGCACGAGAAAAGTTCTGGACACGTGGCCGCCTTGGATATACAGGAATTTTAGATGTTCTGGTATAAACATTCCTCCTCAAGAAGAGCTTCAGGGAAGTCCTGATCTCTTATCATGCGGTAGACATCTCCCCACTTTATTTATGGAGGCACACCTGTGGTGCACTTGGTATCCTGGAACGTTGTTTCTATTCTTGTACTTTTGTCGACTGCTTTCGATTTTCTCTTGCCACCTTTAGCCATTTTGAAAATACTATTCAACAATTAAACATGAATAAGCATGCATGACATGATGCTAACAACCCAAACTAGTGTCTCTTTGATAATAGCTCAATGTCAACCAAAACTCCTAACTTCTGTTTGATCATTATTTCTTTCTCATACCAGTTTATAATCTTGTGAAAACATTAATTTAGTTATCTCTGCAGTTGTTATTGTAATTAGGGACCATGACGGCAAATAGACATGGGTTGGTCTAGGTACCTTTAATGCCTAAGAGACAAAACATAGACCGGACTGAAAGCGCGGAAAGGCGTAAATTCTATAGCTGCGAAACGCTTATAACTCGGTGCAAGAATGGGCAGGTTTGGTCTAATAGGTGGCTCTTTACGTCGAGCAGAGGCGACACTTTCTAACAATTAAGCTGTGGGAGTCTTGATGCTCTGGGGACTTTTATGTCCATGCTTAGGGCGTTAAAACTGTCTGAGTCGGGTGGTCATGAGTGTGTAGGAGGGCAATGGGTTACTCCCTTGGTCAATGGCAAACCAACTAAGTGTTTCTAAGGAATGAAGGGTCCGAGGAAAGGATTCCTAAATTCGCTCCCATTATATATCATAATGGCCGAAGCCTTAGGTCGATCCGTAGAAGTGGCCACATACTTTGACTTCCTACTAGAGCCTCCATCATAATTTCTCAAAAGCTACAAAAAATATATATATTCTTTTCTAGAAGCATCTAGGGGGATTGTAAATAAGACCAAAAGAAAATTGTATGGATGAAACACGTCAACATGTACATTTGTTAGTATCACCAGGCTCTTGGAATTTTCACTAGAACTAGATTGGGCCTCCTTCAAATACCTTGGTATACCAATCTTATTGAAATCCTCTAGGGAAACTGAGTGGATCCTAATCCTTCAAAAAATCACATCTAAAATGGTGATATTGGGATCTCAATGGATAAACCCCCAAGGAAGGTTAGTACTCATGGCAATTCTTTTCCAAAATTAGTAGGTATATTCTATTAAAATATACAATAAAGATACAACCAACCCCATTGTATCCCACCTCAAGGGAAATTAGTATAAAATGGGTTAAAAATATGTTAATACTATTGACATGAACCCCACAAAAAATTACAATGACGTTTTGAGTTGTTTTATTTTGATATGAACCCATATCCCAACTATGAACATAACAAAAATAATTAGGAACAAAGTCCAACAAGCTAACATAGGAGATACTCTCCATGCTACTTAACCTAACTGAGTTTAAATTTCTCCTCTTTATAATCATAAAGGAAAATATAAAAACATGAGAACTGAGATTAAACTTGTAGCACCTCGTCTTCAAGTTTTGAATTTGAATTTACATATGATAAAGGATGGGTTGGATTCTACATGAATCTCTAAAACCAGGATTTAATCTTTGGGTTTCTACTCCTACCTCTGTCCCATTGCCTCCATGTTACATAAAAGTTTTACTAGAGCTTCATATTTATGATCTAGGAATCCAAGTTGTCAAGTATAACTTTCTATTGAAATCCTACCTATTCAATGACTTGTGCCACAATATATTTGGTCTACCAATATACATTAGTTTGTTGAAGGTACTTAGCCTCTCTATTGTGTGAGAAGCTAATATCTAGAATCCACGTCACATGCTTAACATCAATTTCCCTCTAAATGAATGTTTCCTTATCCCTCTATGACCTTCTTCTCTATTTTATCCACCTTGAATTTAATATGAGGAGGAAATATCTTGTGATACTACAACTCTATTGGCTGTGCCTCCAATTACGCTTTGGTGTGATTGTTGGATGAGCTATTTTAAAATATTCCTCTTCTTGGGTCTACTTCTACGACCAGGATTATAGGTTTTCCATCTCCCCTAGCCCTTCTTCCTTGTCCATCCCACTGCTCATGCTACAAAACATAGGGTACTTATATCTAAGGTTATGAGGAGAATATCAGATAATGGGATCTCACCAAAAGGGAGTAAAATACCTAAGAACAAATGCAGGTATAACACCTCAATCTCTCTACCATATAAGTTTCCAGTGAACCCTATCCTTCTACTTTGTCTTTGTCCTTGGTTTCCTCGCGACTAGAGAGAATGTTGGAGCCCTCTAAGCTAAATCTCTCCCATCCAACCACAAATATTTTGAATGAATTGGAGGAACGAGAATCAAGATCCATTGATATAAATAAGAATGGACAAAACCAATTTGGGAGGTCATAATTGTAACTTCTTTTGAAATCATTATTGGAATAGATTGGTACCTACAATCCTCTCCTTTATCATGAAACGTTATGGTATCTAATATAAGATTCATATCAATCAAATTGTTTGAAGGATTGAGGGGGTGGCCTAAGGTAACCCCCCCTTGTCCTTCTGCCCCCCTCCTCACACACATCCCCATAATGTCATCCATGTGGTAGCTACAAACGAAGGGTATAGTTGTGAGTGTTGTATGTCATAGATGTTGTTTTTCAGAATTTACTTCAATTTGATCTAGGATCTTAACTGAGAGAACAACATGTACAACATATCAATCATAGACACAATAATGCAAGCACACAAGAGACACAGAGTTTCACCGGGGAAAACCAAGAAGGTGAAAAACCCCACAACTTCCTTAGAGATAGATAGAGCAATGATACAACCCAAGTACAAGAGATAGTCCTCCTAGCAACAACTTCTCCTCCTCCACTAGTGCGCCACTCTCCAATGAGTGTGTGAGTGAGAAGTGAATGATCAAATAGAGTCCCTCCTACACTCTATTTATACTTGACTTGACTTGCTTAATAAACTTTACTAGGTCGACCTTAACTTAACCACATAACATAATGCTGACAGGGACGACCCCCAATAGGGTGGTCTAATAACCCTTTACTCACATGACTCATACAGGGCTGACCCCATCAATGTGGTCTAATAACCCATCAAGTATAAGTTACGACACTTACAATATAAATAACGACACTTCCGTATAGAGGAATAATAACATCTCTATAGGAATACAAACACTTCCGTATAGAGGAATAATAACATCTCTATAGGAATACAATATACATAGCTGAAATACATTCCGAAGTTACAATTACATCAACACTCCCTCTTAACTAGGAAGGTATTTCTCAACACATGTCTTCTAGCACAAGTCTTCTTCTCTGGATCATCGTCACTGGATCATCAACATCGAATCATCGTCATCATCACTGCTGTTGCTATCTCAATCAATCTCTGAACTACTCGTCCTATGAAGTTCTACAGAGCCAACCCTTTTTCATGCTGGATGTAGGCCCACCACCTGTAGGTCTTCATCACCAATGGTCATACTGGGGATCCTAGGACTAATTACGTGCGTCAACAAAACCTTGAAAGAGCATCCTAGGCCTTTTACGAGCACACGGCTCAACCTCTCAGATCTCCCAGGATCTTTTACATGTGACTGTCACAAAACCTTAAAAGAGTGTCTTGCCCAGCAAGATCTCTAAAGACCATCCGAGGCCTTTTATGTGTCTAGCACAACCTGTCCGGATCTCCAGGACTTATTACATGTGACCCCTACCACACAACCTTAAAAGAGTGTCTTGCCAAGCAATATCTCTAAAGAGCATCTAAGGCCTTTTACGTGACTAGCACAACATATCCAGATCTCTAGGGCTTATTACATGTGGTCCCCACAAAACCTTAAAAGAGTGTCTTGACAAGCAAGATCTCTAAAGAGCATCTAAGGCTTTTTACGTGACTAGCACAACCTGTCCAGATCTCCAGGACTTATTACATGTGGTCTAGCAAAACCTTAAAAGAGTGTCTTGCTAAGCAAGATCTCTAAAGAGCATCTGAGGCTTTTTACGTGACTAGCACAACTTGTCTAGATCTCCAGGACGTATTACATGCTACCCTTGCACAACCTATCCACGGCCACAGAGTATCAACCTGATACTCACCATACATCATCCTGATGTACATCATCACATGATCAACCTGATCATCATCATAGCATCATCCTGATGCATATCATCTGGAGGAACATCTTGAAGCTCGTCATCCATGATCATCCTGATCATCATCATAGCATCATCCTTATGCATATCATCATACATGATCCACCTGATCATACAATGTATCCACCTGATACATATACAAATACATGATCCACCTGATACATATACAAATACATGATCCACTTGATCATGCAATGTATCCACCTGATACATATACAAATACATGATCCACCTGATCATACAATGTATCCACCTGATACATATACAAATACATGATCCACCTGATACATATATAAATCCATGATCCAACTGATCATATCAAGCATCCAACATGATGCATATACAAATAGTAACTAGAGCATCGTCATGATGCTCATCATCCAGCGCTTACATCCACAGCCATGGGAAGGATCCTCCTCTCATCATGCTTGGAATGGATCCTACAAATGTGTCCATCACTTCTTCTCGAAGTGTCGTCAATCTGAAGAACACCAAGCCTCTCTCTGAAGTACTCAAACTTCACTCTGGCTAGTGGTTTCATCAACACATCTGCAATCTGCTCATCCATCGCAACATACAAGATCTTCACTACTCCTCTCTGCACCATATCCCTGTTATAGTGATACTTGATCTCAATGTGCTTCGACCTGTCATGGAACACCGAGTTCTCAGACAGCTTCACACAACTCTGGTTGTCACAAAAGATACCAGTAGCCTCCAACGGGAGATCAAATAACTCGGACAGTAGCTTCCAGAGCCATACTGCCTCACAAATAGCCGAACATGCTGCAACATACTCTGCCTCGGCTATACTCAGTGCTACGCAGGATTGCTTCCTGCTAAACCAAGAGATCACACCTAATCCCATACTGAAGCAGCACCCAGATATGCTCTTCCTATCTGCAGGATTACCTTCCCAGTCTGAATCAACATAACCCTGCAGGTTAAACTTTTGATTCGCATCATACTTGAGCCCATAATCAATTGTACCCTTCAGGTACCTCAGAATATGCTTTACAGCAACCAGGTGAACACCTATGGGATCCGTCAGGAACTGGCTCAATGTGTTCACCGCAAAGCAAATATCTGGTCTAGTATTCATCAGGTACATCAAAGACCCAATCATTTGACGATACATAATGATGTCAACCAGATCAGATGAAGCATCACACAGAAGCTTCAAGTTCGATGCCATAGGTGTGGCCATGGCCTTGCAGTCCATCATCCCGAACCTCTTCAGGATCTCTACTGCATGCTTCCCTTGTCCAAGGAAGATTCCATCTGCACTCTTCCACACCTCCATGCCTAGAAAATAGTGCATCATCCCCAAGTCCTTCATCTCGAACTCGGCAGCAAGCTTCCTCTTAGTATCGGCAATCAACCCATCCTCACCTGTTACAAACAGATCATCCACATACAAAAGTGGTATCACAATATTTCCTTCCTCACCCTTGTAGTAAAAGTTGGAATATGCTTTACTCTTGGTAAAGCCCAAACTGGATAGAAAGCTGTCTATCCTACCATACCAAGTCCTAGGAGCTTGCTTCAAGCCATACAAGGCTTTCTTCAGTCTGCACACATATGACTCCCTGTCATGTGTCTCAAAACCAAGTGGCTGCTCCACATACACTTCCTCTTAGACTACACCATTCAAGAAAGCTGTCTTGACATCCATCTGGTGTATCTTCCATTTCATCACTGCAGCCAGGGCAAGTATTGATCTGATGGAAGTGTACCTGGCTACAGAAGCAAAAATCTCTTCATAGTCTATCCCCTCTTTCTGGGAGAAAACACGAGCTAAAAATCTCGCTTTGTATTTCTCTATGCTACCATTTGCAGCATGCTTGATCTTGTAGATCCATTTGGAAGTCACAACAGACTTCCCTTCAGGTCTTGGGACTGCATCCCAAACATCATTCTTCATGATCGACTGGTACTCCTCGATCATGGCGTTCTTCCCGAATCCTGGGAACTTCAATCTCTTCAATCTCTTCAATAGATAACTTTTTTGTTGAACAAATGTTGTAGTCCTTCTTTTGTAGGTGATGGTATACGATCTTTCCTACAAAACAAGTTAAATTGCATGATTAGAAAACATCTCATAGTTTTCAGAACAAATTCTTACACATAAATAAATATGTCATACAGTCATGCAATTATCTTATCCAATGCTTCAATACAACATTTATCCATATCCCGTAACTTTCTAGATGCCTTCCAATTTCTACTAGAACATTGTTAAGAGTGTGCACAACTCCCAACATGTCAGCAAAGAGGTTTCATTCTAGATAAGTAGCAATGGAATGTTGTACAGTTCCATAGGCCACTTACCCATCAAATGCATATTAGTATTATACTGTTCATTAATGCAATTATTCTAATATGCACAATACACAACCTAAGTCTAGGAACATAAGTGTATACATCGTTGAACAATATTAATCAAATATACAAGAAATGAAAATTTAAATATTTATCTTTGTTTGTTGCTGTTGGGTTGACTCCCTCTCAGTCTTTGCTTCCTTTCTGCAACTCCATTCTGATGTGGATTGTGAGAAGTGGTCAAATCCCTCTGAATGTCTGCATCCTTGCAGAAACTACTGGAGTGTGATCTTTGCTTCCTGGATTACCTGTCCTTGAACTCATATCCATCCTCGATCACTATGCATGCTTACTAGTATCATCATTGTGTTACACTCGAGATCTCATACATAATCATACATTCATTAGTATAATCTCAATACTATCAAAACACAATAATCTTAAACATGTATAGTCATGATCATTTCAAACACAGATAATAAGCATTAGCATTCAATGTTTTAGGGAAGACTTCTCTTACTCATGCATATTCATATTTGACCAAAGGACTTTTCTAGTTAGTCATATCATCAATAAAGGTAAGAGACAAAATATGCATAAACCCTTGATTACTTACATTTCTAACTTCATGAATAATCATTATCAACCATACAACAGTATAAGATCCTAACACAAGGTAGGATTCTAACTTGATATAGGAAAAACATACCTGGTTATCATATTTGCTAGTTATGTCTAGCAATGTCTTCTTGTTCTCTTTAATGACTTGTGCTAGTAACCTGCATATCTCATAGGTTAATCATTATAGAACCAAGTTATACATACCTCGTAAGTAGATCTTCTATGTGATCCATGACAATGGATGAATCTTTGTCTTCATGTCAACATGGTCATATGTTCTTGAACTAGAACATGATTTATCTTTCTTGATGTACCTTTTATGTTAGCGGACAACATCAACCTCATACAACACCACAATGCATTAGTACAATCTTAAGTGTCAAAACCCTAATCAATGAATATTTGCATTCATAATTTTATTAAGGTGATACGACAAGTCTAAAGTTAATCAAGATTGTACTAACCTTAATGAAGACAAACATACCATAAACTTAATCATGAACAGATCTCGAAACATTCCTGGATAAGTCATACCTGTCGAGATTGCTTGTAATCTTCTTATGTAAGGCCTTAGCCTTATCTCCCTCTGAAACTGGAACTTCTTCACTTATGCAGGTGACCAATCCATTCTCTTCTAGGATTAACCCAATCCACTTGATTTGTAGAAACTGGATCTGGAGCTGGATTAGGGTTTGTCAAGGAAACCCTAAAAATTCAAACTTTTGAAATGATAGAAAGATGTGCCTTGATGAGCTAGTCAAGCTGGTATACTCAGAATTTGAAAACTGCAAAGTTTCACCCCTCAAAATTTCCTTTGAAAATTCCGGATCTTCTAGACAGAATCCCGAACTAGGGTTTGATAAAGCCCACCCTTCTTCCCAACCAAAAGGTTCTATCCAAAGCTCTAAACTTTGATTTTTCTGAGGAGCTTCCAACCGTGGTCATAGACTTCAAAAATTCCAACTTTTGCAGAAGCCCTAATTTTTCACCTTTCCGATCAAAGTCCCGAACTAGGGTTTGATCAAGCTTGGCCTTCTGCCCAACCAAAAAATTCGATCTTGATCTCTAAATTTTGATTTTGATGAAGAGCATCCAACCGTGGTCTCCGATACAAAAATTCCAACATTCTCCGAAACCCTAAATTCCCGGAGCCATGAATCAAGGTGCTCAAAATCCAATTATGTTTTGACAAAAATATGCACCTTATTGTTTCTGGTGTAACTCAGAAATTTCAGATCTAAAGGGTCTGAAAATTCTTCCTGTGGTAGCCTGACCTATTATCTTTCCAACCCCACAGGTCTGACCTCAATTGGATTCTCTGAGAGATATTTATGCCAAGTGTCGCAACGTGACCTGTTTATGGGATAAAACATGAGAGCAAACTTGTATGGTGTGCCACGTGTCACTGGTTCAGTTTCGACCTCTAAAAAAACTTACCTGAGAAAGTAAAGTCCATGCGCTATCTGTCACGTTTTACGAAATTTCATTTGGATCTTCCTAGCCCAAGTTATGACCTTTTTTCCTAGGTCACTTGTTTATGACTGAGATCTGGAAGAGGCAGAAACCCTAGATTGTACTGATCATAACTCACAAAGTAAAACGGATTAGAAGTTGTTCTTCTGACAAAAGGTACATGGGGATGTTATATACGACCTGTAAAGGTTTCAGATCCTGAACCTTCGCCAAAATGTATTTATAGTGAAAGTTCTACAATGAATGGTTTTTTCTATATCAAGCCCTAGCTTCGCAAGTGCAACAAGTGTCATAAATGCCATATCATGCTTTCTTTCAGGATAGCTCTGATACCATGTTAGTTTTTCAGAATTTACTTCAATCTGATCTAGGATCTTAACTGAGAGAACAACATGCACAACATATCAATCATAGACACAATAATGCAAGCACACAAGAGACATCGGGAAAAACCAAGAAGGTGAAAAACCCCGCAACTTTCTCAGAGATAGATAGAGCAATTATACAACCCAAGTACAAGAGATAGTCCTCCTAGCAGCAACGTCTCCTCCTCCACTAGTGCACCACTCTCCAATGAGTGTGTGAGTGAGATGTGAATGATCAAATAGAGTGCCTCCTGCACTCTATTTATACTTGACTTGACTTGCCTAATAACCTTTACTAGGTCGGCCTTAACTTAATCACATAACATAATGCTGACAGAACCGACCCCCAATAGGGTGGTCTAATAACCCTTTTACCCACATGACTCATACAGGGCCGACCCCATCAAGGTGGTCTAATAACCCATCAAGTATAAGTTACGACACTTACAATATAAATGACAACACTTCTGTATAGAGGAATAATAACATCTCTATAGGAATACAAACACTTCCATATAGAGGAATAATAACATCTCTATAGGAATACAATATACATAGGTGAAATACATTCCGAATTTACAATTACATCAACAGTAGATATGGAAATTTTACCACATACAATATATCTAATATAATATAGAGATTCTCCACACTTCATTAATATAAAAGCCCTTAAGGTAGGGAAACACCTTACAATTTATCCTTTTATGGAAGGAATCCACTCATGTTCACTTGCCTCTTATAGTTTGGTGACCTCTCTATAGCTAATATCCAATTACAATATTATTCCTAAAGAGGACTCCATCCTTATTTATAAAGCACAAGATAACTCTAACCATAACGACCTCCTTACTACCGAGTGGACCTTCTTTAATGAGGCCCTATCACATTTATTCATCAATAACTAGTATAGTGGTCTTTATTTAATAATAACAAACACAGTCGACCTATTCCACCTTACATTGAATGGCCTCCATTACTATGACTCTAATGGGCCATTCGGTCGCCCATTACACCCCTAGGGAGGAACACATTATACAACCTGACGAGAACTCTATACTCACAACAAGAACTTTGGCCCTAAAAATCCATTTTGTGTGTGTCAAAAACACCAAAATAATCCTTCAAATAAAAAAGTAATGTTACTGGTAGCACTCTTTTTTCGTTTCAAGGTTAAATACAACTATTGCCTTAAAAACCCATATTGTTGCTAACAATAGCCATAAAATCAACCCCTGAATAGAAAACTAATGTTACTGTTAGCACATTGGTTTTTTCAAAGGATAAAATTATAACTTGTTTGAAAGCATGGACTTAACAATCAGTATCATTGGTAGAAAAATCTTAAAATCGAGCTCTAAATCAAAAAGTAGTGCTAACATTGTAACATGTTTTGAAACCATGGCCTTAACAACTAGTACATCTATGATACCAAGTATCATATATTGCATAATGACATGATGATATCACCTCTAAATTTTAAAAATGTGTTTTATTTACTTTTATTAAAAAACTCAATACAAATTGTCTTGAATTAAACACAAATTATTTAATAAAAATATCCTTGCATTGTCCATATCCAAATTGAAATAATTATCATATTATTCGTAATTAAATCATATATTGAGATAGAAAACATATAGATGATTCATTTATAAATTCAAACACTCTTTTAGAGTTTCCATACAAAAATCATATAAATAAAAAATATATAAAATGTTTCATACAATTATTCAAACAAATCCGAGGATTCTGACACAGCATCATAATCTACGTTTTATTTAGATGAATGATTGTATGAAGATGTAGATGACCCAGATTCTTCTCTACTATCAATGAGTGCACCATCTAAGTCTACATGTATGCCCAACATTTATGCTTCCATAATTCTTTTGGATCTATGACTTGGATTAGAAGACTCCCATCTTGCAACTATTTTTGGTGCTAACAACCTCTTGATAATCTGTATAGTCCTGGAGCAAAGAGTGCCTTTCTTTGTTAGTTGGAACTCATAAACAAGTATGCCAACATACTATAATTTTAAGAGGTCAATGCGGCTATGATTTATATTTTGAGCCTTTATTTTTTCTCTTTATGCTGATTTCTTTCTCAACCACCATCTCTAGCTTGTACACACCATCAAAGGGGTGTGTATCTATTGCACACCAATGTGCTTCTACTGATATGAATTCTTCATTTTCTTTATTGACCATCATAAATTTTTCAATCTAGAATGGATAACCACATGGATATTTTGTAGCTAAAACTACAATCATATAACCATCCTTAATATCTTGTACTGAGCCCCTATAAAGGTCTTCCATGGCTTCACCTCGTGCACATGATATTCTAGACCCAATATGCATTTCCGCGTCCTCTGCATGTGAAGATCCAATAACACCTTGAGGTTCATGTTGTTCAACAACATTTATTTCCTCATGTTCATTTGACATACTTTATGGCCATATAAATGAAGTCTTCAACAATATATCTCCATTTGTTGAGTTTGAAATTATTTCACTTTGCTCATTGAAAAAAAACTCCCACCAAACGCAATCAACAACATCAAAGTACTCATATGTATCTTTGATAGATTTTTTTATTTCTTCCAAGCATTCATAAGAATCTACATATCTATTATGTCGGTGTACATTATGAATCTTTGTAGTTGATTGCAATAACAATATTTTTGAAGCATATATTTTACGATTTGGGATGAATTTCAGAAATGATAAACCCGATGAAGGGCCCCCCATTCTACACTAGTTGAGTACCACTTGCCCCATACACGTGTTTTTCCATCATTTTTTATACGAAATTGATGCTGGTAGCTAATTTCATTAATTTGTTCTATGCACTTTTCTTCACCATAAGATCCCCAAATAAATCTCTGCATTTCAATAGTTTCTTCCAATGCGTGAAAAACAAGCTCTAGATTGTATGTTCTTTTAATAGTTTCAATTAATGATGGAAGGATACCAACATTCTTCCTCTTTAGTGTTACTAAAAAATGGCTAAAAATTTGATCAATATGGTCATGCGTATTCCCAACAAGAAGGAAACCAACTTTTACCATTTGAAAAATTCCCAATTCGACAAGCATGTTTAGATAACCAAACACAATCTGATTTTTGTTTTCCCGACTAGTGTTGTCCAATTGCACATATAGAACTTGAGAAAGACCACAAAGCCAATGATTAAGCACATGCCGAATTATGGCGATGGTCAAATTTGCATCATTAAGAATATTTGGAGCTACAAAGTAAACACTTGGAAACATTTGACCATTAAAAACCATACAACCAACCAAGTGAAATTGAAAAAAAATTTCCTCTAAATTCTTTGGTGTATGGGTAAAATGTAGCAAAAGTGTTTTCTTCTAATCCATGCCATCAATTATCAAACCCATATATTTATGTGGAGCATCATAACACTCCTTGCGATGTTGATTGTTGATTGCGATGTGCCTAAAGTGCTTTGATAATGGAATATACAAAATAACATAAAATCAAAATATCGATAATGATTTTTCATAATAGATAAATATCTAATTCTAACAAATAATTTTGTGGAGACGTACCTCTTTCTATCCCTTCTGTTTTATCCCTTTTTTCTTTAATATAAGCACATGTACGGTCAACCCCCATCCTTTTCCTCTTAGGAATGTGGACATTGGTGAACTCTTTTTTTCCATATTGTTGTAAAATATGCATATTTGATGAAATTGAAATTTCCTTTAGTACCTTCAACATAATCTTTGTATAGGTTGTAGATTTATTACCTTGTGAAATTATCTGGAATGTGTATTGTTTCTTTATTTGGCATAGACTCTCCATGCTTAGAAAAGAAGTCATGCATCCATGACATGGCAATGTTTGTTAATGGCCCATACTCTCATCCATGATCTGATTTAGAATAAAAGGTAGGATATTTTTCAAGTCTTAATTGGATTCTTGGGAGCCGAATATTACCAATTGAGTGAATTCTTTTGAATGTCTTTATACAAAGAAAAATATTTCCAATGTGATAATCATAACCTAATTTTATATATTGCATGCATCCCACTAAATATGAATTTTGCATACTTTTGTTCATTGATAAGTATGACTTCTTTTTCTCCAAGGAACAATTGTAGTGTATACCTTTCAAACAATTATTTTGGCAACACTCACTTGAAATCAATTCAATAATAGAACTTGGGCTTATGAGAAATTATTTTCTACACCTTTGGTCACTTGAATGAGTTGGGTTGATATAGAAAGGTCTAGTCCTACTATTAATTGTGCTTACAGTTACATTGTTTCTTTGCATTTCCCCCATTATGTTTATTGGAATATCAACATCCTCATTAGTAGGAACATATTTTTCACAAGGAGAAATATCATCCTCTTTACTATGCTCATCACTAGTTTCATTGCATCCGCTATGAAGTTCTTCACTTGAGATAAAAGTAACATCATCATGAACAATATCGGTGTCATTAAATTTTCCACTAGAAAGGAAATCTTCATGATCATCAACATAATCATCATCGCTGCCTTTAAAATCCTCGCTTGGAGGAAAATCATCATCATCACTGTTGGTGCCTTCATCATCACCAAAATCTTCATAAATGCCATTGAAATCTTAAATTGGAAGAAAATCATCATCATCATCATCATTGGTGCCTTCATCATCACCAAAACCAACACCGGTGCCATTAAAATCCCTGCTTGGAGGAAAATGGTCATCATCCTGATCAATGTATTTAGAGTCCACATTTGGAGGAGATTCTTCATCATTTCCATCGGCGCCTATAAAATACTCATATGGAGGAAAACCTTCATCTTCTCATCGATACCTTTAAAATCCTCAAATGGAGGAAAATATTCATCTTCATCATCAGTGCCTTTGAATCCTCACTTCAAGGAAAATGGTCATCATCTTGATAAGTGTATATAGAATTCCCATTTGGAGGAGAGTCTTCATCATTGTCATTAGTTCCTTTAAAATCCTCAAATGGAGGAAAATCTTCATCATCTTCCTCAGGGCCTTTGAAATCATCACTTGGAGGGAAAGGGTCATCATCTTGACTAGTGTCTTTAGAATCGCCATTTGGAGGAGAGTCTTAATCATTGCCATCGGTGCCTTTAAAATCCTTAGATGGAGAAAAATATTCATCTTCTTCCTTGGTGCCTTTGAAATCCTCACTTGGAGGAAAATGTTCATCATCTTAATCAATGTCGTTAGAATCACCATTTGAGGATAGTCTTCATCATTGTTGTCGGTGCCTTTAAAATCCTTAGATAGAGGAAAATATTCATCTTCTTCCTTGATGCCTTTGAGATCCTTGCTTGGAAGAAAAAAGTGATCATCTTGATCAATGTATTTAGAATCCCCATTTGGAGGAGAGTCTTCATCATTGTCGTAGGTGCCCTTAAAATCCTTAGTTGGAGGAAAAAATTCATCTCCTTCCTCGGTTCCTTTGAAATCCTCGTTTGGAGGAAAATGGTCATCATCTTGATCAATGTCTTTAGAATCCCAATTTGGAGGAGAGACTTCATCATTTTCGTCGATCCATTTAAACCTCGGTTGGAGGAAAATATTCATCTTCTTCCTTGGTGCCTTTGAAATCCTCGCTTGGAGAAAAATATCCACCATCTTCATCTATACTTTTAATTTCTCCACTTAAATTACAATCAAAATCATCACTTTTAGGAATATTATTAAGATTATCATTGAATTGTTGTGAAGAATGATCACCATCACATTCTTCCCCTTCATTTCTAGTGCCTTGAAAATCTTCAGAGTTAGGAAGTTCTTCATCAAATGAACCCATCACTTCTCACAAAAAAAAAAGGATGATATCCTCAACAATCTTAATAGCTAGGAGAATAAAATTATCTCAATGCTCACCAAAAAATCGAATAGTGCAACTGTCCACCGCCAACTCTCTTATAGTAAAGAGAATGAAAATTTCCCTTAAAAAATTCCCCCAAATTTCCCTCAAAAAATTCCCCCAAATTTCCCTCCAAAATTTAGGAGATTTGGTCAAACTTAGATAAGAGGTAGAAAAGATCAATTAAAATATAAATATAAATTTTTTTAAGAATTGTAGCCTAATTTTTGTTTTTGAAAAGAATATTATTACATACGTATTGATAATGATGGTTAAATATTTATGAACATGACATAATAAAAGTAAAATACTAGAAAATTAAAATAATAAAAGTAATAAAAGTTAAACAATAAAACTTTAAAAACAAATTGAAAAATAAAAATGGGAAAAAAGAAGTTAAACAAATAAATAATAAATAATAAAAGCTAAAGCATAAAAAAAATTAAAAAAATAAAGCTAAACAATAAAAAGAAAAAAACAATTAAAGGTAAATAATAAAAGTAAAATTATTTATCCCACATTTAATAAAAGTATTAATCTTAAACCTAGTTTAGGCTATATATAAACACATTCATGTTTTGTAATATTCACATTGTATTAGTGTTTGGTGAGCATTGGTTAAGGAGCTTGGAGCAATTTACCAAGGATTTTTGAGATCAAGAACGAGATATTCAAAGCTTCTATCAGTTGAAAGGTTAGTTTTTTTTTCAATTTTTTGTAATTTGTTTTTCATAATTTTTCATGTTTTTGTTTCTTTATACTTGTTTCTATTTCACTTTCATTAATAAAAGAGGCCTTCCCTCCCCTTGACGTTCCATCTCTTTTCTCCCCTTTCGTTCCATAGTGTAAGCAATGCAAGAGGAGTGAGAGATAACATAGCCCCTCGTGACACCCATTGAGCCATGAAACGATGCCTGATATCGAGCCATGGCTTAATGGGTGCCGTGAGGGGGCCATTTTGAATTAAACACTCCATGGATGCACAAGGAATATCCTTCTCTAAACAACGTGAGTCAAAATCACAAAAAGGAGGAAAATTGGTTTAGTTCTATAACGCGAGTCATTTTGTTCCATAACATGAGCAGTGCAAGAGGAGTGAGAGCTAACATAGCCCCCCGCAGCACCCATCAAGCTACAACTCGATGCTCAACATCGAGCCATGGCTCTATGGGTTCCACAGCTTAAACCGCTAGTCACTAGTTCCTTAGATCTCTTAGGTCACATTACCATGGATGTGAGGATGCCTCCCTAAGATAATATAAGCAATCCATGTATTTATGCCAAAGGTATTTAATTAGATGGCGACATTTACTTTCCCATAAAGACACAATGGCCATTTACCTTATGAAGATCACCAAGATTAGAGATTCTTCCTTTCAACATGATCCAAAATCTTGTGATTGAAGGTAGTGGGAAAATGATAATGTTATATGTTGGCTGGGGGGTTGCCTTCAGTGCTTTTGATATATGCTTAGGGTCTTCTGGATCCGTGTGCATGATCTCAATTTATGTGGTTTACAATTTTGTCTTGAGGTGGGAAAACACTTGGCGTGTTGTCACCTAATAATTAATTTAAGTGTATGGAGAAGCGTGAGCTCTCCTACAAGGTCGACCATGAGCTTGAAAACAAGGAAATGTGACATAATTACAATCTTAGCTAATTTATAATATTCCCTTATCAATCGAGTAAATAAATCAGTAATAAAGTGTTAATTTTTTTATCTTTAATTCGAAATTGCAGTAGTACTTGAAATCAATGAACAATCATAAACATAAGCATTCACATACAACACATAAATTTACCTTGGGGAAACCCTCTATAACTTGAGGGAGAAAACCCTAGCAAAATCTTCCTTCGAATATTGTTTGATAGCAGAGAATGACTTGCTTAACAACACGCATATTACATCAAGCACCCCTAGTGCATATATCAGAGCAAGAGAGAATATGGAAGAATAGAACTCAAAATAATATCCTACACAAAGAAAAGCGCATTTCCTTCATGAGAGAAGAGAATCCGCTTCACATTGAATTTCATCAATCCTGTATATATATATATATATTATTCTCATGCTTCAGATTCTATTTTTATCTTTTGACTTCAGGATGAACTTTCCCTCCATCTAGATGCTAGAACACTTAGTTAGGTGGCTAACTTAAGTGTCATCATGCAAGTGTTGCAAATCAAGTGTCAACATGCAAACACTTAGTTAACTAGATCTTCTTGTTTAACATCACTAAAGTTTAAAAATTCGATTTCTCTTTATTTAACTGAAGTCTTTATCATCACTGAAGTGTGAAAATCAAATTCTCTCATATCTTATCACATCTTATATTTGATCTCTTGTCTTATCTGGATGGTCCACATGTGCCAACTTAATTAATTATCATATCAAATATACTAAGGATATTTTCCCAATAATGTGATCATATTGTTCTACTATCGTTCCAAGTGGTCATATGCTAAAGTAATTCACTCTAGAGGTGTCCAGTCTCTAGATGAGACTTAATAGCTCAACCATGGTCGGTAGAAAATCACACACGATTCATGCTTTGACATGCAAAGCATTACCTCAACACATGAGGCACCAACTCAACACAAGAGGATCTGTCTTGACACACAAGACATTAGCCTTGACAACCAAGATCGTACAACATCACCACTTTGACATACAAAGTACTTACCTCAACACATGATTTTTATTCATTCTTGATTCTAACTCAAGATTCTTCTCCAAGTTTCCTAAGTCCAACTGAGGCTTCTACAAGGCACTACCTCGACACACGAGGCTCAATCTTGACACACAAGATTGACTTGGAGAATGACTCATGATGTTGTAACTTTAACACTCCCTTTCAGCGAGGGAGGAATTCTCTGCCATGCCAAGCTTGTCTCGGAAGTACCTATACTTCATCACATATAGAGGATTAGTCAACATATCGTCTATCTGCTCATGACTAGCAATGTATTGAAGTCTTATGACACCTTTCTAGACAATGTCTCTAATGTAGAAGTACTTCATCTCGATGTGCTTCTATTTGTCATGAAACACAGGGTTTTCTGAGAGCTTCATGCAACTTTGTTTGTTAGAGCGAATGACAATAGTCTCAAGCTTCTCACCAAACAACCCAACAAGTATCTTCCTAAGACACACAAATTCTTGGCAAGGAGTACTAGCTGCAATATACTCTACTTATGTAGTACTCTAGGCTACAGAGCCCTGCTTCCTGGTCGACCAAGAGATCATAGCTGATCCCAACCTAAAACAAAATATGGATGTACTTTTTCGGTCCACAATACTACCACCCCAGTCAGAGTCAACATAACCAAGTAGCATCACTCCTCCACTGGAAACATATCTGATTCCATAATCAAAAGTACCTCGTAGGTATCTAAGCACATGCTTGGCAGCAACCCAATGTCTATGTCTTGGCTCAGACATGAACCGACTCAAGATACTCACTACATAACATATTTTTGGTCTACTATGTATCAAATACATCAAGGAACCAATGAGTTGTCTATACATGGTAGGATCCACTATATCCAATCTAGAATCTCACTCATGTAGTTTCTTCATATTAGAAATCATTGGCCTAGACATGGATTTACAATCCATCATACTAAACTTGCACAATACATCAACTGTGTACTTTCCTTGAGAAAGAAAGATCTCATCTTTCCTTTTCCAAACTTCCAAACCAAGAAAGTAGTGCATAAGAACCAAGTCTTTCATTTCGAACTCAGAAGTGAGCTCCTTCTTGCACTGAGCCATCTTTCGTTCCTTTTTAGTAAGGAACAAGTTATCAACATAGAGAACCAAAATCAATGGTTGGTTCTTCACAACATTGAAGTATAGGTTGGGGTCAAATTTGCTTTTGGAGAAGCCCAAGATCTAAATATAGTTGTCAATCCTCGAATACCAAGCCCTTGGGGCCTACTTAAGCCCATACAAGTATTTCTTAAGTTTGCATACATGGGAATCATTCCCATGAAATACAAACCCCTCAGGTTGTTGTATGTATACATCTTCCTCAACTTCACCATTGAGAAATCCAGTCTTCACATCCATCTAGTGAATTTTCCACCCCAAAATTGAAGCAACAAAAATTATGTCTCGAATAGTAGTGTACCTGGCCACAGGAGCGAATGCCTCATCATAGTCTATTCCTTTTTCTATGAGAAGCCACGAGCCACAAATATTGATTTATACTTTTCAATACTCCCATCAGCTGCATGTTTGATTTTATAAATCCACTTGGAAGTTACTATTGACTTCTCTTCAGTTTTAGGAACCACTTCCCACACATCCTTATTCATGACGGATTTGTATTCTTCCACCATGGCATCTTTCCATACTTGCTGCTTAACAACTTCTTCATATGTGGTGAGTTCTGAATCACTGATGTGAAACATATGAGCTACATATCATGCATATATATCAGGTCTCTTTCACTCTCTAGAGGTGACAGATGGTGATCCATGATTTTCTGCCTCTTGAATAATGTCTCGACACCATGTAGATCTCCTCTTAGCATGAGGTTTATCAAGAGAGCGTTCTATCAATTCTACTCGCTCTTCAAGATCAAGTGTATCTATAGGATATTTTGACTTCTACCTATAAACATCTAAAAGGAGAGAATTAGAAACTGGATCCTCCATAATGAGAGTATCATGATCCTCCAAATCTAAGTTACACTCAAGTTATTTGGAGCGCTTGAAGGAAGCTTCTTCATGAAATGTTACATCTCTCCTGACTTCAATGTTCCTTTGTCCTATACCATAGATTCTATAAGCTTTGGAGGATTCAATATATCCAACAAGTGTTCCTTTCTTTCCCGATGGCTCCATATTTGTCCTCTTGTCTTTTGGTACATGAATGTAGACAAGTCAACTGGAAATATTCAAGTGTCCAACATCTGGTTTTTCACCAGTTAAAACCTCTTCATGAGTCTTTTCTCCGAGGATATCATGAGGACTTATGTTCTTTATATAAACAATAGTGATGGAGGATTTTTCACATAAGGATGTGGGGAGATCCTAATCACACATCATAGATTTTGAAGCCTCATAGATTGTTTTGGAATTTCTTTCAGCAACCCCATTCTGCTGGGGGTTGTAAGGTACAATCAATTGTCTTATTATTCCTACATATCGATAGAATTCATTAAAGTCATGAGACTTGAACTCTCCTCCATTATCATATCTCATAGCATGAATGTGATTTCCATTCCCATTCTCAACCAGTGCTTTAAAATCTTGAAAATTGTTGAAAGTTTCACTCTTTGCCTTCAAAAAATAGATCCAAGACTTGCGAGAGAAGTCATCTATGAAACGCACATAGTATAAATAACCACTCAAGGATGGTGCTGACATAGAACCACATAGATCATAATGAATCAAGTCAAGGATCCCTTTGGATCTCTTAGTACTTCTTGTAAAACTCTTCTTGATGTTATTTCCAAGAGCGCAACCTATACAAACACTATCATATTCAAATTGAAACACAGGCATACCTTTTACCATCTTCTGCAATCCAGTTACCGCTTTGGAATGAATATGACCAAGCCTCCTATGCCATAGTTCCCAAGGACAGATGGTGTCATGGATCATGGCTTGAATGAGATTTCCAGGAACTTTGTAGAGACCTCCCTCCCTAACTCCAATTACAAATGTGTAATTCAAGTCTGCATGCTTAGGCCACATGAGCACTTTATTTTCCATAAAGATTACTCTGAATCCTTTATCTTCTAGAACTAAAATAGAAATGAGTTTTTTCTTCAATCTAGGAACAAATAGGATTTCATCAACATACAGTACATGTCTTGAATCCAACTGAAACTAAGTGGATCCAACTCCTTGGATCAAATAGGTGGTATTATCTCTCATCTCCACCTAACAGGAGAATTTCTTTTCCTTCAAATATGAGATAACGCTCCTATATCCAGTCATGTGTTTAGATGTGCCACTATCCACCAACCATGTGTCAACACTAGTGGTAATGGATCCATATAGGGATGAGGCAAGATCGTACTTCTTTCTTGTCTCCTGATCATCGAAAAAATTATTTCTTGTAGGTTCATCTTCTGTAGCAGTAGAAGCATGAAACCTGCCCTTGAAATTTCCTCTTTGCTCTGCATGACGTTCTCTTGCAAAATGACCCTTCTTATTGCAATTAAAGCATTTGAATTTAAACTTATTAAATTTCTTGTAATCATTTTCATTTTGATAAGAAAAATTCTTGTGAGAAAAATATTTCTTACCTCTCTTCATCTGTGCCGCAAGAGCAAGGTTCTCTTCATTGGAGGAAGTATATTTGCTTTGGATTCGCCCTTCTTCTTGAAGGAAAACATGCCACAATATTTCAAAGTTTGGCTTCACTTCTCGACCATTTACTGCAGCCAAGAATGTCTCCCATGAAGATGGAGGGCCATTGACAACGATTTGTATGAGATCATCATCATCAACCGATACACCATTGCTCATGAGTTGATCTCTTACTTGAGATATATTTGTGAAGAAAGAAGCAACAACTTCATAATTCTCCATATTCATATTACAAAGCTTATTCTTCAATTCTCTCTTTTGAATGGGTGCCTTCTTCTTATAAATATTGTTCAAAGTGTCGAATATTCCTTAGCAGTCTTCAATGGAGTGATCACGGGCATCAAATTGTCTTTCACTGAATCATAAATGATCCTCTTTGCTTTGGATTGATTCTTCTTGAATTTGGAGCGTCCTGCATTATTAGGAGGATTTTCAATAACACTAAATACGTATTCATCCAGATCATGCTCTTCCAGGATATTCAAGATCCCAACCTTACAAGTATTGAAGTTTGAAGTTCCTTCAAGCCAGTCTTCCGGTATTACTGAGATTGAATCCATTATTCTTCAATGATTGTGCTCAATTAGGATCTATGTAGGCTCAATCTTTACTATTGAACTTAGCTCTTTCATGCCCTAAGCTCTGATACCATGTTAATTTTTTATATTTAATTCAAAATTGCAGTAGTACTTGAAATCAATGAACAATCATAAACATAAGCATTCACATACAACACATAAATTTACCCTAGGGAAACCCTCTATAACTTGAGCGATAAAATCCTAGAAAAATATTCCTTAAAATATTGATTGATAACAGATAATGACTTGCTTCATAATAAGCAGATTACATCAAGCACCCCTGGTGCATATGTCATAGAAAGAGAGAATAGTGAAGAATAGAACCCAGAATAATATCCTGCACAAAGAAAAGCACATTTCCTTCAAGAGAGAAGATAATTCACTTCACATTGACTTTCATCAATCATGTATAGCATATATATATATATATTATTCTCATGCTTTGGATTCTACTTTTATCTTTTGACTCCAGGATGAAATTGCCCTCCATCTGGATGCTATAGCACTTAGTTAGGTGGCTAAGTGTCGTCATGCAAGTAGCGTAACTCAAGTGTCGTCTTTAGTTTAACTCAAGTGTCATCATGCAATTGTCGCAACTCATGTGTCATCATGCAAACACTTATTTAACTAGATCTTCTTTGTTGTCACTTAGTTCACTCTTTTCACTGGAGTCTTTCTTGTTAACATCACTAAAGTGATCAATTCGAGTTCTCCTTTAATTGACTAAACTATTCTTTGTTAACATCACTGAAACTTAACAATTCGAGTTCTCTTTATTTAACTGAATTCTTTATGATCACTGAAGTGTGCAAATCAAATTCTCTCTTATCTTATCACATGTTATATTTTAACTCATGTATTATCTGCATGGTCCACATGTGCTACCTTAATTAATTATCATATTGTTCCAAGTGGTCATAAGGTAAGGTAATTCACTCAAGAGGTGTCCAATCTCTAGAGGAGACTTAATATATCAACCATAACCAGTAGTATATCACACATCATTTATGCTCTGACATGCAAAGCATTAAATCAACACATGAGGAACCACCTCAAAACATGAGGATCTGTCTTGACACACAAGACTCTATCCTTGACAAGAAAGACTGTACAACATCATCACTTTGACATATAAAGTACTTACCTCAACACATGAGGTTGATTCATTCTTTAGTCCAACTCAATATTCTTCTCCACGTTTCCTGAGTACAATTCAGGCTCCTACAAGGAACTACCTCGACACACAAGTCTCAATATTGACACACAAGATTGACTTGGAGAATGACTCATGATGGTGTAACTTTAACACTCCCTCTCAGTGAGGGAGGCATTATCTACCATTCCAAGATTGTCTCAGAAGTACCTATAATTCGTTACAGAAAGAGGCTTATTCAACATATATGCTATCTGCTCATGAGTATCAATGTACTGAATTCTTATGGCACCTTTCTGGACCATGTCTCTGATGTTGAGGTACTTCATCTCTAAGCGTTTCGATCTATCATGAAACCCAGGGTTTTTTTAGAGCTTCGTGTAACTTTGATTGTCAGAGGGAATGAAAATAGTCTCAAGATTCTCACAGAACAACCTAGAAAGTAGCTTACTAAGCCACATAGATTCTTGGCAGGATGTACTAGCTACAATATACTCTACTTATGTAGTACTCTAGGATACTAAGCTATTCTTCTTGCTGGACCAAGAGATCATAGCGGATCCCAAGCTAAAACAAAATCCAGATGTACTCTTTCGGTCCACAATACTACCACCCTAGTCGGAGTCATCATAACCAAGTAGCATCACTCCTCCACTAGAAGCATATATGATTCCATAAGCAATAGTACCTCGAAGGTATCTAAGCACATGCTTGGCAACAACCCAATGTCTATGTCTTGGCTCAGACATGAACTAACTCAAGATACTCAATGCATAACATATGTCTGGTCTACTATGTATCAAATACATCAAGGAACCAATGAGTTGTCTATACATGGTAGGATCCACTAGATCCAATCCAGAATATGAATCATGTAGTTTCTTCAAATTAGAAATCATTAGCGTAGACATGGATTTACAATCCATCATACCAAGCTTGCGCAATACATCAACTGTTTACTTTCCTTGAGAAAGAAAGATCTCATCTTTTCTTTTCCAAACTTCCAAACCAATAAAGTAGTGCATAAGAACCAAGTCTTTCATTTCGAACTTAGAAGTAAGCTCCTTCTTGCTCTGAGCCATCTATTGTTCCTCTTTAGTAAGGAACAAATCATCAACATAGAGAACGAAAATCAGTAGTTGGTTCTTCACAACATTGAAGTGTAGGTTGGGGTCATCTTTTATTTTGGAGAAGCCCAAGCTCTAAATATAGTTTTCAATCCTCGAATACCAAGACCTTGTGGCCTACTTAATCCCATACAAGGATTTCTTAAGTTTGCATACATGGGACTCCTTCCCATGAAATACAAACCCCTCAAGTTGTTGTATGTATACATAATATTCCTGAACTTCACCATTGAGAAAGCTAGTCTTCACATCCATCTGGTGAATTTTCCACCCCAGAACGTCTAAAGAAACATACATTATGGCTCGAATAGTAGTGTACCTGGCCACAGGAGTGAATGTCTCATCATAGTCTATTCCTTTTTTCTTTGAGAAGCCATGAGCCACAAATATTGCTTTATAATTTTAAATACTGCCATCAACTACATGTTTGAGTTTATAAAGCCACTTGGAAGTTACTATTGACTTCGCTTCAAGTTTAGGAACCACTTCCCACACATCCTTCTTCATGATGTATTTGTATTTTTCCGCCATGGCATCTTTCCATACTTTCTACTTAGCAGCTTCTTCATATGAGGTGAGTTCCAAATCACTAATGTGACTCATCTAATCTACATATCATGCATATCTATCAGGTATATTTCACTCTCTGGATGTGCCAGATGGTGATCCATTCTTTCTGCCTCTTGTAGAATGTCTCAACACCATGTACATATCCTCTTAGCAGGAGGTTCATCAAGAGATCCTTCTATCAGTTCCATTTTCTATTCAGGATAAAGTGGATTTGTAGGTTCTTCTGAATTCTCCCTCTCAACATCTGAAAGGGGAGAATCATAAACTAGATCCTCCATCATGAGAGTATCATGCTCCTCCATATATAAGTCACACTCAAGTTTTTTGGAGTGCTTGAAGGAAGCCTCTTCATGAAATGTTACATCTCTGTTGACTTCAATGTTCCTTTGTCCTGGAACATAGATTCTATAATCTTTGGAGGATTCAATATATACAACAAATTCTCATTTCCTTCTGGATGGATCCATCTTTCTCCTCTTCTCTTTTGGTACATGAATGTATAAAGGACAACCAAAAATATTGAAGTGTCCAACATCTGGTTTTTCACCAATGAAAACCTCTTCAAGAGTCTTTTCTCCCAGGATAGCATAAGGACTTATGTTCTGTATATAAATAGAAGTGTTGGAGGATTATACCCATAAGGAGGTGGGAATATCCTAATCACACATCTTAGTTTTTGAAACCTCATATATTTTTATGTTCTTTCTTTCAGCAACCCATTTTTCTAGGGGTTGTAAGGTACAATTAGTTGTCTTCTTATTCCGCATATCGATAGAAGTCATTAAAGTCATCAGAATCAAACTCTCCTCCATTATCATATCTCAAAGAATGAATGTGCTTTCTAGTTTGATTCTCAAATATTGAAGTGTCCAACATCTGGTTTTTCACCAATGAAAACCTCTTCAAGAGTCGTTTCTCCCAGGATAGCATAAGGACTTATGTTCTGTATATAAATAGCAGTGTTGGAGGATTCTACCCATAAGGAGGTGGGAATATCCTAATCACACATCATATTTTTTGAAATCTCATATATTTTTATGTTCTTTCTTTCAACGACCCATTTTTCTAGGGGTTGTAAGGTATAGTTAGTTGTCTTCTTATTCCCGCATATCGATAGAAGTCATTAAAGTCATGACTCAAACTCTCCTCCATTATCATATCTCAAAGAATGAATGTGCTTTCTAGTTTGATTCTCAACCAGTGCTTTAAACTCTTGAAACTTGTTGAAAGTTTCACTCTTTTCCTTCAGAAAATAGATCCAAGACTTGAGAGAGAAGTCATCTATGAAAAGCACATAGTACAAATAACCACTCAAGGATGGTGGTGACATAGGACCACATAGATCAAAATGAATCAATTCAAGGATCACTTTGGATCTCTTGGTACTACTTGAAAAACTCTTCTTGATGTTCTTTCCAATAGCACAACCTATACAAACACTATCATATTCATATTTAAACAAAAACATACATTTTACCATCTTTTGCAATCCAGGTACCACTTTGAAATGAATATGACCAATCCTACTATGACATAGTTCACAAGGACTAATGGTGTCATGGATCATGGCTTGAATGACCTTTCTAGGAACTTTGTAGAGACCTCCCTCTCTAAATCCAATTACAGATGTGGAGCTCAAGTCTGCATGATTAGGCCACAAGAACGCTTTATTGTCCATAAATATTACTATGAATCCTTTATCTTATAAAACCAAAATAGAAAGGAGGTTTTTCTTCAATCTAGGAACAAATAGGATTTCATCAACATGCAGTACATCTCTTGAATCCAACTAAAAAGAAGTGGATCAAACTCCTTGGATCAACTAGGTGGTATTATCTCCGAGCTCCACCTGACAGGAGAAATTATTTTTCTTCAGATCTAATATAGCGCTCCTATATCCAGTCATGTGTTATATGAGCCACTATCCACTAGCCATGTTTCAACACTAGTGGTAATGGATCCAGATAGGGTTGAGACAAGATAATACTCCTTCCTTGTCTCCTGATCATTGAAAGAAGTCTTTCTTGTAGGTTCATCTTCTATAGTAGTAGAAGCATGAAACCTACCCTTGAAATTTCCTCTTTGCTTTGCACAACAGTCTCTTTTCAAATGACCCTTCTGATAGCAATTAAAGAATTTGACTTTAGACTTATCAAAGTTCTTGTAATCATTTTCCTTTTGATGAGAAAACTTCTTGTCAGAAAAGGATTTCTTACCTCTCTTCATCTGTCATGCAAGAGAAAGGTTGTCTTCTTTTGAGGAAGTATATTTGCTATGGATTCTCCCTTCTTCTTGAATACAATAATACCATAGCATTTGAAATTTTGGTTGCATTTATTGACCATTTAATGTAGCCAAGAATGTCTCCCATGAAGATGGAAGGCCATCGACAATATTTTGTATGAGATCATCATCATCAACCGTTACACCAATGCTCATGAGTTGATCTTTTACTTGATAGATCTTTGTGAAGAAAGAAGCAACAACTTCGTCCTTCTCCATATTCATATTACAAATCTTATTCTTCAATGCTCTCTTCTGACTGGGCACCTTCTTCTCATAAAGATTGGTCAAAGTGTTGAAGCATTCCTTAGCGGTCTTCAATGGAGTGATGATCACGAGCATCGAATTTTCTTTCATTGAATCATAAATTATCCTCTTTGCTTTGGCTTGATTCTTCTTGAATATGGAGCGCCCTGCATTAGTAGTAGGCTCTTCAATAGCACTGGATACATAGCCATCCAAATCATGCTCTTCCAAGATATTCAATTCCTATCCTTTTAAGTATTAAAGTTCAAAGTTCCTTCAAGTTTGTCTTCCGGTCTTTCTGATATTGAAGCTATTATTCTTCAAGTATTGTGCTCACTCAGGATCTACGTGGGCTCAGCTTGACTATTAAGAACTTAGCTCTTTCACACCCTAAGCTCTGATACCATGCTAATTTTTTTTATTTTTAATTCAAAATTGTAGTAGTACTTGAAATCAATGAACAATCATAAACATAAGCATTCACATACGACACATAAATTTACCTTAGGGAAACCCTCTATAACTTGAGGGAGAAAACCCCAGTAAAATATTCCTTAGTATATTGATTGATAGCAGAGAGTAACTTGCTTCACAATAAGCATATTACATCAAGAACCCCTAGTGCATATATCAAAGAAAGAGAGAATATGGAAGAATAGAACTCAGAATATCCCGCACAAAGAAAAGCGCATTGCCTTCAAGAAAGAAGAGAATTCGCTTCACATTGAATTTCATTAATCCTGTATAACACACACACGCACACACACACAAATATGTATATATTATTCTCATGCTTCAGATTCTATTTTTATCTTCTGACTTCAGGATGAACTCGCTCTCCATCTGGATGCTAGACCACTTAGTTAGGTGGCTAACTTAAGTGTCATAATGCAAGTAGCGTAACTCAAGTGTCATCTTTTAGTTGAACTCAAGTGTCATAATTCAAGTGTAGCAACTCAAGTGTCATCATGCAAACACTTAGTTAACTAGATATTCTTTGTTATCACTTAGTTAACTCTCTTAATTGAAGTCTTTCTTGTTAACATCACTGAAGTGATAAATTCGAGTTATCCTTTAATTGATTGAAGTCTTCTTTGTTAACATCACTGAAGTTTAACAATTCAATTTCTCTTTATTTAATCGAAGTCCTTATCATCACTGAAGTGTGCAAATCAAATTCTCTCTTATCTTTTCATTCGAGACTACGGCGCAAATTATCTTTTATCTCTTGTCTTATCTGCATGGTCCAAATTTTCCAACTTAATTAATTATCATATCAAATATACTAAGGATGTTTTCCCAATAATTTGATCATGTTGTTCTACTATCATTCCAAGTGGTCATATGCTAAATTAATTCACTCTAGAGGTGGCAAATATCTAGAGGACACTTAATAGCTCAACCATGGTTAGAAGTACATCGCACACCATTCATGCTTCGACATGCAAAGCATTGCCTAAACACATGAGGCACCACCTCAACACATGAGGATCTATCTTGACACACAAAACCTTAGCCTTAAAAGCAAGGTTGTACAACATCATCACTTTGACATACAAAGTACTTACCTCAACACATGAGGTTTATCCATTCTTGAGTCCAACTCAATACTCTTCTCCAAGTTTCCTGAGTCGGCCTCAGGCTCCTACAAGGCACTACCTCGAAACACAAGGCTCAATATCGACACACAAGATTGACTTGGAGAATGAATCATGCTCTTGTTGTTAGGATATTCCTATACTCCATCCTAGTCCCACCAGTATTTTGATCATTTACATTTTCAGTCATGCATGCATTTTTAGGGTTTGCATGCATTCTAGGGTTTGCATGCATCCCAGTCATCAGTCCAACACCTAGCCCTCAGTTAGCCAGCCCCCAGGAGCTTCTCACCATTCAGTTTTAGCCCTCCAGTTGCTTAATGTGCCCTTCTTCCTTGATTTTAGGGAGCAAATCGCCCTTCTTCACCTACCAGTCCAGTTGTCTTCAGTTTACACTGAGTTACACTGAGTTACACTTAGTTACACTCAGTTACACTCAGTTACACCTACCAGAGTTAGTTTGACTGATGGTTGACAGTTACTTGAGCATTGATGACTCCACTGATGATGATGAAGACTTCCAGTTGTGCTCCGATGACACTCTATTGATCTTGTGATCACTCTGAGAGGCTAATTCGAATTGCCACCTTAGGCATTCGAATCCTCTCTACCATTGTACTATTTATTTGTCCATACTGTGATTAATTAATTAGTGTGTGTGAAGTATTATTGCTTCTATCTGAGTTCTACTGTACCATATTATTCTGTTGCTGATTATACTGTATTGATCACTTGTCTTCTATTTTCCAGCTTAATCATAATTACTCTTGTGAGGTATACATCATCTCTTAGATTTACTGTGAGGATTTTCACACTTGTAACTTTAACATAAAGTCCCCTAAAGCAATACACAAAGAACCCCACAAATTGGTTTACATGAATTTCATTTGAGGCATTTAAACGAATAGATGGAAATTTGAAAGCAACATGAAAATAAGTTCTATTAAAGAAAGAAGGATCGAACCCTACATAACAAAGGCTAACAAAAAGACAGGGATGGGTATGGTAGTTTCAATTGAGAGTGTTCCCTCAGATGAGAAGATACATTGATTTGATTGGATAACCTTTTCACTCGGATATACTTACACCAATGATGTATTTTCTTTCTAGGGTTGGGTAAGATTCACGAGACTTGCTAAATCCCATTCTCAATTTTTTTTATGCTACTTCTTTATGTATTCAAGATAAGCAACTAAAATGGAAACATATTGAGAATCTATCTTTAGGTGTTGAAAAAGTCTAGGTTTCATTGAGTCAACATTGTTTTCGGATCTCTGCAACCACTTTGGTAAAATTCATCTGTGGTAGGCATTTTGATTTCTTAAGTCCAGGAAGAATTTGGCAATTTCATTCGTATTAGTGGGTAATTTATATGTTTCCTAATATGGAATGTGTTATCTCCCCAATAAACATAGACTAGTCAAGTCATCTAGGCGATAGGAAGTCTTTTATTTTTTCTTTTTGGTCTACACATGTCTGAGTTCTAGTCCGGTAGGTCCAAGAAGGTAACGAAGTCTAAGATGATAATTTTGCATCGGCCCCCTTCCGAAGGCAAAGTTTCAGGTTTTGGTAGCTTAGGCAGGCCTGGTATTGGCTCATTAGCTACCGAAAGCCGGGTTTTCGGTTGTTTATGGTGTAAAACGACAAGACACTCCAACCACCGAAAGCAGAAAAGTTATAGCATAAAGTGGAGAGACAGTTTTCGGTGGCTTGGGCGAACATGACGGTGTTCATTAGCCACCGACAGATCAAACATTTCCACAGCTCAAGGGGCAAAGTCGAAATCTTCCCTAGAAGCCGAAAGGAAAAAGTCATGCCCGCATTCATGAAGTCGTTTCGGGGGTTTGGGTGAACACAACGGTGTTCATTAGCCACCGAAAGCCAGGATTACTTCCCGTAGCTTGCCGTCAAATGGGTTGGGTTAGCTTCGGCCGCCGAAAGCAGAAGGCGGTAGCGAAAATTGTTTTTCGGCAACATAGCAGGTTTGAAGATGAACTGTCGGCTGCCGAAAGGGAAGTCACGTCAGTTAACGAACATGTCAAATCGAGGGTTCGGGGTCATGGTGTAGGGAACCCATCATAGTTTAAGCTGCAGAAAGGGTCATTTCAGCAAAATTCTGACGCACCCCGAGAGCAGTCCGAACACCACCGCCATACTTATGACCAGACGGACCTCTTTTCCCATCCACATAACCGCTTTTCTCAATTTTCGTTCCACTGTCGTAATCATATCTCAGCCACCATCATTTCACCCTCATGATTTCCCACCTTTGCATACCCTCGGAGTTAGCTCCCAAAAGGCCACACCACCTTCCCATTTTTGCCCCCACCGTGTCGATTGAGCCCATTTTTTCTTGTTCCCTGTCGCTCTCTCAGTCCGGGTTTGAGCAAAAAGCGCCACCAAGCAGGTCATCGATGCCGAAAGGGGGAGGAGCAGTTTTGAGAAAGGAATTAAGTGACACCTGCTACCTGGAGGCATACCCCGAGGTAGGTCAATTTTTCAAAAATGTTGGTTGCTATAACTTCTGTAAAAAACTTCAAGGCTCTCACCAACAAGTGGTTGAATCTTTCGCCCTCACATATGACGGAGAAAAGGCAGTAATTGGCAGGGAAGAGTTCCATGTGAACAAGGCCCTCATTGCCCAGGTAACAGAATTGCCCACGACCAGGGAGAGCTGGTTTAAGGCCACGATTAAGAAGGATTTTGAGTTTAAATCATATCTGAAACCGGAGCACAGGAGTCAGGTTTGGAAGAAGGACATCCCTATGTCACATCTGGAGGACAATTGGCAGCTGTTATTGAAGTCCATCTTGGCTTATATAACCTGTGAGGGCAGGTATAACAGGGTGTTAATCTATCACTTCAGATCGCTGGACCATTTCACGGGCTAGAACCCTCTAAATCTCCCTTTCTACCTCCACAAGAGCCTCACCAAGATGGCTCACCAAGTAAGGCTCAGCCCTCCAAAATTGCAGGGAGGGTATTCCACCATGGTCTGATCAAATTGTTGGTCTCTGAGTTATTGCAGAGAAAGGGCATGAAATGGAATTTCTTTCTTTTATGGAGTGGGCTTGAAACCGAATTACAGCCAGAAGGTGGAAAGAAATCCTCAAACCCCAGAAGTGGAAAACGGAGAAGGAGGGCTCTTCCCCCAAATTCAATTAAACCCCTTTCCTCAGCTCCACTGGCAAAGAAAACCAAAAGGAAGCTGACATTTGATGATAGGGCCGAGGATGAGGGGATGGTTTCAGAAGAAATTCCTTCGAGAAGTACAAATCCTTTGAACCTCCCTTACACCGATTCTGAAGAGGAGGGGGAATTGCAGAGAGCGGAAGCAGAATTTGATGAGGTGAAAACAGAACAGGTGCCCCAGGAAGAAGCCCCAGCCCTGATGGAGTAGGAGAGTGACTGTGTAAAGTTGTCCCCATCTGCCTTGATGGAAGAGCAAGGCTTGGACTGTGTAAATTTACCCTCCCCTACACCCATTGAGGAGAAGAGTCAGCAAGTGGCAGACAGGCCAACCCAAAGGGCGAAGATTTCAGCTTCACAGAAAATCAACTGGCTCCTTCAGCAAGCTTATGAACGCGAGTTCCTCTAGAAGGTTATTAAAGAGAAAAACGAAAGGCTGACAGAGAGGTATAACGAGCTTTAAAGATCCTTTCATGGATTGACCAAGAAACATGGCAAGATGAGGGGTAGAAACATAAGGCTTGTCAGGGAAAACATCTGATTGAGGAGGAAGGTCAAAGTTTTAGAAGGCAAGGGAGGAGCCCAAAGTCCCCAGCCCATGGCACATTCAAACTTGGAGACCTTAGCTGCTGCCGCGATTGACTTGGAAAATCCTCCGACCTCGGCCTAGGAGGAAGAAACATCCAGGTAACATGAGGATGGAAACACAGTTTTGCCATTTCTTTTTGCAGGTTGAATCTTACATGGTTTTCGGTAGCTTAGGCGAACACTGGAACTATTCATTAGCTGCCGAATCCCGTTCTGGTAGCTTATGGTGTGCAAGCGACATCCTCCCAGATACCGAAAAGGAGATAAGGTTTTCCAGCACCCTAAAAGCATTTCGGTGGTTTAGGTGAAGCGTTGTTATGGTTCATTAATCACGGAACGTTAGGCTTTCGGTTGCTTGCCACCTTCAAGCCCAGTTTTGTTAGCTACCGAAAATTAAAATAAACACACGAATATATCAACGGGCAGTAAACATTTTTGGTATGGTTCCTAGCACCTTGAAGACGTTTTCCAGAAGGCTGACAGGCATTCAAGTGTACCACGATCACCTCTGTTCGCAGACTGGGAGCGCTGGCAGATTCGACAGCAAAATATTCCTACCTATTTTTGGAAAACACCCCTACAGGTTTCTGCAGAATGGCATTTTCACACCTGCCCCAACTCCAAGTTGCTCATCTCAAACTGCCCAGCGTGGTGTCACTTACAAAGAATAGTTACGTTGATCATGATGCGCTGCTACATCTATCATTTGTTGTTTTCAGTTGTTATTTTTAGTATATTCGATCCATCTGTTTGGGATCTAGAAAACTGTGTAATGGCTATAAAGCCGAGGACTGAAGTAGAATACGGGTTTGATTTTGGGAGATTTTTTACACATTTGTAAACTCAGACATTTTATGTTATAGCAGTAAAACCAGTTTCTTTCGCTATTAGCTGTTCAATTTTCTATTCTCTTTCTGTTCTGCACTTGTATTTGAATGTCACATTCACTCTGTTATGTTTGTTTACATGTGATGACTGCCATTTTATCATTGTACTCACAAACTTAACTCTGCAAGTGTTCTTTGATTATTATAATCGGCCATTCTTATATATGTTTTGTGTATGATTCTACTAATGTGATAGTTATTTCTCCATGCAATCACTTATTTTTAAAACCCTATGAACACTGGTGGTAGAGAGCCTTGTCTATCTAAGTGCATTAGATATGTTTCGAGTGAAAAAGAGTGTTTGAATCATCCAACTTGATCCACCCTCCTTTTATACTATTCATATTTTGGTTAAGTTACCAGACTCTTTCGACTACAACCTAGAAAGACTCCTGGAGTGATAACAGAATGGATGGTTTCCTCCTCTATCTATAGATTTTGGGTCCCTAGCATATAAAACCGGCATTGTGGTAATTCTCCACCATAAATAAAGTGGGATGCCCTGTTTTACAATTACCCAATATGGGTTGTTAACAATACACCTTCCTGACTTGGATGGAAAAGAAGGTAGGTAGGCATGAGACTTTTCACTGGAGCACGTGAGTCCATGCCGATAGGTAGTCAAAGGAGGTAGCATAAGTAAGTGTGGCATGTGTTCTATATTAGTCAGAGACAGAGTACTTGGGGTACGCTCACCTTTCCTCCAAATCCATAATAACGTGTATCCAAACAAGCTAGAAATGAATAGACAGGATTTCCCCCAATGCCTTAAGTCAGTAAGAGAGAAGGTTTCCTTTATGCACCAAACATTCCATTCAAGACATGAACTAAGGACAACTTCTATCCTACTTGCGTGTTTCATCAACCAACCCTATATTTCTTTTTATTGCCATCCCTTTTCCTTTGCCAATTTATCTACCGTGGGCTTGACCGGTCTTTGATGTAATTCCTTTTTTTTTTCATTCAGTGAAGGCTAAAAATTTGTTCCTTCTCCCCTATTCCAAAAGGGAAATAAAATTGATATCTTATACTCCCCCACATTATCAATTTCAACAAGTAGGTTGGTAGAAAGCACTACAAGATTTAATGTGCCAAGAAAGTTCATTGGCGATCCGTAAGCTTTAGATGGTTTCTGGTCGAGCGTTATTCCTCCCTTTCTTCGGTGAAAGAGAGCTGAAAAATACTATTGATTGATAAGGAAGCTCGATGTCGAACATCAAGCTATGGCTCGATGGGTGGTGGCACCCATCAATCCATGACTCAATGCCCAACATTGAGCTTCCTTCTCAGTCAATAGTATTTGCCCCCCTGCAGCACCTATCGAGCCACAGATTGATGGGTGCCACGGGGGGCCAAATACTATTGATTGAGAAGGAATATCGATGTCAGGCATCGAGCCACAAAGACATTTTTTTTAAATTAAATTGTTTTGTTGTTTTTTTTATATCTTTTATTTTATTTTTTAAATTGTTTTGTTTTGTTTTTTTATAAATTTTTAACATTGTTTTTTATACATATTTTTTTAATAAATTTTAATTTTAATTTTTTAATAATTGTTTACTATTTTATTTTTTAAATTAATTTTATTTTTTAAATTAATTTTATTTTTTAAATTAATTTTGTTTTTTTAATTTAAAATTTAAATTTTTATGTAAAAAAATTGAATGTTGTTTTAATTATATTGTAAAAAATATATACTTATATTTTTTTAAATTTTGTTATAGGGAGAATGGAATCAAAAAAATTATCTGTAAATGTTTCTGCAACAAGACCTGCAATCATAGCATCGAAAAGCGCTTCTACTGAAGGTCGAACAACCAATAAGATTGTTACATATTGGAGAAAAGCACAAGGGGAAAATGTAATGGCCAAGTCTTGGTATGTAAAGGACAAGCATACCGACAATGGAATTATGTGTACTTGTATTTTGCTGTGATTTCTCATGTGCAATCAAATTATGAAAGTATTGGCATGTTGCGAGATATATGTTTGGTGCCTAGTATAGATATTGTTTATGCACTTGTGAAACAAGCCTCGAGATTTGTCAAGATTAGATATTGTTTGAAACTATCAAATTATAAGATGGAGGAATGTTTTACAAATTTTTGTGCAAATATCGCTCAAGAAATTGAGAAGGGAAAAGTAAGTTTGGCTATTTTTAATTATGCTATTTATATATTTTAAAATCGATAATATTTTTTTAACATATTTAATATCGTATTTTTTTTAGTTTTACAGCATTTTGCCGCGACACTTTCAAAAATTTGAAGGGAATTTATTATACAGAGGAAGACATTATGGATATCATCAGTTCCTTTCATATCGACAAGGCACAAGAAGGAAGAAGAAGCAACAAGTGTCGACAGATCAACTTATATAGGTAGAGCCACAAAAGGAACAAAAAAAAAGGAAATTCAACAATCAGGTAAGATTAAAAAGGTTTCATTTCATAAAACTGCAAATCTAGATGAAGATAATGCCAATGAGGTTGGTACATTTACTCCAATGAAGAAGAAACAAGAAACACGCAAAAGAACTATGATTAATGATGTTTCCATTCCCATCAATGGTGCAAATATTGTTCATTTAGATGAAACTTCTTCAAGTCATAAAAGAAAGGGACCTAGTGTTGTTATTAATAAAGAATCCATGGTTAGCATTGAATCTGGTAGTGAAAATTCAAGGTCCAATAGGGAAATCATAACTCCAAGTGTTGATCTAGATGATGGTGTTATCAAAACAACACAAAATGTCATTCGAGATCAATTGAGGAGGGAAAACATGGTTGAAAATGGGCATACATTTCAACTAAATGTGAAGCAACTTTTCAGACCCAAAGAAGGCCAACAGAAGTATCAAATTAGAAATCCACACCATTTGCATGTTCAAAACTTGAAAATATTGATGACGTACAATCCATATGCACATGTGGTTGGTTGTCTGGTTCTTGTTGACCCAAAAGAGGTTCTTGCTAGTCATGCATTTAATAGATCAAAATGTTTTAATTATAAATATTATGTGATTCGGGGAAACCATTTTATAGAGGCTAGAATATAATTGATACAAGAATATCCCAATAACCCTTATTTTGAAATAGTCAAATTTATCATTTATGATAGTTTAACATATTCATAAGCAAATCTATTGTCTTGGGATCATAATTCATATAATGAATATAGGATGACCATGAAATTCATACAAAGGGTGATATTTATCCATAATGAATTTGAACAAGTATGTGGTGGAGACAGATCAATGGTTGGTACAGATTTTTGGAAGCAATGTTGTATGGAAATATGTTTTCTAGTTAAGGATAAACATGTCAACAAAAAACATGCCAGGCAACAAAAGTGATGTATTCAGAAGTACCTATGCTTATTTCCGGTTGGGGTTTAGCATGGGAAAAACATGGGATTTAATTGATGATATCTTCATCTTGTGGGAAAATATTGGCATCAAAAATAAAAATAAAAGTTAAAAAGTACCAAACTATTGTAGAAAAATTTGGTAAAACAAGTCCATGCATGAAGAATTTTCTAGAAGATATGACTATAACAACTTGGAGAGAAATACAAGGAGTGCATGATGAAACACTCATCACGACAATATTATCACGTATAAGGTTAGGTGAATTATCACTGGAAGAAATGTGTAATGAGTCTGATAGGTAAGTTTGTTCAATTATTTTTTAATTGATGTTAAGTTCATAAAAATTATTTTTTGAGTTTAACATGTTATTATATTCTAAGTAATTTGTATTTTTTGTAAGTAAGTCTATATTATATTAACATAATAAAATTACATCATCCAAGTGTTGCTGCCATGCCAGGGCCATAAAAACATACTAAAAATACTATTGAAAACTACTGATCCTATCTGCTTTTCTCCAAAACCATCCATAACTGTGGTAAATTCTATGCATAGAAATGACTTCTACATTGACCATACAAAACACTTCTACCCAGATGGCAATAGACCCTTAATTTTTTTTTACAACATGAACCATGTCTATTACAAAACTATCTTCTACTTAATGACACTTGACCTTGACATAAGAAGAGACCCAATGCATCTGTGAACCTGGTGATCGCTATCTGGACCATCCACTGGCCTTTCTAGCTTACAGGAAAACCAACCAACCCTGATGGTTGTTGCACAGGAGGACCACATCCCTTGACCAGAGCAGGAGGGGAAAACCAAACCCCTAATTTACTTTCTATCACATCTATTTTTTCTATGCATTGGCAGGAAATACCTGTTGTGTTATTTCAAAAACCTCACGGGATCTTCATCACCTTTCTCTTTTTACCTCCTTTCCATGAGAACCCTAGCCATTAGACCCTTCAGAATCCATAGTAAAGAGCCACAATTCATTCATGCATTTCCAAGTGACCCCTCATGGTGCCAGGGTCCTGCTCCCAATTTGCGAGCACCTCAAAGTCATCAACAATTTTCTCAATTTCCAGCTCGGCCCATCAACCCTAATCAGCCTCTTCAATCTCTATTTGAATCTCCATTGGAATGCAATTCATATAGAAATTTGTAGCTTCTGCCACCCAAAATTGTTCCCTAGTACCCCTTGGAGAAGCCATTGCTTCCTTCTCCTTCCCCCTTTGACTTGCTTTCTTCCCATGGTTTCCATGAAAATCCATCGAAACAAGTGCAAAGATATTCCAATTGGGACTCCGAAAAACCAAACACAAACCTAGTTGTCCAACAACCCGAGCCTTATAATTCCACCCCAATTCACTGACCTATCTCTCAAGATTAAAGGTTTAACGTCTTTCTTTACCATAATGGTGTGATAATAACTTCCTACTACTAGACCATCTCCCATACACCATGGGATTTTTCCTCCCTACAACATCATAATTCCCCATGAGATGTACTGAATTCTAACCCAAAGCTCGTACACAACCATGTACTTGTATATTGAAAAATCATCGTCAAATCTCATATCAAACTTCAACATATTTTATACACCGTGCACTAACAACCTCCACGTTCCTAGATCATTTGCCTTGTCTGATTCTCCACATGTTCTAATTTCCCGCCTTCATCACCTGCATCCGTGGATCTAAGTATTTTGTTATATTAGATATGACTGTAATATTATTTATTTTCTTCCTCTAGTCACAAGATTTACATGAGAATAAAAGAACAAATGGTTAGATCGTCGAATTAAAAGACTTGGGATGATGTTAAATCCCATTATCCAAAATCAAGCTCCATAGAAAACTTAAAACAATTTTTTGTTGCATTCAAAAAGATACGTTGATTTATGTTGTCCTATTTTACTTAAAGTTATTTTATTTATATTTTATTACTTATAGACATAAGATTTGTTTATGTTATAAAAGATACCAAAGAAGAATTTAGATGGAGTACCAGAGTCCTTTAAAAGCTATATTCAAAGAGCCAAGTATGAACGCCAAAGAAAAGAACACCTTGCAAATGTTGAACTTGATGATATCCTTGATCACATTTAAATGGGCTTGACACTGTGCAATATCAAGTCATATTAGGTGATTGCAAAAACATTAAAGATCTTATTCCTAGAAAGAGTACTCCCTAGTTATTGCAGATATCCCTCATGGTTACAATATCCAAAACATTCATTATGATTGTGAGCCTTATACTTACCAATCATTCAATAAAGTTGTGAAGGGATTTGTAGATGTCACAACATCACCATTTTGGAGATTTATTGTTTTCCATTTAGACACACGAGAGGAATAATGCTATCAATCTTCAAGGGTATAGAAAATTCAAGGCAACAACTTTATTGGTAAGATATTTGCAGTGTATTATTTAGTGTTTAAAATTATAAATCAAATTTAATTATTTATAACTTAATCAAATTCTAATTTATTTATGTTACAGGCACAAACCCAATCTTCGTACATTCAACAATGGGACATATATGAATGATATTGAAAACATACATGTTGGATACTGGATAAAAGAGAGTAGTTATGATTCTCTTCTTATCAATGAAAAGACTGAAGGAAATCAAAGTCAATTATTAAATTATAATGCCGTGGTGAGAAAGTTAACATACGAGGAAAATGATTTGAAAAGAGAGAATGCAAACATTTATCAAAAGCCACAAGTATTGATTAATCATATCATATATATATTTTCAAGTGAAGGAGACTGGGTTTTAGATTTGTTCCTGGGTTCAAGTAATATTTATGACATTATATACAAAAGTGTATTACAATTTCTGTCTTTTTTAATTCTTCAATCTTTATCAATTTTAATTTTTGTTTCTTTAAGCTATTTACTTAATTTTTATTTTTTCGTATTTGGTGATTAGGTACAACAACAACATGCTCCTTACAAAAAGGAAGGAATTGCATATCCATGGAAAATGATCCACTATGATGAAATTATATTAAACAAAGAATTAATGCTAGTAAAGCTCTTCCAGATGAAATGCAAGAAGTTGGTTTGAAGAAAGGAGATGTTAGTGAAGAACGTATAGCAAAAATGTCAAAAGAGCCTTGGTCACCATTAAAAAGGTTGTATGGAAAGGATCACTTTGGAGAACTTGTGGAAATAGGAGGCTCAATGGAAGAGCACAATGGCATCCAAGAAGAAAGCCAAGCTCCGGAAAATGATGAAGTTGATGAAGAATTTGGCATGCTTAATATGATTGATTATATTTAATATGCCATTGAGGAACATGTTACATTTTGACAAATTTTGGATAAGATATTTTTGTAATGTTTTTTACTTCAAGATTTTACATGGAGAATAAATATCTATGTATTGTTGTTTTATTACAAATATTTTTGATATGATATTTACCGTAATATATGGTTTACTTTGTCTATTTAATTTTATGTGAATCATTACTTTATGGAAATGTTAAATATTATCATTTTTATACATCAAATTTCTAAAATATATTAAAAATGGTTTTTTTTTTCTTTATTTCTTTTCCATATTGGCTATAAAAATGTTTTATTTGACATATAATTAAAAAAAAAAATCCAAAATATATATGTTTTTCATTATAACTTTCTTTTAAATATTTTCTTTTTATTAAATACATTTGAAAATAAAAATGTTGATACTTTTTAGTTACTTGAAGATTCAAAACAAAAAAAATGATTTTACTGGTAGCACTACTTTCTCAAAATAAAAATCATTATATTAAATATAATATTTATTAAGGTGTTGGATTTATTAGGGACACATAAGTGGATCAAAGCTCCCTATTTCCTTTCAAATTTAAAGTCCCAAAATATTAGTTCAAAATGGTCATAAACCATATATAAGATTTCTTCCCAAAATTAATAATATATTATAATTAAATTAAATAAACTATAAATCATAAAATTAAATTAAAAAATTATATAATATTAAACCAGAAATTGGGAATAATTTAACCTATTATAGATATACGACATAACACTAATGGAAGGGATTGCAAAATAAATTCATAAATTCATTAGGATAATTAGAAGGGACACAACACTATTTGTAATTCATAAATTCGTTAGGATATTTGGAAAGGGAAAAGACACCTTGATTTTTTTTTAAGTAGAATTTAATCAATAAAATATTTGTCAAGAAAATTTAAACTTTTTGTTTTTAATTATTATCATTAGTTATTGTTATTAATTTTAAATATTTATTGTTAGACTTTTTAAATATTTATCTGCGCACTATGAAATTGTGTCACATGAGCTTTTGGAATTGTTAGACTTTTTAACGATCATGAGAGATTAAAATACTTGCAGTTACAATAGAGTTTGTTTGTGTAGGATACCGACACTTTAAAAGCATCTATGCTTTTTTGGATAATTTTAAATTAATTTGAAACTCATTGGAAACTATATGACCAAAATTTAAATCATATTGGAATTGTTGAAACTTGTTTTCATTGAAATTTGACAAAATTATATATTACGATAAGTTTTGAATACCCCTGATCGGGTGTGTCACATCCACATTCAAAAATATTTTTACAACTCAATAAAATTGATGAAAACTTTGTCTCCAACATTTGACCAAACCTACTTGGAAATCCTAAAATGTATTCTACAAGTTTAGAAAATATTTTATATGTATACTTCTTGATATACAGTTTGATTTATCACCAAATTAGTTCTTGAAATACATTTTGATTTATCACCAAATCAGAAATTTTCAGTCCCTTCTTTTTTTAGCTCACTCTATGTGAGTAGAGTTCACTATAAAGCAGAAATTCTAGCAGCGTGTTCTATATGCTGCGGAAAATTTATATCTAAAGTTATCGGAGTAAATTTGTATTTATCACTAAGCTATTTTTTTAAAACAATTTTTTATTTCAGTGCAACTGCACTTTGAAGAGTTCACTAGAAAGTCAAAAACCTTTTACAAGTGGTGTTTGCATAGTAATTCTTGATGGATCTTTGCCGGTGGAGCTGTGGAACAAATAGAAGCAATTCTCAATAATTGATGTGAATAAATGTACATTGAAGAAGTAGAAGTAAATCTACATAATTTATACGTATAAATGTACAATGGCTAGTGAGAAAATGAATCAATCACGCGAAATAAAAACCAAGTATACATCTCATTACATTCACAATGCTAAGAATTTGATGGACACGACATATAACAGTCGCAGCGTGCTATGTCATAAATTGCAAGACCATTGTTAACAAGCAAATTTTTTTCAAAAAAAACTTGTAATGTTAATACCATTTAAGTGGTTATATGAAGTTAAGGTTTGAAACTTAGAATTATTTCTAAAAAATCCTACACTATGATTGGAGTGGTTAAAGTCTAAGCCCTTTGAGGAGCGGGGATTGAAGCACCATTGGACCAAGTGCTAGAACAAGGGGCTAAGTGGGGATTAAATCCTAAAAAAGTACCACATGACCTTTAACCTATGACCAAGGGTTGAGATGGAAAAGGCGCTAAACAATTGAACGAATGACACCAAAAGTTGCAAACGTGTAATCCCGGTGGCAGATCAACGATGCAAACCCACCCAGAAGCAGATTGACGGTGGAAAGGGGTTTCAGTGCTGGAAAGTGCACGACGGTTAAACTCGGAAAGGCTGAGCGGAAATTAAACTGCTTACCACGTGGTAGGCATTGGTAGAGTCCGCTACGAAAAGAGGTCAGAGTTAAACCACTCATCACAAGTCCCGAAACCACCTTGGCATGTGTTATATAAAAGCTTTGTTCGAAGTTTGAAAAGGAATTTGTTGATTATTGCATGGAGGAAAAGGAGCCGCCGAAAACACGTCACTTTTCTTCATCAACCTACACAGAATTCAACCCCTGGGTTCTCCTGTTTGTAAGCTCACTCCACATGTAGCTCAAAACCTTGAATTCTTGGATTTACTTTTCCAAATGGAGAAAATTAAAGATCATGTTATGTTCAATGAAAGTTTAGATGAAAAAGAGGAGGTTGTAGTTAACAGGGAAAGGGATATTTTCGACCCCGTCTTGTTTGTGGGTAGTATTTCGTAGTCTAAAGAGAATTTAATGGAGTTTAAGTCACAAGGAAAGGATGTATTTAATTTTTTATTTTTATTTTTTCTGTATTATTTTTGTGTTGAACAGACCCTACACTTCCCCGAATTCGTTGGTTGGTGTCTGATGAATTATTCGCAGTCCAAAAGGGTAATCATTAATGTAAATACAACCAAAATTCTATGTTGATTCAATGCACAGACTGTCCATGAGGTTCTAGGTTTACCTAAAAAAAATCCCCAAAACCCTGAGTCGTTTAATGAAGAAATTTTGGAAAAGTCTTATAGAAATTGCAATCCAGAAGAAAAATAAAAGTTTCTATTACGAGTTTTGAAAGATGGGCAGTCGCATGAAAACCTATCCTTCCCTTTGAGTATTGATGTCTTTCAGTGAGATACCCAGTTAGTTTTGTCCTTGTTGAGTCAAATTTTAGGTCTAGATAGTGATAAATTAATCACAAATGGAAGAGGTTATGCTAGGTTTCCTTCTACAAGTCAATTCACCTAAGTCACATTCAAGCCCAATATGTTGTTTTAATTTTGATGAGTTCCTAGCTGAAGCAATTCATGCTCAGTTAGTGAATTTCCATGAGTTGAAGCATTTCAGATATCAGTCATATCTCCTAAACCTGTTCTTGTGTTCAAATATTCCTGAGTTGAAGTTTCTTGGTACCATGTTTTATCATGATCTTCCTAAACAAATCAATATGTTTGAGTTTACCAATGCAATCATGACAGAAGTTTACAAAATTATTTTTGATCCTGAGTTGACTCGAGTGTTAGAAGAGATGAAATAAATGCTGCAACCTACACCAGAAGGCCAGAAAGGTGATTGGTTCTTGTATAAAGAACATACTATAATTAGAATGTATGGTTTTATTGGAGCACCATATCTTTTGCTAGCCTTTTTAACACTAAGGGTTTTTTCCTTAGAATTTATTAGAGAGAGGTTGCATTTAGAAGAAGAGCATTTTGGTGTTTTCAAAAATTCATCAAATGTGAAATTCCCTCTGAAAGTTGGTCCATTCATCATAAAGGCTAAGGCATCCCTATCTATAGTAGAAAAATGGTTAAAGATAATGGATTTTAAAGAGGTTGAAAGGATTAATTATGATCCTAATCAAATCATATCGCAAAGAAGAAAAAAAAAAAAATATAAACAAAGCTTTTGATCATCAAACAGTGGAAGTATTAAAGGAAACAACAAATTTATTAAAATTTGAACAGAATAAAAAAAAGTAAATATGGAACAAACAAGCAATTTGGCAATGCTAGTTCATACATCAGCTAAATCTGATATCACCAATAAGAGAACTATTTCAAAAGTTGATAGTATGGAAGTCGATGAAGAAGTTTCAAGAAAGAAAGCAAAAGTGGAACAACAAAAGGAAATTATTAGTATGGAGGAACAAGATTTAATTGTTTAAAAAAAAACTACTTTAATTTCACAACCACCAATAAATATGCAACAATATTGTTTTTCATAAATAAAGGAATTTGGAAATAACTCTCAGTATAAGTCAAGATTTGATTTTCTTTCACAGTATGCAGAAAAGAAGAAGCAATCTTTAGAAGAAACTCAGAAATCGTTCCCTCAAGTAAGGAAGTTGAAAAAAAAATCCCCTTGTTACAGTTAAGGATTCAGAAAGAAACACTCTAAGGTTTGCGGTAGTGAACGATGAGAAAGTTTATGAAATTGAAGTTAATATTGATGATATTGATATACCAGATAAGATTCAATTGCATAGACAAACATGAGATGTCCTATATTCTGATTTATTGCAATCCACTTAAAAAATTTCTATGTTGTAGTCTGTGATAGAAAAGCCTGAGAGTCAATTGAGACAAGTAAAGATAGAGAACAAAGCAAATTTGGTCCAGATCAAAAAACTGCAATGGACCTTGTGACTGTGGGAGCAGATCCTGGGAACACTCAATGTACCAAAAGGCTCCTTGACGAAAATTAAAATAATATTCAAATGCTCAAGAAAAATTTGAAGGTGCCAAATAATCAACACGTACAATCTTTAGAGTTGACATCATTACAATAAGAAAAGGAAGCCATATATCAAGAAATGATGGATCAAAAAGGTAAGATGTTAAAGTTACAAGATGAAAAACATGTTTGGGAAAAAGAAAGGATTGAATTGTTGTCACAAATTTTAGTATTAAATACCAATCAAGTTGAAAAAGTGCAAGTGCCGGAGGAGTCAAGGAATCAATCTTTATGTACAGATGAAAGACAAATCGATAAATCTTCCACAGAGGAACTGACCAGTGCTATGTCACAAATTAGTCTAAAGGATGTAGAGATAGAAAATTTGAAATCATAAAACCAGAAGCTTAAACATGAAGTAATTCAAAATTCTGAGGAAAATAAAAAAGCTTTGAGTGATAAAAAACAGTTGCAAAAGAAATTTGATGAATTAAAAGATAGATTAACAGGTAAGCTTCCATTACAAGGAGCTAAACACCTTATATGGGATGCAATATCAGTGGAAGTCATCAAATTATGATCACATTTGAATTTTATAGATGATAAATATTCTGTAGCAAACTTAGCTCTCCATAGATGTAAAGTGGCAAAGGAGACATTAAACAAAAGGCCTTCAGAAACAGTTCAAAATACAGTCAATTTTTTAAAGACTCTAACTCAATCAGATATGCATAGTTTTGGAATCAAAGACAAACTATCAATCATCATTTGGGCAAGAAGAATTATTGGCGCGCATGATCACATTAAAGAAGTACAAGACAAAGCGCAGCAGATGCTCCTTCAACTTCAAAATTTCAAGAAATTATTTCAAAGGCTTTTTGAAAATGGTCTACCTTCTTTTTGGAGTGACGATGGAAAATTAATTTCTCAAGAAATTATCACAGTTTGATAGTACAAGATCGTATGGATCACTCAAAATTTGAAGGTTTAGTCAAAGGATTAACTGGAAAGACAATAATTGAAAAATTGATCGATGATTGTTCTTTCACTTTCTTCCTATACTTTGGGTTTTGTGTTGATAATATAATATGTGGTTTATTTGCTCTTCCATTTTCTTTTTATATTTTTGGTTTTGAGTGTGTGTGTGTATATATATACACACACACACACACACACACGAATCGCTCTAACTTGCGGGAGTGGCTTTTGGTCTAAGAAATCATGACCCGGGGGCATCTAAGCCGTCAAAATTACCCGGGGATTTTACTCGTCCTAGGAAACACCAACCCTTAGCATGGCTGGATTTTTTTGGTGTCTCTTCCCACTACCATCAAGTTTTGAACCCTGGGCCACCTAATAAACGAAACCCCTCAAATACCAACTATGCTAGTGGGACTTGACTTGAGTTCATACTATATTATTTAAGGTGTGTTTATTGAATTGGCTTGGAAATTGGGTGCAATTTTATATTCAACCCACCATATTTAGCTAAAATATCCTTCAAACCATGGTAGCTAAAGGAAAATACTCCAGCAACCTCCTTGAAGATGGTGACAACTTTTGTAATAGTTCTCTCATAAAAAAAATCAAACATTTTCACATATTTGGTCTCTAATATTTTTGGTGTAATGTACTGAGGGAGGATAATATGGGGTACCTTGGGAGGTATCCAAAGAGATAATGTATGTAATATGTCAATAATCATAGAATATGCATAATAGGTAGTTAGAGGAAATAATATAATACTAAGGGATAGTTGGTATAGAGCCCTTAGAAATACTCATGAGAAAGTATAAATGTACATGAGTATCATTGTATAGATATATGTTGGATGTATTGTTTTGTAGCAAGCATAGATTATGGAGCAATTCCTTTCATAAGGAGTATTTAATGGTGTTACCCTGCCTTGAGGATTATTTCCATATTCTTATGTCCAATCTTATGTGAATGTATTGGTATTATTTATGAGGTTTAAGGGTTCTATATCATTTGTGATTCAATTTATGGGTTAAGGATCACTACAAGAGGTATTAGAGTTCTTTCTTGGGCCAAAAAGGGAATAATTTTTTTGTTCTATTTGTAAAAAAAAATTGGGGGGAAAATAGGATGGTGGAATTCAAACCAATTCCTATAGCTTTCTATGTATAATTTAAAGAAGCCAACTACAAATCTGAGTCCTATAAAAAAATTGCAAAAAATTAAGTTGTCCAAATTAAATTCCAAGAAGCGGAGTTGTCATTTACTTAAAATCAATTATTTAAAGGTTTTTCCAATGACAACCGCATAGATTATAGATCATATATATTCTGATAGAGTGCCTAGATTTCTATCAAACCAGCTTAAGTAGATACAAAATGATCATGGAATTTCATAATTGTGGTCATAATAGATGTTCCAAACAATATTGAGGGGGTTAGGATCATTTCAAATTAGTTGTGTGAAAACATAAAGGAGTTCTATTGAAAACTAAGTGAATTTATTCAAAACCCTAGTTCCAATTTTGTGTTATAACGAGGATGTTTTTTACAGGAAAATGTGATAATCCTAGCTTGAAGAATTCATAAAGTACCAAAATTAAATATGGAAAGAGAAGTGAAATTTTTATTGTCTTATGGTTTCAAATAATATGCTACCATATGATGGGGGTCATACGACTTGGGTAAGATGATGGAACAATCTATCTTATGAAGCATATGAAAAGGTATTTTTAGATGAGTGGTCTCATACCCAAAATAACGATAATGGGATCACCAACGGTATATTTTCAGTTGTAAAATTTGTATTAAAGGCTCATGGATGTCTTCAGTGAGAGAATGTCATTATTTCTATAAAATTTAGTAGCAAGCATAAATTCAACAATGATAATTTGGCTAAAAAATTGCAAGTCACTGACAAAGCATATTCAAACCACACAAGTTTAGGGTGAACATGTTCACATTTTTAAATAGTTGAATATTACCATGGATAAATATGTGTTGCATTCATATTTTTATGCTATAGATATGAATGATGTGGACATTTTTTGGGATACCCTTGGATGGACTCTATTGGTACAATTTTTTTTTTGTAAGTAAGAAGTTTTTATATTATATCAAAGAGGAATTACAGTAGGAACAAGCTGTCCAAGGCAGATACTTGCTCGTCAAAACCAACCATTGAGCGACTAACTTACGGACCCAAGCATCCAGGGATGATTTTAAGAACCCCCCCAAAATTTATATGTATAACAAATGGGTGAATCTCCACGATATATAGGAAAATTTGAAGGCGATTTTATCAATAATATAATATGTATATATAATTTTTTGGCAAATCTCTCATTTCATTATATAATGTTGTAAAATCTTGGCGAATATTTCACTAAATTATAATATATTGTAAAATCTTGGCGAATATTTCACATAATTAAAAAAAATTGTAAAAACTTGGCGAATCTTTCACTGATTTATAAAATATAGTAAAAATTTGGCGAATATTTTTCCAATAAGACTCAAGCTTTTGATTCTGTAGATTACTAAGGTAGTGCAACATAAGAACATACACCAAAGCTCAACTATGAACTCTCGCGACTCCTAGACTCTTGAATGAACAAGTGTATGAATGAGGAGAGGATGGATTTATTTATATATTTCACAAGGAGTATTTGATCACTCACAACTAGAAGGTGTTGATGAAACATGACTGCACTAACTAGATTCAGGGAAAGTAGGGACTCTACTTGTTATCTCGTCCCTTAATGGTCCAATGGACATGTGGGGTCATGAATCTTGACAGGCCAACAAATTGATAGAATTAATTGAATATCCTAGTAGTGTGCCATTTCCTTTATATAGAGAGATATCTCTTGGACCAATTCAAAGATTCCAACCAATCTTCTCACCAAACTTTCTTCTCTTTGGTTTCAAATGGTAGGAGAGTTGCATATTTGTCAGTGACTACTTAAAATGGCTCAATCCACACAAATTTGTCTCAACAAGTAATAACTTTGCCCATCATTGTTTTAAAATGTCCCAACATTATAAAAGCATCCATACATTGATAAACAACAACCCCAGGCACTTCTAAATTCACCCAATGATGAGAAAAATGCCCCATACACTTCTAAATTCACGTAGTGACTAGAAAAACTTCCCAAGCACTTAAATACGCTCGAGCACTTCAAAATTCTCCAAAAGATGATAAAAATTCCCTAACCACTTCAATATTTTCAATGGAACTTCTAAATTCTCCCAAGGATGATAAAAACTCCCCATGCACTTCAATATTTTCCCCAAGCACTTTAAAATCCCCCCCAGGCACTTCAATACTTGCCCCATGCACTTATAAATTGACCCAGTGATGATAGAAACGCCCCATGCACTTCAATATTTGCCTCAGCCACTTCAAAATTCTCCCATCAATGATAAAAATGCCCAAACACTTCAATATTTGCCCCAGGCACTTCAAAATTCTCGCTGTGAAGATAAAAATGCCCCCGTCCGCTTCCATATTTTCCCAGGCACTTCATTAGTTTCCCTAGATAATTCAAAATTTATCCAATGATGATAAAGATGACCTAGGTGCTTCAATACTTTCCTTGGGAAAGGGAGAAAAACACCTAACAATGATATAATCACCCAGGCAATCACAAAAATGCCCCAATCCACAAAACTTTGCCTCGACAAGTGATAACTTTGCCCATAATTATTTTAAAACGTCCCAACACTATAAAAGCATCCATACATTGATAAACAACAACCCCGGGCACTTCTAAATTCACCCAATGATGAGAACAATGCCCCAGGCACTTCTAAATTCACCCAATGACTAGAAAAACGCCCCAGGCACTTCAATACTTGCTCTGGCACTTCAAAATTCTCCGAAAGATGATTAAAATGCCCTAAGAAATTCAATATTTTCAGAGGCACTTCTAAATTCTCCCAAGGATGATAAAAAATCCCCATGCACTTCAAGATTTTCCCCAAGCAATTCAAAATTTTCCCCATGAAATTCAATACTTGCGCAGTGTGCTTCTAAATTGACCCAGTGATGATAGAAACACCCCATGCACTTCAATATTTGCCTTAGCCACTTCAAAATTCTCCCAACGATGATAAAAATTCCCAAACACTTCAATATTTTCCCCAGGCACTTCAAAATTATCACAACAAAGATAAAAATGCCCCCATCTGCTTCCATATTTTCCCAGGCACGTCATTACTTGCCCTAGTCACTTCAAAACTCATCCAATGATGATAAAGATGCCCTAGGCACTTCAATACTTTCCCTAGGCACTTCAATACTTTCCCTAGGCACTTCAATAGTCCAAAGAGTGAGCATCTTCAGCAGTTCTTGATGATAGATTATCACTGAGTCTAGTAGGTGGAGGAACACCCCTCGCGAGTGGAAGAAGTGGAACTAGAGAAACAAAGCTACGTGTTACACTATGTCTCATAGTGGGATCAATGTCACTCATACATCCCAGAAGAGGAACAACAGGCAAGGGAGCATATGCCACCAACTTTACTCCTAATTCCTTAACCAATGAAGTAACAAGGATGCCTGCACCTTGCCTTTCATGAATAGATGATGAATCCCTGAACATAGGAATGGAATTTTCCATTACTGCTTCCCTAACATGCACTGTTAATGTTTTTCCATACTTGTAATGCATCTCGAGGTTGTTAATGGTTAACAGCCTCGAGATGCTTCCAACCCAACCAACCAAAAAATATGTCTTCTTGTCACTAATCATAGAAACTGAAGTAGAACAAAAGGTATCCAAGCATGCAAGGGATCCATCAACTGAGCACTGCTCAACACTCACAGAGAGTAGAGTCATATCCAAAATCATACAAATTGGAATCTCTAAAGGCTCCAGAGAAAAATTCATGTTGGAAGCATAAGGACTTCCCATTTGCTAGGAAGTTGATAGTGGTTGGGTACATTCTGTAAGCTTCACATGTCTAATATGTCTCTTGTTGGTTTCCTAGCAATGCCTATTTTTAGTGCTATTAGCATATTCATAAATCATATTTACGGTCCAAGGATGGTGGAGAGAGGGGAATTCCTATGGTTCCCATGGATGTGTGTACCAATCCCAAGGACAAGGGAAGGCTTGGCTTGATCGATGTCGTCGTTGAGGGTCGTATTCTTGTTGCTAAATATGTGCTGAGATGGCTAGACTCTAGAGGGTTCCACCCCCAGCTGGTCTTGTTTAGGCATTGGATGATCATTTTTCATATAGTATATATTTAGTATATTTTGATGTATATATGTTAAAAAAACAATGTAGAATGTCGAATTAGTTGTAGAAAACATGAAAACATAGATTCAACCACTGTATTACTAATAATCATTAAAGTATAAACTATATAGTACATATATAACAACAATCATCTAGCAGTTATAACATTGTAATCAAATGATCAACCATAACATCAACCATCAAGTTTCAACATATAACATTTGTCATCAGCAAACTGTAACAAATAACATGAGCCATGAAATGAAACAGAGCATCATATTCATTACCAAAGAGTTGTAGTATGTAGTGAACAATTCAATCATCAAAGGTAGGTTCAAACTTCAAACTTAAACTCTGATATAATGTTTACAATGTAAAACATACTTGTTAACAATGAATTCACCCTTGGTGAATTCAAGTGTCAACTTCGTTATTGTTCGTGAACATGTTTGGCAATAGATTGGACTTATCCTTTGTCCATCTTGATTTTTCGGCATCAAAGGTTCATGGAAAAATTCTCAATGGGTTTTATGGCCATGATCCTTTATACCAAACTTGTTAGATTACAACCATTTTTAGTAGGTATTATGTTGGGAGGGCATGCATGTGAGTTGTCTATTATTTTTTCCATTTTTGGGCATGGTGATGAACTTAAGTTTTCACAGTTCCTATATATGAGGAGATCACTGCACTTTTCTTTGGTTTGGTGCAATTCAAACTGTTGTAGTCTTGAAAACAATCAATTCTACTGAATTTTGGATGGGATATGAAATTCTATTATCTTTAGATGAGCTCTAATGAGGTTGGAACCCCTCTCAAACACCATGAAACACTTAATGACAATATAAAATATTTAAGTAATAATTTCCATTCTTTTTATATGTTAAAAAATAGAAACTTTTACTTTAATTTTTTTATATGACCATCTTAAGTTGGATTTTGTGTCCATCAATGTTCTATTCAAAGATTAGGAAAGTGTACCCTACTGGGAGAATATTTAATTTTACCCTTAGCACCTCGAGAGTGCTTCAAGAGTTTTACCTCACAAATTAGAACCCTTCTGATTAGGTCATGAGGGCTAGCCCTAAGATTGGAAACTTCACATGAGATGCAATGTTTTAGCACCTAGGAGAACGCTTGTCTTTGCATCATTTTCTATCAACCATTTGTCACCCCACTATATCTTCCATGTAGTTCATCCTCTTTCATTTATTGCTTCACTTGAACAATTCATTATTCTTTCACTTGTTTCTTCTTCAATATTTCCTTTGTTAGGGGACAGAGTCGAGTGCAGAATTCATCTCCCCTTGGGTAAATGGAGTATAGCCTAGGGGGTTAAAGAAGGGTGTTTTGATCCTCTCGACCCAATTCTGATCCCCTCTTGTGACATGCTTTCCTCTTGTGGGTCAATTTTCCTCCACAGTATGCAGTTTCATGTGGATGGGGCAAAGTACTAATCTTGGGCAAGTTTGGTGGAATAGATGGACCCCTTTCATTCAACAAAGGATAACCAAACCTCCAAGAATCCATTCAAGGTCGAGGATGGGAAAATGGTGTTCTGTATTTTATATTTTAAATCCAATTGGAAATTATAAGAGCCCTTAGATAATTTCTAATGCCACTAAATCGAAGCAGATCACTAGCATTTACATTGCGATAAATTGACAGAGAATGCGAGAATATCCCTTCGTTTTGGGGTTGAATATTAAGTAATAAGTAACAAAAGAGACAAAACTACTCTATAAATCTGAAAAATAAAAGAGATAAGTCACGAAGTAAGAAAAGGCCCTATTTCTCTTTATTATTGAAGTAAGACCTAAAGCAATCCCCATTCAAGTGTTTTTCCAATGGGAAGACCATAATAGTAAGTGGCGTAGTTTATTGGGCAAGTTGAAGTCAACAATAGAGAACTCGATAAGATATACAAAGACAGTATGCATGTGTACTTCCATCTCGTATTTACTAGGACAACCACATTTTTAAAAGTTGTTGATAATTTTGAGAAGAATTTTTAATTGGATTTACAACCATCTAAGCACATATCATTCCCATTCATCCTCTAATGTAACATTCCTAATTCCACAAATGACATGTAAGTAGTTGGATTCATGAAGTCCATATATGAGGCCATGGATTGATGGGTGTATTTAACATTTTTTAGTTGAGTAGAGGAAGTCCCAAAGCTATTATTTTTCTAATTTTATTTTTGACACCATTTATAACTTGAGTAAAATAAGCCATTTGGATTTTGGAAGTAATGCATATATTTATTACAATCCTGATTAAGCTAACTCTCTATTAATCAATTTGTATAACTCTACTTCAACATCCTCGATGATATGAATATCTAGTGATATACATCATTTCTCAACTAACTTCTTAATTTATCATCTTACATGGAATTATCATATTAAAGACATGTAGTGGAATTATGATATTGAGAATATGTAACGGAATTATCATGGGACATGTAGTTAATTTTTCATCAAATTTTTGTTTAAGAACTAATAAGCTTCTCCATTATTTCTTGCGCTTGTGAACTTCAAATTGTTTTCTTTTAATTATTTAATTATCTATGTATTTCTGATCAATAATTTATTATTGTTTAGCTTTCCACTTTATTTATTTATATATATAAACTAATAAAAACAAATTATAACTTAACACTAAAAGCACAATAATTCTTGAATATGTTATTATCATAATATAATTTCCATTTGTTACATATATTTTTATTTAATCGAAAAATACGTAACGATTGTTGGCTTGGTTTTGCAACCAAGCTTAGTGCAATGGGCACCTATCAACAATGTAATAACATTTTCAACTATTGAAAGCAAAAAACAATTATAAATTAAATCTAAATCTAAACTAGGGTGTGCATATAACAAATAATTTTTTTTAAAACGATTCAAGAACAAGAAATAAAAGAATAAGTATTTTGTATTAAGATACCTCAAATGGTGAGGATTTGTGTTGAGCAACTCCCAAGGTGAGTAGCTCCAAGCTCCAAAGGTCTCTTCTCCAAGATGCTGAAAATGGCCAAAAGTCTCATGAGAGATTTTGACAGCATGAGGATGGGATGATGGATGGATGGAAAGTGAGGAGCCCCTACCACCTTTTTATAGTTTTTAGTGGTGGGGAATACCATTGTGGTTTTGAGGAAACCAATGGTATTGACCAACATGGTTTAGGTACCTTTTCCCTCCTTTTTCCTTTTTTGAATATTTTGAATATTTTTATTCCCTTTTTAATTTTTTGGGGAATTCTGGACCCTTTTTTAGGGTTTTTTATGCTTTTTGAGGAAAAATATTCATTTTGAGGGGGAAAAGGGGTGTATTATGGTCTTTTGGTGACCTCTTGATGGCTTTAGAGGCTCAAATGGTGGAAAAGTGGACAAATGGGTCATGTGAATAAGGAAATGAGCTAGTGAGCACTTTTTGGGTGTTAACAGATTGCCCCCTGATGTGTGAGGGCAGGAGCTCATCGTATGGCCGATAGACATCATAGTTCTTTTGTCTTTTTCCTAAGGTTTGGGGAAGAGAAGAGACCGGTTGGAGACTGGATCCACGGCCCTTGGAAGCTGCAAATCAAACAATATTACATGGCCTCAATATGAATGAGGAATAATCTCTGATGATTGACGAGGCGGGCATACCCATGCTCGTATCAAGACATATACATAACAATTAGTCCCAAGAAGGGGGACCTGAAAATAAAAAATATGCTGGTACATCATAATGGTCCAAAGGGGACACTATTTTGGGATGTACTCATGATCATAACATGACTGATCTCAATAACTGATACACTGGAATAAAGCGATAACCGTTCTGAACAAGGTCTCAGAAGGGTTGATGAATTGCTGAATCTAAAGGTGTCCAACATCTGTAGGGACTCAATGACTCTGAGTCAACTCTTAGGAGTATATGTATCTGTATACTCGAGGGAGTATAAAACTGGGGTACATCTGAATACTGTCGCCATGCGCAACCCGGATATCTATAGGAAAATGTAATTGGTTGTTTCCATGAGTAGACTTTCAAATGTGGAAGAGTCAGGTGGTATTCGGGGTCTTCAACAAACGACCTTAAGGACCAATACCCTGTGCGAGTCTCAACGATGCGATCAAGGTGTTGAAGTCGAGCATGTGAGAAACAACCATTTGGAGAGGCACTGAGGATTATTCTCGAAATGATTCGTAGGCACTCATCATAAATGGTGATGAGTCCAAGACACAGGGACCTCTAGGTCTATCCTCTGGAATAAATTTGGTTGTCGTCGATAGAGGGAGACCATCAACTAACAAGGCAATGATGTTTCCTTGATAGGAGCACGAGGTGTAGAACTGAAGTGTGGTAGTACTGATGGTAGGACTGACATACTTATGCGGATGGGAAGTAACTGGGGTCATAGAGTGGGTAGACTCAAACTTCCTTTGTTCAGAGCATGATGACATGGTTGACCTGGCAGCGTAGGGAACTAATTTGTAGGTGTGGGGATCATAGCTTTTAGGGTTTGAAGGGTATGTATTGACTCTCGAGGGTTAAGCTGACAAGTGCTGTCGAGGGATTCTCAGGGTGACATACTGCAGAATACTCTGAACAAAGGCGACCAAAATGGGGAAGCTGCCATATGAGTAGACGTGATCTGTTGTGGCGCCGAGAAGCACCATTGGGTCCTTCTTCGTAGTTTTAATGAGCTCCAAGAAGGGATAAAAGTGTGCTCTGAAATGGTACTGTCCTGTGGATTTTGTGAGCCCAGGACTGTTCGTGCTCATGGGTATTTTCATTTTTAAGGAGTCTGAAAATGATAAGAAGACTCTATAGTGGTTGTGAGTACCGTCCTGTGGGTTTTTACGAGCCCAGGATGGTGATTGCTCGTGGTCGCTTTCATGTTTAGAGAGTCTGAAAGCGGTAAGTGGACTCCATTGGTGTTCTTTTTCATAAGTTAGTCTCCAAGGCTTGAAAAAGCATAAAATGATGCAAATGGAGAACTCTTCTAGCCGATGTGACTAGAGTATTCCTTTTTCGTAATTAGTCTACTAGGTCCGGAAAATGGGTAAAATTATACCAGGTAGACGCCCTTTCAGATACGTTTAGCGAGCATGAAAGGAAGCAAGATTGCTCGGTGATCTTTTCATTGTTTTAGGAGTCAGAAAAGAGCTTAACAGAAACTCCCTAAGTGCCTTTTTCATAAAAGGGATTGCTCGGCTCGAAAAAGGGGTAAAACTATACCGAACAAAAAGGGATTGATGAGGGCGAGAAAAGGTCTCAAGCATCGTCATGAGTGCGGAATACTGGATCTGGTGACATAAATATTGTCAAAAAGGGGCAACGGCCAATGTGGTATGCAAACCGAGGTGACGAGGGGGCATGGGAAAAATGCCCAAAAAATTTGGAGGTGAGAGCAAGAAATGATCTCAAGCGTCATCACGAGTCTAGAAAATCGAATCCGGCGATATAAGACTCGTCAAAAACGGAGAACGGCTGGTGTGGCATGCAAACCAAGGCAACGAGGGGGCATGGGAAAAATGCCCAAAAAATATGGGCGTGAGAGCGAGAAATGATCTCAGGCGTCATCACGAGCGCGAAAAACTGAATCCGGCGATATAAGACTCGTCGAAAACGGAGAACGGTCGATGTGGCACGCAAACCGAGGCAACGAGGGGGCATGGGAAAATGCTCGAAAAATATGGGCATGAGAGCGAGAAATGATCTCAGGCATCATCACGAGCGCGAAAAACTGAATCTAGTGATGTAAGACTCGTCAAAACTAAAGAACGGTCGATGTGGCACGCAAACCGAGGCAATGAGGGCATATGGGAAAAATGCCCAAAAAATATGGGCATGAGAGCGAGAAATGATCTCAGGCGTCATCACGAGCGCAGAAAACTGAATCCGGTGATATAAGACTCGTAAAAAATGGAGAACGGTCGATGTGGCATGCAAACCGAGGCAACGAGGGTGTGAAAAAATGGTCAAAAAATGGACCTGGTGAAAACAGGAAAAGGAAAGGACTATCATGAAGTTTTCGCTGTGTTGATTCCAATGGTACCAACGGTTTGAGGAACGGACGTCGTATGATACCGCAATGGTTGTTTGAAAAATGGTGAAATTTCTATAAATAGGGTGTGGGGCCCATATGATGTGTCATTGTTACGTGTGAGTTTGGCAGAGCAATCAGAGCTCTTTCTTGATTTCCGAGAGATTTGACCGTTGGTTTTCGATTCCGTGAGTTTCAGGTAACCCTATTCGCCTTATCCTTTTTAATTATGTCTTTTGTGGTTAGCGGCGGGCCCCTGAAGACCGCAAAATTCCATGTTGGCCTTCCAACGTGGAATATGGCGGGTTTCGCGTCTTTTTCCATGATGAACATCGCGAGTTCGGGGCTGACAGTCGCGATGTTCATCGCGGCTCTCGGGCTGAACGTCGCGATGTTCATCGCGACTATGGGGTTGACAGTCGTGATGTTCATCGTGACTGTGTGGTCAATACCCGCGATGTTCATCGCGGTTTCTTGGATGAAAGCCACGATGATCATCGCGGCTTTTGATGGAAAAGCCGCGATGGAATTTTTTGAAAAATTTTCTCTGGTTCTAAAAAATTTCTTTGTTTTTTGGCAGGATGTTGAGGAGACCATTGGTGTCATGATGAGAGCGGGAGATGGAGGAGGATTTTATGATTCGGATTCAGACCGATCAGGGGGTCCGGCAGGCTCTAGTTGTGAGTGGGCTACTGAAGTTCGCTCAGATTCCACTGATGCGTTCAGTAGGACCACTACTGAACAAATTGGTGAGTCTTTGGGTCCCTGCAAAGGGTGTGTTTATTGTTGGGGGTGAGAGGTTAGAGATCACCCTTACTGATGTATACTTTCTTACCGGGTTGCCTCGTTTAGGGGAGGTAGGGGATCTTCTGCCGAGGATCCCGGCAGGTGTTGATATCGAGGATCTCCTGGAGACCTTCTGTGTTGCTGGGGTGATTGTGCAGAACAGCGCTTTGAGCCTGAGATCTTTGTGGGAGTGGGACATGTGGGCTGTTGGGGCTTGTGTTCTGCAGGTGTTGGGTGTCGCGGCGCTACATCGTTTGTTGGGGGGACAAACGATGATGGTGGATTCTGTGCTGAGGGGGACCTACTACGCGTGGGGTTAGATGTTTTTGGCTGGTGTCCGGAGAGATTTGGACAAGGTCAGTCGGGAGGGGGGAGAGTTTTGTTATGCCTCCTTCCTGTGTTGTTTCTTCTTTGAGTGAGTACCGACTTTGCGGCCACGGGTGCCGGTTCGAGACGAGTTGGTGAGCGAGCCGCGCATGGTGAGGTGGGGGTAGATGATGCCCCGCGATGGTGGTGGTATCCACGGATTCTTTTCACAGGATATGTATGAGTAGTGGGAGCAGATCCCCTTGCTGATTGATGACTATCCATATGCCAGTATGGATTATCGAGGAGATCCAGAGATGCCTCGAGCCCAGGGACAGGCCTGGGTTTTAGATGGTATGTTTTTGTGTGTTGTTCTCTACTATATCATGTGTTTTAGTTGTGTTTGTTATGATTATAGTTAGATATTTATATGATGGTTCATTTGCGTGATTGTGCAGATGTTGGTCCTGTACCACCGTCCGACCATGTGGCTCGTAGGGGACGGGCGATGGTGGTCATTCCACCTCCTGTAGCGGTACCGCCTCCTCATGCTCGAGGAGTTGGGGCTCGCGGTCGAGGAATTGGGCCTCGAGATGATGCCGTGGAGGGTGTCCAAGAGACACTAGACATGATCTTGGCAGGATTTCCAGAGGATGGGTGGAGGGATTTGGATCGGTACATCGTCGAGCATTGTTTCGATGCGCCTCGTGAGTGGTGCTCAATCTTGCTCAGATCAGCATTGTTGGCGGCTGAGTGGAGGGATGGGGCTCGGCATGATCTGACAGGGCCGGTGGAGGGGAGGATTCGGGTGCGAGATGATCCAGTGGGGTCGGCGGAGAGGATAGTTCGGGCTCAGCATGATCCGGCGGGGCCAGCGGAGGTGGCGCCAGAGGAGCCTGGAGACCATGATGATTAGATGATCTTGTATCTGCCCCCAAATGCTAATGAGCATATGGCGAAGTACCTTTTTGTACGGCTGATGTATTTTTGTATATTGTGTGCTGAGGGCACCTGTGACATGTTTGACTATATTATGATGTATATATATATATATATGATTTGGTATATAATCGTGTATGCACATGGATGCATTTATTGTCTATTTGCTGGCCTGTGGAGGCATGTTTGATTTGTTGTATGCCCGTGGAGGCTCATGTTATGCACGTGGATGCAACATAGTTGATTTTTGTATATGCCTGTGGAGGCACATGTTATGCACGTGGATGCAACATTTTGATTTTTGTATATGCCCGTGGAGGCACATGTTATGCACGTGGATGCGACATTTTGATTTTTGTATATGCCCGTGGAGGCACATGTTATGCACGTGGATGCATTTTTGTGTTTACTATATGGTTTGGTTTGTGTGCCAGTCAAGAATGTTGTTAGCCATATGGTCTGCCACCCTGTTGAGATTCCTTGGGACATGTGTGAATGAAATGGATTCAAACTGTCGAACCATTTGTTTAGTGTGCAAGAATTTTCTGAAAAGACAGGGATCGCGTACCTGGTAATCATTTTTGAGCTGGGAAACAAGGAGTTGTGAGTCCAAGAAAACGTTAAGGTGAGTTATGCTCATTTGGAGAGCTGCAGCCAGGAGACCGGTCACGGCATCGTATTCAGCTTGGTTGTTGGTGGTGGCACCTACGCACACTCCATCGATGTGGATCAACTCATGTGAAGGGGAATATATTACCCAAGCTGGGGAGGCCAGATTGGGGGACCAACGGCTTGCACCATCAGCGAAACCGACGTAGTAGAGTGGAATAGGATCCATCTGTGGTCATGCAGAGAAAACAAATATTTAGGTTTTTGAATTTTTTGTGAAAAACAAAATAAGACTGTACAATAACGGATGGTGGTGTCCATCAGATTTTCTATGGGTAAAATCGCTTGAGGTACAACCCGTTGCGTGGGTTGCATAGGGGGTTTCCTTCTGAATCGGTCAGAATGTATGCCCCCTGTCCGAGGCAAGTGTGTATAATGTATGGGCCTTGCCACATGGACACAAACTTTCCTTTTCCGGTTTTGTCATGATCTTGATCATAGGCGAGGACAAGGTCCCCTTCAGTAAAAGTTCTTGGGTGGTCATGTTTGTTGTAACTCAGTTTGGATCGGTTCTTGGCTGCTTCCATGGTTTGGAGGGTTGTGCACCGATCTTCATCGGCTTTCTGTAGGAGTAGTAAGCGTGCTCAATTGGGGAAGTAATCTACAGCCACAATAATGTGCTTATGACCGCCGGCTGACGTGGGATTGCAATCGAGGAAGTCGATGGCCCATTTGTAGAATGGTCCGACAGTGACGATTGGATGAAGGGGGGGCGGGTGGGGTTCTTGCCTTGGGGGAAAAAAGTTGGCAGTTTTGACAATGTTTGACTGCGGTGATGCAATCAGTAAATAATGAATGCCAAAAGTAACCTGCGCAGATGATCTTTTGGGCAGTGGCCATGCCGGAGAAGTGGCCTCTGCAGGCACCGCTATGGCAGTCATTAAGGACTTGTTCTGCCTCGTTATGAGATAGGCAACATCGTAAGATGGTATCGACGCCGCGTCCATAAAGTACATCGCCTAATAGGAGGTATCAAGGGGCATGGTGTCGTATACGACGACATCCGTCACGATCGATGTGGGGTCAAAATTTTTGTGTGCGAAGGTAGATTAAGATGTTTCCGTACCATGGGTCATCAAAAGAAATGATGAAAATGTGATTGTCTATGAGATCCATTTGGATAGCGGGTGATGATGAAGAGGATGGGAGATCTGTGATGAGTTGAGCGAGTGCTAGGGCCTTGGTGCTTTTTAGGGTTTTGAAAGTTAGGTCGTATTCTTGCAGGATGATCACCCATTTAGCTATGCGGCCTTGAAGGAGGCGACGCGTCAAGAGGTAAACCATTGGATTGGAATTGGCTACAACCGTGGTGTGGCTCAGGAGAATGTAATGTTGCATCTTTTGTACTGAAAAGAAAACGACGAGGGCCATCTTTTCTTCATGTGGGTAGTGGAGGGGTGGGCCTGAAAAGGTCTGGCTCACATAGTAGATGACATGCTCTTGGAGAGCATTATCTTCTTGCACAAGAACTCCAAATACGGCATGTTCGGATGCTGAAACATAGAGGGTGAAATCTCTTGTGAAATCTGGAGGGGAGATCAACGGGGTGTTTGTGAGTGCTTTCTTTAAGTTGGTGAAAGTTGTTTCTGCTTATTGGTCCCATATGAAACGGGTATGCAGATGTAGTAGTCGTAGGAAACCGTGGACCGTTGTGGCATAGTCAGGGACAAAGCGGCAAAGGAAGTTGGACCTCCCTTGAAGGCTTTGAAGTTGTCTTAATGTGCAGGGTGATGGTAAGTCTGCAATGGCTTGGACTTTCAAGGGGTCTACAGTGATGCCTTTTTCAGAAATGAAGAACCCCAGTAGGCGACCTGATGTAACACAAAAGACACACTTGAGAGGGTTCAAGTGGATGTTGTATTTTTGACAACGCAAGAAAACTTGTCGAAGGTCGTCTAAATGGTCAGATTGTTTCTTGGATCGAGCGGTGAGGTCGTCCAGATAAACTTTTATGATTTTGTGTAGATCATGGAAGCAATAAGTCATGGCGCGTTGGAAAGTGGCTCCAGCATTCTTGAGACCGAAAGGCATGACGCGATAGGCGAAGGTGCCCCATGGGGTAGTGAAAGTTGTCTTGTATTGATCTTCTTTACGGATTTTGATTTGCTTATATCCGGAGAAACCGTCCATAAAATAAAGGACCTCATGTCCCGCACATTCATTGATTAGTTGGTCAATGAAAGGTGTGGGGAAGTTGTCTTTGGGACAAGCGAGGTTGAGGTCTTGAAAATCAGTACAAACGTGTACGGTGCCCACTTTTTTGTTTACTGGCACTGGGTTTGAAACCCAAGTGGTGTAGGCAATAGGATATATGAATCCTGTTTTTTGGAGTTTTTCAATCTCATCTTTAACAGCTGGGAGCTTAGACGGGTGAATTGGTCGTTGTTTTTGTCGGACAGGAGGCACATTGGGCCAAGTGTCGATGTGATGTTCCACAATTTTGGGATCGAGGCCAGGCATCTCGGTGTAAGACCAGGCGAAGACATCACGAAACTCTTGGAAGAGTTTCTTATATGCCTGAGTTTCCGCTTGAGTGCATGATGCACCTAGCGAGATGAGCTCAAGTTTTCCAGGGGTGGTGGAAATGTCGATTTGTATAATGGGGGAAATGTTGGACATGTTCCCTTCTTCGAAGGTATCTGGTGCTGGGATGGGGTCTTTGAACCAATCAACCTTAGTTGGTAGGAAATCTTTCGATTCGACTGATAGCTGGTTTTCTGTGGTGGATGTAGACACCTCAGGGAGGAAGTATGAGCGATGATGTATATCGTCCCAAGGGTAGTCCGGTGCAGTGAGTGTTTCTAGAATTTGCTCATCAGTACGAAAGTAATCAGACCATAAATCAACGGGTTCTGGTTTGTATGTGGTTGAAATCATATAGATGGTATTGATTTCTTCCGTAGAAGATGATTTCGGAGGGTAGATCTCCTCGATGAGGGTAGGAGATATCTCTAAGTCGGCATTGTTCATCTCATATAAGGCTGCTCTATAATCTGGGAGATCAGGGCAATGGTGTGAATAATGGCCATAAATGCCGCATATCGCACAAGGTGGTTAATGTGGAGCGTTTTGTCGCGAGATTGAGGAGGTGGCTCAAGTCTTACCACTGGAATTCCGGTGTCGTCATCCAACATATTCATGTGTTCTTGGAGTGCAGGTAATTGTGGACATTGATGAGTGGCATGGCCTACGTCGTCACACAACGAGCACTTAGGGGGAATGCGAATAGTTGGGGGGTTTTTAGCTACCTTGGGGGTTGTTGGGGGGGGTGCGAGTTGTGGGTCCAGTGTTATAAGTTGGTGGGCCTCTGCCCCCTGTGTTCCGTAACGGAGGTGGGGCGTTTCTGGACGTTGATGTCGTAGTCACTATTGGGGGTGGTCTGTTTTGCAGATGAGCGACCGAAGGGGGTGGGTGGTTGGTAGTAGGGATAGGTTGTACCGGTTGTAAAATAACAGTCGGAGTCGGTAGGGGGCTCGGAGCAGGTAAGTACCATACAGGTATCCCTAATGTTAAACCAAGAAGGTTGAGTGTAGCCATTACTGTCGAACTGACAACTCCAAAAAATGGGAACAAGAACAGGATAGTATGAATTGGCGTTGTGCCAATATGAGTAGGCACTGTGGGTGTTTGTGGTAGTGATGAAGGCTGCTGTGTGGTGTGCGACAGGGTGCACAAATCCGATGTTTTTGTTATCGGTAAAGGTGGTGAGATCGATGGAAATGTGGACGTCATACGTGACTCGATGTAGATTCCAGGACCAATTGACGTTATAAATGATGTTGGTGCGGTTTGAATGGTTTGTTCAATCATTGGTAGCACATTTTGAGGGGCTGGGGGGGCGTTAGGATCATAATATGTGAGTTGATCAATCTTGATAACGCGTCCTTCATGTGGGAGCATCATGAGGCAAAAACAGATGAAGCCACTGCTTTCATTTTGTACATATAGCTACGTCCAAGAAGGAGGTTGTAGTCGAGTTGGGCATTGATCACTTCGATGTCGATAAGAACTAATTTTCTGCCTAGTTCTATGGGTACGTTCGCTAAGAGGCCTTGTGATTGAGCTGAGCATCCCTCGTAAGCTCGTAATGCCATGGTGGATGGTTGTAAAGCGGGGGGAGCCAAGTTTCTGCCACACAAGGGTGGACATAACGCAGGTTGAAGCTCCTTTATCGATGATGCATCGATGCACAACAAGGTTTCGAATGTTTACTGATACTTGGAAAGCCAAATTTGATGGAAATCGAGGTTCGGCTTGGTCTAAGTCGAAAGCCATCATGTGTGTGTCGTCAGGGTCTACTCCTCTGATGGCGGATAGTAGTAGTTTTCATTGTGCAGGGCATGTTTTCAGTACCTCTAAAGTAGACATAGCAGCGAGAGATTGTGCTAGGTCTTCCACGATGTTATAATTGGATGTTGCGCAAGCATTAGGATTGTTGTTAATCATTTGCAAAGGGATGCGAGGGATTTTAGGTCCTCCGTCCAATGGCATATTTGGTATGCGTAGTGGTTGATCTGGTGGAAGGGAGGTGGATGCGTCAGTGGGAGGAGTTTCTGGGGGTGGGCCGTACTGATTCCTGCAAGTTTGTGTAGGGACCCCCATTTTGAGATGTAGGACCCCTCTTTTAGGGTCCCCTTGAACTGAACCTGAAACTTTAAAAACTTCATACAAACAAATTAGCCATCATAGTTATTGGAAAAAAAAAAGCGTGAATAACTTAACAAAAATAAGCAAAACTTTAACCTGTCAACCCGATCCGGTTGGTCCATTGTCGTCTTCGTCTTCCGTAGGATCCCTCCAGCAAAGCTCGTTTAACCATAGGCGAAGCAACCATTAGCTTCGCCACCCAACCATAGGCTCATGCTTTCAGTCGCATGGCCTCCCCCGAGCTTTGGGTCGTAGAGCTCACACAAGTATTTCAGAAATTCAGCTTGGGCTTCCCTTCCCACCAGGATTTCTAAGCCAAACCCTTAGATAGCAGCAAGTCTTTGAGGCATTCGAAAATTACGACAATCATCCAAATTATGGGCCCTTTACCCATTCCCCAAGTCTTCCTTATAAAGGAAAATCTCATGCGACACATGTCGCTTCATGCATAATTAAATATTTTTAATTAATTATTTAATTAAAACACTCACCCATCCAAGTGTCATTTTCTCTAGGAAGTGCACCAACACCCCTAAGTTTGCTCCAGTTTGTCCCCCAATATTTTAATTAACTCCTAGCTTTTAGTTGACTAGGTGTCTAATCTTAGGATTCTATTTTGCTCCTAAATAATGATTTCTATTATTTTAAATGCTCAACAAAAATAACTATTCATGTGCAAATGCCTAAATTATTTTTATGCATTTGCTAAGTAATGATCTAGAGTTATTCTCATAAGTTTTTATGCAGTTAAATTTAACAATCAAACTCACTAGGATCACGGTGCCGCGCCGTTGGGCTCCTAGTTCCTTAATTTTAATTCCTTGACATGGCACCACTCCGTCGGGTCCAGTCATCCATGGTTTCCATTCCTTGGCATGATACCGCATCGTTGGGTCCTTGCATCCATTCTTTCCGTTCTCGATAGGGTACCGCATCGTCGGGCCCTTCTGCCACCATCTTTCCGTTTTGACTTGCGGGAACTCTTGTAGGGATTTTAGGAATCGTTACCATCCATCCTCCGTCTACATGCTATCTAGGGACTAATGGCGCTGAGGAGTGAGTCCGTTCTCACTGCGCGCCCCTCAACTCGTACGTGACCAGCTCCGTCGTGGCCCACCTCGTACGCCCTCACGCTTTCCTCTTGAGCAAGCGGATCAGTGCTTATCTGCTCTAGCGTGGTATTCCGTCGGAAGTCGACATCGTCGTCGCTCTCCCTGTGTGTGATTTACTCGTACTCTACGACCCTCCATGTTCCTTTGTGTGTCCGTTGGTGAACCGTCTCACTTGTTTCTACACACACTTCTCGCAACAAATTATTAGTAGCACTGTTCTCAACAATCATCATCTGGTTTCTAACTCTAGCATTGTTAAACATTTATGATTTATTCAAACTGCTCATTCATCTTATCAAATATACATTTCGTCGCCAAATACATAATCACCATACAGCTAGTCGTTAAGCATTATCCATCAACATAATTTTCCATAGTCATAGCTAATCGTTTAACATATGCAATTATTCATTTACCTCAACAGTTCAGATACACATACTCAAAAAAATAAGGTCAAAAGGTTATTTAATTAATGTTTCAATCAGCCGGGTCACTCAGCAGGTGCCCTCAATGTCTACACAAGTCTAGGGGCACTACAGTTTGGAGGTTAATGTCCTTGGATGACATCATTAATAAATGGTGCGTACCTGGATCCGTATGCTGATAATCAGTTGCGGCATAGGTGATTTGTTGTTGGGGTGCAGCAGATCCTTGTGGGGGATCCATAGGGCGAGTATTTACTACTCCCTGGTTTGGAAATGGGTTTTGTAATATCATGGGTTGTGGTTGATTAAGTGGAGCTGGCTGTCCAGCGTGGCCCTGGCGTTGGGCATCGTCAGCCCAAAGTTTACATGCTTTCTCTAAATTGGGGCAGTTGTGAGTGTAGTGTCCATAGATTCCACATATAGAACATGGATGGTTTGTTCTCAGGTTATTGTTTTTTGGCTGCTTGGGATGACGATCAGGATTCTGGTTGGGAGGAGCAGCATTGTTATTATTTGGAGGATTGGGTGGTGGTGGACCTTGATGATGTCGTTGGTTGTTGTCGCGGTTACGTCCTCTTCCACGGTTTTGTTGTCCGCCCTGGTTGCGTTGGTTGTTTTGATGTTGGGGTTGATTGTGTTGTGTGTACACTTGCCCTTGAGTAGTGGGAGGATTTTGGGGTGCCGTGGGGTGCGGGAGCAGGTTGCGGTGGATAATAAGCTGGTGGGGCTAGAGGTGGTCCAGTTGCCTACTGGGCTTGTTGGTAACCCTGATCTATTGGAGGTGTTGGGTTAGCTGTTGTAGCTTGCTGTGGGTAATACATTGGTTGTGCCGGTAAATGAATTGGGTTCTGGGTGGCCGGTTTGTTATAGTATGTGGGTGGTACATACGTCAATGGCGCTTGCCCATAGCAATGTTGTGGACAAGAGGGTACATGAGTGTGATGAGTATGATTCATTGGAGCATACGAAGTTGTCGCTCCAGAATTAGATGTATCCCTAGAGAGGTCTAGGGCATTAATGGTGCTCATCATTCTAAAAGGTTTATTTTGTGCCATGACTTGGACGATAATACCATCAGCGGCATGTGATGCCCCCGGAGCGTCACCGCGTGAAGAATCGCCTCGTGGGGCGTCTGGTATGATGGTGTAGAGATAGCCTGACTGGGCATAAATCAGGTCGAATTGCTAAGCTTTTAAGATAGCTTCTTCCTCTGACTGGGGTCGTTCGGAAGCTACGTCTTTGGCTATGAGGGGGTAGGAGTGATTTAAAAAACCAGTCCAAAAAATATACGGTCATCCAGTTTTATCTTACAGAGGCTACGACGCTTGCGCCACTCATGGATATGGTCGGTGATGTGGGTAGCTGTGTTTTGTCTGCAAGACAACAGTATTTCAACTCCTGCATCATAGCGTACAGGTAGCTAAAAAACTGAAGGAAAGTGGAGGCAAGAGAGGTAAATGTATGGTGGGTCCCATGTGGTTATTCGATGTACCACTTGGCTGCAGAGCCAGTGAACGTTCGTTGCAACAGTCTTAGTTTAATGGAGTCATCCATTATGGAGTTAGATGAACACCATAGGTGAAATGACATTATGTGGTTTTGGGGATCCTCCCCAGGTTTTTCTTCAAACTTGGGGGATGTCCGAGGGGAGCTTTGTAGGCATGGGGGGCCATGTAGGGTTGTGCTTGATAGGATCGTTGGTTAGCTTGGCTAGGTCTGGTAAGTTCATACTAGCCATGTAAGGTAAACTAGCAGATGGGTGTGGCATAGTGACTGGGACATAACTATTAATGGTGGCATTATGTAGTGGTCCAGTAGCCCCTAAGGGTATGCTAGGTATTGAAGGTATGTGTCCTCCAACCGTTGTGGCTTGAGATGGGCCAACGCTCCCAAGTTCAACATGGGTTACAAAAGGGTTAGGAATAGTGCCAGGAATTCCTGGGATCTGGGTTGTGGTAATGAGAGGTGGTGTGATTCCTATGTTTGGCATACCCATAATAGGAGGTAGTCCTGTGTTGGGCATACCTAAAGGTGGAGTGTCCCCTATATTAGGCATGCCTTAAGGGGTTGTTGTTACCATGGATGGCACAGTAGTAGAAGGGTTTGTGGATGTATCTCCAATAGTACTGGTGAAAAGTGGGTCGTATTGTGATCCAGCCATGAGGTTGGTTGGTGATATTTCAGTAGAGTTTTCGAATTCAGCCTCAGAATCAGATGTGAAGTGAGGCATGTCAAAATCGAATGACTGTGTGTTTGGCTGATGACGTATCGAGTCAAGGGATAAGGCTCTACGTCGATGATGTGTAGAGCCAAGTATACCGAACTGAGGGGGTTCACCCTGAAAACGACGAGATCGTCTTAAATTCTCAATGGTGAGAAATATAATTTTTTTAAAATTTCAGTGTAAGGTGGTGATGTAAAAAACTCGAAACCCTAATGCAACAATGAGTGCAAGAGGGGAGTGAAAAAATAAAGGCTCTCAGGCCAACAACCAACCTCAAAAAGCACTTATTATAGTAGTTGTACTATAATAAATGGAGGGATGCAACAAAATTGGTTAGAATACCAAAAGTCAAACAATTTCTAGAAAAAAGGGGTGTTACTAGACCAAAGGTGGGTAATGTATCATGCAAACACCTAACTAGAAGTATTGTGAGTCAGCAAACGATATCCTCTGCAAGGTGATGAAATCCAAGTCAGACAATATAGAGTGTTGAATCAACGGCTAGATATCCCCCTACCGGGAGGGATACCGGGTAGACAATCCTAAAGAGTGGCAACTAGGATACCCCATTCATGACACGTTCGGTTGGGTGAATCTGCAGTTTGGTTCTATCATCGCTGTACACCATCTTGGGTGTACACCGAGAACTTTGAAAGGTATCCTTTGGTTACTGAATGGATTGCGGTATTCCACTCAGACTTCCGGAACCACTCTGGCTACTTCAACCCTCCTAAGGGAGAGGCCTTCCCGATAAATTGGTTGATAAACGTGTCAAAATTATAAGGGATTTTGGTACTATAGAGGACAACCACTATGTCTCAAATGTAATAATTGAGGGGTGTTATTGGAACACCTATCCCCTCAATTCTACCTAACTACAAAATTCTTTTAAGTGCTCCCCAAGTGAGGTTAAAAGTTTGTTGAGTTTAAGGTAAATTTTAAGGCTCAGTTTAAATTATGTGGCAGAGTGGGTGCAAGTGTGATATTTAAACTGAAATTGATTTGCCTCGCTTGGACGATTAATTACAAATGAAAGAAAAGACGCTTCCAGTTTTGCAAAAAATAAAGGCGTTTTTGAAATGTAAATGCTTGAAAAAACTATTCAAAAATAATGGATCTTTGAAATAATTTAAAGGGAAGCAAATAGCATAAATATTTCAAGAAATAAATGGATTTCTTAAAAGTTGCTTGGGCAAAGTATTGAGCAAATAAACAGTAAAACCTTGATCTAAATAAAATGCAGAAAATCTTTCTTTCAATTACTGAAAATTTTTAAAAAGACTTTTAATGGAGCATATATAAATAGTAAAAGATTTAATATGTCTGTAAAAAATGCAGAAAAATTAATACTGTAAAATATGCTAAATGGGCAGAAAATACAGTAAAAACTATTTTCAAAAAATTGGCTGAATTCAAAAAAATTGCACTGCGGGTTTTAGGAAAATAGTCGCGATGTGCAGTGCGGGTTTCGGCCGCGCAGTCACGATGTGCAGCACGGGTTTCGGCCGCGAAGCCGTGATGTGCAGCGCACGTTTCGGTCACACAATCATGATGTGTAGCGCAACAAATGGCCGCGAAGCCGCGATGTGCAACCCGTAAAATCGTCGCGAAGCCGCGGCGCGCCGCGCGGAAAAGAGTCGCGCGACTGTCGGGCGAAAAGCTGCGAGGCGAAAACCGAAAAACAAACGCCGAAAAATGAACCCGAAAATGGAAATTTCAGGCTGTTAATGGCAATAGAAAGGGCCAAGATCTAGAACAGCAATGGATCTATTGTCTAGAATGACAGATCTATGAATTAAAATGATTATAACTAAGAAAAACTAAGATCTAAAGCAAAAAATTGAGATCTAAGAATTCGAACCCAGCAGAGTCATCAAAAACTGTTGGCTTGGTTTTGCAACCAAGCTTAGTGCAATGGGCACCTATCAACAATGTGATAGTAGTTTCAAATATTGAAAGCAAAAAACAATTATAAATTAAATCTAAATCTAAACTAGGGTGTGCATATAACAAATAATTTTTTTAAAAACAATTCAAGAAGAAATAAAAGAATAAGTATTTTGTATTAAGATACCTCAAATGGTGAGGATTTGTGTTGAGCAACTCCCAAGGTGAGTAGCTCCAAGCTCCAAAGGTCTCTTCTCCAAGATGCTGAAAATGGCCAAAAGTCTCATGAGAGATTTTGACAGCGTGAGGATGGGATGATGGATGGATGGAAAGTGAGGAGCCCCTACCACCTTTTTATAGTTTTTGGTGGTGGGGAATACCATTGTGGTTTTGAGGAAACCAATGGTATTGATCAACATGGTTTAGGTACCTTTTCCCTCATTTTTCCTTTTTTGAATATTTTTAATATTTTTATTCCCTTTTTAATTTTTTGGGCAGTTTTGGACCCTTTTTGAGGGTTTTTTATGCTTTTTGAGGAAAAATATTCATTTTGAGGGGAAAAAGGGGTGTATTATGGTCTTTTGGCGACCTTTTGATGGCTTTAGAGGCTCAAATGGTGGAAAAGTGGACAAATGGGTCATGTGAATAAGGAAATGAGCTAGTGAGCACTTTTTGGGTGTTAACAATGATGACATGTAAAATTATAAAAATATAATTGATAGGTTGAGAATATATGGTTGGTGTTATCACATAATTTGGTTTATACGGAATAAGTAATATTAAATATTATTTTATAGAGTCATCTAGTATCATAAAATTTATTTGAATGTTTGTTGTTTCGGTTGTGATAACCATGCAACTAAAACTTGAGGGTGTTAATTAAAAAATGAAATTGAGTGACCCGTTATGTTAATAAAACCATAAAATGAGGGTGTCGGTGGATTTCCATATCCATTAAGTCCAGAAGAATAATATTAATAAAGCGTGTACGCTTTGGTCTCCTTTGCATTTTGAAAAACTAGAATAGTCGAGAAAGAACAAACTCCATTTCATGTTCATCGCAGGCCATACAAACTAAGCGACTTGCACAAGATTAGATACCATGTATAGTCGTGTATGAGTTACATTTTCAAGGCAACAATGACTGCTGTGACCTGGGGCATGCATCGTACTCCTTAGCGATGGACTTTTTATGGAAACTGCATTGTACTCCATGATTGAAGCTGCAAACAACGCTTCTATACTGATAATTGTTCCACTTATACATGACAACATCCTCTCTAATGGCTTCAACCATTCTAGTCTGGCAGAAAGTCCGAATAGAAGAGGTTTTGCTTTCAAATACAACTGATTACTTCATATTGATCGTTGTGGTAGCATATTTCAGAGAAAGGATCAGTGAATGGATCACTTGGATTGGTGAATGGATTTAATCCCTGGCGTGATAGCTCATGCTTGGGGATCTACAACACAGAAAGGTGAATAAGGGTCGATAACATAGGATATGAATCAAATTGCAGAGTGAATCAAAGGCAAAGGGAGGATATGAATCAACAAATCAAATCAGTGAATGGATCTCTTGAATAGAAAATGGATTGCTTCAATGGTAGGAAGTTTGGTATAACCTCATTTTTTTTAATTATTCCACACATTTGAAATGCCCTTGAATTAAAATGTGTGCAAATGTTAACTACATAAATCTAAACCATTCAATCATCAACGCGAAGAATAATATTCCAAACATCCTTCACGTCTAGCCCTTCAATTATGAAAAAATAAAAAATTATAGAACCCCCATCCAATGTTGAAATATATACTCCTCCGTGTAATTAGGACATAAACCAGACCGCCCAAGGCTAATGAAACGCACAACAAAGCTTCAATAGACAGCATATTGATGGACTAACAGGTGGTGGAAGGCGCTTGTAATGGTATACCTTGCGTATTACCCTGTGCTCGGGCCTCTTTATTGCATCCATGTTTTCGCAGTGTGTCTGGAATTCCCCGCATGGAAGTAGAATAATTGGGATATTTTGCCTTCTTTAGCACTTCAGAACCAAGTAAAAACGATGAAATTAAGCCACAAACAGCCGGGTAAAATCAAGACATAGGAAGGAGGAACTAGCATCCCTGCAGAGCTCTCCTTCCTTTACCATAATTAGGTCGTCATCCAATGAATAGATGGACTTAATTTAGTATAACCTATTGGAGGGGTTCTTTTGGAGTTGGCCATCCAGACAAGCAAGGAAAAGTTGTGATATGTGTAAGAGGACAGGTCAGCCCGCTAGATCAGATGAGATGCCATAATTCATAATATAAATATATTTATTTATATGAAACATTTTCGATAGACTCTAGTAGTAGTAGTAAACGAACACCAATTGTAAGCATACAATGAAATCTGCTTTAGGTGGTAGTCATTATCCTCGTTAAGGTCATGAGACTAGGACAGGACTAGCCAATTTGGTTAATCGGCAGGTGCGACCATCATATTGAAAGATCAATAGTTCAACAGTGGTCTGGGCAGAAAAGGATGATGCAATGCTCTTCCCCTTACTCAATAAAAAAAATATAAACAATTTGTTGGCCTGTGCACCCAATTCTTTATTGTTTGTCACTCCAATGAATGAAAGCCAATCCAAGACCCAATGAATTCATGAATCAAACTCTGGTAAAGCCAAGAAGTTGAAATGAAATGTTGTTGGGATTTACAATAGCATTTCCTTTCCATTAATAAGTGCAGTTGTTCAACAATAATTTCCCAATCTGACATATTTATTGGCATGTAGTGCATTGACTTCCAATGCTAAAACCAAACAAGCAACGAGACTTGTAAGCTCTTGTTAAAGAGATAAATGGGCTACTGTGATATGTGTCTTCCATTATCTACAAGTCAACGACATGAATACAAAAATAGAGTTGTAATATGACGAGTAATAGAAGTTGGCCAATGATTTGGAGATTTTAAAATGAAACATAGCTAGAATCCAAAGAGGCAAATTTAGCTTAAAATATTCTGTAAATGACAAAATTAATGGCTGTCGAGGGCATAAATTGGTTTCTAAAGCTTCAAAAACTAGGGTGTGACTAATATGCAATTAAAAAACAATATCAACAAAAAAATTGCCATATTTTAGTTAAAATTGATCAGCCAGATCCAGGTATCAGCAATGTAAGATCATCTATTAATAGAAAATAAACAAAAACAGATACCATATCACACTATTTGTGTAAGGAAATATATCCCAACTACAAAATTATTTCTTTCAAGCTTAAACACAGTTTCTGAAATGCTGCTGAATCAAACTGCCTACCATTGCTAATGATCGATGAAATGACTACTCATAGCTTCGCATCAGGCTCCATGAAATCGTAATTTGCGTTAACCTCCAATGCCAAATTCTTTACTCAAATGAGTATTTCTATAGCTTTCTCCTTTTTTCTAATAATTTGCTTTTCCTTTCCCAGGAAATGATTTTTGGCATTTTCAAAACATATATTCACACCATATAGTTGAGATGTATATGAAAATTATGTGTAATGTGAGGCTATTGTTTTCAGACGAGCTCTAAGGAGAGAGATGAAGCCGAATTAAATAATCAGTCAGATTTGTAGAAGCTGGATCAGTGCAACCCTATGGAAAATCTTATGGAAAAACTAATATCCTAAAATATCTAGACATGTAATTCCTCCCAGCTATATCATACCAACAAGCTATATTGAATCTACTTATGCAAAATATTTTAATTCCTATTTTAAAATTCAAGACAAGGAAACTATCGGCATAATGCCGTATCATCTTCAGCTTAAGAATTAGAAAATGTTGAATATTTATGGCTAAAATAAACTAAATTGATCCATTCAAAAGAGAGGACATTAAATTACTTGGAATACTCATTTGATCAAGAAACTTCACAGCAGAGGACTTACTTCGCCATAAAACTCACAGGATCGAAGATCAGTTTTAATATCACGAAAGCTCGAGCAAAACGTAATGCTTGATTCTGCAAATTTGAAACGAATTCTTGAACACAAGAGATTTGAAACCTATTAACCTTTGAAAGTTGATTATGTAATTATATATAGGGATGAAATCATTACTATCTTCCCCAATTCCATGATATATGGATGAATTTATATTAAAAAATACTCCAAAGAGATAATCAAGGTGGGATGACAGTTATATCCTGGATTTAAGGTAATCCAGGGGCGATGACAGTTATATCCTGGATTTACAAGGAAAATATAGGGCAAAAATATTATTACTAACCTCCATGACCATAAATCAAGGGCGATTAAGGCATCCAACACAAATTTAATTGATTTACATGGGTGAATGAAAGATTTTATAGAATTTTCCGAGGGTGAAATCAGTTTTGAAGGAATCACCCTGTGGAAAATGGAGGGCGATTGTCATGTTAAATATTTTTTTTAAATAAAACATGGACGAATTTTTTAAAATTTAAAAAAAAAATTACATATAAAAATTCGCCCACTTAATTTTGGAAATCCCTTTAAAATCGCCCATGGATGAATATTCGCCCCTAAAATTATCTATGCAAGCATCCTTAACAGTTCAGTGAACAAGAAGCACAAAAGCAAATGCGATGCTTCTATACGAGTGACCAGTCCTATCCTCAAAAACTTTGTGACAGCAAAATTCACTACCTACCCAGAAAGTAGATAAACCAAATATATTCTTAACATAGGAATGCAGGCCCGAAAACAAAAAAACACCGCATATTGCTACTACACCCAAGAGGCAAGAAATACAGAAGATAACAAATAACCAGCTTAACAACCGACCCATCTTGAAAACAAAGATTTGGAAAAAAACAGACCCCTAACCAAGCGTCAGCAGATAATGTAAGGAGCTTCAGGAGAGTTCCTCCGATGGGAAAAGCTGGAAGACGACGAAGGACAAGGGGGAGGCCGTAGCTCCATAGCTTGCAGCAGAAAATCCAGCTTCCAATTCATCGCACGAGACTCCTCCAAATTCCTATGCATCATCAGTTGGATTTTTGACTCATCTTTGAGAGTTTGATGGTCACGAATGGAATAACCCATAAGGTTTTTCATCATCTAGTAAAGGGAAACCGTGCGCTCGTATAACCTAAGCCGTCCAGCCATGTTGCCAGGATCCATAATCCAATTCTCCAGCTGCTTGCGCACCCCTAGCAGCATCTCCCTACTTAACCTCATCCACCATTGATGCTCATAATCATGGATATCTCTCTGAATCTCCCCAGGAACATTAAGAGCAAAATCATTAGCCTCTCGATGAGCACTCTGACATGCTCGAGATAAGCCACCCCCCGGTTCCCCCGATGAATCCCCGCGGTTTCGCTTCTTATTGCGGTTGGTATCTGCATCAACCTCCACTTGGCAATTAGTATTCCCCAGTTCCTCCATCTTCTTACCAGATTCTAGCTCCATAACTAAACAAATAAACAGCACTTGCATGCATGTAGAGGAATAGCGATGATGATCCCGGGAGTCACCCTGTTCCTCCATATAAATACATTTTCCACCTCCATTCATGATGAACCTGGTACCGTTGATTAACTGAAGGAGGTACAGCGAGTGACGCTCACACTGACGAGCACTAACTACTCTTAAATTACATTCCATCATTCTCCCACCCAAATTATTCCTATCGGCCTTAGAGAAGACAACACCAGATCCATTAAGAAGAATGAAAAGACAAATCCAACCCCGGCTCTTAAAGAATGACACGAAGCACTGAAGGAAACGAGGGTTACGTGTACCAAAAAATTTCCGCCTGGTGTCACCTCGCATGTTCGGCATGAAAAATCATCATGTCAGCATCCTGGGTAGCCTTGCAGTTGTCCCGAACAACCAAGTCCGTCAGATCCTCCCATGTATTAGCACTGGTTTTCATGTGAACACCCGTCCTAAAGTTGGCCAGCACGTCAGCTAATTTATTGCCACTGCGCTTCACATGGGAGAACGAAAGCGACATACCTTGAGAAAGTACTGAAGACAAATCATCCAATTTTCTTTCCAGACGCCAGGACGATGCCACCTTGGAGCTGGATTTGTCACAATGTATTTCAGTGGCCATTTGGAGGATGATCTGGGAGTCTCCCTCCACAATTAGAGGGGTCCAAGAGTTTTGACGAGCCAGCCGAATACCCTGGAGCAAGCCTTCCAGTTTCGAAGCATTATTAGATTCAATTCCCAAAAAGCCAGCTGTAAAACCCACCATAAAGCCTTCAGAGTCACGAAAGACACAACCATACCCGGTTGGGCTAGGATTTCCCTTAGAGGCACCATCAAAGTTCATTTTGAAGAAACTGACTGGGGGAGGGGACCAAATTACAGGGCTCACCACCGTCTGAGGATATCGGATAAGTTTCCCGCAGAAGGGGAGAAGACCCAAAATATCCCAGTCTTGAAGAATTCTGGTCTCAGTTTCATTAGTCTCCCAATCTGCATTATCCCAATGTTGAAGCTTGATGGTCTCCAGGATCTTATTTTGCATGGCATTCCAAGTTTTATCAGAGTCATTTACTTTGTCCCTGAAGACTCTAGAGTTTCGCTCCACCCAAATTTCCCATAGAAGGAAGTACATAAAAACTTGCCACAGTCGATTTACCACTCGGCTCTAGAATGGGTCCTTAGACCAGTCTGTGATGGATAACACTGGGTCATTTTGTCTTCTGTCTGTGCGCCTGAAGATAGTCGCTCCACTGTCCCACAACCCTGATGCAAACGAACATGAATCAAGGATATGAAACATGGTTTCGTCTGCCCCGTTGCACATAACACACAAGTATGGACCCAAAAACCCCCTTCTCTGCAAATTTTCCCCAGTTAGAATACGTTTTTTCAATGCTTGCCTAATAAAGAATGAGATTTTAGGCCAAATTTTAGCAGACCATAGCTGTTTCCATTTAGGAATGGGGTCTAGATGGTTGAAGCTCATCCTGATATCATAGGCTTCTTTAATGGTGAAACACCGTCTCAGTTTATGACCCCAGCGAAGCCTGTCTTCCCCAATTTGATTTTTTATCTTCGGTTGTTCAGAGCCTCCTCAACCTGGTTAACCTCTTCCTCCAGACCAATAGGAGTCCACCAATTATGATCACGCTATACCCTGAAATCCTGTTCAGGAGAGTCTGCATCCCACAAGTCCCTTACCCTGACAATGTTGTTATTAACGCAACCTTGAATAACATGAAGAGCGTCGATGGAGTTAGCGATTGGGGGTAATTGCTGCCATGAGTCGACCCAGGCTAAAGCCCGGCTGCCATCATGAACCTCCCAAAAACTGTGTTCATGGACCAAGCTCCTCCCTTGGGATGTCGATTTCCATATCTGAGACCTGGGATCGTTTCTGAGAAACGAATTAGATCCTCTTTTCCGCATCCTGCTGCATATTTGGAGTGCCAAATTCTATCCCATGGTTCCTCCCTGTGGGTTACCCACCTCCACCAAGTCTTTGCTCTAGAGATGATGTTAACCTACTCTGGGTCCCAAAGATTGAGGCCGCCTTGATTCTTTGGAGAGCATAACTCTTCCCATTTGACCAAATCCCATTTCCTGTTGTCTCCAGGGCCACTCCAAAGAAAGTGCCACTGAATTTTCTGAAGCTCTTTAACAATAGCTTTGGGTGCTAACATAGCCCAGAAAAGATAAGTAGGTATTGCCTGTAGGACCGCTTTGAGGAGAACTAAGCAACTGGAAAAATTTCGGGGGCGGAAGGTCCAATTTGAAAGATGTTTCCTCATTCTGTCCATTAATTCCTGCCACGACCCCTGCCGAACCTGGGAATCCACAAGAGGAGCCCCCAGATATTTGGATGGAAGGGAGATTTCCGAAAAACCCAATATCCTGCAGATGTTTCTTTTGGTGATTTTGGGAGTATTGAAAAAGAAAACCTGAGATTTCTGATCATTAACTTCAAGGCTCGAGGCCTTCCCAAAGATGTCAAGACCCCGATGAATTGCCCTCGCCTCCTAGACAGAAGGATGACCCATAAGCAAGGTATCGTCCACGAACTGGTGGTGAGTTTGACAATTTGCTCTGGGGTGGACAGCCAGACCTTGAAGCTCATGATTTCCTTGCATAGCTTTGATAGTTCTTCCCAGTCCTTCCGCCATAATGACAAAAAGAAAAGGGGAGAGGGGGTCCCCTTGATGAATCCCCCTGGAGGGTTTTAAGAGACCCATAGGGACACCATTAAGGAGAATGGAAGAGAATTCTGAGGACACCGTTCAGAAAATCCAAAAGCATGCAACATTTCTCTCATAAATTGCCAGTTTAATTTGTCATAAGCCTTGTCTATGTCTAGCTTTAGCATCATCCCTTGGATCTTTTATTTTTTGAGAGAGTGCAAGACCTCATGAATCAAGATGATACCATCCATAATCTGCCTACCCTCCACAAACCCGGATTGTTCAGGGGAAATGATGGAGGGAAAGATTGGTTTCAGGCGATTAGCAATAACCTTCGTGACAATATTGTAGATCACATTGCAAAGGGAAATCGATCTAAACTTGTCTGGGGTATCAGCTCCATCAGTCTTGGGGATGAGGGAAAGAAAGGTAGCGTTAAAATCAGGAAGGATTTTCCCAGAGAAACTAGAAGAATCCATAATCTGCCATACCTCCACCTTCACCAAATCCAAAAAATAATGGAAGAAATTGGTAGTAAAACCATCAGGTCCAGGGGATTTTCCATCCACCATTTGAAGAATAGCTTCCTCAACTTCAATCATGGAAACAGGTCTTAGAAGGAGGTCATTTTGTTCCTAGGTCACCAGGTACGGGATGTTACGAGTTATTAACTCAATATATCTTCGCCTCTCCACCACATTTTCTGTCTTGATGTCCTGGAAGAAATGATCCAGTTCACCTTCAATCTCCTCCCTAGTCTCCAATATTATCCCTTCCCTATTCTTAAGTTTGAGGATTTTGTGTTACTAACGATGCTGAATTGCAGAGCGGTGGAAGAATTTTGTATTGCGTTCACCATCGTGTAGCCAATTCACTCTCACCTTCTGCTGCCATAGGAACTCCTCTTGTTTTTCCCTTTCCATGATCTTGTTATGCACAAAGGTTTCCTCCCTCTGAAACTCTGGGGTATAGCCCGAGAGCATACCCATCTTTTGGATTTCCTCCCTTCGAGCCTCAAGGGCTTGTTTATCTTCAAAGATATCCCAAATTCCTCTTTGTTCCACTTCTTGATTTTCGCTTTAAGTGCTTTCAATTTTTGTTGGAATTTGTACATGCTTTGACCTTCTCCCGTGGCCAACTCCCCCCACCATTGAGAGACTTTATCTTTAAACTCCGGGTGACTCAACCAAAACTGCTCAAAGCGAAAGGGTTTTTTAAATTGAGATCCTAAACCACTACACCATAGATCAATGGACCAATGATCAGATCCCAGAGTCGAAAGAATGGAGGAGGCAATTTCACTCCCAAACTCCATCACCAATTCCGAAACCAGAAACTGGTCCAAAAGAGAGGCAATGTGGTGGTCTCCCTACCTCTTATTGTTCCAAGTGAATTGACCATCACCTGGGACCACATCTACCAGTTTCAGCTGCTCAATAGTTTCCCTGAATCAAACACATTCTTCATCCAGACGCCTCCTTCCCCCTTTCTTTTCATCTAGTGAAGAGATGAGGTTGAAATCCCCACCCTCTATCCAATGCCTACCTCTAGCCACTTCCTTCAGCCAGCAGAGAGAGTCGAGAAAGGAGGACTTAGATCCCTGGGTGTGGGGACCGTAGACATTAGTAAGGACCCTCGAAACCCTGAACCCAATGACCTGGAAATTAGCCGAAAGGAAACACTGATTCCCAAAAAATCCCGACATGATGATTTTGTTAGGATCCTAGAGAATGTTGAGTCCACCAGCGAAACCCTTCGCATCAATCCCCATTACTTCACAGTTTCTCCAGATCTTCTTGCACTTCTCCTACAGCTTCAGAACCGAGCACTTTGTTTCTTGAAGAAACACGACAACATGATTTGACTTCTTAATCTTCTTCCTAAGAGTTATATATTTTTGTTGGTTGTTAAGCCCTATTATATTCTAGGAAATAATCTTCATTAAAAAAAGGGAGAGATTACAGACCTAGGGCCGCCCTAATAGTAGGGTACTGGCCAGATTCCACCAATTTCAAACCTGCAGCAGTGATCCTTTTCCTTTTAGACTTCCGACCCAGCTTCTTGGTATTTTCCTCGTGCTTTCTCTTGCAGTCCTTTTGTGATCCAAGGCTAATCCCCAGTTGATTAGGTTCTCTGGCTTTTAGAATGGATTCCTTCAAGAGGATCACCTGTTCTTGAGGGACATAACCTTTTTTAGGGTTGTTACAACATAATTTTCCACCTTGTGAGCATCAACATTCTTTGGCCTTCAAGATCCATTTTACTGACTCAGATCTATCATTTTCCCTCTAGGAACACACAAATCCCTATTTTTGTTCTTGTACGCCATTGGTTCCACTATAGCCAGCGTACACGCAGGCTGTTCCACTATAGCCCGCAAACACCAAGTAAAATGGTAAAAATCATTAGAAATTTACTTTTTACTCCCAAAAGGTGGTCTTAGGGTGACCTTTGGCCCTCCATACACCCCGAAACGACTCAATTCGACCTTTCACTTACCTTTGGAAGGCTATATATTGAGCTCTTATGGTGTATGGAAGGGAGGAGAAAGAGAGAGCAAGATAACTCTAGTGGATTTTCTCGTCCAATTGATGTTGTGAATATTGTTAAATTACATTGGGTTATATTTGCTTATGATATCATGGATCATGTTATTGATTATGCTAATGTCTTTCACATGTTATATGCACTTGCTTGTACTTGTTGTTGAGACTAATCTGCAGGTTCAAGTGTAGAAGTTGAAAGCTCAACGGGGATCTACTTCAAACATTTAGTTGAAGGTTGGTCTTTTCTCCATTATCTGAGCATTGTCATTTATATAGAATTGCATTGGGAATTGAGTTATTTTATGGTAGTCAGCTGTCTGTTGTGGTCTAACCCAAGCCATAGGAAGTTTTCTTCGTAACAAGGGTCACCACACGCTTGTTAATCCCATCGAGATCCAAGTCTCCTATGTCCATTTCTTCAGTTTCCTCATCTGCAACATCCTCGATGACCGCCATAATCATCTCGTCCAATGGACGCGTGCAAGGACTGGGGAGGGCGCCCGGGGGCATCTAGTTTTCACTGTATAGTGGTTTATGGGGAGGGTCAGAGTTGTTTTCCTACTCCTGTTAGTTTAACACATCAAAATAGTGAGATGTCATGATCTTCTTGGCTCCTTCCACGACATCTTATTTCCTCCCACCCTGTTTTCTAGTCTACACCTTGGAAAAACACGGATCCTCACTCACCTCAGTCTTCTTGGGGGGGATTTAGGGTTTTTCATAGGGAAATCCATGAATAAGTGGCCATGATCATGACATCTGGGACATCGAAATGGGATATGTTTATAATCTAGAGTTTGGACCCATTCCTCATCCTCCCACATCAACTTTATAACCTCAGGAAACTCCCTTGATAGATCCATATAAACGCAGATCCGGGCATAGGCCATGTATCGCTGGGCTTTTGCTTGTTCCGATATTTTGACGAAGGTGCCCAGATTGCTTCCAATATCTTCTAGAATCTATGCTTCCCAATATTCAATAGGGAGAGAGTATAGTCTTATCCAAACAGGGGCGATCTTCATGTCTTCTTTTTTTGGGGCAGAACTTTTCTTTCCACGGCCTCAGAAACAAGCCGACATAATAGAAGAAATAAGGGCCCCCATCAAGAACCCTATTTTTGTCATCCAAATTTATGAATGTGACCTTAAAGAAACCCTTCGAACGAAGTTGAAGGTCATAATTACCTTTAGGTTTCCAGGTGGAGTTAATCCACCAGATCAGAGATTTCTCAGAGGGTAAAACACCAACGAACTTCCCAATGAGAGCATGATCCTGCATCTTCTGAATCCTGTCTCTCAGCGTATTGGATCTGATGATCATCGAAGGGATAATCGAAGCTTTTGGTATGCATTGACCCAACTTACCACCCGTCGGAGGAGAAACAGATCTCACCTCCTGCGCGTTTTTTCCAATGCCACCCAATCCATATACCAAGATCTGAATCCCGCCTACATGAAAATCCGCTTGAGAAGAACCTTGGGGGGCTGAGGGGCTCCCCCCAGCAGAAACAACCATGATTCACCGCCAATCCTCCCACCTGCAGAAAGCTCCGAAAACCCTAGCTCCAGCTCCGCCAAGCGTTCGCTCTTGAACTAAAGTTACATGAAACCTTCAAGAACATTAAATTCCAGACTCTATTGGTACAATTAATATTAATGTGCAAAAGCAGTTATTGAATCTTTGGTACAATAAAACAAAAATTACATTGTAGGATATTTATCTTACAAAACAAGAAGGGCCCTAGGGGTCACATGAAGAATTCCTTGCAAGTAAATTAGTTGAAGAACCTAAATACATAGAATACAAAGTGTCCAAGGTAGAATAAGGAGAAGAGGTTACAAAAGCACATGAATAAAATACCCAACAATGACATAAAAATGAAGAATCTAAGGAGCTACATGAATCAAAGGAACAAGAGGTTGAAGAGTCAAAGAAAAAAATAACCAATATCTAAGGTTGTTGTACATTGCCATCCACACCACTAAGAGAAACAATAGTCATCAAGGCAAGGCTAGGAGCATCAACAAAAATGTCACTAAAATGGAAACTAGTTTGGAGGCACATGGAGGACTAAAAGTAATGCATGGAGATAACAAAGTAGCATGGTGATTTAATCCAAGGAGAAACTAGAATGGAGATTAAGGTGGAAAGAAACTAGTTGGACCCCATTTCCACAATTCACTACAATGGATGGATGTTTGTGCTTCTTACCAATTGGCTACATTACCTAGTAGATCATATTGTATGTCTTCCTCCCATGTTTCAAGGATGAAATATGTGAAGGGGGGATTTAATGCAGTGTGCCTAGGGAGGATAATATGGGGTACTTAGGGAGGTTCTCAAGGGGATAATGTATGTAATGTCTCCATAATCGTGGAACAATCCCACTAGGTAGTCAAAGGAAATAATATAATAATAAGGGGTAGTTGGCATAGACTCCCTAATAATACTCATGAGAAGGTATAAATATGCATGAGTATCATTGTATTGAGATATGTTGGATGTATTGTTTTGTAGAATGTATGTATTGTGGAGTGATTCCTTCCATAAGGAGTATTGATGGCGTCACCCTACCTTAAGGGTTATTTCCATATTCTTGTGTCCAATCTTATGTGAATGTATTGGTATTACTTTTCAAGTTTAAGGGTTCTATATCATTTGTGATTCAATTTGTCGGGTAAGGATCACTACATTTGGTTCTAAATTAATTTATTCATCTTTAGTTTAGGGAGTTTGGAATTATATTTTGTACTCACTTGGATATGGATAATTCTCTCTTTAGAGTTTTCACTTGTGTATTGGTCATGCAAGTTATTCTTTTATGCATTGTATTGATGTTTTGTTTCATAGCTAAAGAGATTAATTATCTTGCACTTATAGGTGGTTCATTATCTTGCATGGAATTTTGTATCTTCCCCAATACGTTTTGTAATAATTCATCATGTTCTATTTTCCATGATCTAGATTCTCGTAGAATATAATCCACAATTATTTACAATCATCATTATGTTGCAGTTTCTCTCTCTCTCTTCTTTTTCTACTAGGGGAATCAACAACTCGGGAAGGGATCGTACTCACATGAAACGAGTTTGATTCTCGTCCACTACCACTATACTCCTAGGTGCACCTGCATAATCCCCCCAACATGGTGCACAAGATAGACGAGGTTTGAACATGTGACGTAACATGGAGCCCCTTAACATTACAATCTATCGCCACTTGATCTACACCTATGGTGGCTTGTAGTTTATCATTTTGAAAATTAATACCACGGATATGATTTGTTCCCACCATTCCTCTAAGAACACAAGGTGGAATTTCTTCTTTAAGACCTTGGGATTTAAGTGATTGAAACTTAAGAAAATGGTTTTACTCAGGTGTTTTGGCCTAATTGAGTCACAATAACTACCATACCTTTCTTCTTACAAATTTTGAGATCTATTCATGAAGGATTCTTTCAGCTTATCCCAACGGGTGGTGCAAGCCTCGTGCTAGCTACAAGGAATGCAATAATTCTCATAGAATAAGGAAATATTAAGGGAATCAAGCACACACAAATAATAATGGATGAAATGACAATAATACCAATCTATCAACTTGAAAATTAAAACATTAAATGTAGCCTCAGTGGATCTTCATAAGATTCAAATTACCCATCATTCTTAGTCTCAATGAGCTTATAATGAAGTTAATGACATATTTTCTCTAGTCTTGACTTTGGTCTTTAAATGAGATTCTATGTTCTTTATCTTGTCTTCTCCACAAGATCTCCATATTCTTCACTTATCCATAAATATGTGAAAATCTTTTCACGGACCGATCTATCCACAAAGAAATTCCTCACACAATTGCTAAGCAAAGACTACACAATTACACTGAAAATTGAGACAGAATTGATGCACCCAATACAACTCTACTGATTAATTGTACATCGGCCAAACTTAGGCAATGAAGTGGTTGTCAAATTATATATATAAGTATGAAATTTGAAATCCTTTGGAGGAATTTGAGCATCTCACAAAAAGAAGGCTTACAACTCATGAAAATCCCCTTCAGTGGAAACATCAGCTTTCCAACTAAGACAAGAGGCTCATGAATTGGAAAAATCAGATATGGAATCCCATGTGTGATGAAAAAGAATAAATACAATGGCTTTATAAGAGAAAATCAAGAAGGATTTGTTGGCCAAAAATATAACAACTTGCTAAGACCAAAAAGGCGCCCTTGCTTTATCCTTATCCAACTCAAAAGCAGATCATGTTGCTTTATGCGTAGAAAAGCAAAACAAAGCAGGCTAAAAGCAAGATGAGCACTCTTACTATTTAGAACAATCATAAAAGCAGGAAGTAGGCAGAAAGAATCATAGGGTGAATAAATGGATAAGTATGGCAACTAGTTCACCTACAAGGCATAATGGGGCCATCAACATAATCTAATACCTAGGAAAGTATTAAAAACATATAATAACTTATATCCTAACTGTAGATGGGGAAAATTTATTTGAAACCCCCCCCTTAATCCTAACTATATGTGAGTACAAAAATCAAAAAATAAAGGGCCCAACAACAGTGGCTATGGTCACCCTTTTACATTTATTTTGTCCAAAAAACAAGGAAAGAAGGAAAACCTCCCCTCTAAACTGGACACAAACAAAACTGGAAAACTTTATTTTCAATATTTCTCCACCATGTCTTCAGCTACTCCAAGCAGTGTTCTGAGATGGCTGAAAGTCTTCTCTATGAACTCTTTGGTGAAGATATATGCAGCTTGCTCAGAAGTAGGAAAATACTATAGAGACATGATATGATCATGCACTAGTCCTTGAATGTAATGCATGTGAATTTATATATGCTTGGTTCTCTGTCTTTGCACTGGTTCAATTGAGATTTTAATGGTACTTTAATTGTCACACCAAATGATTGTAGGTTTGTAGAAGTCAATCTCAAACTCTGAAATCATACCTTGCAACATGACACCATGAGTGGCTGCATTTACAACTCCTTTGTATTCACCTCTGTAGATGAAAGTGCGGCAATGGCACTTTGCTTTTTACTTGACCAGCATATTGGACCTCCTCAAGCATGAAAACATATCTGGAAGTTGAATTCCTATATAAGCTATCTCCATCACAATCAGAGTTCGAAAAACCATAAAGATCCAATAAAGAATTTGCAGCATAATGAATCTCAAATGACTTGGTTCCTTGCACATAATGCAAAATCCTTTTGGTAGCCTTCCAGTGGAGGTCATGAGGTTCTTGCATGTACCTTGATAAAACACTAACTGCAAAATCTAAATCGTGTCGAGAGTGTGTAATATGTAACAAACTCCCAACAAGATGTCTATACAAAGTGTTTTTCACTGGTGGGGAAGAGTCACCATCTTCAATTCTTACTCTGGGGAGTCTTTTATGGATTACATTCTTGTATTTTGAACTTTGTGATTAGATATTATCATTAGAGAAATTTTGAGGTCAAAAAAGGGCCTCAAAACAAAGAAAATGTACTATAAAATACAACCAATCACATTCTAGTAGATGACATCATCCCCCTTGGTGAGGTGGCATTACATGAGTTAAGAATGCTTATTTGTCAAATTTTCTATGGTGGATGAAAACACATAATTAACCAAGGTAGTGGTGTAAGTACTTCTAAGTCATAAAGTAAAGTACTCATAATGATAGTCTTTTCATAAAATAATATTATTGTCATTTTCAAGTAAAGTACTCATAATGAATGTCTTTTCACACTTTCACATAAAATAATATTATTGTCATTTTCAAGTGAAGTACTCTTAATTCATAAAGAAAGTCCTTTCACATTTTTTTATAAAATAATATATTATCATTTTTATATTTTTAATTTTAAATTATATATTCACTCCATTCTATTTAATAATATAATGTCAAACTAATAAATAATAATAATAGATTTAATAAATAATAATAATAATAATAATAATGCAATGTGGATTATAATAATATTATTGACATTTTACATGTAAATAAATTCTCAATTAAATTACATTATTAAATTCATGAGAAAAGTACTAAATATAAAAAGTCAACATAAAATTTAAAAAAAAGCTCTTAAAAATGTTTTTTATTATTTAATTTCATTTGCAAGTTCAAGACAAATAAATGTTAAAGGACAATACATTTTTGGGAATTTACAATGAATCTTAGTCACATCAATGTAGACTTATTTTATTAATTTTATTTCTAGTGAATTTTGAAAAGTAACTCAACCATGGTTATTTATATTGTCCATAGAAAATAGTGTGGGAGGTGACTTGTCATATATACCTACTCCATAAAACCCCCAATTCATAATATTTTAATATATCTCATATTTTTGTAGTACATCTCTTAGGAGGCCCTTTTTTGACCTCAAAATCTCTCTAATGTCATATTTTGACTGAGATATTTTGAAAGGGAGTCTTTTATGGATTACATTCTTGTATTTTGAACTTTGTGATTAGATATTATTCATATTTTGACTGAGATACATTTATTCTTGAAGTCGACTGAGTGATATCAAGTCCCAGAAATTGTCTAAGCAATCCCAAGTCAGTCATAGAAAAGGCATGATGCAAAGAAAATTTTATTGAAGCAATCTCATAAGTATAACTTCCAGTGATTAGAATATCATAAACATATAATACTATGAATAAAATAGAACCATTAACATGCTTCAAATACACATTTGAGCCATATTTGCATCTTCTGAAACCGTGTGACAAAAGAAAATTGTCCATTTTAGCATACCAGGCTCTAGGAGCCTGCTTGATACCATACAAAGACCTTTTCAATCTGCACACAAGAGAGGGGTCATTCACATAACCTTATATATACTTCATATAAATCTCCTCCTCAAGGTCTCCATGGAGGAATGCACTTTTCACATCCATGTGGTGCACTTCCCATTGCTTGGATGGTGCAACTGCCAGAACTATCCTGATTGAATCCATATTTACTACTGGTGAAAAAGTATCATTGTAGTCAAGACCTTGGACTTGGGATAATTCCTTACCCACCAATATTTCTTTGTATTTCACTGTTGCACCATCAACAACCACCTTTTTCTGAAATATCCACTTACACTTAACCAATTTCCTGCTAGGTGGCAAAGAAACTAGTTCTCGGGTTTGGTTATTTTGAAGAGACTGAAACTATTCATCCATGGTTGCTTGCCATCTGAGATATTTGGATGCCTTAGCATATGATACAAGTTCATATCCAGTCATTAGATAACATCTTTCAGGAAAACACGAGTCACTGGCAGAAAATGCATAGTGTGCATTGTCAAATTGAGACCTAGTCTTCCTAGTATCTTGTGGGTCACCCGCAAGTTCTCATGCTGCTTCAAAGGTTTTTACAGACAACTTAGGTCTTATAGGTGGATTTGGATCTGTAATTATATTCTCTTATTCATCATCATCAGACTCAAAATATGAAGTTTCACTTGAGGCATCACTTTATTCATTAGGTGGTGGATGTGAACATTCTCCTTCTCCCATTTGAACTGTCTGCAAGGGTTCTTCTTCAAATTGCACACTCTTTTCAATGAAGGTCTTCTGAGTGGTCAAATTGAGAAATTTGTAAACCTTTGAATCTTTTGGATAGCCAACAAATATGCAGGGTTTTCTTTGGGGCTGCAAATCCCTTCTCTTCTCAGGAGGTATTCTAGCCCATGCCTTTGAGCCAAAAAATATGAAATATGACACATTTGGTTTGTGTCCACTCCAAGGGTCAAAATGAGTCATACATTTCAAGTATTTTGTGGCACTCTATTCAGAATATAGGTTGCACAACTAATGGCTTCATCCCAGATTCTTGGAGACAAAGACTTGAACTCTAGCATGCAAGTGGCCATCTCCTTGAGGGATCTATTCTTCCACTTTGCCACACCATTTTGCCGAGGTGTGTAGGGAACAGTATATTGCAATTGAATGACATCATCAACACAAAATTTCTGCAAATCAAACTTTACATATTCCCTCCATTTGTTGTTCGAAGGGAATTAATCTTCCTACCAAACAAATTATCCACTTTAGGCTTTAAAAACAATGAAAAACCCAAAGACTTCTGACTTGTATTGGAGGAAGTAAACCCAACATAATCTTGAGTAGTCATCAATGAAAGTGAGCAACTACTTAGCATTTCTCAAGGACAAGGTATGGAAAGGACTTGAGACATCACTATGGATCAGCTTAAGGGGTTTTGAATTTCTCTCTACTCTTCCTCTCTCATACTTACGCTCAGGGTGTTTTCCTAGGATGCAACCCTGACAAATTCCTTTTGAAAAATTAATATTTAGCATCCCATAAACCATAGAAAACTTGTGCAAATCATGTAAATACTTATAGTTAAGGTTTCCAAATATCGCATGCCACATCTTGTTGGTTTCATTGGCATGAGTGAGAATGGAATTGGGTGATGAGTACAGAAGAAAATAAGAAAACTTGTAAACTTTTGAGGCATGGTATGTAGCACCTAAGGAAATAATTCTACCAGTGGAAATTTTAGAAATATCCACTTCATTCGAGGTGAAGGTGAATTTCTTAGGAGACCCAGTATGTGTCATCTAATACACAGAAAGGAGGTTGGCATCCAGACCAAGGACATAGAAAACATTTTTTAAAGAACCATGTCTAGATCTATACTATCCTTACCTTTTGAAGCAATCTCCAGGTCATCTCCCAACAAGATTGAAGTACCACCCATGGATTCGAACTGAGAGAAATACTCCCTTATGGCAACCATATGCCTGGAAGCTCCATAATCAATTATGAATGAAGAAGACTTTGAAGTGCCATCCATGAGAGCAAGACATCTTTCTTTTCCTTCTGAATTTGAACCTCCACCTTTCTTCCTAGCACCTTCAGGAACTGGAATATTGTTCTTCTCCAGAAGTTGAGCCATCATGTCTATGGTTTTCTTCATACATGCACTTTCAAGGTGCCAACCCTTGTTATAGTAGGTGCACTTTGTCTTCTCCTTCGTTTTTTGCTTCTCTTTCTTGGAACTCGAACCCTCTTCAGGTGATTTGATTTTCTCCTTCATTTAATCATAAAGATTTTTATCTTTGGCCTTCTTCTTCCCTTTAGAACCCTTGGAATCTCCAACTTCCAAATCATGGTATTTTGATTTCTTGATGGAACCCATTTGGACCAACTTGTCTTTCTCTTGAGTTAGTAATTCCATGAACTCTGCCAGGGAGGGCATCTTCCAGTTTCGAACTGTGAGCTTGGTAGCATGTGTAATATCCTGATTTTGACCCCATTGCATTAAAATTGTAAATGATGTAATATCGTTATAAAAATCATGGTGAGGAGACCAAGGCCAAGGCCCCACCATCGATTTATCGTTTATGTATTTGCATTTAAAAATCGATGCATATGGTTTGCGTGTTGGCTAGACATAATAGAAATTACAAATATCATGTAAATAGTATTTTAATAAAATACCCACAACTAGCTATGCAAGGCAGCAAGAGTATGGGGGCGTGAATTTTACAAGGAATAGCAAGGGAAAATATTCAAACCCTTGAGACAATAGTGACAAGCCAAATGTCAATGAGAGAACCCATAAACCATTAACTACCCATTTTGAATTTTATACCCAATCATTTATTTCTTCCAAGAATTGGTTGAGGTAGTTAATGCGTTGGGGAATGGAGAGGTATGGCTTCCCAATTTTGTGTATGGGCTAGCCATCAATTTTGAAAATCATGTTTTTTCTTCCTGGGCAAGAAAGGACCCACGAAATTGCTTCCCAAGCCATTATCCATCCATGGTTTTTACCTTCTCACGCAATCTGAGTTTGCTGGGCATTTTCATCCACGTTTTTGCTGAGTATTCCCTCATTTTCTATAGTTGGGAAGTTGTTTTTGTGTTGTAGAATGACTGGGAGGAAGGGAGTCACGATTTGGGGGTCCATTTCCCTCTGAATTCCCATATATACACATTGGAGAAATTGATTTTGTCCACCAAGGGTCGATTTCCCATCTAACAGTCTGTTTTTGGTGTGCCACAATTTTGGAACACTCATGGAAACCACGTTTTGGGCATCCCACAGTTAAAAC